>CM060731.1:7062950-7756730 GCA_030704615.1 Takakia lepidozioides
TGATCCTCGAGTCTTCCGGTAGCAGGTATCTATAGATTTCTTTTGTGGTAATGTATCTCGTGTATCCATTATGCACGGTTAGTAACTGGAATTCCAGTCAGGAATACCTGGCCTGTTTCAGCCCACGGACGTCCCAATAATAAGGAGTAAGCCTCCATGACTTCATCCATTTTTAATACAGTTACTGTGATCATAAGATCATTTTCTGTATCTGTATCTTAACTCCTCTTATTAATCCAATGGTGCACACTTCTTTGATCTGCCATTGTTACTGTAAATGGGGCTGGTTTCATGTTACTTAGACAAGCTTCTTCCTTAACTGGTCTGTCATGATATTTACTCCAGAACCACCATCTATCAGTACATCAGTTAGTTCTGTGCTTCCAATTCTCATTGGATTACTGGCATAGAATCATCAAAGTCCATGACTGTTCTCGCCCTTCCGGCTTCACATTATAACTGGTCACTTGCTGTTCAGGTCTGTGTTTCCTGTCTCTTGGGCAATTCGATTGATTGCTTGATACAGCCTGTGCCTACAATAAGGTGCCACAGCTAATAGCTGTCCAATGGTAATTTTGCTTTGGTCTGACATATTACTTCAGCCAAAAGTCTCTTCATTACTTTGCATGTCTGCATCTTTTTTTTTCCTTTCTTCCTCACTCCCTTCTTTTCTCCATCCGAATCAGAGGAATCTGCCACAGGAATATCAGTACTCTTTTGCATTTCCCTTATAATATCTGCCACTTCCTTGTGCAGTTCCTTCTCATCTTTCCAAGTCTCTTCATCTTCAGGCATATCATTGCCACTTCCAGTCTCATCTTCTTCCTCTTCTACTGGAGGTATTAGTTGGCTTTACTTCTTGTTACTATCATTGTACTTACTTCTGGTACAACACATGGCCTAACCATGTGAGCTGCCACCACTGGGCCCTCATTCACAGGAGCTCTCATCTCATTTGGTGTCTTATCCAGAATGAACAGGCTGCCTTGCGATGTCCTGGCTGATTACAATAGTAACATAGCTCTTCACCATTGGGTCCTCGCCCTTGGTCTGTTCTTGGATTATTTCTATAATCCTGATTCCCGGGCTGGTAATTCCCTCTTGAATTATCTCTCCCTTCCATGCCATTGCTATAACCACCAGACCTACCATAGTGGTCCTGATCATTGTTTCTTCTTGGCTGGGGCTGCACCTGATGCACCCTTACTTGCCTAGGTTCTCTTGCAGCTGTCCTTCTGTTGTAGTAACAATTCTCAGTAGAATGGTTATCCATTTTACAGATAGTACAATGTTTCTCCTCATGTGGCATTCTGTGGTGGTATGGCCTTCATTCTGGCACTTTGCACACCATACACCCTTCCTCCAATGTGTTGCAGCCTCTGTGCATACTTCTTCAAGATTTCTTCCAATTTTTTTTCATAGTTATCCCTCTTCAACTTCTCCTTTCTCTTACTCTTTCTTTTTAGTTCTTGCTCTTCTTCTTCATCTGACTCATCCTCAGAGTCCTCATCTTCTTTTTTCTCTCTCCTGAGCATTCCCAATTGCTCAATTCTGTTCGCAGTTTCAAATGCCTCCTCCACTGTATTATGGGGTAACATATCCACTTTCTTTTGCAACTCTGGTCTTAGTCCACTCACAAACCAAGTCTTCTGTAAACCGGGCGCTGGTACTGCAGCCAGCTTTTTCATCATCAATTCCATCTTCTCCATATACTCTTCAACAGTTTCATGCTTCTTCTGCTTCAGCTGTTGTAAACTTCCATACATTTCATCCTCAGTTTTACTTGTCCTGAACCTATTTCGAAATGCTGTATTCAAGCCATTCCAGGTTAGGAAATGATTATCAGGGAATCTTGCATACCATTCACTTGCTTTCTTGATAAGTGAACAAGGAAACAATCTCATCTTGGCATCATCGCCATTCTCATTGTTCACTATACACATGTGCTCAAATTGGCTAATGTGTACATCGGGATCCCCTTTTCCTGAATATATTGGAAAGGGTGGTTTTGCCCGTGTTGGTTGTAACGCCATCTGTGGCCCTACCTTCTGCCCACTGACAGGTGCTGGCACCCTTGCTGGTGCTGGTCCTTCTGGACCTGTTGTTTTTGTGGTGGATCTTCCACCAAGTGGTGGCCCTTGAGCACTCCTTGCTTCTGGCCCCACGATATTCACAGTATTCCCAGCTTCAGTTGCACTACTTCCCACACTCCCTGTCCCCAGAGCCAGATCCAGGCAGTCCGCCTGATCCCCCTGAGCCGACACCTTCGTTGGCCTGTGATGATCAAGTGCTCCACTTGATCCAGGTCCAACGGGTTGGGATGTCCTGGTTGTAGTCTCAACCTCAGCTGTTGGGTCTACTTCTTCATATTCTTCCTCTTCTAATTTCTTCTCTCTGTTTTCATCCTCCAAGTTCTGCCCTTGGGTTTCTTCTTCACTCATGTAACTCAACTGTAATGGTGTGGAGAGTCTGAACTCTCCGTTGGCTCTGCCACATCCTCTTCTCCTTCGTCACCTTCTGCTTCAGAAACAGGAGTTCCTGCTTTTGGTGTTCCATGCCAACTCTTATCAAAGATTTCTGTCAAGTCTTTTATCCAAGGATGTACCTCAGATCTTTCACCTCGTGATTGATCTTCTTCCTGTACCAATTCCCTTAATCTTTCTTGCAAAGAAACAGAAGGAGTGGCATCCAACTCTAGTTCTTCCGGTATAGGTGATGCACTCTTTGATCTTAATGGTGTGAGAGGTCCAGATGATTCCCCTATGTCTATTCCTCTCTCCAAAGATATGGATAATTAGCTTTCAGATAGCTTTTCTTTTTTGCTGAATATCTCTGTCGTCTAGCTTCTCTTTCATCACTCATGTCCCATGTCTTTCATTTCTTTTAATGTGGCAATAACCAAAACTCTCTTCTGTAATATCTCACGTATATGCCTGGGTTTCTTTCAAGCTTCAATGCACCCTTGGCTATACTTGAAGTCTCCGTTACCATATAACCATATGGCAAACAAGTCTGAAAAGTTCTTGGTGTGAGTTTGATCCATAAAATATCCTTTGGAATCCAATTCTTTACCAGTACAAGCTCTTCATGCATATGAGTATAAACATTCATCTTTCTTTCTTCCCAGCCTTCAAACTCTACTCGTTTAATGGATAGCAATGCTATCACATAAACCAATGTTGGTAACCAACGTGCTCTTCCTCTACAGGCTACCTGATAAATCTTTATCACTCCTTTCTCCAGACCCCATTCTGGATCAGCATCATGCACTCGTTTAAGAATATTTTCTTTACAACCGTCTGACAATTCCAAGAACCTTTGAAAGAATTGTTTGGACAATCTTTCTTCCTTCGTTCCACAGGGAATTTGATTCACTTCAAATTCTTTAATGGTCCAACCACCATGATCCCACCAGATGCCTGTCACATCTGGTTGTTCATGTCCCAGGTCCCCAGTATGGTCGCCAAATGTCGCGCGGCTTTTACTCACCCATCCCTTCGCTATCGAGGCGGAAACTCCAAGATGAAGAGTTGGAAATCTCTAAGTACTCAGCCCGCGCAGAACAATCAGTCATGACCTACAGCTAGTGTATCATGGGGGTGTTTCCTATTTGTTTCCTTTTGGTATTCATGTTAACTATCTTACCATTGATAATTAAGTATCAGTTTGCTTTATCAATCTATTGGATTCCATCAACTCATCCATTCATTCCACAGCTTCACTCAGATCTCTCTACACAGTGTGTTTGTATCGTAAAAGTATCCGATTATGATTTATCAGGTATCAGGCCGAAGCCATTGTGTCTCTAATCTGCTCTACAATATCATTACAGCCTTGCATATATCAAGCATCTACTCTTCATCTCTCTATCTCACTTCCGTTCTTCATCTCTGCCCGATCCCCTCTCCTCTATCACCAAGAAGTCCTCCTCCGAATCATGTCCCTCAATTCCCCGTTTCTCCCGTTATCTTCATATCCCGGTTCTAACCGTTTCCCTCACTAACCGTGTCTGTGAACTAACATGTTCCCTTCGCAGGTGTTGTTCCCCACAGTCGTTCCTACTCTTCGTTCCCTATGATCGTGACAGCTGTGTCAAGCTGTGACTGGCTGTGCAACTGTGTTTGGCTGTGTCGGGCTGTGACGACTGTGACGGGCTGTGTTGGCTGTGTCGGCTGTGACGACTGTGACGGGCTGTGTTGGCTGTGTCGGCTGTGACGACTGGGACGACTGTGACGGGCTGTGTAACCCCCCTCTACAGTGCGCTGCTGTCACCCCTAAGGCTCCTGTTGGTCTCAGTCTGTGCAAAAATTAAGGGTACCCTACAGATCCCGTCTAAGTAAGTAACAAGATGAACTCCTACCCTTCTTTGCATGAGCCATGGCCCTATTGGGGGCTGCTCCCATGTATGCCAAATGGAATAATAAATGGGGCCGAAAATTTTGCAAAGTGTATTGGGCTTTAATTTCAAAATCAGCCAAAAGCGCTTTCCTTTGGCAGGTGGCCAACCGAGTCCTCAAAGTAGGCCAATTTCTCAACTTTGCAGAGGCTCTTCTATGCCAATGCTGCTCGATAGGTACCATCGAAACCTTGGAGCACTGCCTCATCTACTGCAAAGCTCCCACTCCCATCTGGCCGCTAGTGAGGGACTTCTACAGGAATTGGGACCTCTTGCCAGACTCCCCGGTGCAAATCCTGCTTAACTATGATCAAGCACAGAAATCCCAGGCTTCCTCATGCCTGGTCTTCGAGACCCTAAGGGCCTCCACTCTCTGAAATTTATGGAAATGCCGGTGTGCATGGGCCCTCAACAATGAAAACTCATCTCCTACAACCCTTCTCTCTATAGTCTTCTTTGACCTTACAATAGCGGCTAAGAAGGCATGGGCTTCATTGTGTACAAAGGCTATCAAGAAGCCGCAGCGTCAGCCAGCCCTCCTCCATGCCTTCCGAACAACATGGGGGAAGCATGGGGTCATTTGTAGTTGCGCTTATGATCTCACCTGTGTTTGGGCAGACTCCGTTCCACACTCTTGGCAGGGACTCAGATCCGAGCTCTTCAGCTTCCCCTGAGTTTGAAAGATCCGATGTCAATTGGAAGCACATCAGGCCCACATCCTCGGCCAAGCTTTGCTTTCATAGATAGAATGTCTTCAGTGCTTAGCTAGGGCCCATCGATACCTTCCACTTGTGCTCCTCTTTGGCTGTCCTTCCTCTCTCGCCACCCCCCATCGCCGGCCCTCTCATCTTCTCTCATCTACTCTCTTTCGGTCTTGATACCATGAGCATATTCTTTCTGGATTAAAACCATATAATTTTCATGATATGCCAGTTTATTGGTAGGATCCCTCTCGCTCTGAGAGAGAGGTTATTTTCAGGGGTCTGTTACGTACCTAGTAATGCGTTCACTGTTCGAGAGTTATCCAGCACGACAAATCGTGAGATCAGCCTTATGGCACCCTTCGGGCACTTAAAGGGTTTAATTTTTTCCCTTCAATAATCTTATCAATAAAAGCACTACCGGGGCCTCGCCCCCTGTTTGCCAAAAAAAAAAGAAAAAAAAAGAAAAAGAAAAAAGCTGGTGACCAAAAAAAGAAGTTAGAAAAGAAAAAGAAAAAATGATGACCAGGTATTGCCATTTTGGTGACCCAAAAAAAGAAAGTTAAAAAAGAAAAAGAAAAAAAGATGACCAGGTATTGCCTATTTTGTCATAGGGGAGGTGCCATTTGGAGGCCCTCCCCAAGTCTGAGGTGACTGGTGCCTAGGGCCACGTGACCGGAGCCATGGGGAAGGCCCAGGAATGGTGACGTAAAGAAATTGCCATTATTTTCTGGAAATATGCCACGTCATCGGATGACACCTCCCTTGGTCAGACGAACTTTCGGTTAAAGAAAACTAATGGCAAGCTCCTTACGTGTGCGAACAAAGAGAGAGTGAGTTGTAGCGAGGGTGATACAAGGTCTTGGAAGGAAGATGGTGACTGGCTTGCACCGGACTGGATCTCTTCTCACACTGGCGACAATGCATGTGCTGATTGCCTGGGGGGAGGCAATGATTGATTCCCAGTCGAAGGTTTTAATTTCGATTGGGAGTTAGGATCAGAGTGACACTGATGCCGAAAGTGGAGGATCACGCATAGGTGGAGCTGCTGGCTCAATTTCTTCGCTGAACAGTTTTATTCTGTTTGGGTGAGGTTTCTGTCTGTTGTGATCGTCCCCAGTTATGAGTTTAGGATTGGCTGCTTCGTTCCATGTCAGCGTATTTTATCTAAGGGATTGATCAGTTGGCACAAGATTAAGCCATCTTTGAATCTGTTGCGTTCGATCCCACTGCCATTCTACTAGCATCATGTTTTTAATTTCCATAATAAATCCCGTACTGGCTGGAGAGCTAGAGTTGGATAAAATGAGCCACGGGTGTGCACATTGAATGCATGAAAGTTCACTGAGTGGAAAGGAACAGTCAGAGTAAGAACCAACGATTTTTATGAAGTGAGTGATACTTTGTTCTAATATATTGAATCTTTACCTGCTTCCAAGTCAAATAGACATCTTCCACCCGAACATTGTGTTATCTTAAGCTCATTCTGTCAGTGTTTAAGAAATTCTATGCCAACGGAGAGATCTGTGCATTCATTGTCAGCAACGAGGAGTTTTTTTTACTTTTGGCAGGGTGGAACAGTACAGTTCTGGCCTGTTGTACTTGCTGACAAAGACACAGGCCAAATTATTGGTTGTAACTTGAAGCATTGAGTTTCCTCCATACCATCTGGACCTATTCTGTACAGTGCTGTGTTGTATGGCAGTTGGCCAGGGGGAACAAAATGGCTACATAACCACCTTATTCCTGGCCATCTGGATAGATCATTCACACTACTGCCTGATTCAACACAGTCAGAAGTATTGGTTATAGAAAGGAATGCCACCTATAACTTTGGCTCTTGTCCATGGTTAAGAATTTCGGAAATTTAAGCATGGACATGAAAAATTTGTGGAATTCCTCAGGTCCTGCCAGGCTTGTGAACTGCAGGGCCTCAGATCAATCAATGTACATCTACCACACACAGTCCCTGGATTTTACGTTATGATCAATTCCCCATGGAGTCCTGCAGAAATTGGTGCTCGTGGAAGCTGAATCTTAGGTGATTCACAGAACAGCAAGTATGAGTGAGCCTGTTCACAGCTAGAAGCACATTGATATAGCACACAAAAGTTCTAGGGCTGGCAAAGCATTATTGTGATCCTAGAGTGTTGTGTGGCTTATACTGAATGTGACGTTCCACAATTCTGTCTCATCTCAAAGGCACACGTTATGACTCCCTGTTGCTCCTCCATGGTGCACAGGCATGTCCATTTTCAGAATGAAGAGTGGCATAGCAAAGGTTGCATGCTGGACATCTCTGTGGAAATAGGGGACCATGTAAGTTATGTAATGGTTATGTTCTCACGACTTCTGCTTAGAGTTTCTTCTCTGTCTCTTCATACCTTACTCTTGCAGTCATACTGGCAGTAATCTGGGTATTAGTAATGTTTAGGCTCTCAACTGTTTATGCAAGTCTTTAGTTGCTAAAATCACTTCCCACCAGGCCTGGACGCAACCGCTGCAGAGTGGCTCCTATGCTTTCCATGTCCCAATGCACACATTTACTGGAATAATTGGAATGGTTTGCATACATGGTCGGAATGAGAAACAGTGTGTGAAAAGCCTATGGAGACGTTTCTTTCTTGTTCAAGGTAATTTACATGGCCATTGTTATCTATGCCTCCTTGCTAAAGCTCATGTGGACCTATGCAAGCAGTCTCCTCTTTGGAACCATTGTGTCTGAGCACATCGCCCAAAGCCAGGATTTGATAGTCTAGGGAACACATCCAGACTGAGTGACTGGCCAGGATGGAATGGATATGACTGCAAGAATGGCTCCCATATTCAGGTGTTCTTGCAGTTTTGTAATGCAGATTTGATAATTCCTTCTCTTCCAGTATCGCATAACACCTGGACATGTTTCGCAAGTAGATATGGGAGTGAAACAGCTTGATGCCAGCGTGGCTGGAGAATGCACAAGCCCAGAATATGCAGGTAATGTATTATTTAATGAAGGTTCCTGCTCATTCCTAAAGTTTTTAGTGTACTTGTTTTAAATGCTTTCCTCCATGAAACGGAACGTATCCTTGGTTGTACTACAATAGGTCAAGTTTATCTGAAAGGTTGGTCTTCAAGCCCTTTTGCTACCTCTTTTTCATGCTCCTGGCCTGCCATTAACTGTGGTATACATTTTGGTTAGAAAAAAAGACGAGATCAGTTGATAGGGTTCATGAGGTTGAGTGAGCAAATGGTCAAAATGTGGTACTGCAGTTAAAATGGAAGCTCCTTCTTCAAATACAGTTGACATCATGGACAAGGGCGGAGGCACAGTGCTCCTCACATTGTGGTCCCCTTACCTCCCAGCCAAAAAAATGATGGTTTGCCCCTCACAGGCATTGTTGCCTGGAGGAATGTGCTCAATCAGAGGGTCCTCAGGTGAGCACCCTTCTTTTTGGTTGATAGGTAGAGCCTGGAGATCCTTGAAATCTCGCCAAGCTGGTTCACTGACGTGTCAGGACACAACCATATCTGTGCAATGGTGGGATTGGACAGCCAAAATAAAACATCCAAATTACAGACTCAAAAGTTGTTGATAGCGGCCATGGAGTGCCTAAAAAATTTAGGACTACATGTCTAGTAATCTGATGTCATTGTTGTGCAATGCTGGGGCAACTTAGGGTCAAAGTGATTTGACTGCTTGCTTTGTACTTTATGCATGCAAGGTTCTTTTAGTAAGCTTTTGGGTGAGCAGCCTGTGGTTGGTCTAAGTACATGCATTGTAAGGTCATCCATATGCATTGTTGCAGATGTGGGTTCCCTTACATGTAAAGCTCTTTGTTGGTTGGGCAATCATGAGGGTTCACCTTTGCAAATGATCTATGCAGAGTCTCTTGCTGACCAAGACTTCATGGTCACAGCCAACAGTACAGTCTGGGGTTCGTTTTCTGATAGGGAAGACTTATCTGATGCCTCTGATGTTCAAGGGCGTACTGGAGGTTCCTGCTGGAAAGTGATTTCATATTCCGTCCATCTGCAAGCATGGCACCTACTCTGTATAATCTTTCTCTTCCCAATCCTCCAATCTTTTAGACCGATACTGACAAGCTTGGAGGCCATGGGTGGGGATACCAAAGTGACAACATGGTCCTCCATAACCAGCGATGCCCTCAATGAAGCCTTGCCCTGGCAACTACGTGGCAGCTGTCCAAGCCCTGGCAGGAGCCTAAGGGGCCATTCTCCCCGATTGAAACGGGGGAGCAGTTTGATTCTTTCTGGCAAGTCATCTGTCCAGGATGCCTTGGATAGTGCAGACCGCCACCTTAGTGAACTTGTGGACTCCCCAGTGGAAGGTTCCTGTTTTTACTACAATTGCACTGCTCAATATCCCTCTCTAACTAAGTTGGTTCTGCCATCTGGCAGATGGAGCCGGGACAGTGCAGGTCGCCTCACTCGACATCTGAACCCTCAATGAGTTTTGTATTAGTGAATGCTGGAGGAGTGCCAATTGGTTCAGCATCTTTGGATGGTGAGGCGTTATGCACAGAGTGGTTCATTTGAATACATTTGCTTTACCTTCCCCTGGTAAGACCTGCAATCTAAGATAAACCACTCACTAGGTATCACATGGTTGCACAGAAAACGTGGTGAAGGATGTGGCTTGAGATGCGGATAAGTAAAGGTTGACATGGCATAAACACATAAATCCCTTAATCTTAGTTTACCTTTCATATTCTCATGTACATACATGTTCCATTTGAATTGCCTCACATGAACAACTGGCATCCTCTGCTGCTTTACACCCACACCCACACATGCAATTCCATAGGTGTACAATTGATCGAAGGGTTTTGTGGCAGTCTCCTCCTACAAGTGAGTGTGGATGGCAAGGAATATCCCTTACCTCTTCGTTAATGAGGCATGATGGCCCATGGGTATGTATCCAATTTGGTTCAAGGGTATGCGAGGCAGGGTGAGGAATCTGACCTGTTGATACTTTAAAGTCCCTGATCTGCAGCTTCTGTGACTATCCTGTGAAATAGCCGCCCTCAACCCTAGAGAAGTGTATGACAGCTGGGTTAGAGGGAGGAGTGAGAGGCTTCTCTCAGGTGTATGAGCAGCAACACACAAATCCGGGGCAAGTTTCCGGCTTCATAAAATACAAAAGGATCTGCTCCCCCTTGAACCACACAATGTTTGACCAACATATGTCGTGATGGATCCATGAGTTCTCAAGCGCCAGCTATAATACCAGACCTCTGATCAGCTCTGATTCCGGTGTCTCTATCAATTCTACTCCAACAAAGCTGGTAGATTAATTAGTGAGAGTCACTTCTCAAGTGATAGAGCTTGAGACATGCAATATGAGGAGGGTGCCTAATCAATTACGCTCTTTCAACAATACACCTTCTTGACTGCTACCATACGGTTTCACAATCTTCCTTCTTCCTTCTTCTTTGTCTGGAAGGACAATGGTATCCTTCTCCACATTGTGATCCTGAGAGCTCTTGCAGTGGGAATCCTGACTGCAGAAACTCACTCGAGAGGTCCTGCTTCGACTCGCTCCCTCCCTCCCTCTTCAACCTCCCCCCCCGGCTTGGAAGTTTGAACAGCTTAGGGTTTGTCATTTCGAACGCCAACCGACAGTTGCTGGTTGCCATTAGATCCTGGCGGGATCCAATGGTGGTGGCGCTGCCGCCATTACCGCATTATCAAAGACCTCCGGGCGGGGCCAGGCTGGCCCGCCGGGCAGAACGGCGGGTGGCCCAATCACAGCCCCTGCCACCATGTGCTCCTCACAGACAGACACACTAGATAAAGAGAGGGAAGGAATTCTCGGTGCTCATCTTTCTTCGTGAGGGCGTCTTCGTAAACGTCTTCCCGAAGTGTAGATTGGGTTTCCTTCGCCATCCTTGCCACTCATCTGCCTCTTGTTGTAAAGTGCAGGTTGTCAACCTTCTCGCATTGTTCGGTGGTGTAGGTCTGGAGTGTTTGTTGTGGTGATTCAGTGAGACAGTTCAGCAAAGATGAGAGAGTGCATCTCGATCCACATCGGTCAGGCCGGTATCCAGGTCGGAAATGCGTGCTGGGAACTGTACTGCCTCGAGCATGGCATCCAGGTACTTCAGGCAGCACCGGCATTGTGAAGTAGCATTTCCTAAGGTTGTGGTAGTATCTTTTTCTGCGGAGATCTATGTTTCTGCTTTTGGATTCTCCGGTGTAATTGTATGTCTGCAATGTAAGTGTTGGTTGTTTCGCGTTGCAGCCCGATGGCCAGATGCCGGGTGACAAGACAGTCGGAGGCGGTGACGATGCCTTCAACACTTTCTTCTCTGAGACAGGAGCAGGCAAGCACGTTCCCCGTGCTGTCTTCCTCGATCTGGAGCCGACTGTGATTGATGAGGTGCGCACAGGCACCTACCGCCAGCTGTTCCATCCTGAACAGCTTATCAGTGGGAAGGAGGATGCGGCCAATAACTTCGCTCGGGGTCATTACACAAGTGAGTGTGATGTTCTTGCCTGCGTTGTCTCTGTTCTCCTGCAGCTTGTCTTCTGTGGTTTGTTCAGTAGGCTGCTGGCAAGTGCTTTTGATATGTAAGAACTTTGTTGGTCTAATAACGTGTCTTCACTGTGCAGTTGGTAAGGAGATCGTGGATTTGTGCCTTGATCGCATCAGGAAGCTGGCAGACAACTGCACGGGATTGCAGGGATTTCTCGTCTTCAATGCCGTGGGTGGTGGAACAGGATCTGGCTTGGGAAGTTTGCTGCTCGAGCGTCTCTCTGTAGACTATGGAAAGAAGTCAAAGCTTGGCTTCACTGTGTACCCTTCTCCCCAGGTCTCCACCTCAGTAGTGGAGCCATACAACAGTGTCCTCTCCACGCACTCTCTGCTGGAGCACACTGATGTGGCCGTGTTACTTGATAATGAAGCCATCTATGACATCTGCCGTCGGTCACTTGACATTGAGCGTCCCACCTACACCAACCTCAACAGGCTTGTTTCTCAGGTGTGTCGCAGATCTAGTGTGGCTATACTCGACTCTGGACTCTTTCATCGGGAATGTGCTTCTAAGGCTGACTGTATGTGCTGATGTGCAGGTCATTTCATCTTTGACCGCTTCTCTCAGGTTCGACGGAGCTCTAAATGTCGACGTCACAGAATTCCAGACCAACTTGGTGCCATACCCAAGGATTCACTTCATGCTTTCATCGTATGCCCCTGTCATTTCGGCTGAGAAAGCCTATCATGAGCAACTGTCGGTTGCTGAGATCACCAACTCTGCATTTGAGCCATCCTCCATGATGGCCAAATGTGACCCTCGCCATGGCAAGTACATGGCTTGTTGCCTGATGTACAGGGGAGATGTGGTGCCAAAGGATGTTAATGCTGCTGTTGCAACTATCAAGACGAAGAGAACTATTCAGTTTGTCGATTGGTGCCCCACCGGATTCAAGTGCGGTATCAACTACCAGCCTCCTACTGTCGTGCCTGGTGGCGACCTTGCAAAGGTGCAGAGGGCTGTCTGTATGATCTCAAATTCTACCAGCGTTGCAGAGGTGTTCTCCAGAATCGACCACAAATTCGATCTGATGTACGCCAAGCGCGCCTTCGTGCACTGGTATGTTGGTGAGGGTATGGAAGAGGGAGAGTTCTCCGAGGCCCGAGAAGATCTTGCAGCATTGGAGAAGGATTACGAAGAAGTCGGTGCGGAGTCTGCAGAGGATGGTGGAGAGGATGATGGTGAAGAGTACTGAGTACTGACAACTACTGGAATGAGAATAAAATAATCTGGCATTTCTATACAATCATTCAATTCGAGTTGAATTGAACTGGATTCTGTATTCTTTCAATATCAGTACATCGTGTCCAAAGCTTGTATGCTGCAAACTAATGTCTCTTGTAACGTTGCTGGCCGAACTTGGAGCTTGACACTAAGCTAACCCTTGCATGGTTAATCTCTGAAGTTCAACTTGTTAGTCTTTAAAAAAAAACAGTACATCACAATTGTAAATCTGAATCCTTCTGAAATTGCATTGCACTCCGAACCTCGCAACATCTGAACATCACCTTTTCGTCGAAAAAACCTGGCACCGAAGCTAACATTGACATTGCAAAGTAGAGCAGGCTGTTTGGTCACAATGTCTCTAGACCTTTAGATATACCTGGGGGAAGTAGATTACTAGATTGTTACCCGAGATATACTTCGGGGAAATAGATTGTGAAGTACGATGGCTTCACTGATAGAACATTCATTCTCCCCCTCCACAAAGGAAACTGGAGCATAGCTTCGAGAGTAGCATCCCTCTTTCATTGAAAAACATGAGGAAATGTAACATAACGGCACGGAATACTAGTGTCGCACGCTCATGGATGAGGTGCAAACCACATGGTTTGGATTTTCCCGATAAGCTAAATATGCGGGGCGGTTACTGTTTAGGTTCTAATAATGCCAACGGGGTTATGCAGAGCATTAGTGCTGTCGAGAGTGATGAGAGAGGGAGAGAGAAATAAAAGGGGCAGCGAGTCTGGTGTTTGTGAAGTGGTAGTTGAGGAGCGGAGAGGGAGGTGAGGGGGTGGGGCAGCGATGGCGCAAGCAGCGATGCAGGCAAGGACGCTGGGCCCTGGAACGTTCGCGCTGCAATGGGGGCCTCTCTCCAGGCCTTCGGTGCGGGTATCGGTGTCTTTGCAAGCACTGGGGCCTGTATCGTTGCGGAGCAGGCTGGAGTTGTCATGGGAGAGAGAGTCATGGGAGACAGAGGGAGGTAAGCGTGAGAGATTGGAGGGTTTCCGGAGCAGGCTGGAGTCGGCATGGGAGAGTGAGTCATGGGAGAGAGACGGAGGTAAGCGGGAGAGATTTGGCACATCAGGGGGGTTAGTGCGGGCGCTGTCCTTCGCAGTCGTTCGAGAGGAGGATGAGGCAGTGGTTGTAGAAGGTGGAGGTGATGGTGGGAATGGAGCGGGTGGATATGGGCGAGGAGGAGGTGGTGGTGGTGGAGGAGGAGGGGACAATGGGTGGGACCGATCTGACAGCGACGAGGCCCCTGGGGGTGAGGGTGAGGGTGGGGGTGGAGGATTGCTTGGTGCATTCTTGCGGGGATGGCGAGCGAGAGTTAGGGCAGACCCGCAATTCTCCTTCAAGGTGCTCATGGAGACGGTGATAGGAGTGGGTGCTTGTGTGCTGGGAGACATGTCGACAAGGCCGAATTTCGGTCTGAATGAGCTGGATTTTGTCTTCTCCACCATTGTTGTGGGATCGATTCTAAACTTCACATTGATGTTCATGTTGGCACCCACGTCGGTCGCAGGCTCGGACTTGTCTCGCCTTCCAGGGGTGTTCGCCAGCTGTCCATCGGGGCACATGTTCGAGGCCGGGGCATACTCTGTCTTGGATCGCGCAGGCACATTTGTTTACAAAGGAGTGCAATTCGCGGCCGTAGGCTTCGCAGCGGGCCTGGTGGGCACTGCACTCTCCAATCTCTTGTTAACTGTAAGGAAGAAGGTAGAACCCAACTTTGTGCTTCAGAATAAGCCTCCCCCGACGGTGTTGAATGCAGCGACTTGGGCAGTTCACATGGGAGTAAGCAGCAACGCCCGCTACCAGACACTGAACGGTCTGGAATTTGCTTTGGCAAGCGTGTTGCAACCAGCAGCCTTCAAGACCGCAGTGTTTGTCCTTCGAGGACTTAATAATGTCTGTGGGGGTATGTCGTTTGTGATGTTGGCGCGATTGACAGGATCTCAAAAGTCGACCAAGACTGCTGGACCACTGCCTAAGGATGGCCCAGAGGAGGATCAACCGCTGCAGGCTGAACCCAGCAGCTAATTGCAACAGAGGGAGAGCAGTCCAGCCTCCCATCCTGACTGACTTAGCCTGAGGACAGTCTTAATCTCTTTCTTTAACAGAGTTTACCATTTGAAATCTCACGGCTTGTAAATCTGCGCTGATGCCTTGTTGTAGCAAGTGCACAGGGCTCATCTCACAGGCCTGCAGCCTTTGGAGATTGCTCTATTGGGTGTGTTATGACGGATGGCAACCATTGATTCCCTTTGTAGTTGTTTTCCCATTCACTACATGGTAGACTATCAGATGTCTTCCAGAACAGAGGGTTACTTACTAGTTTAAACTAGTATCATGAAGGGTAACATGCCCTTAAAGATATTCATTCCGGAATTTTGGAAGTAAATTTGCGGGTGCTTGCTTTTGCTCAATTCACTCCAGTTCATGTCTTTTTCCTTCTAAGCCCGAAAATGGACAATTGTGCCTCTGGCCCAGGTCTTTTTCCCCCCTGCACCCTCACCCTACCTTTCAGCAGATCCAAGCCTTCAATGAATTTGCTGTTGCAAGGAGCAGATGTTAACATATGCAAAGGGACTTTCCTTATGTCAGACAGTAGTCATTCAGCAACACATACAACACAGACTGTGGGGACTTGCATGCAAGTTGCATCAGCCAAGGGTAAAGATCCATAAACTTGGAGATAACTAAGCTTTGTTATCCTCACCAAGACTCATCTCTGTGGCTGTAGCAAACTGATGTATCAGGCGGAATCAATCAGATGTTGAGTTCAAATTTTTGCAGATCTGCAATGGGACAACCAAACAGCCTTATGTTTCAGAAAGGTCAATGCTAGTATCCATCCACCCTTGCTCCCATTGGAGTAAACACCCTGCTAAGATCCTGCCCACCCAGGTACATCTGCAGTAACCTAAAAATTATCCAATTGGAGACTCTCATTACCATGCAGTGACATGAAACAAATGAAGGATGAAGGATGAAGGAACCAAAAAAAAACCTAAGAGAATGCTGATCCTGGCTCACTAATGCAAGGTGCTGGCATATAATGGCTGCCATTTTCCACTGCAATTTTTTTTCAATGGCATCACATACAGAACTAACAACCACTGCTATGGAAAACAACTCTCAGTGTAAGTCCTGCAGAAAGGCCACAGCATAATAAAAATGATGGTGTCTGAAAAGCTGAGGCTTGAGGCATTTTGGCATCTTCCCGCGAGTTGACTCACAGAACAAACAGCAGAGAATACCCTTACCTAGTAGGGAATTCTGTGCCCACAATTTTCTGTATCCCGACAGGCTCTCATTTGTTAGCTCCCTAGCTAAGTGATGGTTGTGTCTAATGAATTCATACCGATTTGGTCTTATATCCCTTTGAGCAAAGACAATCATTTTACATTTTTCATGCATCAGGATTGCCGTAGCAGCCCATTGCAAATGAACCCCAGCGCCTTCCCAGAAACACACACATAACAACAAGTCACCAATTTGACCGGAAGCACACAATATTGGATATTCTTTGTATATATTTCAACATTCAGGTAGAAGCCAGATCTTGTTCAACCGAATGTGGCATGCAGTTAAGAACGTTAAGAATTTCGTCAGCTGCTTCAGTTGATCTTCATACCACTGCATGAGTGCCTTGCTCTCCAGAAGCATTGCTGTGCCCCTGCCCAACTGCTGCCGCAGGTTATAACACCTCGCGCAGGTCGCCATGGTGCCTGCTCCCAACCCTAATTCAAGGTTGGAGCCAGATCCGTTTCTGAACGAGCTCACCAAATTGTACGAGCGCAAAAAGCAATCGGGCACCGTCTGGGTCACACTCAAGCGATGTATGTCTTCTTTTCCATTCCCCGCTGCTATTGAGAGAGAGAGAGAGAGAGAGAGAGAGAGAGAGAGTATGTATGTGTGTTGGCTGTGGGACCGCATGGTCAGATTGCTACAGAGCATAACTTCGATTTCAGCACTGTTGCTCCCTCTACCTCAATCCGATGTATAACGTCCATAGAGAGATCATGGACCATGCCTCATTTCTATAGCCGAAACTATCCTATACCTTTTTCTGGATGGCTGCTGCAGCAACGTTACAGCGACAGAAAAAGCGAAAGAGAACGGAGGAGGCCCGGGTGCAGGAGCTTGAACCCTCAGACTATCGCTGTCTGGTTCGTGCCACTGATGGCAAAAAGAAAATAAGTTGTTTGGTACGCTTGCAACCTCTCTCTGTCTCTTACACTCTTTCTCTTACTCCCTCCCTAAACGTGCAAAAACCTTTCAATCGGCTCTAGAGTGGTGTTGGAGTGTACTCTTGTAAGAATATGTGGTCGCAGATCATCTAATGTGAAAACTGTGTTGTGACGTCGAAAATTGTGCCTTGTGTGCAGTTGTCAGCTAAGGATCATCAGCGCTTCCAGATGGCGTATGCCACAGTGTTGAAGGCGCATATAGACTCTCTCAAGAAGAGGGAAAAGAAAGACAGAAAAGAGAAGAAGACCACTGCAGTTAAAGCTCCAGGATCATGACCTAGACTCTTATTGTACTTGATATCTTTCACCATGTCTTTGTCACTTTCTTCTGTGAGAAAGTCATGGACTTTTAATGTCTATACGAAGACTACTTCCAGAGTCACTTGGTCCATCTGTTTCCAAGTCTGTTTTATGCCATTTGTAAATTGCAGAGTATGATGTAGATAGAGAGTTTTGCTGGCTAGTCTTCCTGGCTAGCCGATGAAACCATCCCTGTAATCTGCAAGGATGGGAGCACAATCGCTGACTGGAGGAAGGCAGTCACTGACCATGCCCTTTGGCATTGCCTCTGAGGCATAAGTGAGGGCTTAGGCTCTGTGCAACCCTCCTGGAGCCAGTTTCAGTTACATTGAGGTAAGAATCCTGTATAGTGATCATCTAGGAAACACAAGTCTGCTTTCATCATTGCTACCATATCAAAGAGTTGACACAGATTGGCCCACAATGCAAAGGGAGAGAGTATGTACTCATGAGAAATTGTTTGCCGTAGCCTTGTGGCCATAGACCCCGCGCCCAGTTTGAGCGGAACAAGAGGTATCAGACACTATCTTTGTAAGGGCTCACTCCAGTAGTGGAACTTAACCTTGGTATAAACAATTGGTTTGGGCTTTCCTTCGGACAAGCATCAATCTGCTGTGTGTGAGCTGCCCATCAATTAGACCCCACAGGGCCAGGGCTTTAGGCTCAGCCTCGAGAGTTTGGAAGTTGGTGAACAGAGGTGCAGGGACTACGGTCTTGATGGTCCTGAAGATACCCCTGACTTTGTATCAGAAACTGGATATCGTCTTCAGGCCGCCCGCACAATGAGCATTGAATTTCCCTTTCCTTCTGCATCTGTTTGTTGTTCAAAGGTACTGAATCTAAATTGCAGTCTAGTGGCTTAGGGCAGGTAGGCCTTTGGGATGAACCTGAAGGTCCTCACCCATGTCACAAACTGGAAACAATGTCAGGGAAGTTTTATGCCTAACTTCGTTCATGCCGAGAGAGAGAGAGAGAGAGAGAGAGAGATTGTACTCATAAGACGTTGTTTGCCGTAGCCTTGTGGCCATTGACCCCGTGCCCAGTTTGAGCGGGAACAAAAGGGACAGAACCTACCTCTGTCAGGGGCTGACGTTGGTTAAGACTTACCTCCATATAAAGAATTAATCCGGGTTTTCCAGATATCCTCTAGAAATCCCTTCACACAAGCATCAATCTGCTGTGTGTGATTTGCCCAGAGAGAGAGAGAGAGAGAGAGAGAGAGAGAACGAGAGATTGCATGAAAGTTATGGGCAATTTCATGCCATATAATCTAGGTGTCATAATTCCCTTGTTGGTGAAGACTCACTGAAAACATGAGACTAGTGCATTCAGAGTTACATGAGATCAATCAGGAGGTGCAATGGAAACCAAGGGCCAATGCCTGGATACCAGATGCTCCAGTATCATTCTAATCCTTCTCACTAATACATTCCCACTTCGTTTAGGTTTATGGTATAAAATCTCTGTTTTATGGAGCTCTGGAGACCATAATGGTTGTTCGATAATTGTCCAGTGCTTAAGAAACCACATGTGGCACATATGTACCAGTATCAGGTCATTATCTAAGGAATTGCTGAAGCTCATAGACATGAGTATGAAGGGTTGTAATTGATTGCTTTTGGCTCCCACGTGGAAGAAAACTACTAGATATCAAAGAGTTCCTCAAGTAGTGCATATGTACATAGTACCGTACATACTCCACTTCATAAAGTGCTCCTGTCATAGTTTTCCATTTTTAAATAACAGATAATTGTACAAGTGTTCTCCAAGTTGATTCATTGGGAATTTGTTGAATTGTAGCCACTTAACAAATTCCATGGACAGTTGAAATGTGATCTTTCTTTGTTGGGATCTTGTGTAGCATCAGCAAGATAAGTATACAGGTTGGTTTATGCACAGAGCAGCCACTATGGGTTCGGAAACGCAGAGATTGCACTCATAAGACTTGGTTTGCTGTAGCCCTGTGGCCATAGACCCTGCGCCCAGTTTGGATGGAAACAGAGGGAGTAGACACTACCTTTGTGAGGGGTTCACTCCAGTAGTGGGACTGACCTCCATACAAACAATTAGTTCGGGCTTTCCAGATACCCTCTAGAAAGCCCTTCACACAAGCATCAATCTGCTGTGTGTGAAAAGTTAGACCCCTGTTGGGCCAGGGCCTTAGGCTCAGCCTCGAGATTTTGAAAGTTGGCGTACAGAGGTGTAGGAACCATGTTATTCCTGAAGAGGGTCACTCTCTGGTGAAAATACCGCGGACAATGTATCAGAAAATGGATTTTGTCTTCAGGTTGCCTGCACATCGGGCAAATACAATCTCCTTTTCCTCTCTGGATCTGTTTTCAAAGGTAGGCTCTCCGCCTTGAGTTTAAATTTCAGTCTAGTGCTGAGGGTAGGTAGGCCCTTCAGATCATCCTTAAGGTCCTCGCCCATGTATGACTTGAAACAAGTTCAGGGAAGTTTTTATGCCTAAGTTCATTCACATTGGACAGTCTTTGGGCATCAGACATGACTTCGGACAACCCCCTTCAGGTCAGCTTCAGCCAGTTCAATTCTTCTGGACTAGTATTATCAAGATACTTGAAAATCTCTTCTTCCCTTTTCTGTCAAGTCTTAGCCTGTGTAACAGGATGGTCTTGCTTCCAAAAAGTAGTGTGGATTATCTTAGGGTATCTGGTATTAGGACATGCAATTTCAACTGACCCCACCATCTGACCGTGAATTCATCAGGTCAAGAGCTTAACAGAGGCCTGAAATGGAGAGAGAGAGAGAGCACACTGACAATGGAGGTTGAATCAAACCTCAAAAATCCAGACACATGGAACTTGGAATCTTCTGCATTCAACTAGTTTTTATCTGTTGAAGGATCTTAACACCTGTTAAATGGTTGCCCTGAATATATGTTGAGATTGTAATGCACCTAAATGAGAGGAATTTATGTGTGAAGGTTGTAGCTAATGCAGGGTTTATGAGAGGATTTACTGACGAATCAAAATACCAATAGATTAAAACGGTGTGACAACTGCTCTAGCTGGTCAAGACAAAGATCCAATGCAATGATCTTCCACTCTCGAAAATGAAGTGAGGATGGCAAGAAAGTGGGTATGGTGTGAAGGGTGGTGTCCTGCCTGTTGCAGTACATTTCTTGTGTTCTCGCTCTGCTTGCCTGCCAGCACTGTAAATGACGGAAAAAATCCTCTCAAATAACTCACAAAATGAAGGTTCTGGTTGAGGCAAGCAGCCTGAAGTCAATGGATCCCTGTCCTGAAGGAAAGTCGACACAGTTTGCTTACACATCGCGCAGATCTCAAATCTGCAGGACTATGTGGGTCCCCCGGTATGGTGAGTGTGGAGGCAGAGATCCTGCAGGCCGTGTTCTATATTACCTCCGCCCTCCAATGCACGAGCTCACGAAGCTGTCACCACTCATCATCATTGCAGGCTTCGCTATTTCTGTTGTCTCCCCGGAGTCTCTCACATGCTTTCATAATTACCAGCTTTCGAAATGCATCTTTGCGAGCTCCATAAAGTTCATTGGCAGTTACGGTGCAATCACTAGCGTTTGAGGAAGCAACCAGAGACCAAAATTGAACAAAGGAGAGGGTTTCTCATAAAGGAGTTTGCATGGAGCTTCGAGCAACAAGCAAAGTCAAGACTAAACATCGACTGGCTGCAAATTGGAACCTCTTTCTTCATCCTTGTCCCTCGCATTATGGCAGCGAGCTGCGGCTCTCTACCGAGTTTACAAGGAGACGCAATCGCCAAGGCCATGTCATTTCTTTCCGATGAATTGGCGGGGGGCCTTGTGTCATGCAGCAGATTAACGGGTCATGCTACGGGTCATGCTGGATCTGAAATGGAGACCCAGCTTGGAAATGCCGGCTCCGAGAGAGTTGCAAGTCATGGCTATGACGACTGCCTACCTCCCAGGGATTTCGAAGAAAAGTGGAGGCGTGTAAACTCTCTGCTTACTTTTCTGAGTATCTGAATTGTGTGCTTTTGGAGCGATCTGGGTTCAAATTGGCTTTGTCATTCCAGCAGAAATTGGAGGCGTTTTACTCGAAGAAGTTTACATTATGGTCTTACATTGGAGGTACGTGAACTCCAAGGGTGAGTGCAAACTAGCTGCTAAATGTCTCTAGGTGGTGTTTGCATGCAGGCGCAACAATGAGCAGAGATCGGCCCTGGCAGGAGTTATGGACAGATCCTTCACTGTGATTGATAAGGTGACCCTAGCTTCACTCAGGGCATCTTAGGATTTTTTGGATTGGATTGTTATCTCAATCATTGCGAATTTTAGTATGTATGTCAGAAATCAAGAAAGGACAATTGCTACCAGTATTTTCTTGTTAACAGATCATGAAACAGCAGCTTGCTCGATGTTGTTCCCTGTTTTTGAAATCTTTTTGGAGCTTTGGTGCTGTAGACTCGCCTATGTGAGGCCGAGGTTCAAGTAGCAGCCCTTAGTGGTTTTCACAGAAAAGTCCAAGATCACCAGACTTTACGCATAAGGGCACAAAGGAGGGTCTGTGGATGGAGGGTTGGTCAGCCCTTCCTTGGCTGAAAGAAGAGGTAGCTGCCAGGATACAAGGCCAAGCACACTCTGGTGAAGTGAGGACACTATGTACGACAGGACAATTGAAAGAGGTTCTGCACATTTTGGACCAACGAGGCATTGCAGCAGACTCCAATACTTATGTCTGTCTCTTGCGGCAGTGCATCAAAATGAGAAGCCTAGCAGAGGGAAAACAGGTGCATGCCCACATCATCCATTGTGGATTCAAGCCAAATGCATTGACACTTAATACTCTTGTCAACATGTATGCCAAATGCGGGAGGTTGGGGGATGCACGTGAAGTGTTTGATAAAATGCCTGAACGAGATATGTTTACTTGGAGTATAATGATAGCAGGATATGCCAAGCATGGGTGTGGTAGGGAGGCATTTGAGATGTATGAGCAAATGATAAAGGAAGGGGTGACAGCCAACAGTATCACATTTATTTCTGTTCTGAAGGCTTGCGCCAGCCTTGGAGCTCTGGGAAAGGGCAAAGAGGTCCATGCTGACATCATCAAAGCTGGAATTCCACTGGGTACCAAATTGGAGAATACCCTTGTACACATGTATGCCAAATGTGGGAGTATAAAGGATGCACGCCAAGTGTTTGACAATATAGCTCAACGGAGTGTGATCTCCTGGAACGCCATTATTGCAGGATATGGTCAGCATGGGTGTGGTAAGAAGGCTTTGGAAATGTATGACCAAATGACATGGGAAGGAGTGACACCGGACAAGGTCACGTTCATTTGTGTTCTCAATGTGTGTGCCAGCCTGGCAGCCCTTGGAAAGGGCAAAGAGATCCATTTCGACATTGTCAAATCTGGAATTGTGCCAGATGTCATTCTGGAGACTGCCCTTGCTGACATGTATGCTAAATGTGGGAGCATGCAGGTTGCACGGCAAGTATTTGACAATATGACTGAACGAAATGTGGTGTCATGGAATGCAATGATCACAGGATATGCTCAGCATGGGTGTGGTAGGGAGGCCCGTCAACTATTTGAACAAATGCAGCAGGAAGGATTGGAGCTGAATGTAGTCTCATGGAATGTCATGATTGCAGGATATGCTCAGCATGGGTATGGTAGGGAGGCTTTGGAGATGTATGAGCGAATGACAGAGGAAGGAGTGACACCCAACAAGGTCTCATTCACCTGTATTCTCAATGCGTGTGCCAGCCTGGTAGCCCTGGAAAAGGGCAAAGAGGTCCATGCTGAGATCATCAAAACTGGAATTCCACCGGATGTCATTCTGCAAAATAGCCTTGTCGATATGTATGCCAAATGTGGGAGCCTGAAGGATGCATGTCAAGTGTTCAACAGTATGGCTGAAAAAACTGTGGTGTCATGGAATGTGATGATAGCAGGATATGGTCAGCATGGGTGTGCTAGGGAGGCTTTGGAGATTTATGAGCAAATGATACAGGGAGGGATGAAGCCCAACAAGGTCACATTCAATTGCATTCTCAATTCTTGCGCTAGATTGGCAGCCCTAGATAGGGGCATAGAGGTCCATGGTGACATCGCAAAAGCTGGGATTGTTCCAGATATGATTCTAGAGACTACTCTCATCAACATGCTTGCCAAATGTGGAAACATAAAGGATGCACGCCAAGTGTTTGACCATATGGCTGGTAGAGATGTGGTCTCATGGAATACGATGATCGCAGGATATGCTGAGCACGGGTGTGGTATGGAGGCCCTGCTACTATTTGAACAGATGCAGCAGGAAGGTTTGAAGCCGAATGGTATCACCTTTATATGTGTCCTCTCGGCTTGTAGTCATGTGGGCCTAGTTGATGAAGGCTGTCACTACTTTCATTCAATGAGTCAAGATCATGCCCTCAGTCCAATGGTGCAGCATTTTGGCTGCATGGTGGACCTTCTTGGTCGTGCTGGGGGATTGGAGGAAGCTGAGAAGTTCATTAACAAAATGCCAGTGGAACCAGATGCTTCGGTGTGGGGGGCCTTGCTGGGTGCCTGCAAAATCCATGGCAATGTAGAGGTAGCAGAACGTGCGGCAAAATCCATTCTCAAGTGGGATCCAGAAGACACGGGAGTGTATGTGCTGCTATCGAACATCTATGCTGCTGCTGGCAGGTGGGATGATACAGCAATGGTGAGAAAAATGATGGAGGACAAAGGTGTCAGAAAGAAGCCAGGGTACAGCTGCATTGAGGTGGACACACGAGTGCATACGTTTGTTGTAGGCGACAAATTGCATCCACGAATTGATGAAATTCACGCCGAGCTGAAGAGATTGTCTTTGCGGATGAAGAAGGCAGGTTATGTGCCTGACACACGGTTTGTATTGCATGATGTGGAGGAGGAGCAAAAGGAAATTTCTCTTTGCTACCACAGTGAGAGGCTGGCCATTGCATTCGGGCTCATCAGCACGCCCCCTGGGATGCCTATCCGCGTCATCAAAAACCTTCGGGTGTGTGGTGACTGCCACACAACCACCAAGTTCATCTCAAAGATTGTTGAACGAGCAGTTGTTGTAAGGGATGCCAACCGCTTTCACCACTTCAAAGACGGGGTTTGTTCTTGTGGGGACTACTGGTGAAATCATTATATTTGTAATCCAATAGTTAAGTTGACAGAACTATTGAGTTGCTGAATGCAGACCCAAAATTTGTGCATCTTCCTGGTCTGTGATTCATCTACGACAAAGTAGCCCTCACAAATGGGATGTTGTCTTGATGTGACTCTTGCATACAAAGGGGCTGTGTGTGATCATGCAGACCCTTACGTACCTGCACCAAGTCAACCGATGGAATGCCAGAGGCGTTTCTAATCACGCATACCAAGTATTTTTGGGAAACAGACGTACCTCGGATCCCCCATCTGCGGCTCAAGCTGTCGCTTGTCTTACAAAGTCTCATGACCCGTAGCATATTCTGGATTTCTGGATTAGCAGGGAAGCACTCATTCTCTCCCATAGGTGTTCGTCTTTAATCCTAATGGACTACGCGACCCGTTTATCCAGCACCGCAAGTTTGCCATCTTTGGAAGGTCTCGCTGTGGATGCAATGTCAGCAGCAGGACAAGTGTCCCCATGTTTGTATTCATGGGACATGGAGGGACAGATTCTGTGCGCTCAAGATGTTGGATACCCCACTTCTGTAATACAGATTCAAGATCTGTAAATTGTGCCTCATGCCTAGCAACGTGAACAGCATGCAGGCTTTCTCGGGCATCATTAAGTGCATGATGTATGCAGGATTCCCCGAAGTCAAGAGATCCTGCACATGTACCAACTCAGATGAGAAAGAGGCAATCAAAGTAAATACAGCAAAGTCCACCATGGCAGTGCTGTTAGTAAGTAGCACAACCTCATATCCTAAATATTGCAAATACTGGACATACCAGGTGGGCAAGGAAGCCACCCCATGTCGAGGTCCTCACGATGCCTCAAAATATCCGTGAACTTCTTGAGTGCTTTATCAATCACGGCTGCACCGTTACTTGGTCCATTACTTGGTCCACTTCCACACCACAATATCTTAAAAGCAGGAGGATTAAGAATGGCAAGGTCATGGACAGCTCTGCCTTGGACAGAACGCATAAAGCCATGAAGCCTATGGAGAGTGCGATCAGAATCCTTTTCTGACCATCTAAAAGGGCTGCAACTGTTTCATGCACCTCAATTTGGGCTTCCTCATATGGCGGCATGCCACCATATAGAAAGTATCCAAGGTCCAGGAAATTCTCCCCCGCATTTCTAATGACAGCATGACCCTCCTCTGTGTGTAGAAGTTGTTCTTGGAGGTCACCCAACAGACTGTTTCTGTATTGAAAGGGGAGTTCTCTTGTCAACATGACACATCCAGATCTGACGCAAGACTGCGGAGTCTTGGGAGATGGAGCGCTTTTCCGAGTCCCCGCCAGAATGTCCATCAACTTCTGGGCTTCCTCCTTACAATGTGTAAACATATAAGGGAACACCTCTGGGATGTCACCCGCTTTAATAATTTGGTATGGAGGGGACCAGCCCCATGTAGCCTCCTGATGCACGCGCCTATCCCATTTTGCCATATTGTCATCCACAAACTGACTTCTACGAGTCTCCAACTCAGACTGAGCTGCAACAAGCTTCAGTTAACAATCCAACAATGTTGTAGTATAGTTGTGATGGGCAAGGACATCCATGCACTCCTGCAACTGAGCAGCATGGTCACGAGAAACTCCAGGATGTATGGCAAATGCATCCAATATCTTTTGCACAACTGCCTTCTCGTCAGGAGGTGCAACATGTTCCTTGCCCGCCATTGCAAGCCCATGCTAAATTAGAGTAATAGTAGTACAGAAATGCATGGAGGCAAAGTACTTAATGACGAATGTAGGGACACAAATCATCAAAAAGGAAATAGAGAACCAAAAATGCAGGCCATGAAGAAGAGGTATTACCCTTTGTTTAACACACCATTGACCATAGGCATTGCCCATCATGACGCCTGAAAACTCAAAGCTCCCCACAAGTGCGACAAGACGATCCAAGATATCTCCCAGTGAAGGGAATCCCTCCGGCAACAACTTGAACTTCATTAGATAGCTCAGTCCTGAGGACCTACGGGTTTGGGAGACACAACAATATCAGAGGTGAGTAGCAACGAAGCTGTTGTCATGGTTTTAGTCATGGTTAACTAGAATTACCTACTTCTAGTTAACTAGGACATTTTAGATATTTGTATTTATATTTTGTGTGTTGGGACTTGTGAGGTATCAAGCCTCACTTGGGAATGGGGATGGTTTTCCCCTTGTGAGGGTTGAGGAGGGCTCATCTTCTTGTAGTTGAGCCTCCATAAGCATCTCTCACCTCCATAGCTCTAGGTATTGAGAGGAAGTGTGTTGAGGGCTTTGTAGGGTGGATTCCCTTAGCAAGGGTGCCATTGGCTTGACTTAGTTTATGTGATTGAGTGGATTCATGAGTGGAGTGTTTTCATTGTGTTCACTTTCATTATCACTACAAGAAGATGACCTTCTGCTTGTGAGTGCGGAGTGTAAGGATTAGTTTAACACTTATATTGGTGTACACCAAGGAGTGAGAGAACTAGGAAAAGCTCAAGTATCTCACAAGGCTTGCAAAGTGTTGCAAGGAAAGGTGCTTGGTGAAGTTGCATGCACCAAGGAATTGGAGAGCTACGAGAATTTAGGTCTTGTATCACAAGGCTTGCAAAGGTTGCAAGGAAAGGTACTTGTGGTGTTACACCAAGGTGTTGGAGAGCTCAAGAAGGAGCTTGTACCACAAGATTTGCAAGGATTGCAAAAGGGAAATCTTGTGTGTGTGGAAGCATGGATTTTAGGGATTGATAATCATTTCTATGCATTATAGAGTCAATGGTGTGTGCCATGGCATGTGGAGAGCAACTAAAGGATTGTTAGTGCTCATTTCACTATCAATCTAGGGTTAAGTAAGTTCAAAGTGTGGAAGAGAAGCCAAGGAGCTGCATAGGCTTGGGCTTGAAGACAACAAGGGCAAGTATTTGGAGAGCATTAGGAAGTTCAAGAGGTTTGGAGGGGAGAATGTGATGACCAATCAGACCATCATTGTTTCTCTTATGGTGAAGCTGGGTTGATGACCAGCAGACCATATGAGTGCTTGCGGTGGATGCAGGTGCGGGTGCAGGTTTACGTTAGAAACCTAGTATTCTAAACCGTAAGCCGCAATAGATTATCTACCTGGTGGAAAAGGGAATTAGAGACAGGTTTACAACCGGCGTGGTTGTGAGTCATCACGGATGTGCCACCTGTTGTTGAGGGGAGTGCCGGTACGAGCACCACCGATACTAGTGGGTATACAAGACGAGGTGTGCGGTTTAGGCCACCGTCATCTTTAGTGTCTTCTGAGGAAGGTTCAGACTCAGAGTTAGGAGGATTCTCGCCAAGGGTACAAGCCATTTCCGTGCCATTGTTGTGGGATAGGATGGAGGAAATGGATGAAGCTACCAAGGGGCCACGTCGGTATTCTGGAACTGTGGGCACCATCGAGCTTGATGATTTTATACATGAGTTTTGATAATTGGTGTGATTTGCAACAGATATGTAATCCACAACTGTTTACGCCTTTTATGGAGTGGAAGGTGTCAAGGACGAAAACATGACTAAACACAAACAAGAGATCAGACTAGAGGCACAAGACTAGACAAGAAGTCAAGGTCGGCGTGGCCCAATGCATGATGAGTAAATAGGAATCAAAACGATCTTTATAACAATGAACAAGAGTACAAGATATTGGAACACGACTTGAATACTGGAATGTTGGAAACTGGACTGGAGTACCAGATACTGGAAACTGGGCTAGAGTATTGGGAACTGGAAACAAGAGTAGCTTGAACTGGTGTTGGCGAGACTGAAGAGTGTCCAGTCTCGCCTCCTATATATACTGGCTACTAGGAGGTTCCCTAAGAGGCTTCCTCAAAAGAGGTTTCTTGATGGAGAAGTTTCCTTAAACAAAGGAGGTATCTTGATAGAGAAGTTTCTTCTAAAGGAAGCTTCCTGATTAGTTTCCCAAGTTACTCTCGGTAATTTGGTAAACTCCCGATAACTTGATAACTAATGGTAACTTATGGTAGATCATGGTAGATCATGGTAACTTTTGGTAACATTATAACTTAGTAACTTCTGGTATTTACTCCTGGTAAGTTCCTCTGGGCTATGTCCCTGACATCACCCCCTCCTCTAGCGCCGAGTTCTTCGAGGAGCGGTAAAATCTTGGACTTGCTTAGAGCTGGAGAAAATCCAAAATCCGGCAAATGGTACTTGTCAAGTATTCGGCTCTTCGTTCTTGACTCAAATGATTTACAGGTCCCTGCAACCATTGATAGTGTCCAACACCTTGAATTTGGGACCACGCAGTGATTTGAGCATTCTGATTTTCGAAATTGCCTTCAAACATTATTTCGTTGTCATTTGGGTCAGAAGCCTCAACCTCCAACAGAATTATCAGACTTCGAGTAGGCTTCATTTGCCGTCGTACGGGGTCCAGACGAGGAAGTACGCGTCGCATTGGTGGCCCATCATCTCGAGAGCGTCGGCGTGATGTTGAAGGTCGTGAGAGTCGGAACTGCTGATCTGGTAGTTGGGTAAGCTACAGCTCCAATGTATCTGGTTCATGTGACTCCATGCTGCCAATACAAGATGCAAGAGTGCTAGAAGTGTAGCTATATATATATATTGATGTGTGATGTTCCTTCCTCCTTAGCGTGTATCAGGTACACTGAATGTTGAGTCTTCACCTTGAAGCTAACTTGGCTGACATCATCGTTGTGACGTCTTATTGACGAGTAGCTTCGGGCTTAGCTGGATATCGTTGATGAAACTCTTGGACTTTGTCAGATGCATTAGCGAGATTGGATGAAAGTTCCCACATTCGTTCGCTGATGTCGTAGCATTTCCAATGTACAAAATACTCAAGTCATTTATACTTGATGCGAGAGTCTATGACTTCGTCAACTTCATACGCGTTTTCTGGTTGACGTCGATTGATGGAGGTGGTACGGAGACTCTCCTTGGAATATTTGATGGATGATACAACTCCAATAATGAAACATGAAAGACTGGATGGATGCGCATACTTCGTGGGAGTTCAAGCCGAAAACTGACATGATTTATTTGTCGAATAATTTTGAATGGTCTCAGGCCTTGATAATCCAACTTCCTTGATGGTCGCGAGGTTTGTATGTCTCGTCAAAGAAACCACACACGATCTCCGACCTTGAACTGAGGTTGGAGTTAACAATGTTGATGTACATACTCCTTGTATTGTTTTTGAGCTTCTGCGAGGTGGAATGTAAGCTCCTTGTGAATCATAGCAAGATGAGTAGCAACGTTTTCTACAGCAGGGCTTCCAACAGTTTTCATATGGAAAGGGTTTGCTCGAGGATGATGACCATAATTGGAGAAAAATGAAGTTTGCTTAGTCGAAGAATGTATAGTGTTGTTATAGACAAACTCGGCTAATGGCAGAAGGTCCGTCCAATTATCTTGGTGATAATTTATCGTACAACAAAGATATTGCTCCAAAATCTGGATAATGCATTCGGTTTGACCATTAATCTGTGGATGATTAGCTGTAGAGAGGTTGATCTTAATATCCAATATATGAAATAATCCCCTCCAGAAATTTGATATGAACTGTGGTCCTCGATCAGATACGATGTCCTTCGGGAGTCCATGAATACAGTAGATATTATTGAGGAAGAGTCTTGCAATTTTCTCGCCAGTAACCGTCTTATTACATGGAATGAAATGTGTCATCTTCGTAAAACGATCCACAATAACAAGGATTGAGTCGGTGGTCTTGGAAATTGGAAGGTCCGTAACATGTGTCACAAGATTTTACAAATTCTTTCACGAGTTTCCACACTTGCGGCCACCAATAGTCCATGGATATCAATTCCATTGTTTTGTTGAAGCCGAAATGTCCTGCAGTCGGAAGATCATGACATGTTTGAAGAATTCGAAATCGTGTAGGTCCTGGAGATACATAGAGAAGTCCCTTGAAATAAAGTAAGTTATATTTGAATTTGAAGTCGTTTGTAATATGTGGGTTGTTTCGAGGTCGATTTAGTTGACTTCGTAATGTCGTGGCAAATTGGTCGCTCTTCAGTGCTTCTTGAATCTCCTTTATGATCTCTACATCGTCATAGGTGGTCATGGATAGCATATTCAATTGGGGATTTGCTAGTTTCAAGATGATGAATTTATGTTGGTCCAAAGCTGCATCCTCTTCTTTTGGCGCAAGATACGATCGTCGAGAAAGAGTATCTGGTTTTCCTGGAAGATGTCTGGGATGATAGGTAGTAACAAAATCAAGCTTTGCTAGTGACATACTTCATCTCACTTGACGTCGATTCAAAACACGAGCACTTATAAAATACTCGAGGTTTTTGTGGTCGTTATAGACAATGATCTGATGTTTAGCTCCCTCTAATAGATGATGTCATTCTTCAAAAACATCGATAATTACTAGAAGTTCTTTGTCATGGATTTCATAATTGATCTCCGCAGCGGAAAATTTGCGAGAACGAAAATCAACAGGGTGAAGTCGGCCATCTATACCATATTGAGATAATACCGCACAAAGTGCAAAATCCGATGCATCTGCTTCCAAAAAGAATGATTTAGATGGGTCTGCATGTACTTGGAGCCGTTGTAAATGCCTGCTTCAGCCTTTCAAATATTTGGTCAGCCTTCTCGTCCCATACAAATTTGTCTTTCACTGTTAGTCGTGTCAATGATGCAGCAATTTTGGAATAGTCATTGATGAAGATTCTATAGAAATTTGCAAATCCTAGAAAACATTGTACATCTCGGACCAATTTAATCCATTCAATGATGGTTTGTATTTTCTTCTGATCCATAAAGACTCCTTCGTCGGAAATAATATAGCCCAAAAATTTGACTTCAGATTGGTGGAAAAGACATTTTTCCAATTTGGCATATAGTCTTTTTCCCTCAATTTATCAAGGACAAGGCGTACATGGCGACCATGTTCTTATTCATTATGTGAAAATATCAAAATGTCATCCAAATATATGACTACAAAGTCATCTAAAAATTCTCGAAAGATGTCATTCATCATGTGTTCAAAAATTGCTGGAACATTTGTAAAACCGAAAGGCATAACACTGTATTCAAAATGTCCGTACCTTGTGCGAAAAACAGTCTTCCATTCGTCTCCTTCTTTTATTCGTACAAGGTTGTAAGCTCATCTCAAGTCGATCTTTGTGAAAAAAATTTGCTCGTCCAAGTTGTTCGAGGAGTCCAAGAATCAGCGGTAATGGGTAACGATTTTTTATAGTGACTTTGTTGAGCTCGCGATAGCTGCTGCTGCTCAGTCACCCCCCCCCCCCCCCCCCTCCGTCTCACATGCGTAACGATCCGTCCTTCGTAGATAGGTGCTCTCGCGGGTGATTTCGAATGTCGAATGAAATTCTTTGACAAATTTTTATCAATGTATTCGCGTAAAGCAACCAGCTCCGTTTGAGATAAATTATAGATCGGGCCGAATGGTGGTTGAGCTCCTTCTTGCAACTCAATTGCACAATCATAAGGTCGATGTTCTGGCAACATGTCTGTATTTTTCTTCTCGAAGACATCCTTGAAATCTTAATATTGAGTGGGTAATGTCGAAGTACCTTGGTCTGTTGTGGTTTTGATCGGAGTCGCATAAAGTGCAAATATCGCGTCTTTTTTCGTAGCTCTCATAAAATGGAGGATATTTCGGATCTCCAGAGATCGATGAGTAAATCTCACCCTCTAGTGGAGCTCAATATGTCCACAATCCACGACAGTATCGCAGACTTTTCGGAGAAAATGGTGCTTCTTCACTTCCCTGGAAGAAAAGTTGACAGAGATCATGCAAGGGATTGGGCCATCTGTCACTTAGGGGGGTCTGGCGACCTTAATCATCATTTCTGCCACTCCAGGGGCCAAGGATTCTTCTCGGTTCTTTTGGATTCAAAGGAAGCTGCAGATAGGGCACTTTCTTTTAATCCCCACCTGGCTGGTTTTAATGTTAACATTTTTCCTTAGTCGAGTGCTATGGGCAACAAAAATGGAAAGGTGTGGAGTCCCAGGATCATTGCCTTGCCATATATCCCGGACCAGTATCTCTTCAGTTTGCCCGAGATAGGGAACTTCTTGGGGGAGTATTTGGGATGTTTGGCGGTGTTCGACCCCCAGAACTGTCCGGAAGCCCTGAAGAATAATCTTGCTTGGAGGGGGGCCTCGATTTCATCAAAGGCACATGAGAATGGGTTTCCTAAGATTGTTATAATGATGCCTGATGATGCAATCATCCCTGAATTTATTCATCTCCCCATTGATGACAAAGGCAACTTCTTCTCGGTTAAATTATCTGAGGACACTACCTCTACGGTCTGCTACTACTGTGGACGTATGGGGCATCTCAAAGCTGTTTGCCCAAAGGCCCAAAAGAAAAGAACTAGGTCCCCGTTGGAGGCAGATCAGCAGCCTGCCGCCGCCCCTCAAAGGCATTTCTACGATCCGAAGGGGAAGTCCCTTGTCTTCTCCCAGGACACGCACCATGCAAAGAGGGCGGCATCGAATGCAGGCAAAAGAGACCTGCCAGATTGGGTTCCTCAGGCCTCTAGTCATGCTCAGCCACCAAATCACAAACGGTCAGCCTCGCAAGACCCCATGCTTTTGGAGGCCATTGGCAGTGTTTCCTTGGTGTTTAGCAACAGGGATGGACTTGATCCACTGGCAAGAAACATCAGGCAAGATGATCCGAACAACTTCCCCTCCAGGCCCCCAGCACCCCTTTTGGTAATGATCTAGCACTGCCCAGAAGCTCCCTTCATCTCTCCGCATCCTCCTCAATTGCCTACAATCCAGTCATAGCCAGAATTTGCACCAGTCTTCATTCCTTCCCCGCTCTGTCCCTTCCGGGCTCCTCAACCTTATTTTCTCAATCCTACTCCAAAGCTACTTGTGTGACTCCATTGATTTTCCGTAGATCCCCAGCCCCTACCTTCCTTGCCACGGAGGGCTACGCTGTCAGCTTTGAATCCATCTGGATTTCCAATAGCGATGTTTCTATTTTCATGGCCAAATCTCCCATTGACTGTAGTCCAATCCCCACTCTCAGAAACAAGATCAACTCCTTCCTTCATTCAAAGTTTCCTCACTATGTGCTCCCAGCCACTGCTCAGGTCAGTTGGGGCACCTACATTGAGGACCATCCCGCTCTAGGAGTTAATCTTTCGTCTTCTACCCAAATTCTAGCCCTCTTGGAGGAGAAGGACCTGCTACTTACCCAAAAGATGCAGGAATGGAGATGGATCCAGCCTTCCCCGTCTTGCCGGGCCCTCATCAGAGCCAGTGACACTATGCGCAATGGCTTTGCCCTGCTCTAGGCCCCTATGGAATCGGAAGAGGTGCAAGAGAATGAGGAACTTCAGGGCCAGAGAGTCCAAAGAGTACCAGGGACCTGTCCATGACATTGTTCGAGCTGATCCGGGGAGCCCCATAGGATATCATCAGCAGCAACAGGCTTGGCCTCAGCCCCCCTACTCCTCACCTAGACCGGATGCGGGTGCAAGGGCTCCGTCAAACTTGTCACCCCCGGCCGCCACGCTCCTGCCATCACCAACTCCGGCTCCACTGGTCTGCCTCCACAACAACAGATTGCGGCTTTTACGTCTCTGTGTTATGACTGCAAATGCAGTCATGGAAGCCATTTACGACTTCCTGACTCTGAAGACGTAAAGCCCTAGTCAGTTGTGACATGGCAGATATGACTCTCCAGGCTGGCTATGACGTGGCGCCTGAGCAGCTGTGGGGGTAGTCATACACGCTGGCTTTACTGAATGACTGAACGGACAGTTAGTCCATGTCAACGGCTGTGCAAGAGTGACACGTGCTCGATACAGGAAATGACACGTAGCAAAGTGTTCGTTCTCCATGACTGCGAACTATGACTACAGGTGTGCTAATCCGGTTGCAACATGTGGCGCGTTGCAATTTTTACACGTGGTCCCTCAGCAGATTAACATGTGTCATGATGGGTGTTTTTTTTGGGTGTATTGCTATTTTTTTACATATTTGTAATTATGCCACGTGGTGTAGTACTATTGGAGAGTGAAAATAGATGTAGTCATTATTATGACTATGACAGTACTCATATACATGTCTATTACAACAATAATATATAATATATAATACAAAGAGAACAAAGCAGCAAGACATAACTGCAACAAGCTGAGCAAAACCAAGAGATTGTACACCATCTCTATTTACCAATATTTATCATTATCATTATCGTACAGATCTAAAAATACATGAAATTGTCACATGTTCTCATGTGAATTAATTGTCTAACTATAACACTTTGAAAAGTGTTCACCCATAATCTTCTAACTACTTATGTATTCCATCAATCTGCAACCCATCAAAAACTAAGGCTTGCATGTCTTTAAGAATTATTACAACAAGGACATATGTTTTTTTTCCAGGTTCTTGCATAAGATGCGCCAACCAACATTGCATTGTGAGATACTCACTCGCTATACTCTCCAAAGCGTCCAGGGAAGGTCACTAAGCAACCTGCCAAGGCGAAAACAATAGAGAATTATCTAATACCATATATGAAAAACCAGTAACTTCTATCCCATGGACTCGTAAACAAACCAAAGCAAAAAGGTTGGTGTGTGTTGGCGAAGTTAACCTTGCATAGCCAACGTGGGCTTTCTGGAGTGTATGCCATGCCCAAACAAAGGAGGACACTGCAGCCAATGCAAACATGCTACGCCACCTGTTTTATCACCCCAAAGAAAGAATCTGACGTCCATTTCCATACAAGGCAACGTCTCACAGTGGCATCCAATTAACTTTGATTGAATACATGTTCAATTTGCGAAACAATGTACCAACCATTTACCCAACACCAATATTGTCTACCTTGCACTCACTCAAAGGACCATTTTGGCCACCACAAATGCCCATTACAGATACTATGCCTTCCAACTAACTGGACCAAATGTCATGTGCCTCTATATGACTGGAAGGCCTAAAGCCCTTCACCCTCAAGACAAGAAAGACTAGAATACAGAAACAAATCATGTTGCACATGTTCTTTGAATATTTCATCTGTCCACAAACACATCAGTGTCCAATCAGTATCAGGCAGGGTTGCCACTCAGGGGAAGCCCCCACAATAAGAGCCATCAGAATGCCCACACAGATGGAAAGTTAGTTCGTTGTTCCCAGTGTACCACGGATCTCTGTAGGAGACACCTGCCATTGCCACCCCAGTGCTCCCTTTCTCAGCCTTGTGCTCCAATGTCATGGATATGAGGTGCAACAACAAATATCCCAAACAACTTTGCAAGGTACCATAGGGTGTCACATGGTTCTCTTCATAGTTTACTATGATGTGGTTAACTACTTCAAAAGCTCAGGGATTACTGAGCAGCATTGATCTCAAGCATAAAGTTACTGACTGCATTTGGCTCTATGATAGAGGTTAAACCATGCAATAAAACCATTTTCTAACACTGCTCTCGTAGACACTAGTGAAAGTTGGGAAGGAGACGAGAACAAAGCCTTACCTCTGATATGTACAGGGGCACTACGCTAGATGAAATTCCAATACCGATCCCCGCCAAGATCCGTCATATTATCATACTCTCGAAACCACTTGATGTTGCACTGCGCCAACCAAGCATACCACATTTTCATCCTTTGGTCACAAACCTTGCAAGCAGTTTGCCAGAGGAATTACACATCAACAAATGTCTGTACTCAAATTTTTCAACGTGGTTGTGAGGAGCAACCTCCACTACAACAATCGAGCGAAGGTAGCCTCTCTTGACCCTAAACCCTAACCTTGTGTCATGACCCATGGAGGATTTGACTGACCATGAACCCAAGAGGACCTCTTGTGTGTGCTGCTTGTGTCTGTAGTCAGGTAATGTCGGATTGGTCTGTCAGAACCACCACGGTGCAGCTGAACGGGTAGAGATTGAAACACGGCCTGCTAAGACCAAGTTGAATCTCCCAAGAACTGCGAGTTCCCAGTCGAAACCTCCTCGGACACATACCCTAGCATTTCTAGGACGCTTGCTTCAGATGCAAAGGTTGCTCCAACTGCGGGCCTCCCATGCATGTTTGCCCTCCCTCCCGCTCGTTCGTTCTAAGTCCCAACCCTCTCTCTCTCTCCCTCCCGCTCGCTCTAAGTCTGTTCACTGCTACGTGATGGGCAACTTTTTAAGTTTTTTAACCTTTTTGTATACCCTAAAAGTTTTTTTTTTTAATTTTATTTATTAAATTAAATTCTTAAAGGAAACCACAGGCCCTTGAGGAGGGGGAAAAATTCACCCGCCTTCATTTATGGGCCATAAGACCTACAGGACGATCAACGCCCAGACATACCGTCACGAACAATCCCACACACGGGATATGGGCAACGGGTTTGAACCCCAAACCACCAAGGCGACACACTGTGCACTTACCAGCCGATGTGTTTTTTTTTATATCTTTTTGCACTTTGATTTTTTTATTTTTTTATTTTTAATTCATTCTAGTTGTCAGAGTCTCCGTTTTTTCAAAATATAAATACTCATATATTATATATATAACCAGAAAAGAATGTGTCGACACGTGCAGTCATGTAGCGATTCATCCATGTGATGATCTGGCAGAATGCATTAGAGTGAGAGTCATGAAGTCATATGTCTGTCTAGCAATATGCACATGTCATTCCAGTGTAGCCATGACCGTGACTGGTAGTCATATCTGCCATGCCAATATTCGTGGTCAAACATGTTTGACCTGTGTTGCGCAGAGTCCGGAGCCATGTAGTCGCATATACGCCTTCCCCAGACCTGCATTATGACTTCAAAAGCATTTTACGACTGCAAACGGCATTTCTGCCACAAATATGTCATGACTGCACACCCATGGGAGTCATAAAAGCCGCAATCTGTTGTAGTGCTCCCTATCGCCCCCAGTACCCGGTGAGTGGCCTCCCTATTGTCATTCCCTTCCTTATTTTCGACCCATCTCCCTTAAACCCCAACAAAGGTAACGTGTTGTACCTCAGAACCAGGTCACCCCTGCCATGTGCCTAGAAAATTCTACCCTCAATTTCCTACACTCTATCAGATGGAGACTTTTCGATGTATTTTGGAGTAGGGTCTGGACCTCTTCCCCTGGCCATACCAGATCCTCTCAAACTTTATTCTTATCTCGGATTTCTTCATGCAACTTTCGGGTAGACCTAGGGTGGTGCGCACATCGTGGATGCCCTACTCAAAGATTCAACCTCTCCCGGGGGATGACTCATTCTACCAACATAGCCTGAGCACCCTTATCATGGCCATAGAGTTGGACAAGCCAGTAGATGCAGCCCCATACAATCACTTCTGGAAGACAACCCTATTGCCTTCTGATAAAAGAACTAAGTTCCATTTCCATTCAGACAGGCCATCATTTGAGTCCTTCCCGCTCAGCCTGACACACCTACAAGATGCTGGTTAGTTTTTCCTCTTGGAATATAAGGGATTTTGGCTCCGACCACTCAGCCCTCAAGAAAATTAGGCTGAGAGCATGGCTGGCTCCCCTTATCCCAACTGATGCCATTGTCTTTCTGCAGGAACATAAGCTAGATGATCTCAAAATTAGGAATCTTTCTGATAATCTGTGGCCTCTTGCTTCCGCTCTCTGAAAGCCTTCATCCGAAGGATCAAGGGGGGGTACAACCATCCTCCTTTCCCCTTCCATTAGGCAATTTTTGGTTAAAGATGAAATTTGGGAGCTGGGAAGGGTCCAGTTCTGCTCCCTGTTGCTCCCGTCAGACCCGAAACCCGTAGGCCTGGTTAACATTTATGCCCCTAATAATGCAATGGATCGTTCTGCCCTATGGGAGATGATTAACTTGAACATTTGCAGCCATAAGGAAATCAACAATTGGGTTCTAGGGGGGGACTTCAATAGAAGGGGTTCTGCGACAACACCCCTCAACCCGGAGGAAGAGGCAATATGACATTCTCTCCTCCAAACTCACAGCCTGATGAAAATCCTCCCTGACACCCATCTTAATCTAGGCTCCTTCCCCCACTTCACCTGGTCTAACAACAGGGCACTGGAACACCTCAGTATGGCCCGCCTGGATAGATTTTACCTCTCGTTGGCTTTATCCATCAATGCTACTAGAAAGCCGCAGGAACCCATTGCCCATGGTTTTGATCACGCCCTCATTGAAGCTTCGCTGTCTTTCCCTAACGCTCATCGTAGAGGTAGGGGTATTTACAGGCTAAATTCCTCCCTTCTCAATATTCCATCCTTTAAGCAGGCATTAAAGGATAAATGGCATAATTCAGGCAACCATTTAAACTGCCCCATAGAGAGATTTACCTCTAAGCTGGCGGCTACCTGTAGATGCAGCCAGATCCTTAGTAAAGACATTGCTGCAGCCAGATCCAGGAAGGTTAGAGCCCTTAAAAAATGTCTTGAGGTGTGCCAAATAAAAATCAAATCTCGCACATGCGATGTCCATACGATTCAGACTTACCTTGAGGTCAGATTCAATCTGGGGATATTTCAGGAACAACAACAGGAAAAAATGAGAATGCAAGCAGGGGTCAATTGGTCTGCCAAAGGTGAGAAAATGTCTAAGTATTTCTTTCAGAAAACCAAGCTTAGAAGGGCCATGCAAACCATTCCTGAGTTATATATTGACAGTCAGGGCAACAAATCTTCCAAACCAAAGGAGCTCTGTGGGATGGCTTTCAAGCACTTCAGCTCCCTGTTCCAAGCAGATCCGGTGGGGGTGGACAACATCCAGTTGCTTCACGCATGCCTGCAATCTACCCCCAGTCAGTACAGGGAAGGGGATGACCAACCCTTGTCCAAAGAACTCACCCCTATGGAGCTGGAGGATGCTCTGGACCATATGAGCAAGGGTAAAACTCCCGGTCTTGACGGTATGCCAATGGAGTTTTACAAGGCCCTCTGGCCTCGCATCGCTCAAGAGTTTTGTGACATGGCAAATGAAATCCACAGGAAAGGTGCTATGTCAGGTTCCATGTCTCAAGGGGTCATTACTCTCCTTTTTAAAAAAGGGGATAGGGCAGACATTAATAATTATAGGCCCATAACGCTGCTTAACGTGGCCTATAAAATTATTGCCAAGGCCCTGGCTCTCAGGCTCCAGCCCCTTCTCCCTTCGTTGATTAGAACAGGTCAAGCCGGTTTTGTAAAAGGGAGGTATATATTGGATAATGTCCTTCTGGCCCAGGAGGCGGATGCATACGCCAGGGCATCAAATCAGGCGCTGGCACTCTGGCTGCTTGACTTTGAGAAGGCTTTCGACAAAGTGGGTTGGGACTTTCTTCTGCCGGTTCTGCAACAATGTGGGGTGTCACCTTCGTTCTGCAAGTGGGTTATCCTTATCCGCAACAGCTCCAGCAGGGTTATTATTAATGGTCATTTGTCAAAACCCTTTGCACGATTGACACCTTCTGCAAGGTATCAGGTTTCAGGGTGAATTGGTCGAAAACCAAGGCTCTTCTGGTGGGAGATATTTCAAAGTCAGGTCTGGGGGTCTCCCCTGTATGGGGGGCTAACTTGGGATTGATCTGGCTCAAGGAAGGGGAGTCCACCACCCTCTTGGGCCACGTCTTCGGGATTAATCTCTCTGAAGACCAACGTCTGGGACCCACTATAGCCAGGCTGAAGGGGCAACTAACTTTCTGGGGCTCTCGGTTCCTCTCCATTTCTGGGAGAGCTCTGGTGGCTAACCAGATCCTTTTGGCCGGTATTTGGTATTTCGCCTCAACCTGGAGCCCCAGCTCTAAACATATCCACGAAATCAAAAAGTGTATTAGAAACTTTATATGGGGGGTCCAATCGTTGGACTCTAACAAACGTCCCCAGGTCTCTTGGATTCAAATCATAATGCCCAAGAAAATGGGTGGCCTCGGTGTCTTGGATCCTGAAACCTAGATCAAAGCCTTGTTGGGAAAATGGCTCCCCAGATTCCTGAGTCCAGAAGCAGGATGGTGGAAACCTATGGTTCCCTCAGTTCACCCCTGAGCTCCACTCAATGGTCTCCATCTCTAAGATGGATCACTCAAGGTTATCGTCATAAATCCCCTGCCTCCTTTTGGACCTCTATTTGGCTGGCTTGGGGGAAGTGCAGCGTAAAAGAGAGCCTGCTTCCTTTTGTGAAGTGCTCAGGCAACACCTATTCCTAAACAAGCCAGTCCCATCAGCAGTGGAGAGGAGCCAAGCTACAAGATGGGCAGGGTGGGATGCAAGGGGGCTCTCATAGGTCTCCCATCTATGGTTCAGTACCCCTGTATCTCTTTCCAGAACTCTAGGCACCCAAAGACTCTCTGCCGGTATTGCCTCAGTTCTGCAATCAATTCCAGACTCGTGGAGGGACATTCTAAGACAGGGCCCATCCTCTCCGTCTCTTTATCAGTGGGTGACCACACCTGATCACCATTTTCAGGCCATGTTCATAACGGAAGCCTCGTGTGATAACCTGGTGGGTTTCGCATTCAGGGCCCATCTGTATATAGGTGCTCTCTCGCTGCACTCATCCAACTCCATCTCAATCATATACAAACACCCCACCAGCCAGAATCTGCCACTGGAACTCTAAGCTCAAAGATTTTAATCCATCCCTACCATCCAACATGCAGGTTCTACCATGGTTATGATCAGGAACCTTCATATGGATTGGAGGCCAGTCCATCCAAGATCTGCAAATCGACCCGGCAGAATGGCAATGGGAACCCAAAAAAGGGACGACAGATGGGGCTTATTCCAATTTAGAGAGGAAAACTGGAAGTGCATATGGGCTCCGATTTGGGCAAAATCAAAACCAGCCAAACTCAGTGCCTTTCTTTGGCAGATTGCAAGTAGGGTTTTGAAGGTTGGGCAATTTCTAAACTTCCAAGAGGTTCTACTCTGCAGATGCTGCCCCATTGGGGTTATTGAGTCTTTGGAACACTGCCTTCTTTTCTGTAGAGGGCCGTAAAAAATCTGGCCCTTGGTTTGGTCACTTTACAGGGTTTGGTCAAACACCGCTCAGGACCCCATAGCCCTCCTGCTAAATTACAACCAAACAACCAAGTCCAAGGTGTCCACATGCCCAGTATTCGAGGCCCTCCGCTTGGCAACACTATGGCAAATCTAGAAGGCTCGGTGCAGATGGACATTAAACAATGCTTCCTCCTCCTGTACAGAAATCCCTATGATGTTACTATTGCAGCTAAGTTGGCCTGGCAAAAACCATGTCCAGAAGCAGACAGAAACCTGAACGAAAAGATTCCCTCCTCGCCTACTTCAGAGCATCTTGGGGAAGAGGAGGAATCATTTGTTGCATCATTGATACGGACTCCTGTACATGGGCAGACTCCATACCTGAACTCTGGAAACACCGATGGGGCACCGTCACTACAAGAGATGAGCGTTTTTAGGACTACGGATTTGGCGGAGTCATAAAAACGGCACTAGGTACACGACTACAGAGCGCTGAAATGAGTTGCAGTCATAGTTTTATCACTTTATAGTAATGGATATCACTACATGACTCCGAAAAATTAGGGAGCATTGGTCAAACATTGTTGACCATGATGACAAGGATGGTTTTATGACTAGTGTGATATGTTTGACTAGACGTGGACGACGTTTCATGGAATCTTGTGACTCCATGACTGAAGATGGTTTTACAGCTCTATTTATACGACTACATCCCTACACGTGTCATTTTGAAAGCACATACACGAATGTATTCATCCATTAGATGAGTTTATCCATCGATGACATGGCATGTAAACTTATGAGTCCCTTACTGCAAATTGTTTCATAACTCTATATATATGACTACATCACTACACATGTCATTTAAAAGGCATATACATTAATGAATTCATTCAATGGATGGGTTCATCCATCCGCCTATACGGTGTGTCGATTTGATATCTGTTCAATAAATTGGACCTGGATGGACGTGGCTTAACAAGGATCGCAAGATATATGAGATTAAAATACGTGGTTGTACAAGGTTAGATCATGTGATGGAAATTATTTTGAATCGTTAGATTTTACAGGATCTAACGGTCTAGATTGTTTAAGATCTAACGGTTTAAGATTACACCACCAAACTTTACACCGGGCTGGGACTTAGGCTTTTTTGTCTCCTGCGTTTCACCATCTATTTGATGTTGTGTCATGGAACGCGATGATCGTAGGATATGCAGGGGCGTGGGATGGAGGCTTTGCAGACCTTCCTACTCTTGAGCAAATGATGCAGGAAGGAGAAGAGGAGGAGGAGAGGAGACGAGAAGAAGATCCCAACATTCTTGTGAGCTCGCCGTTTTTGGGAGAGAGACGAGACGAGGAGACGCTCGCCGTTCTTGGGAGAGTCAGCTTGGTCTTAGCAGGCCGTGTTTCAATCTCTGCCTGCTCAGCTGCACCGTGGTGGTTCGATCTCACATACCAATCCAACATTACCTGACTACAGATACAAGCAGCACACACAAGGGGTCATTTTGGGCTGATGGTCGGTCAAATCCTCTATGGGTCATGATACAAGATAAAGGACAATGTGGTGAGGATACCTTCTTCTTTGACCTATTTCAGCCTGTTTTGCTCTGTTTGGCAGCATGAAAGTATCCAAAAACAGGTAATAGAGATGAGGAGAAGCTTTGGAATGAACACTTTTCCGACCCCAGTCAATGGCGAGACAATGGAGACAAAAAGGTGAATGCATGTTGGACTACACTAGAGAGAAGTAGATGCAATTTAGAATTAGAACTACTGTAATAATTAGGGTTGGGGTTTGCTGGAAGAACTTCACGCCGTCAGTATCAGCTGCTAGCAGCAAGTATTCATGATTTGTACACAGACAGGGGTAGCTAAAGGACCAGGGATAGAGGTCCAGGTTCATCCAAGAGGGTTTTTAAGGTTTCATCCATACTGAATGAAATTTTTGTTATAACCATAACTGGATGATTTACAGGCAGATATGCATTTCAATGCATTTTAGGTTTATGCTCCTTTGATTTAAACCTATTGAATGCCCATTTTTCATCCTGGTCTGATACCATCCATACCGGATGGTGGATGAAATCGCGGGTGGTTTTCCTTTAAGTGTCTCTCTGCCCTAGACACAGCACGATATCGTGCGTGTTTTTTTTTCTTTGGAAGAGGGCGATGGCGGACGAATGCTCGATGGCGGCTGAATGCCCGAGCAGCAAGATCCGAACGGGTGTGTTCTTGTTTTTTGAACGCGCGATGACAGCAGACACTTTCATCTCCCGCGATGGCAAATGACATACTGTTATGTTTGCCTACGTTTTTTTCTCATTGATGAAGCAGCGGCGGTTATGGAGGTGGGGAAGCGGCCTGTATTACAAGTTACAACTTGTCCTCAACTCTCCTCCCGTTGCATTCTGTTGTGCTCGTTCAAATTCAAATGATGAACACTGCAGCGTCCTACTCCACAAAAGATTGAGGTTATTCGTGGTGTCACATCTATGCTTTCTTCTGCTGGTTCTGTGATCTTTGCATGCTTTATGGCTCATACCTGACATGGATAGCAACTATGAAATCCTGTAATTCACCTCGCGCATCGTCACTAACGCACAAAACATTTTTTGTGTTTGTTTTTGGGACGGGCGCAGGTGAGGGATTTCACTTGGCATGAACTCTTTGGCTTGCAGATGATCTGGTTACTGCAGGAGGGATAAGATATGCTGCAAGCTGTCGTTGTTGCAATTTTCTGCTTCAAAGCTGCTTCAAGGGGGATATGCCTTAAACCTTTACTTTGATTTCTGGTTCTTGGTAACCAAATCTATTAAGTCAGGGAAGTAAATGGGCTGGGCCTCCTAGAAATCAGACCTTATTGTGAAGGTTCGGGCTGGTTGTGATGACAAGGGTTTGGTGATGCAAGTGTGACATTGGATGCATTTTTCCAGACCTATTTTCTGGTCTTTTGGAGAGTCAGACAGTGTTGTTTATGCCTCACCAGTTTAGAATGTATTAAGTAAGGCATTGGGTAAGCCTTTTTATGAACACATACATTCTTTCAGGCTCCCCCATGGAGATTATAACCTGATTACAGACTGGTATTTTTGAGGATCTCTCTAAAACTTGGCAGAGTGACTGGATAAGGCCCTAGGATACATACCATAGCCCTGCATCTACTTATGGAAGTACAATCAGTTCAGCTTGTGCTTTTAGGAACATACAAGTCCTTTAAAGCTGTAATAGGGAATTGTTTTCATCAAAGCTCTCACTCTTAGGCCTGCTGGAATGGTTTTCTCAAAGACCTGTTGAGCTTACAACATACTTGTTTAAGCTATTTGAACCCAAGAATTACCAAGCCAGTATTTTTAAAGGGCTTTTTTGATTACGAACTGTATTCTTAAGCTCCCCCCAGAGATTGGGAATGTGACATGGTAATGACTCTCTCTCTCTCTCTCTCTCTCTCTCTCCTCCTCTGATACATGATACATATATACATGATGTGTGCAGAGGCATGGATAGCTGAAGGAGCAGGGATAGAGTGCATGGGTCCAGATTCATCCAAGAGGGCCGGATTTCAATCTCCAGATTACATATGATTCCCTGTGGAAGCATAGCTACAAGAAACCTGTATGGATAGATGATCAATTGGTTGGTCTTGAGCTAAAGAGCACGACCCCTGCAGGGATGTCTCTCCATCTGTAGATCTTTTAGGAAGTGGAAGGCTAGGCCTAGGGCCCAGCTTTCTTATGACATTGTTAGCTGATTTTCAGTTCTTCTCCTTAGCTCGGTGCCTTTCTGTTTCCAAGTTATGGCAGTAGTTTCTGGCTGCAGTCTCTTTTCCTGCTAGACTCTTTAGCTCTATGCAGACCCCCTTCTTTGCTTGCCTTCCTTCTTACTACTCTTTCTTGTCTTGGTACGCGAAGCTGTGTCTTCCTCTTTCAGCCTCTATGGCACTCTATCCAGAGGTTATTTTTCCTCTTTGTATCCAAGGACATTTTATGTCCATTACCTATAAAGTTCTAGAGGCCACTGTCCCCCACTGTCCCTCTTTGTTAACAAAAATAAAAATAATAAAAAAAGACAACAATGGCTTCCATTCTATTTTCCTAGATACCTAATAAGAATTTAAATCAATTAATAATCTAAATATTATGTATGATTTAATTTATTAAGTTAAAATATTTATTAAAAAATCTCTTTAGTCATGAAGTTATATACTCATGACTACATCATGGCAACGTGGCATTATATGATACGATATTCTTTCCCATGTGTGGGTCATGTATGTTGTCCATGTGGACACGTGTCACATCCGGAGTGCTACATATGTTTCTCTGACGCCTCTCCAATGGAGTTATACTTTGTAGACATGTAGTCATATAGTTAGTCATATATAAATCATATAGTTGTGACTACATCCTCATTACAGCATGACTCCAGGTGCCACGCACGCAGTCACGGCTATGACTTGCAAAACGCAGTCCTAAAGACTAGTCGCTATGACAGGGTTTTTTTTCACTGCAGAGTGATATAGTCATGAACGCATATAGGACTGAAAAAATAGTCATATGTGCAGTCATAAAAACGCTCATCTGTTGTAGTGCGTCTTCGGCCTCTCCTGATCTGGACTCGGCAGATGGTAACTGGAAGCACATAAAGAGGGGATCTAAATCTAAGTTGATCTTCCTCAGATAGACATCTTCAGAGTTTCGCTCCTTGGCCGTTCTAGCCTGTGCTCATACTGTTCGTCGTTCCGTTCGGTTCCCTCTACACTAGGGCACCTCTCTCTCATGGAGGTTTTCACTGCTATGAACTAATCCCAGATTAGCTCTCTGCACTATGGGCAAATCTTGCAACCAATAATAGATAGGTCTACCAGAGCTGCATGAGTAGTTAGGTCTATTTTCTACCCTATTCACTGATCGTTGGAATATCCAACACGGTCCCCGTGTGTTAAGCCTCATGGCAATATGTAAGGGTTTAATTTTTTTCCCCTTTTTAATAAATTTTCAGGGCCTCTCATCCCTTTAAAAAATAAAAAATAAAAAAATACAAATAGCAATTTAGCTTTTTCTATTTCCCCGCCTCTAAGGGATCCTTAGAGTGAATGTAAATAGTAATTTATCTTTTTTTTATTTTCTTACTCTAAGTAATACTTAGATCGAATGTAAATAACAAATTAGTTTTTTTCTGTTTTTTCACTCTAGAAAACCCCTAGAGCAGCTCTAAAGGATTCTTAGAGCGAATATAAATAGCAAGAGAGAGAGAGAGAGAAGACTCCGGCCAAAGCCGACGTAACTAAGAGCCACTTCGCCTCATGGCTACTGCCCCCTCTCGGGGTCCCTCTCTAAAAGGTGTCCATAGGACACTAGGAGCCTAGAGGAGCAAGGTACCGTGGGTACCTGGGGTACCTTGGGTACCCTAGGCACCCCATGAGTCAGAGAAGGGTTAGATTCGAGTTTACGTTTGTTAGTAATAATAGTTGTGAGGGAGCGGAGGGCTGTCAGGTGTATTGCTTTGAAACATTTATGAATGGAGAGGATAGGGAGTTTAAAGTTAGTGTGTAGTGCATCGATACTGGCGTTATGAATGCCGCCTCTAGTGCCAGCCGTGATAACCGTCAAAGGACCAGTGACCCAACCCTTATGTCGGAGCGCAAGGATAAGTGGCGCATATTTTAGCCGTTTGTCTAGCATTGAGTCAGCGGGGTATCGATCATGGCAGTATGTGAACTCAATAAAGTGGATGGTAAGGTTCGGGGTTGGGGCGGTGGGTGGGGGGGAGTTTATGGGTAAACCATGTACAAGCAAGATGTCCGGGCATAGTCTGGCGGGGCAAGTGCAGGGGGAGGGGGAGCAAGTACAGGGGAGAAGCCAGTGTGGGACAGTGTGGTCTGCGGGTCGTCCTTGGTAGGTGCCAGCGTTGATTAGCGAGAACCATCTCGTCTTGGCGCGATGTAGGAGGAGTTTATGGATGTGCCAGACTGCTTGGTTATGGCGGGTTATACGAAGCCCGTGGATGACCGGGTGTGTGCATTGGCTAAGAAGGTGTGGCCAGGTGTCACGTTCCTGGTGGGTATGAGAACAGAGGGGACAATGCGGCCAGAAAATGTGTTTACGCTGATGTCCCATATGTTGTGCGTATCGGAATTTAAAGCGTTTGTTTGATTTGGGCGTCATAGTAGCTAGCTGCTTTGGAGTGCCAAAAGTAGTTTGAGAGTTTGTTATGGAGTACTGCGGATTGTGTCCATTTCTATATGTATATTTTAGTGTGGTTAGCAGATACCGAGGTTTGCTTATTGGCTTCTCGAGTAAGGGTTTTCAAAAGGTTGCGTATGGGACGAGGTGCAAGGGGGTCGGGTACGGGGTGTATTAGCCAGAATGGGTGGGTATGTGCTATGTGGATGGGATCATTGGTAGGGTCAATAGGGGGTTCGTCGGCACCTTCCTGGGCAAGAAGGTCGGCAGCCTCGTTCCCCGGATACCTGTGTGTGCGCGTACTTTGATAAAGTGAATGGTGGGTTGGTTGATGGAGATAGCCAGGTTGGCGATGGCTGTGATGAGATTACGGTCAGAGTGATAATGGTGAGAAGATGGGCAGGAGAGGTGGTTGCGGATGAGAAAGAGAGGTGAGGCTGTCTGTGAAGATATAATGTGGAGGGGAGAATGAGGACAATTGGGTGAGCGCTTCAAATATTGCCATTAGTTATGCACGAAGTATGGTAGCAGGACCAGGAAGTCTGTGAGCGGTGCCCTGATTGGTAGCAGCATGGTATACTCCATAACATGCATGGGAGCCGGTGAGGGAGCCGTCGGGTGTAGTGGGAGTGGGATGGCGGAAAATTTGGAAAGTATAATTTGGCAATAGGATGGGAGGGGCGGTGGGGAGGGAGGGAGCGTTGGGTAAGGGACGGGCGCAGTATCGCCCTTTTCCATGCCTTGCTTAAGTTAATCCTAGTGAGTGGGCCAGGTGGGGTGAGGACTGGGTGTGTGAGATGGTGGGGGTAGATGGTGGTTTTTAGCTTGTGAGTGCGCTTAAGGAATTGATCCAGTAAGGCAGGGAAGGTGGGAGGTATGGTGGGAATGCGTGGTGTGGTGGACATGAAGGAGAAGGGTAAGGGTGGGTTCTTTGTAACGAAGGATTGGGGAGGGGCCGGGTGTGGATGTACCGGAGCTGGTTAGGTTCGATAGCAGCGAGGAGTGAGGAGTGTTACGATTGTAGGTAGGGTTGGGGGAGGGGGTGGGGACTGTTGGGTAGCTTTTGGTGAGTGAGTAAGAGGATCGTGACGTTTGATGGGAAGAGAGTGTGTGGCCATACGGGCCCATTGGAGGGCCCCATGTGTGAGGGGGCCTGAAGGGGGTGGGCAAGCAATCCCCTCCCGCCCCCATGCGTGTTGGGTGGCATGTCCGGTGGCTCCGAAGATGCAGTCTCGGGGGTGGGGGCTAGCAAAAGTTGTGATTCCCATCGCGCATGTAAGCGGACTGGAATAATATGAATGAGTGAGTTCGAAGGTGGTAACAAGCAGAGAGAGGATATCAGGGGGGATGGTAGTGTCGTGCGCATACATATCGCTACACAACTACATCGTTGTCCAAAACCACAAAACATGTGCACACCACACACTAGTATACCACTAGTCCACCACTAGTCCAGCCACTAGATCCAAAACACTAGTCCAACCACTAGGCTACAACTAGTCAGTCACTAGGCTGCCACTATGCTGCCTACTATGGCAGTCACTAGTCCACACAATCGCCCCCCTAGCTGGTGCTTAGGTCCCTCTAAGTTCAGGTAGCCACAAGATGTGATAGTGACCATAGTCCTCCACCACTATCCCTACTACACTCCAACTCGATAGATCAAGAGGCCGGGTACAAGAGTTGCCCCATCGTTAGTCGCCGTCTTGCAACCTGTGAACTTTGACTCCTATGAGTTTGGCCTCCCATGTCTTGTGAGCTGCCACTAGTCATATCCACTGCCACTATCCCAAGCAGTGTGGACATAACCAAATCCATCAGGAACCCTCTCAAGAGGTGGTGTCAAGTATCCCATGTGCCAACCTCTGAGCACGATCACACACCAGCATAGTGGCGGCACCACGAACATGCCCACATAGCATGCAACGCAATCCTGCAGGTACCACTGCAAGGTTGGGATCTATCCTCCAATCCACATGTGGAAGATGACATGGCGCACAATTATGCATATGGTCCTTCCATACCATGCCATCTCGACCCTCCAGAATCAACACTCCTGAAGGCAACACCGCCCTAACCCTTAGAATCACACGTCCTGCTGTTGTGACATCCAGGTCGTAGCGTTGTCTGTTGCAGATACACATAGTCCCCAGTGGTGGGGGAGGAAACGCCGAACACCTGGCGCCAATATCCCCTCCAGAATCAACACTCCTGAAGGCAACACCTCCCTAACCCTTAGATCACACGTCCTGCTGTGACATCCAAGGTCGTAGGCGCTGTCTGTTGCAGATACACATAGTCCCAGGGTGGAAACGCCGAACACCTGGCCAATATCCCCCTCCACGTATAGTGGCATACCTCAATGTGTCTCGGTGTTGGACAATAGCAAGATTCTCATAATAGACGCAGGCAAATCTGGCTTTCGGCCAAAGAGAAGGAAATATGGTGAGAAGGAGGCAAGTGATGCTTGCTTGCTAAACCTGTAGCCCATAGCTAGCCAAGGTACCTGAAGATCCCAATCTCCTAGGTGTCCTTTTTGCAAGCCATACTTGCGCAAACCCCTCTTCACCGTCTGCACCACTCTCTCTGCCTCCTCAGGATGATCCCGAGAAGTGGTACAATGGTCTATCAAGGCTTTATCACCAAGCCGAAACTCCCCCAAACTCCTCTCCCTTGGTCCGTGAGTACCTCAGCTGGAACACCGAATCGGCTAAGCACACGATCCAGGAATGCATACGCAACCCCCTCACTAGCTTTGTTAGGCAATGGAACCAACTCAATCCACTTGGAGAAGTGCTCCACCATCACCAACACATATTTGTGGTGACGCATCGTCAGTGGCAAAGGCCCTGCAAAGTCAAGACTCCACCTGTAGCCCAATCCCATGATGGGTAAATGATGCAATTGTGGTGTAGGGGCGTTGAATGAAGCACGCACCCTGTCACACACCATGTACCTAGCCACGAACTATTGCACCTCTGTGTGCATACCACGCCACCAATACTGCCCCTGCAGTAAACTATGAGTGCGTCGCACTCCAAAATGCCCAACTCCTCATGGGCATGCCGCACTAACCGTGCACGCTGTGTTGGGTGAGGCACAATCCTCACCCGACCATCCTCCCACACTCGAAGCAGGTGTATCCCCTCCCACTTGAACCTCTTGGCTCGTTGTAGGATCCGATCCGTCTCCTTGGTAGTCACACTAGCTGCCGTGTCTCCAGTGCGGAGGTAGTCCAACACAACCGAATCCTCATGTATATCTCTGGCACCACCTGACTCATCACTAGCCTCAGGGTCCTCAGACACTCCGTCCACAGTCATCCTGTGTAGGTCGAACCTGACTCCCGAAGCCAAGATACACAAAAAGGCAGATGCATGCCATCCCGGCACCATCTCCTCGTCCGTCTCACCATGCCACCGAGCTCCAGTGTCATCCGCTGGCTCGTGCATGGATGCGACTCAATCCATCCGAATCCCTATGACCAAACACGGTCGATGTACAACCTGAACATGTCTCTCGTGCTCCTCCACCGTAGCACGAGAGGCAAAGCAATTCCTGTAAGCCTCAGGAACCGCCGTATACGTCGTCTCTCTCCTCTGTGACAATAGGTCCAATGTTAGGCTCCCATTGCCCTTCGTAACTGCAACCTTAAGTCCAGCAGACTTAGAAGTAGAGGACGCATCCGTGGTTGCTATGCCGCAACCCTCTTGAGCCGTACTCCCTGCCTGCTCAGGCAATGACAAGGCCCTCATCCTGCCCCATCATCTCATCCTTGAGGACCTCCTCAACCTGAAGAATCCCCAACCTCATCCCTCACAGCCCGCCATTGGCTGCCACCTTTTCCCTCTGAACCTCGAGCACCTCCCACGTGTGCCATGGATTGTCTACACCCTGTGGTCCTCACCGGCTCGCCCCACCACTGCCTGTACCGTCTCAAGTAGGCAGAGAGACTGTGTCAAGGGAAGTGTACTCCGCACTCTGCGTTGCTCAAGCCATAGCCAAGCTGATAATCCAGGTCAAGCAATTGATCCATTGCTTGCCCCAACACCTGACAACGTGATGCCTCAGAAAGAGACGACAACCGCCGTGGTACCAGTGGTAAAAACCCATTGCCTGCTCACGCTCGTCAGCATTAGGCTCCACTAACTGCTGCAACTGAGCATCCCACAAGAGGCAAGGTCCACTATCCCGGAAAGCATGCGATCCTGGGAAGTTGAGCAGTGTAGGTAATGCTGCTCGTGGTTGACCCACCTTGTTAACCACTGCCAAAGGCGAACGGTCATCGTGTCTCACACGCCGAGACTGCCTCCCTGTGTCCAGAATGCTATCCACTGTGAGATGTGCTGGCCGCTGCACCCCATCAAATGCATGCTTGAGCAGTGCGGGTGGCATCAAGTTAGTCCATCATAGCCGTGGACGATGAGCCCGTGACCCCACTGTAGCTGCATCTAGCAACACTGCTGACCCAAGCCACGACCGGACTTGATGCACACTGGCCATTACCCTGGCCCGAGAATCGCTCATCAGTGGCACATTCTCCAAGATGTATGCTGGAGATACAGCTTGATGAAGCTGCAAGTGGCGCAAAACCCGCACCATCTCCCAAAACAGACCCAACCTTGAATCTCGCAATCCATTGCCATGCCCGGCTGATGAATGCCCTTGGCAGGGCCAACCTGCCACTACCAGATCAATGGAGCCAACCCGCTCCAAATTTTGCGCCCCCAGCAACGAAATGTCTGCTGGCAAGGCCTGCTGATATCCACGAACTGCAGACACCGGCAACAACTCAAGGTATTACTGCACCAACTGAGCAACATGGCGAAGTGAAACGCGTCGTGCAGTCTCATCCCTCTCCACATATAGGTAACACCGAACTCGTACACTGCCTGTAACACAGCAGCCAATCCGGTGCTGATCCCGCCAAACAAGTCCAGAAGACAAATGTCTTCATCCGGATACTGCCACACAATAGGTGTGGTATCCAATGGTAACAACGGAGGTGGTCCTGGTGCAATCCCCACACTCTCCTCCTCTCCTGATGGTACAAAAGCCTCCACCCAGGCTTGTTGCACCCGTCGATCAGCAACCCGCTGCAAATCCTTGCTCGTGCCCCACAATGGAGTCTGAGCAACCATGGCAGGCAACTCCACCATACCATACATGTCATCCTGCTCTAGAGATCCCAGAGGTGACACATCCTCTGAATGAGCGTTGCCCTCTAGCAACTCTGCAGGCTAAGTCACTGCAGCTGTGAATGCTGCTAGTGTCGGCATCTTGCCCCGCTGGGCAACTGCAACTCCTCCTATGAACGTCACAGAGAGCTGCACACGCCGGCCCTCCCCTGAGTGCCATCTAGGCCTATAAGAAGCTGACTCCTCCCAAAAATCCAGGGTGAAGCCCATGGGGTACAACACTGCCCCACCAACTAGGACATCGTACGATACCGCGTCTGTCACAATGGCCTTGGCTTGCATCACTTAGCCATCTATAGGGTGATCCGGCCATAGTCTGATAGCCAACTCACGCCGTGTCATGCCCCGAGCCTGCTCCGATCCTCCCAGAGACGTCTATATCTGGAAAGGACAAGGCTCCATATCCGCCTCCGTGAGGCCCAAGCCTGCAATAACAGCTCTGCCCAACATCAATGGCTGAGCTCTCGAGTCCAACAAGACCCGCAGTGGCCGGTACCTCTTGCCTGCCGGTCCACTCAAACAGAAAATGCCATCCTGGTTGTCTAACATGACAACTCCAGGTGTCACCATGGCGCGCTCAATGGTTGGCCTAGCTGGCAGCTCCATCAACCTGGCAGCTGCAACTTGCCATGGCACCGCCGTGGCAGTCTTGACCCTCAAATCCGAGGATCCCTCCGGCACTACACCTCCCACTATCTCCGCAGAAGATGAAGTAACCTCCCCACTCTCACAGAGTGTAGCTGCCAGCCTGAACACCTCAGCTGGTCTTACCCCCGGCGTCGCAATCATGGTAGCCGAGAACAATGGAGCCTGACACATAGATGTGGCCGCTCCTAGCAGCACACTAACTGTCGTAGCCTTGGCAACATTAGGTAGTGGTGCTACCCGTGTAGCTCTCCCCAATGGCATAATAACCTCCGCCTCGGTAACAGTCGGGTGAGAACTAGGTGCCATGGATGGCGTCGACACTGTCTCCGCCAATGTGAATGACTGAGGAAGCCTAGCCTGACGGCTTGCCTCCCCACGTTGTGGATCCAACTCCACCTCTGCACCTTGTGGCTCAGGAACTCGTGCTGCTCCTCGAGTCATGGTTGCAGCAGACTCCACCTGCACTAGTGGTAGTGCTGCTCCGTACATGAATCCCATGCCTCCCATATCTCCTCCCTCAGGAGCAGGAGGTGGACCATCCGGCCTTGGAGCCGGTACCACCTGAGCTCTAGCCATGGCAGCAAGCCTCTGCTCTAGCAGCTGAAGCCGGTTGGCCATGCCTTGGTCAACACCCTGACCTCCGTGTTCTTGGCCATGTTGAGCTTGCCCTTGGCCTACACCCTGTGCCTGGCCACCTCGTCCTCTTTGGGCTGCTCCCCCTCGCCTCCGGCCACCATTGTTCCCTTGGAACTGGCCTGGGCGCAACTTGGGATGCAAACCATAACACTGGGCCTCTCCATGCTCGTGCTTGCCACAATGCCCACACTGCAACTGTGCAGGCTCTGCATGTGCCGGCCCTTTGCCTCCCTCTGGGCAATCCTTCTTGACGTGGGGTCCTCCACATGTCCAACACATCACATCCGCCCGTTGTTGGCGTGCAAATGAAGGGAGAGACCCCTGCATCTGAGGTCCTCTCTGCCATTCCCTGAGCTTCACCTAAGCCCCCTTGTTGCCTTGAGCACGTTGAGGTAGTGGTTGGCTAGGAGCACCACTACCCCGTGGTGTCTCCTTAGCAAATCCCACCATGACCACTCGTTCCTCCACCATGTTGAGCTCTATCCGCTCTGCCAGCAAAAACACATTTGCTAAGGTGGGTTGGGCCGCTTGTAGGAGAGTTGCATCCCGCACCCTTCTCCTCAGCTCCTTGTCCAATATCCCATACCAGAATTGGACTGCCTGAGCTTCCGTAACCCCTTGGGTTATATTTATCAAGCGCCTCATGCGAGTGAAAGCCTCCCTCAAGCTCTCAGTAGGCTTCCGTTGGAACTCTTGCAAGCTCCGCAACTTCTCTGTCCTCACCCCTTGGTAGTTCCCTCTCAACTCTTCGAAGAACTCCACAACAGGGTTGAAGGCAGGCACGGGTACTGGTGCTGGTGCGGTAGTGGCTTGGGTGGACGTCGTAGCTACGGTACCACTAGTCCTACTAGTCCCACTGCTGCTTGCTGAAGCTGCTGGTGCAGCGGCAGGTGTAGCCACTGCCCTCGTGACTCTAGTGCCCCTAGTGATGGAGACATAGTCAGGTGACCAGTACATCCTCCACTCCTCGATCTCATGCCCCCACCTGAACTCATGGTAATCATCCATAGGCGGCCCCTCAAGGTGCTGAAACAGCCCCTTCCATGCCATGATAGGCGTAAATAGTTGTGGATTGCGCATTGCTGCAAATCACACCAACTATCAAACTCTTGGATAAAATCATCCAACTCGATGGTGCCCATCGCCCCAGAGTACCTTCGTGGCCCCTTGGTAGCTCCATACATCTCCTCCATTGTGTCCCACAACAATGGCAAGGAAACAACTTGCACCGCCGGTATGAGTCCTCCTGATTCACAATCCGAATCAGAACCTTCCGTAGAAGACACAAGAGGTGAAGGTGGTCTAAACTGCACACCTCGTCTCATGTATCCACTAGTATTGCTAGTGCTGGAACCGGCACTGTCCCCAGCAACTAGTGGTACCTCCGTGTTGACACTCAACCAGTCATGAACATGTCCCTAACCCCCTCTCCACAAGGTAACCGGGTAGAGAACCTGTTGCGGCTTATGGTTTGGAATACTAAGTTCATAACATAGCCTACACCTGTACCTGCATCCACCGCAAGCAATCCTATGGTTGGCTGGTCATCACCTCCAACCTCACCACAGGAGAAACAATGATGGTCTGGTTGGTCATCACCCCAGCCTCACCATCGACAACATGCTCTAGGACTGGCCGGTGATCAAATCCGGACCAATCACCTATAAAAACAAGCACACACACAAAACTAGCATGGCGCACAGTCAAGCATGCAGGTATAGAGGGGATCCAAACACAAGAAATCAGAACGACAACTCCCCCACATAAAAAACAACTCCTCGGTGTTGCTCCTGCAAGGACACCCCAGCCCAAACCCGGACTGACTTTTGCCTCCACCTACGGAAAGGTCTTGGCCTAATGAGAGGGTGGAAACTATGAGGAAGAGAAGCTAAAGCAATGCCTAACCCCAGCATGCCCTCATCCCAACATTCTTCCTCTCCTCTCTTCCCTCACTTGCATGACCATGGGAATATCATGAAGATACTCCTCAAACCGCCCTCCACGAGCTTCAAAATTCGGCCTTGAAGACCACATGCCAGTCCTTAGGCCGTCCACTAGTGCCTCGACGAGTCAGCACAGGCCATCCACAGGTCAACACGGGCCACCACAGACCAGCATAGGCCCACACAGCTCACTGGTCACAGCCGTCACAGCCCCACACAGACCACAGCCTGTCACAGCCCCACAGGCTGCAGCCCATCACAGCCCATCACAACCCCAAAGGCCACAGGCACATCCTATCACAGCCCTACAAAGGTCACAGGGTCATAGCCCCAAAGGCCACAGCCCGTCACAGCCCCACAGGCCACATGGCACAGCCTGTCACAGCCCTACACAGGTCACAGGGGTCACAGCCCCAAAGGCCACAACCCCTCACAGCCCGTCACAGCCCGTCACAACCCCACAGGCCACAGCCCACAGCCCACCATAGCCTGTCACAGCCCGCCACAGCCCATCACAACCCATCACAACCTGTCACAGCTCACCACAGCCTGTCATAGCCCCACAGGCCACAGGGCACAGCCTGTCACAGCCCCTCATAGCCCGTCACAGCCCCACAACCCACAAGGCACAGCCCCTCACAGCCCGTCACAGCTCGCCACAGTCTGTCACATCCCGTCACAGCCCCACAGGCCACAGGGCACAGCCTGTCACAGCCCCTCACATAAGGGAAGTCAGCCCTTCCCTCTTCCTTGCTTGCCCTCCAAGCTTGAAGATGGAAGCTTCAATGAGCTGAATACATGCTCCACACATGCAACCTCTTCATACAAGAGGTATCGGCCCCCTATCTTGGCTCCTTGGCTCCTTGATCTCTCTAAGACAAGACTAGACACTCCACAGCCTTTGCCAAGCTCCTGAAACCCTAAGGCTTACATTTCCAGCCACAAGACGCTCCTCTTGTGGTGCAAGAGCTCTTTTTCCAAGCTCTGAAACCCTAGGTGCATATTCCATGGCCTTGCCGCACCTCTTAGCTCCTGTTCCAGCCCTGCTCTTGCCATGACAAGAGCCCTCTCAATGCTGAAGCTCGAGATTGAAACCCCCTCTCAACATACTCCACAAAGTGCACTGATTTGCCCCAAGCCAAATCAGCCCTTTCGCTTGGTCTTGCAATCCTTCACACAATGAAAGCTCGCATTCCCAAGTCCAATTCTCAGCTCTGCCACCAAAGCCACTATAACCTGCTCTTGACTGGTCCTCTTCCCAATCGTGCTTGCTCATGCATGTACACAATCTGAAACCATCAAGGTGCTCTGGAATTACCTGCAGTATGGTGCTTTCATCTCTGAAGCTGAAGATCGAATGCCAAGGTCTACCACCTTGTAACCCACATCGCCTCCGCTTCTAACAACCAAGAGCTCCATGGTGCTCCTTGCATAACAACTTGGTTTCTCTCATTCTCAAGCAAAAACCACAAGTGCTACAACCAACTCGTATCTGGCACTCACAGATATGAGCTCATCTTTCTCGAGTGGGGAATCCACACTACGGCGCCATAGCTAGGCGCAGTGAGGCTCAACTCGAGAAAGATGAGCCTCCCGCGCTTGCCGTGAAGATAATCACTCCAGGGCCAAAATCTGCCTTGACCCCTGGATTGACACTTGGGCCAATCCCAAATGTCAATATGTAAAAGCTAGTTATTTCCTAGCTAGTTTCACACTAGTGGTAAAATAATTTGACAGTAGTATGAGCAAAGGCTTGTGACAGTTTTGTCAGGGAACGGGGTTTTTTGGGAGGAGTGTCTTGGAGGTAGCGGGTAACAAGCCAACTGAGTTCGGTAGCAAAGTCTTGGCGGGGTGGGTGGATTTGAGTGTCACAGGGGGAGGAAATAGAGTATTTAGCCCATAGCCATGCTAGTCTGTCATTGGGAATGAGGCCAAGAAAACAGCCGTTGAAGATGTAGATAGTGGACATACGAGGGCCTTGACAGATTGTGGGGGAGGTGTGTAGGATATCCTTATCTGGATTGCATTCAGTAATGTGTATGTGTACGTTGGGGGCGGTAAGTGGTTGATGTACGTGACGGGCATCTTTGGGTTGGGATATAAATAGCAATTTAGCTTTTTCTATTTTCCCAATCTAACAAATCCTTACATTGGCTCTAAGGATATTAAGGGATCATTAGAATAAATGTAAAAATTATGTTAAGGTTTATCTTCTTCGTCATGGTTGACCGATTTGTTTTCCCACTCTATGAAATCCCTAGAGCGGCTTAGAACGCTATAAGGGATTCTTACAACGAACGTAAATAAGTTTATTTATTTTATTTGTTTTTTAATTTAAATTTAAGAGATCCTTACATTGGGTCTAAGGGATCATTAGAATAAATGTAAAAAATATGTTAGTGTTTTTTTTCTTGGTCATGGTTGACTGTTGAGGCCGTATGGCACCCGTTGAGATTTAACTGTTCTTCCCCTTCAATATTTCAACTATTAACAATATAGTTGTTTGGCTAAAAGTAATGTGATTTTTTGGCTAAAATATATTAGGGTTTAGCCAGAACTTGTCGACGTGGCCTTCTGTCTTGCCGAGAAACAAAAACTTGGCACTAGCTGGCATCCTAAAGACTGAAGCTAATTATCAGCGGAAGTGGATTGCCACCACCACCAATTGAATGTAGGGCAGTCTGGGATTAGCTGGCATCCTAAAGACTAAAGCTAATTATCAGGGGAAGTGGATTGCCACCACCACCAATTGAATGTAGTGCAGTCTGGCATTCCGTGTTAATAGTTTGATAGCAAGTACCAAGGGGCTCTAGAGCTTTTGCCGAATTAAGTGACATTTCATTGATAAGATTACAATTTTCAGATTTGGTACAATATATGCTCTCAAACTCACGGTCTAGGCGTGTACTAAGACAGATTTAAAATGATAGTGTGTCGGTACAAAATCTATACTTTCCGTACTGCTGCAGCATAGATGGAGCCAATAGTTTAGACACTTCATTCCTAACAAAAGTGGGGTGATATCAGCCCTCTTTTTCATTGGACAACTCCCTACACTCATTGCCATGAATCACTCTTGAACTGCAAGCATATCCAAATTTGACAGTATACATCAAGAGATCAGAATCAAATGTATCTTGAATTTATGTCGACTGTGGTGTATACAAGTAACCAGGGTGTGCTAACAGCTCCAGGAGTCTCTAGGACAACATGACCTTACACATGAAAAACTAGATGAGCTTGAGACTAGAGCAGAGCAGAAAGTCCCTCTGCAACTGAGGTAACTGTTGTGGGAGTGATGGTATTTTCTCCCAAGTAAAGATCCAACAGCGCTTCCGCAACATTATTATTGTCGATTGTGTGTAATACTTTGTCCGGCACTGAACCATCAGCAGAGATGGATACCTGCAACCTCAAATGTGTCTGTTAGTACCCCTTAGAAATCCTTGAAAGATCAGTCCCACACTCACAATCAGATCTAAGAGATTAAAACTTAAACAGATCATCCCTTACATATTCCATGGCAGGGATAATTGTAAGAACTCTTTAACGTTCGATAATACTTTCATAAAAGGTATGGGTCCTAATAACACATGCACAGACTGGTAACAGCATGCCAGGAGGATGAGGACCTGCACTTTGGAAAAGCTAGTTTGGCCAGTAGTAGAAAATGGAAGATCCTTTTGGAAAGTTATGTGGCTGGAAAAAGGTCACCAGATCTTCCAATGCCGTCTATTCGGGCTCCTCATATTTGTCATCGTACACCAGCTTGTCTCGCACAGACGACTGTAATGAACCTCCATAAGGAGTACCCTTCACACCCTTGATTATGCCAACTTTGATCAGTTTTTCCACCTCAGCTGCAAGGCACACAATCTTTCAGTTAGTGCACAGTCCACAGAGACTTCCTCGGGGTTCATAGAATGGTATCAGGGTATAAGGAAGATTTTGAGCAGAGCTGTTTCATCCCTGACATCCTAGGTGATGGCCCATCAATTAGCATTGGAAGCACTTGTCCAAAACTATCTACAGGGCAAGCACATCCATCAATCGATGACCACGCTGGCCCTGCAAGGCCAGGCAGACTTGTGAACGAATTTAGGACCTTAAGCAATTACTTTCACTGGTAATTACAGTGTTGGGATTCACAAGCTTTGAACAATGCCAGGATGGTCTCTCTGCTCCGAAGGAGCTTTGAAAGACTGAAAATGGTGTGCAACTTGTGATCAGTTCCCTCAGAGGCTGTGTAAGCCTGCACAGATCAGTGAGATGCAATCATTTCATAATCTGGATAAAGTATGTCAGGTTTTAAGTGATCACCTTGCTGCACAGCTTTGTGAAAACCACTGTCCTCTTCAGCCAGCTCGGTGGCTGCCTTCCCCTTCCATTGCTGCAGATGTTCTCCAACAGTAGGCTCCAGGTAAACTCCAATGGCAGTGAATTTAATCTCGATGGTTTCTATGCTCATCTCTGTCAAGCCTGCACAGATGAGTAGTGTATGAGCAGCTGGAAACTCCCCTAATAATGAAACATAATACAAACAGTACTTGTTTGGACCAAGAGAAACAACTCTGGTCACAGGGAAAACTATTATTTCCTGTTGGGGGAGATGATCACATTCTGGACATGTTTCTCACAGAAGAGCACCTCCAGCATTTCACAGGAAACAAAAAGCCTGCTCGTATGCTTATACTAAGACATCTCACATGTGTAAAGGGACCACTTGAAGGAGCTGGCATTGTGATAATGGAGATCTTGCAATCTGACTATGGGTTCGTTCAATGACAAATAATTGCATTTAGGTGACATTTGGTTGAAATTCATCACGTGAGTTCTTACATTTGACACTTGAGATTTGGCAGACAGGTAGTGTCAAGAATTAAAAAGGGGTGATCCCAAAACTTATAATAAATAATCAGAGAGTGACCTAGACATGGTCGGAAATAGGTGTTAAGGGACAGGCATTTTAGGAAGAGTTGAAAGACCAGATCTGACCATTAGGGAGCTCTAGAAACAACAATAAACCCTACTAAAAAGTTCCATAATTTAAATTAGGCAGGTCATTGCAGAAAGTGTTGTTTGTTGGCCACCTGCCACCACACATGGAGGTATTTTACACTGATGGCGTCTAGCACTGATGTTAGCCCAGAGTTTCCTTCGACGCACATATTTGTCTTCGAACAGCTTCCATTGTTATATATGGGAGTGGCCAGGGCCCACCAAAGCATCTGACATTTCAACACCCCGTAGAGGGTGGGGGAGAGGGGACATACCATGACCGATTAAGGTGAGAGTCGTAGACGACGCGGGTGGTGAAATCGTTGTAGGAAAGCTGATACCCTCTACATCCAGGCTATCGGAAACCACTGCGTATTCACACAGACACCTCCTCGTGAACATTCCGTAAGACGATCCATGAAGGATTTGAAACATGATCTTCAAGACTTGAAGCTTTATAGACCCAATGTGGAGTCAGAGTTCCACTTGGACACTAGTTGACACATAACATGTATCATGGAGATTTTCGCAAATGATCAGCGTGTACAACTCAGGAGAGGAGGAAAAATATATAGAAGACTTAAGAGAATGTAGGACTCCTGACTACTGGGGACTTCAGAATTCCCCCTGAGGGTCAGAGACACCAAGATCATATGAGAAATGGGATTAGATCCGGGTAGGGTATAAAACTTGCAATTTAGAAGGCATCGTACTGTATGCAAGTGTGAGTTGTTCCGTGTTAGAGCAGAATACTTACTTGCTGTTCAGACACAGGTATGGATAAATCTTGACCCCGAAGCGTATCACGGTTCCAGAACTGCGCCCCCTCACACTGCAAGGTTGTTGCTTGAGCTTGTTCTTCAGGAAGCGTGCGGAATCTGGATCATGCCAAAAGCACAACACCGATATTTTCAAAACAGAAGAGAAATCGATTAGGTCAAGACCCAAGCCTCGAGAGCCCAAATCGAGCAAGTACTAAACGGGCCCATCGTTTCTTCAGTACTCTCTGATCGCCTGGATATTGACAAGATGTGCAGACTGTAGATACCCATGACCGTGAACAAAACAATACACAGATTGCAAACAAACGCAAGCATGGAAATCCATGTCCTTGATCTCCATGGAACTAACTGAAAAAAGGTAGAAGAGAACAACATATAGAATATATAACGATACTGCTATCTGGTCCTACACCTACCAGTACGTTTTGTTAGTAATGCATCTATAGGATACACTGTTTATCTGCCTCTCAGAGAGTTCAGAGAGAGAGAGAGACCTTGTCTGGTGCACAAGCAGGAGCTTGTTGTCAAGCAGCTCTAAAAGTATCACAAGGCACACTGGAGTGGTCAAACTTCGAAATGCTAGGCAGGCTATTGCTTCAAAGCAGACATGCTGGCAATGACATACAGAGCTCTGTAACACTCCCTCCAGGAAAGCTCCTAAGATCGACGTGTAGTGCTAAAGTACCAGCTCTTTTCTCTTGAGTATTTGTACCCTTGTCAATCAGGCTATGCTTCTTGGGTCTCGCACCCCCTTTTGGAATCTTTCTCTCTTCACTTTATAACCCACTTTCACATGAAACCCATAGGTTTCACGGTTGATATACACCCGCAGCAATTTTTTTCCTCTCCACAGGGGTGGGACTTAATGAAGAGTGGTGGCTGGAGCATGACCTTGCAAAGCAGTGGGTGTGCTGTCACCACAATACATAGTGCATGTCCGCTTTGTCGGACACCTAAAATGACATAAAGCAAATTTCACTTCATCATTTTTTTATGAAGATCAGCTACTCACAGCCGCCCATTCTATGCAAAAATACAAGTATGTATTGTGGTCTTAGATGAACATCCAGTGCCAAGTTGACGTTCATTAAAAGGAATGTCAGATACATCTGAAATGTGAACTCTCTCTCTACTGTCCTCTATGACAACATAATGAGACAAAGCCAGACAGCGGACCCACCACTCTGAGTAGGGACAAATCACTCTTAACTTCTCTGACTTTGGAACAGGTAGTCCGGGACCCACTGCAACAAACTTTTCACAAAGCGAGCAATGGATTCACGAGGATCACATGTGTCGACGTGGAGCCAAACATGTGTGATCACACATTACGACAGGCATCCCCAATCAAGAGTTGAAGGGGTAGGTGGGGGCATTTATTAGGGAAAGAAGGCACCCCACCCTCACACAAAGCTTATTAACCCCTAATGGACCAGCCCCTTTTTGGTGGACCCACTACAGAACGGAACATACCCTCATGGATGAGGGTATATTTCTCCTTTGACAAACATCAACAGGGATGAAGGGTATGAAAGACACTCTACCTACTTCATGGACCTGCTGTAAAAATTCCAGGTGATTTGACGGTGTCATTAGGAAGATTATCACAAAAATCCAGCCCAAAATTTCTGCTGTACTCCAATTTCAGAGTCAAAAAATGATTTGACCAAGCATTTGGCCTTACCAAAATGATTTTCATTCCCACAGGCCACCCAGATTCTGATTAGGTTGCACCTAAAGCATGTTGGCCGAAAATTTCAGAGCCCAATTCCAAAATCTCGTAAGGGTTGCTTTGTATGGGAAAAGAGGGGGTAAGAAATACCATACAATTCAGTTGACCCCCAAATCGGCTCCAAGTAGGGTGACCAAGTTTATAATGGAACCACAATTCCATCGGTCTTATTGTTCCTTGCCTGATTACTCATTACCTTGAAAAAAAATCATCATTCTATCCTATGTAGAAACAAAGATTCTCAATTCTTCCTTGAATCCTAGCTCAGGCCAACTATCACCTGAGCCAGTTGGCTGGCTGACTACGAGGCTTGACCTGCAAACCCCACTTGCCTATTCCTTCCAGCAAGATATGCACTTTGTGCATAAACCTTCGTCTTCAACGAGCCCTAGTGCACCCTCGAAGCTAGCATGAAGCTATTCACCCCAAGAAAGGCCTGGGGACCATCTGTTTCGTCGTTTCAAACCCACATGCAGTCTACAATCAAATACCATCATGGAGTACAAGGGATAATACAAAACAATAATGTAAAACAGACATTAGAGAATGTGGACAAGAGGAAAATACATAACATGATGTGGGCTGCATTTGAAGATGTTCAATCACATTCTGGTTTACAATGAAACCCATTATTTTGTCATTTGTTCTGAAGGTTCCATCACACGCCACTATTCGACAATGTCCATGCTTCACCATCTGTTTTTTCTGCCAGTCAATTTGTATGCCCACCACGAATGGAAGGGCCAGTTTTCAGTCATTCGAAGTCCAAGGAGGGTGATTGGACTACTCCTGGTAGTAGAATCATTTAGTGGGTTCGCCTCAACCCACATACGGACACTTCATGCATCATTTGAGTGTTTCTTAAATGTTTCTTCATCGCATTTGTTGGCAATATTGCGAATGTCATTAGAAAGAAGGAAGGTGTCACGAGTTACCTCCAACCCAACATCCATCATTTCCCTCACCCCCTGTGTGTGTGTTTGCCATCATATTGTTGATGCTTAGTCCTAGATGCAAGTTGCGTAATACCCATAATTTCATTCTTCACTGAGGTGGGGAGCTATTGAAACACGCCTAGTTTCATGTGAAGACCCATGGCACAATTGTCCTACTCCATCGACATGTCTCTTCTCATAATACACTAGCTCCGCAATTTCAGGGTCCACATAGCATTGCGTCATTACAAACCGACACATGCATACCCTCTTGATGCCTCCCCCCATTTGTTTTTGTGGTCCTCACTTGTTTAGGCTTCTGCTGTGGAAAAGTGTGACTCTTGGCTTCCTCCCTTTCTTGGGAGTTCGTGTTTCTTGGCATTGATGGTGGAGGTGACTCGCAAGCTGGCACTGGTCCTATCCTCTAGCCCGTGTGATACCTACGACAACAAACCACCTTCCATTCCTAGCAAAGCAAGGGACTCACAATGCAAAAAAGCAACGAGGACTACGGTATTACATGGTTGGCACAAACTTATACATTGTCATACTTAAGGCACTGTTTATGCGTGGAGCTAGGAGAGATCCCTGCAAACATCCTCTTTGGCCATGTATGTGGAACGTGCATGGCGACATTGAAACGGGAAGACTCCCGAGTGATGAAATTCTTCACGCAATTCCATGGAGTGTAACTTAGACTCAGCATTGTCTTTACTTGGGGGCTTGCCATATGCCATTGGAAACGCGAGTATAACACATTATGGTTGAGTTCGGGGATTGCAGTTGGTTTCGAATTTTCAACAAGATGGTCTTCAGTTTTGTCGGCCTCCATAGACATGAAGATAACTCAGGCACCATTGGGTTGCACAGAGGACACATGGGTGATACGCTACGCGGGTGCACACACCTTGATAGGACAATTTTGGAGACGAGGATGAGAGGGGATGACGATGGATACAACTCGACGATTACCTCGACACAGCATACATCTACATGGAGATGCATTCATTTTAAACGCGGTATGGATTAAAAACAATTAAATTTCAAACTCAAATTTGAAATTTGAATATTATGTGTCACCACGTCACCACACGTATTAACATGTGTCGAACGTCATGATGGAATGCTGCTGGTTACGTGATCATGTACGACATGGATGCTGGGTGGGCGAACATGTATTACCACACCGTCGAGGGGTGGGAACAGGGGCGGGTCGCGGTGGTCGCGGTCAGTGCAGGAGCCGCCACGAGGGGTGCGGGGACGGGCGAGGGGGCCACGCAGCCACACCCGCTGAGGGCGCATTCAACTGCCGGTTCATTTCTAATGTCTGCCGATGCTTATTAGAAGTGAGTAACATCAGTGTCGTAATGACGCAACTTCTGAATATTACTTCTCATATTTCCAGCGTCGCATATCTGCACTTGGAATTTGAAGGCCTTTGAACCCTATAATGTCAAAATCTCCCCACATACTATGTTCCCACCACTTGGCGGTCTGTCAAGTTATGAACCTATGAGGAAAGCCCTCAGTTTACACAGTAGAGTACACCTAGAGATCCTTTGGACGATGGAGTTACACACCTACAAGATGGGACCTGTTGGAAATAAAAGGAACCTTCAGCTCTCCTCAATAACAGAAAGTCCTGTATTGAATTGAAATGAAAAAAGCACCACCTACCTCCAATCTGTAACATTGGAAGGTGAACTACCAAATCTAACAAGCCTCCAACAATGGGCTCTCTTGCTTTGGCAAAACACAAAGGGGGGGGGTGAGACATAACTCAGCACAGCACACCAATCAGAGCCTTGACGCGGTGGGTTCTTTGACCACATTTTCTCCGAGGACTTCAACATGATGCATAGTCTTTCTACAGAAGAGAGCCACCAAGAAGTATTCCCAAGTACAAACTCAATGAATTTGCAAATTCAATGACATAATTATATGTCGTGCGACTTTATTCACAAATGTGCGGTGTTGCAGCACTTACAAGGAATGGGAGGTTTGAATCATGAAAGATTCCAGCTGTTGGGAAAATAGCCCCCTCAGAAAAATTTGAACAACTACTTCCCTACAGACATTCTAGACAAGAACCTCAGTAGCCTAACTGCAAATTATTGAACTAAGGACAAGGGAAAATGCAGCAGCCATGTTCAACACATAACAGATACATTTCCTCTAAATATTGCTGGAGTGTCTTCAACTAAACTAAAGAGGTGAGAAGGGGTCAAGGGCAACAAAAAAGTAGCTGCCTTCAACCCACTACATGTCCCTTGTGTCGAACATTGCTCCTTACGAACATACCATCTTGGAAGAAGATAGTATACTTATGATAATATACAAGCAACTAGCGAAAGCAACAATTTTGTGTTCCAGAATCAAGCTCAATAAATGCCAGTGGATAGCAACCTAACCAGAACGAATGCCTTGTTGGTTGATGTCCGGTACTGTCCAACAACGTCCTGGGCACCTTAGTCATTTATTGATGCTTCACACCGAGTGTTTGCAACTTCTGGTTACAGAGGATGTAGGGTCGGCCTGAGCTTGAGAATCTGCACATCGCCATAGCCCATAACTCATCAATCACCCAATGACTGCGACAAAAGATTGATTTAACTAAATTATCAGGTTGACTGAGGCTTCTCCAAATGTGAAGGGTCAAAATCAGCATGTCAAAGCAAATTATTACCCTGCCAGAAAAGTGAGCTCAAGTTCTAGTTGGCTACATGGCACTTGCTTCACCAACAGCATTTTCCAGTAACAAATATGACCTCAGGAGAGATTTGAGTCTGCAACTAACCTGGAAGGGACAGAGCTATTAGGGTAAAACTTGCTAATCAGGTCCACGAGCTCCTTCTCAGTAAAGACCCGTTCATAGCATATGTATCGGCCAGATGCATCAGGCACCTCAAATGCAGAAATGTGAGCTTCGACCACATCCTCCACATGCGCATATGCGAACAAACCACTTTGTGGAAGCTCTTGCACCCCTGCTCACACGGACAATTCACCTTTTTTTTCAGTTCATATTCATACACACTATGTCATATAAATGAGGAGGATGAAATCTTGTAAGATATCAAGTTGTCAAGCTTGTCCCACAAAAATCCACGCTCCCACTTCGGATGGAGAAGAGCTGCAGAGATGAGGGGTAAAATAAACTGAGGAAATGAGCGAAAGAGGAAGCTCACAGACAGAGAGCCAAGGACGAACCCTTAAGACAAGAGACAACACTTTGCTCAGAAGGAAAGAGACTGACAGTGCTAGCTCAATGGAAACTACCACCATCTTGTACAGCACATGAACAATTTTTCACATGACATTACAGAAGAACGAATGGATCGAGATGAAGTCTATGCCTGGAAGGTGAAAAGAAACACACCTTTGAGGTAAGTCAGAATAGACTGGCTGGTGCTCATGACTTTGGGGCCCAACACAATTGCAGGATTAATAACCACCATATCCAGGCCTCTATCGGTTGCCAAAGACCATGCTGCCTTCTCAGCCTTGGTTTTTGAAAGAGGGCCCCATAGCTGCATTAGGGACAAGAAGACAACTATGTCAGCACTCACAACCTAGGTAACATCGCAGATAAGCCAATCAACAATGTCTAGGAAACTGATATGATGGACTTCAACCAGCCATGGGCTGTGCAAGCCAAGAGCTCCTCTAGCTACGTAGCCTCAAGAATAAGTTCGTCCCATGCCAACTGAGCACGCATGAGTTACAGCAATTAAGGGACTAGGCATGCTTGCATACCTTTTTTGATCGACAAAATTCCAAATTGCTCCAACATTTTTCATCAATAGACTTTTCCATTTGTCGTTGATTGTCCCAGACCATCGCTGACAGTGATGATGTTAAGATCAGCCGTTTCACGAAGGAGTTCGCACATGCCTCCACAACATTCAGAGTTCCTCGCACTTCGATATCCACCATCTCAGACTGCCATAATTAGCAGATAATGGTGTCAGAATGAGAAAAACGCCAAACAAAGTCAGACAGCATCCGAATATGAGTTCTGAAGATGCTAAGTCCCAAATGTGAGTCTAAACCTTCCCGTTTCCAGAGGTGAATCCTTGACCTTCAAAGGGGAGGTAAGCATTTTAGTTCCACAATGCTATAATGGCAACTCGTAGCCTACAAGAAAAGATTTCAAATGGTAAATCACCCCAGCACTGCGAAAGGCATGATTTGAAATCAAATGACATTCTTCCTGAAGGAAGAAGAGAGCGGAATAGGTACACAGACAACTCACTGGATAGTTGGAAAGAAGGTCGCTGGGCGATGAGGTATGGAATACCCCATCACAGCCCATGACCACTTCGGCCAAGCTCCCGTAGTCGAGAAGGTCGGCATTTGTGAGATTCAACCGCTGCTCAGCACCGGGAAGTGCCATCCATGCAGCTGCTTCATCTGCACTCCACCCATGGCAGCCTCTTAATCCTGTCCTCCCACTACCTATCTGAACAAAGCAAGTATCATTGCACCAACTCGAATTGTAGAGCTAGCTTAGAGCCACCATCAAATACTGCATGTAATATGACCTACCAAAGCTTCCATAGTTGCAAGAAATAGTTGAAGGCCGAAGCTGATAGGTACATCCTACCCTACGTTTCCACCAACCAGACTTATCAAGCTTTGGACTGAGGGTATAGCCGAAGAAGGGTTACCAGTGGAGGTCCGAATCGTGGAGCGAACACTGTATCCTTTCGCCAGCAACATCCGAACTAGCCAGGAGCCCAAAAGCCCCCAGCTTCCCGTTACGCAGACATGCATCCCTTTCCCACTCACGGCGGGATCACCCACTGCCCTCTCATTGTCGAGAAATTCCCACACACCCATTCTTCTGTAGTGTATATACGTGTGCGTTCCTCCCGAAATGGGCTCAAAGAATGGAGACCCAGAACCTCCAATCCAATCGGACAGGAGTCTACTGCAGAGAGGATCTAGCAATCAGCAGGTAGCGACTCCAAAGTGCATATTCATTTATCCTTTGCAAAGAGACTCAGACACTTCCAGTCCTCTTTCAGGTCTCCCCTGCAGCTTTTGGGGGAGGCGTCGTAACGAATAGATAGGGAGAGAGACAGAGAGTCAATATACGATGTCTGTCAAAGACTCCACAGGGTTTCATCAACCCACTTCTGAGTCCTTCAACAAAATCTGACAGACTCACACACTGAGTGATTGAGAGAGCTTCCAAGTAATATACAGGCCGAGAGAGAGAGAGGGAGAGAACGAGAGAGAGAAGCTGGCTACAGAGTTGTCAATTAAGACGGCATTTAGTTAACGCGTGGAGTCAACCTGGTCACAAGCATACTTGTGGACACCAAGTCTCCCCTCGCTGCATTGACCTGCACCTCAAACGTCGCTCTTGATGATGCCCACCTGCCGATCTCACGCCGCCATAGCTCCAGCACATGTTTGATGAGCCTCATTATTATCATCCCAAACACAGATATTTCTGTTTGGGATAGATTCACACTGTATACATCTCATAAGTATCTCCACTTTGAGGTTCTTGTATCTCCTCTTCTACAGGGTCTTTGACAGAGTTCATGGATGTGTACATCTTACTAACTTCTATGGATTGTCATTGGTAATATTGATATATTGTTTGATTGATAAGCTTTGGGTATCAATGTTCAATGTTTGGGTGGAGGGTGGTTGAAAGCACCCAACTTGTAAAACATTATTCACTATGTGCGGCCGGCCTTTCGTACAACCCGTTGTGGGGTTCGGATAAGGTCGTGTTGAGTGTGGAATGTGATTGATTGATTGTTGGTCGATGGATCGATGGCCGATGAAAAATTTGGTGTGCCGTACAATAGAAACTCACATGAGTATTTTTATTGCGTTTTTTCATTAGATTTTTTTTTTAAAAAACTACTTAGGTGTCCTTGTCGGTCTACCCTTATTACCCCTGGCTCAGGATTTTTTCTTTTTTCTTTTTTTTTCAGGATTGCTTATATGGGGATGTAGATATGAGGCCATGTAATAACTTTTCTGTGCCACATTATATATTCGCATTGTTTTATATTTTCCAGCCTTCATGGATGAGAGGGTCTAGTCCTCTCTCAGACGGAAGTTGAGTTCATGGATGACAAAAGTTTAGACGAAATCGGTATTACAATACATCCAACGGTGCGTAACAAGCTTCAACAGATCTAACGGCCATAAACAGTGAATTAGGTGATTGGGCCATTATGCCCATTCTCTTTACAATATAAAATCCATTAAAATTCATTATTTTTTGTTTGTGGAAAATTCAAAGTATCAAAACCCCCTCTGGACTTGGAATGTGATTGTTTATTGTAGGAATTGGGTCATTGACCTGCTTACGCTGTAGTGTGGGTCAACCTTCTGTATTGGGAAGGAACCAACAAAAAAAAAGTATGACGCCTCCTGAAGGGAGCGTAAATTATGGTGTCTCATGACCCCCAAGGGCTACTGCCTTACGACGGGAAGGTGGACACCTTTGCGACACCAATGGTGGATTGAACCCACAACCACTTCCAAAGGTGGTACGTGGCCCATTTACATTGGGCCACAAATTTGTGGATCCAACATAGAGACCTTACTTACTCTGATTTTCTTTACTGTAGTTCCATGGCACTTCTCGTTGCAGAATCCTCCATGAAGTGGATGGGGCTGTTCCGCCCTATCTCCCAGGGGCCACAATGGGCAACCGTCCAATCAAATCAGCTGAAAATCCAAGTCGGCCTTCACAGCAGCAGCCCTTGTGCTATGCGGACTAAGTCCCAATATCAAAATTCAGGAAGGGTACTAGGATCCTTCCCAGCCGTAAGAAAATGGACTCGAATTTTCTTCTCACATAATTTTTTAGTTTCCCGCCATACTTTTCTATGTGCACAGGAAGGAAAAATTCTGCAACTTAAGCATCCTAAAAATATTTTTTCCTTGAAATATTTAAAAACAATATTATGTGTTATAAAATGTTCTATGTTATAAGTGTGCTAAAAAAAAAGAAAAAAAAAAAAGTGCTAAACATATCTACGATAAATGTTCTGTATGTTCTTCCATCCCTTCATCAGTACCACTCGTCATTGCGACATTGTCCTTTCCCAAGATGGTTTGCTCAGATTGGCTAACAGTCTCGTTGCTAATCCTGCTCGGTTGGATCTATTTTCACGTGCAACGTCATGGAAAGGAGTAGCTGCTCTCATAGTTGCTCAGGGCAAGGAACGAGATTACCGCGATCGTGTTCCACGTATGCATTCTTTCCACTAGATTTTTGGATGTCTGCATCTTGGTTCAATGACATCTTTCTTTGCACATCGTACAACTGAAAACAGGGCATTGGGAATCCCAATGACTCTATATTGTAGCCTTCTTTAGGCAATGAGTTTCTATTGCGTTACAAAAGGCACAAACTTTATCTATTTTGCGTTTGGGCAAAAGTCGCCCAAGTAGCTTGGTATGGCCTCTCGCCGCCTCTCGACTCTTTTTGACCCGTTGTCTAATCTACTAGAAGTAGTAAGCTCTTTTTGACCCGTTGTCTAATCTACTAGAAGTAGTAAGCGATGCTAGATGGGTTCAATTTCATTTGTTGGCTCTGTCCCAAGGGGGTAGAGGCTACATGACAACTTTTGACATGGGAGAAACCCTTATGGATGAAGGTGGGATGGAAAATGGAATATGAGTGCGTGGTACCAAGGTGCAATAAATAGTATACGTAGAAGAAGAGAAGTGTATCATGAACTGTTCAGCTGCGCTTGGTTAATTAATGTGCCACTCAATCTCCAATGGCCTTCCACCGCGTACTAATCCTACGAGATAGAGGCTAATTGACAACTTCTGATAGGGGGTTGGTATCGTGTGAGCATAATGTGAGCATGCGCATGTTGCACGGCATGAGCACAATCCACGGTCATGGGGATTTTATGATTTTAAACCTCAGTCATAAAGAAAAAAGGTGGACGCGTTGCCGAAGCAAGCATAACTTATGGTGTCACTTGACCCATAGGGCTACTGCCTTCCGGTGGGAAGGTGGACACCGTAATGACTTCCAACAGGTGGATTGAACCCATAACCACTCGTGAGAGGGTATGTGCCCTTACCACTGGGCTACATGTTGGTTGTCGCAACCTCGGTCATACATATTACTAGGGTAGCATGTGCTGGCCCAAGTGTCCAAGGTCATCTAAGCCCAAATGCAATCTCCTATGCATTCAAGTGCGTCTCCTATGTCTATGTTGAGGTGTGACCTTCATGGTACCCTGTGTCGTTGGCCCAAGTGTCCAATATCATCTAAGTCATCCAAGTCTAATCATTTTTTTTCTATGGAATCTACGATCTGATTTGAACCGGAGACCTTTTCCTTGATATCTCGATGCTCCAACCATTGTCCAGCAACCAAAAGTACTTGAATTTGTTTTAGCCATATATCATCATTTTTTTTCCACAGAGCCTACGACCAGATTTGAACCGGAGACCTTTACTTTCTACATAGCTCTCGCCTGCTAAGAAAAGGGGACGTAGCTTGAAGCTAGGGTTTCGGTCAAGAAAAACCTGCAACACATGGTAGAGACCCTAAACTTGTGACATGGCAACCACTGTATGTTGGTCCTTAGGTACATCTTCATTGCACACGGCCACCACAGTGAGCCCTGATCCAACTAGGTAGTCTACAAGTAAAACTCCACACTTGGTCCATCTTCATTAGCCCACATTCTACCTCCACCTTTTAAATCCATGACCTAGCCAAGCCTCACAAATTTCCTTCACAACTAGGGAATTCCAAAAAGGCCTTGATGTGAAATGCATCGCAATTCACTTGATCAGTGCGCAATTCAATTGAATTGCAAGGGCAATTCAATTGAACTAACCCTAATTTGCAATTCAATTGAATTGTTGACTACAAGTCAATTGAATTGTAATCTATAATTTTTAACTTATTTTTATATATAATATATAATATATTATCATGTATATGTATATGTATATGTATATGTATCGTATACACATATACATACGAGAGTATAAGCTGAATATACATGTTGCCCGTCTATTCCTGCTGCCCGTCCATCCTTTGCTTGTGGTAAGGCCTAAGTCACGAGATGAGTCGCGTAGCCTAAAGGAGAGAGATGAGAGAGAGAGAGTACGAGAGCAAGGGAAAGGGAGAGAGAAATGAAGTGATGAAGGCTTTTTAGGGCAGAGGTGCCCTAAAAGTGAAAGGATCAAATCAGTTGGAGGACGAGAAGTAGCGAGAGAAGAATGCAACAACAAGAGATTTGTGGAGCGGTGGTGGAGCGGTGGTGGCGCTATGTATGATGGAAGCCTTCTTGGATCATCAAATGACAAGATCTGCCCATGAGTAAGCACATTCCCATACTAGCATGAGTTCCCCCAATCATTGATAAAGATATCATTTTAGCTAAAGCTGTACTTCTTATGTACGTGCAGGTGACTCATGAGCTTTGAAGAGAGAACTTTAGGGGTAGTAGAGTGGGTTACCAAACGCTCCTCAACACACACACTGAAAGAAAGAGCTTGATCACATGGTTTGTCTTCAACCTGCCCACACTGTGTACTGTGGTTTGCTAATACATTTTAGGATAGAGTAGTTGTTGTTTCAAAGTACATTTGGTTCATCTACTTGATAGCCTATGTGAACTTTAGTGACGTAAGTCCTATGGGGGAGTGTGTGAGTGGATGCAGTGACTACACAATTAACAGCAAACAATTACAACAAGGGCAAGGTCGAAGGCATTGGCACTGGGGCTATTAAGCAGAGATAAGACAGATCATGTGAGCATGGAAAACAACCATTTGGATGGTGACAAAGTAGTGGATGATTTAGTACTTTATATGGAAGCAATGTTGAATGAGGGTGCCACAATGAAATCAATCGCCACTGCCCTTTCTTTTGATGATGTACGACCATTGAGAAGATTGCTATCAGAAGTCCAAGGGTCTCCTTTCAAAGTTCATCATCAATTGAGTGTCCAACGCTTGTGTGAAAAGATTCAAGAGTTACTTCCTATTGAAGAGAATGGGACAAATTGGGGAATGAGAACAGTGCAATCTGCCTTAAGGAGGTCAAATTGGCGGATTCCTCGAAGGAAGGTGGGGGAAGCTTTGAAAATCATCTCACCCTACCATTATGAGCGTAGGAGAAGGGCACAGACAATTCGGAGGACTCAGTATAATGTGACAATGCCTATGGCTCTATGGCACATTGATTGTAAGTATTTTATCTCATGCATCATAATGTTCTTTGAAGATGCACATGCAAGACGTTTTCTTGCATTACATATCGCACAAAATTGTAGGCAAACTAAAATATGTATGCAATTCGTGGTGCAGCTTATGACAAATTGGTTATGTTTGGTCTTCGAGTACATGCTGGCATTGATGGGGCCTCTCATTTTGTTTTATGGGCGAACGTTGCAAGAAACAAGAAAGAAAAAACCATTTTCAAAGGATATCACGATGCAGTTTCCAAGTTTGGAGCACCTTTACGAATTCGATCTGATTTTGCAGTAGAGCACTCTCTTATAAAACAACACATTGAAGCCACACGTTATGAAACACCCAATCCGTACTTGACTGGGTCTTCCACACACAATCAGGTTAGTGTTCTATACAATTCTATCTTGCATATCAACTTTACGTTTCTGTCATATTTCTTGGTTCATCTTTATTAATCATTGAGTGTGTAATGTTGTGCATATTTCTAATATTTTGTGTGGTGTAATCACCACGTTAGAGGATTGAACACTTTTGGCGGCATCTATGGGAGAAGGTAATGTTCTACTACAAAAATTGCTTCCAAGCAATGGTCAATGATGGATTATTGGATATGGACGATCCGTGGCAACGAGAATCTTTTATTGACGTTTATATGCCCATAGTACAAGAAGCTGTTGATGAATACGTGAAGATTTGGAATGGACATCGAGTTCGCACGATTAATGAAAACGGTCGATATCGTCGATCACATGTTCCTACTCGTTTCTTTCGCGAGTATGAACGTTTGCATGGGTAAGCTCATGGTTTTCTCTTGTTTGTACTTTCATCTACAATTTACATTGGAATGTTATTCTAATGTGGTGATGTGTTTGATCATGTAGATGGACCAGCCACCTTATTGATGACCCACGATTTAGGGAAGACCCCCAACACATTGGTAACCAAGACTTGGGGCCTCGTGGGAATCAAAGGTGGCGATGTGCAGGTGGTTTGCATGACCTTCCCACCAAAGGAGCTGAACTCATTCCTAACATGGTTCGTGTCCGTGCACAAGCTTATGAAATTGGAAAGGTTGGGAAGGATTAGATCTCTTGTTTTCATCTCCACTACTACATGTCTCGGTATTGTGGTTTGGCAACGCATGAACATAGATATTTTGATCAATTGGACCTCATTGGTAATACCGTGTTAAGTAGGGAAGCTCTCCAACTTTTAATTACACAAGCTCTTGTATGTAATTGTGATTAAGTGAATAAGTGGGACAATCACATTCAAAGATAATTGTTTTATGTCACGTACTTTGAGGATTTCTGTTAAATAAATGTCATCTTTTCCCTTCATCATATCCATTGTCCATATTGAACCATACACCCTAAACCATTATCATCTCCCAACCATACTACTTGGGGGCAGGGCCTGGGTTGTACGAGAGGGTTGTGAAATTGTTGGGTTTCATTGGGAAGTGCACAGCGTGAGGCTCATGAGGCCGCCTTTTATCTCCAACAATCTTTGTCTGCCCCACATATGAGACAATGATGACCAACTTGCCTCATTTTCAAGAACCCTCTATTCATAATCTAAGAATTTTGCATGCAGTAATAAAAATCTGAATATACACTCATGGAGACACGAATATTTAACCAGGACTTATAGCTTCACCCTTCTCTCTTATATGCCATGTAGCTTGAGTTTAAAATCTGATAACTTGTGTTCTGTTGATTGGAGTCATGGTTTCTCCAACTGCTATATAGCTTCCATAGCCACCGAGAGGTCTATCTCTCCAGGTTCTGGAACACTCCTGTAGCCTGTACAACCACAAAGTGGAATTTTTTTGCTTCCATGTAACATTTGTTTTTCTCACATAAGTGGTCAACAACCTTACACTTGGCATGATGATGATAGGTATGACAGGTATGACAGGTATGACGATGAATGGTATCACTTGGCATGATAGGTTAGGAGTCTACTTTGAGATGCCCAAGTCAAGTTTCAACCTCTACTGAATGGACGCCCTTTGCGCAGGTGTAGCGGTATAGCGCTTGATTACAACGAAACTTAGTTAGTTTTGGTAAATTAGTCTATATGCAGGTAGAGGTATCGTCATTGGGTACTAGCCCTGTTTGGTATACTCACAGAGGTACAGCGCTTGATTCCAAAGAAACTTAGTCAAAACTAGACTATATGTAGGTAAGGGTATCGTTATGAGGTAGTTTCCCTGTTTGGTATACCTACAGAGGTATAGCGTTTGATTTACGAATAAATTTTGCTAAATCAGTGTATATTTATGTGGAGGTATTGTCATGAGGTAGTAGCTCTGATTAGTATATCAATAGAGGTATAACGCTTGATTTACAAAGAAACTTAGCTATATATGCTAGTAGAGGTATCGTCATTACGTAGTAGTGATCCTCTTTGGTATACCTATAGAGGTTGGTGCATTTGTGAGTTGAGATCCATTAAACAATGGGAATTTTTGGAATTCCCTGCACGTTGTGAGGAATTAGCAGGGTTTTGTCACCAATGCTCAAGTGTCACACGGTTAGCAGTCTTCCATTGTGTGCTGGCTTAATTCTTCAGTAACCTACTTGAGCTCTAAACTTCTGAAAAAAACACCCGGATTGGCTTACTTGAGGTATACAATATGGCCACTTTAGAGATACGCTATACATGTGAGCATAAATGCTTGTCATTTTTCAGAGAGCGCCGGCAGTCTGAATGAAGATACTGTAACTATGATATATAAGAAACGATAGTGTAGAGAAATTCCCTGGCAGTGGGCTTCAGTTACAAGGAATAAATTGACTAGCATTCTACCTGCATGAGGCACTCCATCGCCAAGCAATGTTTGGGTTTCTTAGACTAGGGGTTACATTGTGACGCACTCCTGTGGTCACAACAAACTTCTGCTTTCTCTTTCCTTCTTTCCTCTCTCGTTGACATAGAAAATTGAGAGAGGTTATGGTATGGGAGAAGAGAGAGGGGATGCAATTGACATCATGATGAGTTGAAGGGGGGAGCAGAGGGAAGTGGTAAATTCGCAGAGAAGCACAGAGGTCCCCGGGAGACTTACTTTTGTAGTTGCAGCGTGAAGTGAAAGCCAGGGTGGGTAGTATGGCTGTCGATGAGTTCAGGGCGAGTTATGCTAGTGAGACACCTTCCCTGAAATGTGTGTGTGCGCTGTCTTTGTAATTCAACAGATATGGACCAAGAATTATCACTTGGCTTCACTCGCTGAAAAGAACACTAAAGAAGTCTCCTTCCTTATGCTTCCATCACCAGGAAGTGAGTTGCTGACTTCCTTGGAGTTATTGAGAAACAATGGTATCATTTTGATTCAATTTTGGCTGCTGTCATTATGGCACGATCTCCTAAACTTCTAGCGCGTGTTACGTTTGTTCACTTTCAATAATGGGCTTCATGGTGGTTATCTTTTTAGGTTCTTAACAGGCTTATTAGCATATTAATGGGCTTTCAATAATGGGCTCCATTCCCCTTCTAACATCTTCAAAATAACCATAATAACGGTAATTTGGTGTGTTAAGTTGTCCCTAACACCCAACCAAAATTATGTTATGTATTTCCATCTATTTCCACCCTTTTTATTTTGCCAACTTAACCTTAGGTGAGATTTCAACCCACAATGCAGATTTGTGCTTGCTGGTCTTGCATCGAGGAGATATGACGGAGCGGCATATTGTTGGCGAGACAGATGCAATTGTAAGTCCATTTCTATGCGAACTTCAGGAATTGACAAGGTCTTGTTTTGATTATGTTCTGGATGTAATGTTTGGGACTGAGCTTCGGGGAATCCTTGCACTTCCTCTCTTTTCTCCCGGTCTGGTTTTCCTTCTTGTACTATTTTATCCTCATCTCTGCAGTTTTCTATACCTTTATCTTCTATGTATTGACATTTGATTGAAATTGTAGACCAGCAAGCCAGGAGAGCAACGATGGGCTCTCTCCTTTCTAATCAGCATGTGTTTGGCAGAAATTACGACATCTTTTTGACCCGGCATATTCAAAGATTAAGCTAGCATCGAAACCTATCCTTACTTCCAGCGTGAATCATTGGTGAATTTCTACCAAAAGCATGGGATAGCTGTCACTGCCCACACGCCATTGGGTGGTGGGGTTGATAACACGGAATTTGTTGGGCACCGTTTCGTGTCTTGATGACGCTGTTCTTCAGATTTGCATCTTCCCTAAGTGCTCCCTTATGAATTATTGACTTCAGTTGTGATTCACTACTCTATGTAAGGCGTGATCTCTCGCTTCCCTCTCTCGAACACACACACTATAAACACACTACATGGATTGCCAAGAAAGTACAACAAGACACCGGCACAAATTGCGATGCACTGGGGCATTGAGCACAAGACAATTGTCATTCTTAAGTCAGACAAGATGGAGAGATTGAAGTAGAACCTTGATGTCTTTGACTTTGAGTTGACCGATGATGATATCAAGCCCTTGACAAAAGCCTGCGCACCAACGACCCTGAGAAATTTTTGTGTATCAATCTCTTCTGAGGATGAGTTTGACTGGTGGGTGTTGCTTACAATCTAAATATGTTTGCATGTTTCATCTGCACCTTGAGACACTAACCAATTTCATACTGCCAAGCCCTTATAGTGCCAATATATGGCTATGTACATATACCAAACATGATACCACTGTAAGAGTATCAACGTCTAAGAGTTGATATATTAAACTCTTTATCGAACACACAGCCCAATTGCAACATGATACCCTTGTAAGGGTATCGAAACAAGATTATTGGAGATAATTCTCGAAATGAACATGTCATTTGTTTTCTCTGGGGTTGTGTCATGGGGGCCAGATACTAGTGCCAGGGGACTACATGATGATGCAGGGGAAGCCATTCATCAATTGTTAGGTTTGAAATTGTCTGTTTCTTTCAGAGCTAGCCATATTTCTTTTGCCAGTGAATCAAAGGAAGCTGAAGCACTTCTGAGTAAGCCATCTGTCTTCCAAAGGGTCCCCCAAAAAATGAGATGGAGCTAGCCCTGGCATGCACATCAAACCCATTTAGCTCACAAGCAGTTTAAGGAGGTTTGCATAAACATTTGGCCAAGGTTTGAGGGCTTTGGCTCATTCCAACAACAGTATTTACCAAAGCACATAACGTGCTTGTAATAACACTCGGGCTGCATGTGGGGTTCATGGGATGCTGAATGGAAGTTGAGGAATTTCAAAGGCTGGACTGGGAATCGAGAGCGTGAATGCTGAGTTCTGCAATAGTGATGAGATTATGGTTGTAGTGCAACGTTGTAGTGGGTTTGTTATTGGCAGCCCAACACTTGCAAGCCACATGCCCACTCCTATGAAGGTGTGACTGGTGATCTAGTGACCAGTCACTTAGTCAAACCAGCGATAATGGATTGTGATGACAATATAGGGATCCGACATGCCAGCCTTCGCATTCCTGGCAAGGGATGTGCACGACGTAATCGCAGGTGCGGGAGGGCTTTTGTGCGTGGAAGGGGGCCGACAACCAAGGTCACATGCAAACGAGAATGATCCACCCTATATGTGTGATTGGGATTTTTGTTTTCCTCCACAATCTATCATGGTTGTTTGCAACCCTGTAACAGAGGACTATACATTCGTCCCGCCTTTATGAAAGCATTTGGAAAGCAAGGTACACTAGCTATATCCGTTCACTTATTTGTCTCGGACAACCTCTTCATCTTTCAGATCTTGGGTTGATATGTGATTGTCTTCAGACATATTTATTTTCGGGATAGTGGACATTTCAATTCTTTCCCTCTTCTTTCCTCTTTGGTTTCATTGCTATGCATCTTGCAATGTAAGTTTGCAACTCCATACATGATCAGTTTTGGCAGGTGGCTCGCATGGATTTGAACCGCTCATGCGACAAAGGGTACACCATCATTGTTGTGGGGTACAACAACTCTCAGGTTTTGGCACGAGAGAGGCCTGATGTCTTGGAGATGGTGGTTGTCATCTAGAGGGGAGTGGGTGTATTGGCATGATACTAGCGGGTTGCGAACCAATAGTTGTGGACAAAGCTCGTTGGCACTTATCGATGGAATTATTTGCATTAGTTGGACTTCGCAGATGTAGAGACACTTTCCAGCAGTTTGCCTTCAGGTCATAAGTTTTCTGGACGACAATCAATTGATTATTGAAGCCCCACTCCTTCTGCAAGCACCGCTCGAGGCAAAGTTCCATGTAGACGTCAGGAGATCCTTGGAGCTATACAGCCAAGCAACAACCACCAAGGCCATTAATTTGTTGGTGCATATTCACATCATTTAGGAGTTTTTGTGTCTCTAACAAGAACCCCCTGTCTGTCATAATCATACCTTGAGAAGTTCGGCATCAACATAATTTGTTGCTAGCTACTAGTAGTGTCTAAGTTCCTGTTCCTGGGGATCCCATAGAGCAATACACCCTGTCCAGTAGATAACAAATCACATGAAGGCATGTAACCTGATCCACTGTTCGTCCTTCATATGTACAGTAGTTTGCGAAACATAACATTTGTGAGAGGATCATCAATTACCTCAAGTGCCTTAGTTGATGCCAACACGAAGGACGAGTGGGCAGGGTTCATAATAGGCAGTTCGATGGACTCTCGAGGCTCCATAATCTGTTCACTTAGCCCTCCAACAGCAGAGTAACTCACATTCCTTGCATCCTCGCACGGGCCTTGAGAACTAAAGAATGTTCGAAGTACATGCTCGAGGGGATTATCAAACATGATCTGCAAGTTTCTGGTTATACCTCAATCCCACCTCAATAACTCCTCGGACCACAGATCTCTCTAGCTACACATACTTGACTTCAGAACTAAGTCCGAAGTACCACCCAGTCAGGAATTCCCAATGAGACGTTTAAACCATAGTACGATGTCCGATGATTTGCATGCCAAATTTCCTGCCAGGAGCAACAAAAAGGTGTGTAGATTCATCCGACACTACTGTAAGTACATGGAGTGCCGTCAACTTTCTTTTATGGTAAATGACATGTGAGGTAGCGTTGGTTGTGGATGCACCAAGTGATTTTGGTCAAAGCACATCACATGCTCCACACATGAGGAGAGTGGTACTGATCCAGCACATCAGTCCGGATATGTGCATCCCAATTACAATTGGAGGAGAACTCAACGCCCAGGTAAGTGTAGGAAAGGAGGACCGGGATCTCTTGGCTACCCCACTGCCACTTAAGATCACTTCCTCCCTCTCTTCTGTCGTTGAATGCTACCACTGCACATTTGCTGACATTAGCCTCTAGCCCCCAAAGATCAAAGTATGTCTTCGCGCAATCAATCAACTCCTGGAGATTGGTTGGAGTCTCCCCTATGCCTGCGAAGTCATCCGCAAACATAAGGGCTGGTATGGTGGTATCACCCACCCTTAACCCAAATCCCTCACTTTCCACATCCTCGAGGAGTTGATTGATGAAAACATTGAAGAGCAGAGGGGAGAGAGTACATCCTTGAGCTACACCTTGGTCTAAGTCAAAGAAGTTGGACTTATGTCCGTTAACAGTGACACAGCTTTTGGTGTGAGCATACAAGTTGTGGACAACTCTCCACATCTTTCCCTTGATCCCACAAGACCAGAGGCGGAACCATAGGCCATCTCTCCACACTGTGTCATAAGCCTTTTTGACATCCAGGAAAAAGACATAAGTGGGTTTCCCTTCTTTTTTCCTTCCCTGGATAATCTGGCTTAGAGTGAAGATATGATCCACACAGCCCCTGTTTCGCCGAAAGCCAGCTTGGCCTTCATGGAAACAACCTCTAGACTCCAGATCAACCTCGAGACGAGTACTTATAAATATGCAGAATGTCTTGCCAACAGCATTGAGGAGCGTGATGCCACGGTAGTTCCCCGGTTCTTCTCTGTCACCCTTCTTGTATAGATTGACAATGACCCCCTGTCGCCAGCGAAGGGGATCATTTCAGTCTTCCAGAGAAGGTTAAAGAGGAGAAGTAGGGCGTCTATCATGGGATCGCCACCGTGCTTGATAAGCTCATTGACAATACCATCTGGTCCACCAGCTTTACCTCCATTTAAATGTTCAATTGCTTCCACAATCTCAGAAGAACTAATGGGAGCATTATAAGCATTGAAATATACTCCAGTTCATCAGGGCTGTTTTGAATCATAGGAACAGTTATTCCAACTGTGTCCCTCCATTCAGCAGAAGACCCCTCACTGTTGGAGACCTAGAAGTTCTGCCAAGGATACTGTAGTGAGTTTCAAAGGTTTTGACAATGTCAACCGATGAAGTCACCACTGCACCTTTAGTAGTCTTCAGCGCTTGTACTTGCTGACCGTTTTTCGGTTTGTACAAACGTTGAAGGGCCAACCAAAATATCTTGTCATTACCACCATGGTGGTTTGAGTTTATTTCACTGTATAACTTGTCCCAGTATTATTTTTTCTAAGACCTAACAAGCTGATTGATATCTTTACGGAGCTGGTAGTACCTCGCCCACAATTCTCTGTTGGTTTCCAAATTGCAGCACTGTTTATAGAGGGCTCGTCTCTCAGCTATCTTGAGTTTAATCTCATTAGTCCACCAATTAACTGCTCTACCGCAGACAATTAGTTTCCTCCCAATGATCTTGTCAGCCACGGAGGAAACGAAACTCTCCCAAGAGTCCACTGCTCTTTCGACTTCATTTCTTGCGTTAACAGAGCGTGACTGAAGTTCTTGGAGCGATTGGACAGAATCAGGGAGAGCCTCTTGCAAGGCCTGGACGTACTCAGCCTTGACCTCCTCATTGTGGAATTTTTCTATGCGCCACTTCCGAATCGAACGTTTCACAGATCTCTTGGTGGTGGGAAAACACCTTTTGATCTCAGTCCAAACCAGGAAGTGGTCAGAGGTACCAATATCAGTTTTGTCGATCAACACATCGGCACACTGGGGGAACAAAATTTTGTCCATTATGATATAGTCCACAATGGAACGTTCCCCAGTTTGGGGTTTCTCACGAGTCCACTGCACTTGGTCACCTCTTGTCCTGTTAAAAGCTGAAGCTCTTCTAGACAGTTAATTAACCGTCTGCCATTAGAATTCAGCTCGTCCTCACCAAAAGGTCCAATGATATCGTCCTGATGGATCCCTTTGCCCACCCAGGCATTGAAGTCCCCCAATAGTACCACCTGACCTTTGGCAAGGAACGAAGCACAGTCCATCATCAAAACTTGTGAGGCCTTGTCTGCGTCAGCACTAAGGGTCCCCTCTGTGGGCATGTAAACACAACCAACAAAGAGGTCCAGTAGAGTGCTCATGCCGCCCTTCAAATTCAGTTTTAGCCAGATACTATCCTCGTACCTCAAACCCTTGTTGATAATTTCTCAATTGTCAAACAAGAAATCACGGACGAACTTCTTTGAGATTGAATTGATGCGGGACTCTATTAGAAGCACTTTTGGTCATTGCAACCTTCAACGTACCCTTGTTATCAAGTCTCGGGATGGTACCATTAGCCATGAAATCCAAGCCTAAGCTAGAGCATGTAGTTTTAAAGGACACATCGTCCATCCTGGGATTCACCCCAAAAACTACACATGAAGCCCTAGATTTGGCATAAGTAACCAATTCCCAGGGATCATCCTGAGGAGTGTTGATGTTGATAGGAGCTAAATTTTTGATTGTTTTCGCAGGCCATAAGTTTAAGCACAGGAACCAACCCGAGCCCAAGTGCCGAGTATGCTAGACAGAGCATACGACTGCCCAATTTGGGCGGAGGGGCTGCCCCCAAGCGGTAGGAGTCCGCTTGTTACCATTCAGAGATCACACTCCAGGGAGTTGCAGGGGATGGCCCATGTAGGCATATTCTAAAGAGGGAAAGGCCCCAAGCTTTCCAACTAAATCCAATGCACTACCTTACCTGAAGCAAAGCGCTTAAGGTCGAAACAAACAAGGACACGAGGTCACAAGGCCGACATTTAGTCACAGAGACATTAATGTACTCCCGTTTCAAGTCCACCCAATGTCAATAGGCTTCCTAGAGGACAGGGAGAAACACGAGAGAGAGAGAGAGAGAGAGAGAGAGAGAGAGAGAGAGAGAGAGAGAAAAATGAAATGAAATGAAATGGACTTTATAACGTCCGCAGAAAACTCAAAGAGCTTATGGGAGAAAATGGAAAAAAACATGAGAGAGGAAACAAAACCAGAGCCAAAAAACAGCCCAAAAGCAACTACTGCTCAAGGGATTGTCTAAGGGTCAAGGCCTCGTGCAGGTAAGCTGCCAAGCATTTGTGATCCTCATAGTGGAAGACTTCAGTGAGAGATTGAGTTCCGCGGAATAGACAATGGAATCTCCCACGGATCTTGTAATACAGAGGGCAATAGAAGAAGTGTTCTTCAGTTTCAATTTCCTGGTTACACCCCGTGCAAGCTGGGATAGGCGGTCCTCCCGTTGCAGGTTTAGGGAGAGAGAAAATGACCTGAAATGGTACTTTATAACGTCCGCGGAGGCTCAGAGTTGAGAGAGATAGAGAGATGAGAGCCTCTTCCACTCCAAGCTTTTGGAAATAATGAACAACCTAACTATGTGGCGTCAATTTGTCCACTTTTGATTTTCCTTTATTGAGGATGGGTGCTACGATTGTTCTGATTGTGGTGAGGTGCAAAGAGCGAAGAGAAGAAAGAATAGCACTATCTGGGAGTTTGAGGTTCTTCTTCAGGGTCTTTAGGGTCTGGTTGTTTGTTTCTCCCTTGGCACCTAAGGTGATATTAGTTGTCCTCCGCATACATATCCACCACACCAGAAAGAGAAGAAAGCTCTTTGAACTTACTTGAAGCATCTTGTATTTCCGAGGGTGCAACATCCTTCATACTCGGGATGGACACGGTTGCCTTACCAAATGTGTCAGCTCTGCTGCCGCCTCTTCCTTGGCCTCTTCCTGTCCACCCAACCATGACACGTACCATGAAAAACTCACTTGACATTTCTATCCCACTCTTCTTATTGAGTAAACCAGAAACAATAGACAATCATGTAGCCAAGTGCTACGCGATGAATAGCTGTAGATTCTAACAAGCGAGGACTGGGATAAAAACAGAGATAAGAATGCGTACGTTGCCAATTTATCTTGAGTTTCTTTGGCTATCATGCGTTATACCTCTGTAGGTATACTAAACAGGGCAACTACCTCATAACAATACCTCAACCTGCATAGAGGCTGATTTGACCAAGTTTCTTTGTAAGTCAGGCGCTATACCTCTGGTGGTATACTAAACAGGGCTACTGTCTCATGACGATACCTCCGCATAAATATAGATTAATTTGGCCAACTTTTCTTGTAAAATGAAATACTATACCTCTGTAGATATATCAAACAGGGCTACAACCTAATGACGATACCTCTACTAGTATATATATCTCTCTCATCTCTCTCCTTTAGGCTACGCGACTCATCTCGTGACTTAGGCCTTACGACAAGCAAAGGATGGACGGGCAGCAGGAATAGACGGGCAACATGTATATTCAGCTTATACTCTCGTATGTATATGTGTATACGATGCATATACATATACATATATATGATTATATATTATATATTATATACAAAAATAAGTTAAAAATTATAGATTACAATTCAATTGAATTGTAGTCAGCAATTCAATTGAATTGCCAATTCGCAATTCAATTGAATCGTGTGCCGACAATTCAATTGAATTGCAAATTAGGGTTAGTTCACACAGCCACAAAGAGGGCAATGCACACGGGGATAAATTGATATAAAATAGAGTTCTATGGATGGAGTACACAATAATGGGGTAGAAAGGAAGAGAGGCAAATATGCAAGGATCGGGGACAACCCATCCCTGATTCGAAGTAAAGAATTGGATGACCACATACTTTAGAGAAACTTCTCTGGGAAAAAGAAAATGTCAACAAATTTGTTCCATCCATGATAGGCCAAAGGGACCCATAGAGAAACAATAGAATAACAAAGTAGCACATACACATGGAGTAGAGAAAACTTGTACCATAAACCATCAAACATATTTTTCATGCCACGGCTCAAACAAGCCAGGGCTAGTACAGCTTGTTCCCTGGATGAGAGTGGGACGCTTAATGTCCACACAAATTCCGCATGTATATTTATCATTTTTCTTTGGTCAAGCTCATGATTATAGTTGTACTTAGGCTACGGGAAGACTCTAACCTGTTTTGCATGAGATACCAATAACTTCCAACAATTGGAAGTCGCATTTTCCAATTCTTGAAGGACAATAGGAAGGAAGTCGCAATACCCTACCACAGCTAGAGGTATGTAGAGAGACTGTAGTATTTCTATCTGAAATATTCCAGTGGTTCATCTAAGTTGCATGAGTACATTGAAATTCAAACAAGTGTACTAAGACAATTTTCCTTCATCTTGGTAGGCATTTCGATTACGAAAACCCCGCAGTTAAGGGTATTAATTACTCTTAATCCTTCCATGTTAACTAAACGCCTTGATGAAGATTGATCGCAACCATAGTGACATTTGATAGAGGAGGAGGTGGAGATCGAGGTTTACCAGAGGCGGCAAGTCCGCTATCATAAGAGTTTTGGGGGAGAGCGAGATAGCAGGTGTCGGCAAAATCTCAACGCTAGGTCAAAGAAAATAGTCAATATCACTTTGTGAGCTAATTTTGTCTTAGTTCTCAAGTTTCGCCATCATACATTTACCTTAATTTTTCTCTGTACTAGGCTCGTTTCTACTCCACGACGTTCATGAGTAGGCAAACCGCTGCCACTTCCTAAGCCCTTCTCAAAATCCATATTGGCAGCAAATGCAGTAGGGCTGGTCTTGCCAATTGACCAACAACCTCTAAAACTAAACATTTTTTGACCACTTCATTGTGATCCAATTTTGCCAGTACTTCAACCGTTTCGTAATATACAATGTTTCTTGTTGTCATCCAAGTTTGATCCCAAAATATATCGTAAGGCATGGGGGTTCAATTCCAAATAGCACAAGTCCATAGAGAAGAGTGTGTGATTAATGAGAGCTACTTCTTGTGTCGGATCTGGAAATTCAAGGAAATCATAGCGGCGACCCATGCATTGGCCAAGCCTGAGAAGGCTCCCATGGGAAGGATTTGAGGCCCATTTGCAGCTCCTCCAAAGACAATCGGGTGCTTGATATTATCGTATTGCTACGTTAAAGACACCCAAAGTTGGCTAAGCCAAACGCAAGTTGTTGAAAGATTGAAGCCATATGAGAGTTAATTGTGGTCTAGTACATTGGATTGAATCCAATTCTGGATGTGGGTTGGTGTGTATTAGCAATTGGGATGCTTGCTGTTGGGCTTATTTGTTTAAATGGTTGTTGAGGTTATGTATAGGGCGCACATCTTGTTTGGGTGTTCCTTTGGATGAGAGCCAGAAAGGGTGGATATAGGCTGTATATATGGGGCCACTGGTTGGGTCAACCAAGGTTGCATGAGGGCATTGAAGTTCAACTAGCATGAGACAATTTAATTTCTTCAATCTTGCTAGACAAATTTTTGTTTACAAAGATCCCACAATAATTAATTATGGTGATTTTGACACACAAATTATTAATGAATAAGCCAAAGTGTATAAAACAAATATAACATTGGTCCTAATCAATGGTTGTATGGGAAAGTCAACAGTAGTATTTCAAATTATGATTTAGGCTAATCTTTTCCTTCGAGCACATTCATGACATTTGGGCAGGAGTCCATGATAATTTCCAAAAAGAAAAATCACCTTGAACAAATAAATTCCAGCAAAGTGAGAATCTACTTGCAATTTCAACGAGTACGATCCATCGTCAAGGTCAAGTATAGGTGGGCGTGATTTCCAATTGGTTCCACTGAGATCTGCCTCAAAATAGTCTCCCCCAGCACATCTTTTTTTGCCATTCTTCTCAAAAGAGACAATGCTGAGCTCATGGATAACCTCAGTGCTAAGTCTAATGGGCTGATTGTTGTCAGGCTTTGGAAGCCCAAAAATTTGGATACTGTTGGTTCTTTTTTGGTAGCATGGCATTATCGCATTCTCGCTTTGTTGACGAAGAATTACATTCGTCTCATTTGCGATAGTTGGAAATATGATCCACTCGTATATGTACCTTGATGTAGTGTCTGCAGGTGTTGCGGCTAATCGGTGAACAATCGCCTATGGAAAAGATTAATATGGTAACAATAGAAATTGAGTTTTTTTGGCCACCTTTACCGCGTCATGATCTAGGCATAACTACACTTGCAAAATTGCCAGATCTTAGGATATGCACAGCAGAGGATTATAGATTGAAAGCATGGAGTGGAAGGTGGACAAGAGGTCCAATATGGAACAAGTCTTGTGGAATCAATGAACAAGGCAGATATCTTTGCCTAGACCCAACTAAAGAATGCCCGAATCTGTGGTGTGAAGGACCTATTGGACGATTAGAGAGCAATGGGTGGGTGTATTCTGCACATTGAAAATTTAAAATTTTCAAAGAAAATGAAGCTTGGAAATGTCTCAATGGTCAGTGGCTGTTTTTTTGGGGTGACTCCAACTTTGACGATAATGTCGACAATCTTTTCAATTTTGTACTAGGATTTACCGACTAGGTTCAGTTACCCCGCCGGTTTGATGGAACGTTTTATTCTCCCAAGGACAACAAGTACTCTGTGAGATTAACCAAAATCTTCAATGGTCATTTTGAAGTGATGGGGAATTACCAAGGTCTTCATGCTCTCCACTATGATGTCAATCGGGAAAATGTTGAAATCAGTTTTTGCTGAGCACATTAAGCCTACTGTGATGGTGATGAACTCTGGGCTGCATGATGCGTATTGGTGGACAGGAGTTAAGTCCTTTGTAGAGGAAGGTGTTGAGATGGCCGTCAAGTTTTGGGAGGTTGTTTGGAAAGTTGAATATATTCTTTCTATTCCATTAATTGTCTATCGTACCACAATTGCTTCAGGGGGTGATAATCGGGCAGATAGTGAAGACAGATATGGACCAGCCAACCCCCAGAAGATGGAAATTTACAATCATCTGTTTGTTGAACGTCTCCAAAGGCTCAACCTCTCCAATTTCAAAGACATAACATTCCCTTGGCACTATGACTTCATCCACACTGACGGTAAACATTATGGAAGACGTCCATCAAAGTCTTCTTGGCAAGGGAGAAAAGGTGATCAACAAATAGGACATCAATATTTTGTTGGTTGGATGGAAGTGCACATTATTTTGAATGCTATCTGTCTAAGCTGAAGTAATTGAAAGACTTTGGGACGTGAAACCATTTAGATTGACTTGGATCTATAGTATTACGTGATCCATATCTTATTCGAGGCCACGTCGTTGCAATTGTGGAACTTAGACTCTAATAGCCATCAATTACTCGCTCACGTCCTTCTTGGTAATGTACCGTACTAGCAATGCCCATATATAAATAGGCATGTAATTTTGACCTAGTATGCTGATTACAAAGTGAAGAAAACCCCTAGTACTATTTCTGGTGTAATATGATGTGACATGCACTGAGATATTCTTGATGAACCATGAAAATGGATTTTTTTTACTTCAAGACTTGATGCAAGTTCAAGTGAAGGCATCATACTACCAGTTTGTTGAAGAAAACCCATCTCTATCTTCTTCTTTTTTCTTTTTTTTCCAAGTTCCCTTAACTTATGAGCTGATCGTCTCAGCTCGTTGTTGAAACTTGGTCTATTCATCAAGACAATGAATAGACTTGTTGTCCTTTAATTTAGTGAAAAAAATCACATGCATAACTATTTCATTAGTTGATGGTTGATGAAATGCAATATTCTTGCAGTTTCCTACAGTTACTACTTTGCAGGGAAAAATATGATTAGAGAGTATGAGGGCAACTTCTTTAGACGACAGACCAAGACTGAGAAACCTTGGAACCAATTTCAACCAAATTGGTCGACATTTTGGTCCCTTCATGCATATTTAAACGTTAATAAATTAGGGCCAAAGTTGGCGTGTGTGAAGGCCTTGGGACCCATACCGGAAAAAACATGTATCATCTTCCAATACCACCTTCATATTTCCTTGACCTTCCAGATTGATACTAACCGACAATCGTAATCATATTATTTATCAATGTTTTTATACTTGGTCCAAGGTCCAAGAATTGGTCCTCCAAAACTTATGGGTTCCTTTTCAGCTTGGTCCCTAGACCAGCCGTGCAAAAAAAATATGACTCATTTCGAATGAAGCGTAAATTATGGTGTCTCTTGACCCCGAAGGCCTACTGCCTTCCGACTGGAAGATGGACACTTTTGTGATACCAATTGGTAGACATTAACACATGAAGAGTTGATTTTCTGTTATTGGGATTGAAAGTAGCTACAATAAATTCTGATCCAATACATGTCATTGTTCTACATGAGTGAACAATCATGTTCATATCATATATCATCAAACTACCATGTTGATTAAAAAAATGGATATATAGTCATATTTTGTTTTAGGAGTGTGAGAAGCCTTTGAGGACATGACTGGCTTATCACAAAATTAAAGTACTTTGGTTTATTCTCTGTATAAGCTATAAACAGTTTGAAGCAAACGATAGGGGAGGAAATCTGTCTTCATCTCGAGTTGACGAAGGTGTTAATCGGAGAGCCCAACTCGACAAAAGAGCATTACAATCTTTTTAAATCCTTGTATATTTAGATGAGATTATGTTAAATAGGGTCAGCGGAATAATTCAGTTAAATAGTGTTAGTGGATACGGAGTGAAATTAATGACCGTGATGATGGGCTAGTTGACTATTTCTACTTGCTACTATTTCTACTCAGCTAGTGTACCACCTACTCATCCACCTACTCATCACCTAATATTCCACCTCCACCTCAAGTTGAAGAAGGTGTTAATCGGAGAACCCAAATCAACAAAAGAGCATTATAATCTTTTTAGATCTCGATATATTGAGATGAGATTATACTAAATAGTGTCAGTGGAATAATTCAGTTAAATTGTAGTAGTGGAATAATTCGTACAGATTAATGCAATTAATGACCCTAATGATGGGTCAGTTGACTATTTCTACTTGCTACTATTTCTATTTCTACTATTTTTCTGTACCACCTACTCATCCACCTACAGTTCCACGTAAAATGAAAATACATGTTGGATTATGACATTTACTGAACCGAATAATTCCAAATCTGATGCCACTGTGCATTTAGAATGTGGACAGAGGTGGAAACTGGGTACCAAAGGAAGTGTTGGAGCAAGCTTAAGGCGATACTATGAAGCAATTGCAGGTGCTTGAAGACCACAACGCTGGAAATCTGCAGTCTGTGGTGAATAAACTTGCAATAACTAAATCCACTTTGCCTCTTAAAGTGCCCTTTTGCAGAATGATTCTGAACACCAAGATTAGGCCCATTGTTGGGAGAATGTAGGAGATGCATCAATGAGGAACTATTTCCTAACCAATGAATATGTGGAAAAGCATGGATATTTTTATTTGACACCTACAGATGAGATGGAAAATCATGCGTTGGTGACAGATGACATTCGAGCGGGGTGGAGTGCACGCTGGCAAAAGGTTAGCAATGAGTTTGATGTAGAGTATGAGGCGAATAAGAACTGGGCATGGTTAAAAAATCGAATGTTCTACGTATGGGATGGTAATCATCGCTTGCACATTTGGTTCAAATTAATCAATGCCCTAAAGACAAATGACAAGCAATGACATGTGTTGGTGCAATCAAAGATACTGCGATGTCAGACCAACACTATCGGCATGCTCAAAGTTGCCATGTTCCAAACAAACGCGTAAGCCAACTGACATGTTTTATACTTAACTTTCAAATAAGATGGAATTCCAATTATTTCATATTGAACATGTCTGTAGTTGAAAACCTATATTCAGTGTCTGTATTCGTTGCAGTATTCATGAGAAAGGGTTTCTGAAGACTAAAGACATTCACAATTTTTAATACTTTCACATGATCGGTACAAGCCCTCTAGAGCAGTACAAAGGGCTTAGATGACCAAACGCCACTATGAAAAACCTTTGGCCAAGGAACCTGGGAAAACATGGTACACCATGACAACAGAGGCAATGATTGAAATTTTGACGCATGTGAGTACCCCTAACCTGGTAGCCTGGTCGCTTACTTGTCCATTGGAATATGTGCATCCATAAGGTGAAATGCTTATGACGATTGTTTGATTCACATGTAGGCGGACATCATGAAGGCCATTGCACAAGCAAAAATTAAATATGATGCCGAAACACCACAGGAAGAAGGAAACCATAGGCATTGGTGGTTGCAATTGTTGCAGCCAAAAATGCTACAAAGCAAAGACATCTAAGCAGATGGCCAAAAAGTTATCAATTTGTGATCCCGCAAATGGGTTCGACTTCTTGAAAACCAAGCTGCTTGTCAGGAGGGGGATGAAAGAGTAGGCTTGGAGAGAGCCTAACTCATTAACACTTCTGAAGTGTCCCCAAACGAGAAGCACCTGCTGCCTTGGCCCAGTGTTCTCCATCAAGCGACGCCTCGTCATTTGCTCTCTTGCTCTGAGTCTCTCTCTAAGGGAAGTAAAATAGAGTGACTTCCTTCTCTTTCGTATTGTAGAAGAAACCCTCTCCAGCTTGACTACCTCTCTCCCTCTAAGTGCGGAAACTTGAAAGACAAAGTGAGTTGCGTGCGTGCGTTGGGGATTGCCTCTAGAAGCATTGGACTCCCTGTCGCATGACCGTTACACAAATGTCGCTCCCTTATTAGTGCACCTGCCAGCCATTAGTGGACAACTGTTCGTCTGTAATGTAGTAATCGATGTCTGACGTGTGTCGCCCAAAATGAACGGCGTGTCGTTTATTTGAACGGTTTCAATAATTGAAAATAACAACGACAAATAATATAAATGAATACCACATTGCATATAAACAACGACTGCTCAGCCTAAAACCAATGGTCTGACTGCTCAGCCTAAAGCAAAATGCCTATGCCATCAGAACCTTGCCACCGTGGAATAAAATATATGGGGCCATCTGGCGCACAATCTCAGACAAATAAATGTAAATGAACGAGTGTTTGATGACAATTTTTTGGATATCATACACATTCATCCTTGTAATCCAACCCCATGTACGTTTCGCAGTTTGGACTTTCCAGGTGCGCATGATCATTGGTACTAGTATAAAGATACATTTACTTCATCTGCTATCCCACCCTCACATCCTTTGGCACACTTCCGAGAAGTCGGCTGGTTATTATGTTTATTGATGAGGTTCTGAATAAAGGTTTAACAGCTACCGAAATTGCTCCTAGGGATACTCTGTCTACAGGGCCCACAAAAAAAGTAATTAAAATGGACGGTTGTTGCATGTCTGGAAGGAATAACAGAATGTGCACAATCATTGTGTGAGTTTTCTCCGCGATATTCTCTGCTCATTCTTCAACAGTGTACTGGAGACCTCAGTCAACAGATTTCACTAAAGAGCTGCGATAGCAAGGCATCTTCGTACGAGAGGAGGGAAGATGGCTTCCTCTGAAGCGGAGTTCTTCTCTGACGACAAACCAGTGCCGTTCTCCAAGGAAGCCCTTGACAATGGATTCGCAATTGTCCTGGAACATGTCTTGGCTACCCGGTTTGAGCTTCATAATGCTCCATCTTTTTGGAGAAAGATGTGTACGATTTGGAAGGGAAGTTGTTGAAATACTCTTTCCAAAACCATGATGAGACGGCTCATGTTAGCCAGTGGAGAGTGCGCCCTGGTCGATACAGAGTACTTGGAGAGCCTCGGCGGAAGTCCCTTGGATCATATGTGACGCCCGGGACTGCTGCTTTAGTCGTTGAAGACAAGAAGGAGGTGGTGGTGAAAAAAGAATAGACGTCCTCCACTCCAATCGTTGAGCTTTCGGATTCGTCCGATGATGACATAAGTGAAATTCCAAATCCAGGCCTTCCTACTGTAGTTCGGGAAGCAGATGAAGATTGCATTTGTAGTGTCATTCCAAAACTGCGGGCGATGGGAGGAATGGCAGGTTTCAAAAGTGAGTTGCGAGGAATTCATTGGGAATCTTTGAAGCAGGTGCCTGTGAAGTTCCTGCCAGAGACTTTTGATGGCGATATCCTATTCGAGCTGCCTCCTCCTCCGCGAGTTGGAGGTGTAACAATCATGATGCATGGAATGGACAAGAAACACGACGGGCACCCGTGGAGCAGAACAAAAACATCCAATATTCAAAATGATGACAAGCTTGTTTTCAGGAGAACAATTTGCAATGGACACCTTAGGTGTGATAATTTGAATTGCAGACACTTTCTTCAGTCTGGGGTTCACAATCAAAGCAAGTGGGAGAAAATCCATTTAAGCCTGGGACTGCCCCTCCACCGGCACACACTTTCGTTTGCAAATTCTGCAAACTTGTGTCATCCTGCCTGACGCTGTGCGGAGCAAGAATGTACTATGTTGTCCACCGTTTGAAAACAATGACAAGAGCTTGTGTGCATTTCGGTTTCCATAACCATCCTGTCTCGAAGGGGGATTACAGGGAGAGTGTTGAGACAGTATCGAGGTTGATTAAACAGGAGTACGAGAGAAACCCATCCGCAACAACATCTGCAATTGCTCTTGGCGCAAGCAAGTCCTTCTTGGAAAGCCATATTTTGAGTGAAGGGGATTCTGTGGGGACTAAACTTGACGGTGCCGCATTGGACCTAGTCATGGATCATTTCTCCACTTTGAGTTCACATAATATTCGGCATCAGATCAATGCATTGAGAATGGGCTCTGGGATCAGAGGCTACATAGACAACATTTTGGAATTGAAACGACTGAGCAAGTACGACTACATCCAGGACAATGTTTTCCCAGGTCAAGGTGCCATCAAAGTGTTTCTTTTCAAAATGACGACTGTTGGGGAGGGCAGTGGCGTTAGCCTCGTGAAGCGGATGCAGAAGACTGGGGACTTGCAAAATTGTTTTCTTATGTTTAATCATGTGAAACGAGTGAAAGACTGGACGACAATGGTTTGTCATGTGTACGATCCAGTGTACCAACGAGTTATGACAATTACAGTTTGTGACATGCAATCCGAGGATACGGAATCCCATAAGCTCATGTGGAATTCCTTGATACGTGTTATGGGCTGCCATGGGGTGCCATCTCCAAATTTCGTTGGTTTCATGGCGGATAGTGCTTATGTGAATCTCAATGCTGTTCGAATTGTCTTCGGATCGGGTGACCCAAAAGTGCCAATGTCGGGAAGGAGCGTACATGTCTATTCCATTGGACACAATCTCTGGAGAAACATACAAAGGCGCATCAAACCAGAGATGCAGACTCAGCACCGTACATTGTGCAAAGAGTACAAAGATGCTAGAACAATGAAGGAGGCGGACACTTTGTTCCAGACAATTCGTGCCTGGTGGTTCTCTTCTGGAGCTGCATTGCTTGAGAGTATGAGAGCATTGGAAGATTGGCTAGCGTTTTGGCACTTCCGGTACAGACAGTGGGGAGCAGCCATGACAATGGTACGAGGCTTCTATTTCTTGTTTTATTCATATATTTGCTTTCCATATTTTTGACTCCTTGCTTTCTTTATGTTGTTTCCTGTGCACTGTTCTGAAGTGTGGTTCTCCTCTTTGCAGAACATGTCCATTGAGGAAATGGCGGACATGCCATCTTGCAATTTGGCAGAGACTGTGCACAACGCATGGTTGCAACAGTCTGGGAAACGAGGTCGGGATTTGTATTTGGCAACTACAGATGATTTGATACGTGCCTTGCAACAACAAACCCGATACCGTGATTTCTTGCGAGGTGGGGTTGGTGGCAAGGGTCCGGACAAATTGGAGTTGATGTTGCGTGCTGCAAACAGATCTGGGGATCCAAGCAAGATAGCACCGGCGGTGAGCATGTATGCCCAGGGAATGCCGTTCTATGAAAACAAAATCATCGAGGTCTCCCAATTATAGCCTTAAGGGCTAGACCGGCACCTCCATCCACACCTTGGTCTTAAGGGCACCTCCGTCCAACAAAGGTGGGTGAAGATATTTAAGGATGCGGTCCCACATTAAGAACATTCAACAATATACGTCAAAACAAAGATACAATAGCACGATGAGAGACATTCGTCTACTTGTCTGGCTATATTCTCGTAGGTTAGGGCCTATCTATGTCCCACCTATGACCAACCAAGGTTGATGATGATATAGAGGTTTGGGCATTGAAGAACAACGAGAGTAGTTTTTTGATATTTTCTATTTGTAGGCACCTCTGTTGGACAAAGGTGGCATGACTAATTTGTTATTAAAGTCAAGTGCTTAGCTATGTTTTCATATTGACCTTCGCCCATTTGGGCAACAAAGGTTACATAACAATTGATTTTTTCAAGACATGAACAAATGTGGCTTACTACAACTCTAGGACTTTCAGGAGAACGGTTGAGGTAGGAGTGTGGAGAAGGTGGTACCTGCAAATCAATCTTTTAGCGGCGCGAGGGGCGCCTGAATCATCTGACAACAACATTGTCCTACGATGGGATTCAATCTCCGACCTTAATAATTGCTTGTAGGCCTTCTTCTTCCATTCGTGTATCCAGCGGTCTAAGAGAGGTGCACTTCCCTCATCCATAGGGTTATCTGTGATCTTGTCGAGCAGCTCCATAGCCTCCGTGGTTCTCCCATGGTTACCTCTGGACATTGTGTACATAGTTAGAGCAATTCATAACAAAAGACATACAACTATTACAACAGTATTGTAGAGGAACCACGCTCATCACCTGAAACCACCATGTTTCTTGGGCCAGCCATTTATCCATTATTTTGTCTGTGATCTTCCCTTCTACCTCTCTCTGTTGTGCAGGTGCTGCAATATGCAGTTGCAACGCGGAGACTACAACACAAGAGCAGACCGAGAATGAGGCTGCAGCTGTCACTTAGTCAGAGAGAACAGTGAGAGTTGGAAACCAGACTGTGGAAATTCGCAGGGAAACTGAAGGAGGTGGAAGTCCGGGGAATGCTGATCTGAGAGAAGGTCTACAAACCCTAGAGCAGACAAAACTTCCAGCAGATGAGAAAGGGAAGAGGAAAGCTGCAGAAGGGGATCCAAATTCAAAACCTAAGAAGGCGCCAGTAAGTGTTCTCTACCTTCCATTTCTTGTTTAAAGATCTACGAAGAGAGTGAGTGCAATGTCCTAGAAAGTGATGGTCGGTACCGACCATCACTATGAAGCCATGTTGATTTGCTTTGTACTCCTTTGTTTATGGTTTTCCACACCAGCAGTTTGTGACTGGTGGTACCGCCATTCACTATGAAGCCATGTTGATTTGCTTTGTACTCCTCTGTTTATGGTTTTCCACACCAGCAGTTTGTGACTGGTGGTACCGCCATTCACTATGAAGCCATGTTGATTTGCTTTGTACTCCTCTGTTTATGGTTTTCCACACCAGTAGTTTGTGACTGGTGGTACCCCCATTCACTATGAAGCCATGTTGATTTGCTTTGTACTCCTCTGTTTATGGTTTTTCACACCTACAGTTTGTGACTGGCGGTACAGCCATTCACTATGAAGCCATGTTGATTTGCTTTGTACTCCTCTGTTTATGGTTTTTCACACCTGCAGTTTGTGACTGGCGGTACCGCCATTCACTATGAAGCCATGTTGATTTGCTTTGTACTCCTCTGTTTATGGTTTTCCACACCAGCAGTTTGTGACTGGCAGTACCGCCATTCACTGTTCTTCAGATCGTAGAGTCAGTCTGATTGCCTTTCAAACACTCCTTCTCTTTCATTCTGTAGCAGGAACATGTGATTGTCGGCATTCGATTCTAGTGTAGTGCGATTGTCGTTAACGCCATTCGATTCTCCTCATGAGCTTTATGTACCTGTGGAGGGAGAGTGTTGGTCGGCATATTCAGTTAGTTAGTCTTGCATTGCATTTTCTATGTTTCAGGTTGAACAGATTAGGGAAGTGGAATGGCGGTACCGCCAATCACTTTTTTGGAGACCATACTATAGATTTATGTAGAGTATCGATTGGAAAGTACGTTCGAGACAGACAAGAAACAATGATTGTTTGTGACGATCATCACAATGGAGTCTCTCTGACTTATCTGCACTCAATTTCTGCCCTAAACTAGACTGAGTGTCGGTGCCGCCAATCACTTAGACATATATTTCATTGCACCAAACCGATCCAGCAAGTTCTTCAAATGCAATGTTTTTTTATTGTCGTTAACGCCGTTCGCTAATGCTCAGAACCTCAGTGTACATGTTTGCCCAGAAACATAGTGATTGTCAGGACCGACCATCACTATGTAGTCATATTGTTTTGGCTTGCATTCGTCTGGATCGGCTTTGGTTTTGTAGATGGTTGTGAATGTCGGTGCCGCCATTCGTTGTGATTTGAGAGGAGACGGAGTGATGGTCGGTACGGACGTTCACTATTTGCACATTACTCACTGACAGATTGGAATGGCATCATGCAAAAAACTGTGAAGTCCAAGCAGACAGGAACAGAGGCAACAGGTTCTGGAGATGGGGACGAGTCTGGCAAGAGCTCTGAGAATAGCGATGAAGCAGATGAACCTGAAGTGCACGACCTTGACAAGGTGAAAGAACTCATGTCATTCCAGAAGGTAAACTCTCAAGAGGTTATTAGGGACATGCTCGTCTCTGGAGGGCGTCTGGACATCCCACTATGTCGGATGATATCTATGCCTGTTGTGCGTCCCCCTCTTTCCCATGACATAACAAAATTGGAAACTGATTTCGTGCATGGATACAGACTTGGTGCACAAGTTTTTTAGGTGTCACTGACGGATACAAATGGGAAAAGCACATTAGTGTCTCCTGAGATCAGAGATACCTGGGATGAGTGCTAGAAGGATGTTAATGAGGAGTTCGAGCTGGGCCTCATGATGGGAAGAAACACCCAGCAATTCTGCAACCACATGTTCTACGTCTGGGACGGCAACCACCGATTGCTGGCATGGATGGGATACATTCAGAAACATCATGCGAAAGACAAAGACAAGCATGTTGTTGTAGAGGCAATGGTTTTGGATCCTGGAAACGACATCGCTAGGCTTCTTACAGCTATGCACGACGTGAACAAGTAAGTCATCCTAGAGACTCCATTGCCTCTCCAATGTCTTGTTAATCCCACCAAAAAACGATGTTTACCAATGCATTGTTTCCAATCTTATGGCAGATCGATAGAGAAATCGCATGTGACAACAAGCTTGGTCCACACACTATTCCGAATTCAGAGGATTGGTCTGATGAAGCTGGATGATTTTCACACAGTACTCCACCCCGATATAATCAAGAAGTGCGAAACAGGAAGAGCTGCAGGCACTTGGTATTCTTTGACTCGAGAGGCGTTTCTGGAGTACATGTATGCGTAAGGCCGAGCCTGTACTCACTTGTCTTTCTGAATACATGTTTGTATTTTGTTTTGTACTCATCCCTATTTTGATCAATGCAGCAAGAGCTGGCAGAGGCAGCTGAGAAGGGGAAATCCGAATACTACCGCACTACAACAGAGGAACTTAGGACATCAAAGGGTGTGGAAGCAGTAATAAAGAAGGAGTATGAAATCCGCAGAACCAAACTGATGTCCGCCTTCGGAAAGCAGCTTAGAATAGTAGATCCTGGCCTTGGTGCTGAGTTTCTTCTGCAGATCAAATCTCACTATGACAAGCATGTGCACCTGGAGATGCAGCAGGAGAAAAAGCACCGACTGGCCATCTCCATGGTCGACCCCCAAACCAAAATAAGGTGGCTGGAGATTTGGAACTCAGATCAGATATTGAAGGATTTGAATCAGTTCCCAAAGAGCACTATACAGCCTGACACAAAGGTGGAAGGAATCAGTGACATTGTGTTTGACAACTGGCTTCACAAGGCTACATTTTGGAGTCAGGTATGTATTCAAATAAATTCCATTTTTGTTGACTTCATGAATGTGATGAGTACCTTATTTGCAAAACTGACAAATGTACTATTTGCAGCTGGAGAAGCGCGCCACCATAGGACTTGAACATTTCAATTGTTTCCCCGCCTCAAATGACATTGGAGGCATACATAAGGAAGTAGAGAGGTCTCACCTGGAGATATTGTTTTTTCCGAGAGTTCTCCAAGGACGGTAACATTTTGCAGTCCAACGACTTTGACAGTCAGGTTGGGGGAGAGTGGGCCATGATGCGAGTTGTGTACAGGTGCAATGTCCTACTGAGAAATTTTTAGACTTTGTTAGCAGTGTAATCACAGATCCAAAGTGAATGTCGGTGCCGACATTCACTTCTATGTCTGTGTCCTTCCAAACCTAGAGATTGCATTCACCTGGATTAGCAACTTAGTGTGTGTTTGCAGTGTTCTTGAATGGAATTTTGTGAATGGCATTGACGACATTCACATCCAGAGCTGTTGTGAGCTCCAGAGAGTTTTTGTACATTTTGTATGTTTCGTTGACATTTTGGTGAGAGTTCCTCACTCCAGGTTTCTGAATGTCGTTGCCGACATTCAGTTTCCTTGCAATGTTGTTGCCTCTTGTGAGAAATCGTTGTAATCAACGATCCAAAGTGAATGTCGTTGCCGACATTCACTTCTATGTCTGTGTCCTTCCAAAGCCAGAGATTGCATTCACCTGGATTAGGAACTTATGGTGTGTTTGCAGTGTCCTTGAATGGAATTTTGTGAATGTCGTTGACGACATTCACATCCAGAGCTGTTGTGAGCTCCTGAGAGCTCCTTAGAGCTGTTCTGGGCTCCATTTCCTTCCTCATTTTTTTCATTCTGTGCTACTGGCATCTTACTCACTTCGCGCTTTGGTGGGTTGTGTTTTGTCTCGTGTTTCACAGGTACACAAAATATGTGCTTATGGATGGAAATCACCTTAGCGGTATTCCAGACTATCTTGACATGTGGTCGGACCCTGCAAACGATCCAACCATGTACACTGCATGGATATTGAAGGATTGGAGTCCTTCTCACTTCAGAGACTATGGTTGGTACCTAGACTGCCCACCTGAGCACACGACCTTTCAAGAGCAGCACATGAAATATTTGAACAATAATGCTGAGATGCTTGCGCCTCTGAATGACGAGGAGTACCAAAGAAACATAGCAACATTGGCTGCCAAGGAGCCCGATGCTCAGGAAACAACGCAGAAGGGCAAGAAGGCGGGGCGCAAACCAAAAGACAAGGCTCTTGATGTCATAGCCAGGTCACCAGCAAAGCCAAAGGACAAAGACAAGTCCAAGGACAAGGACAAGGAAAAGGACAAGAGGAAGGAGAAAGAAACAGAAAGGGAGATGGAAAAAAAGAGTGAGAATGACGTCAGTGCTGGAAGGTATACCCGCACAATTCAATGCGTGTTCGATGCCAGGCCACACCCTTCTCGTGCAGATTCGGCAGGCGAGATTAAGATTGTCAATGAGGGATGGCTGGCGACGATGCAGAGTCGAAAGAGAGGATACACTTGGGTGCCTTCGCCTACCTGGGACAACATGATCTCATTCCTTAATTTGGTGACAATTTGATTTTCTTTCCTTTGCATCTGTAAGTGTCATTTGCAGCCTTAAAATTTGGTTCTTTGAAAACATTCTTGTCTTCGTTCTAAAATTTGACATGTTTGTTGCAGGTGAGCACTGGTCCCACCTTCGTGTGCGGTGTGCAGAAAACATTTGCGGTTGACATTGTCATTCTCGACATCCCGGACGGCCAGGCCGTGCCAGAAGTTCTTTCGAAGGGCAAGATGCCAAGCTGGAACAAATTCGATGACAACTATTGGAGTTGGGTGTTCGGGTTCTGCAATAATTTCCTCTCTGATGTAGGGACACTGCTGCTTTTTCAATCATGTGACAAAGATAGTCGACCTTGGCATCATACCTGAAGTCCTCTGGGTTTGAAGTTTTGCGCATATGGAATTGTGTGAACAGCCTATACCTTGTGAAAGGGGGTTGTCCTGGTCAGCTGGTATGCCGTCTCCCTTCTTCTTGTGCTTTCATGCTACGTTTCAATGTTATCTGGAGCTCCACTATAGAAGAATGTGTAATGATCGACACCGATCATGACAGATTCGTGACAAAACAGATTGTTGTATGCCTTTGTTTTGAATTCCAGTGTGCAAACTTCCACTATAGTTTGTGTTTACCACCCTAACCTGCAGTCTTTGGCAGACGAGGATGTTCGAGGCGATCTGCGTGCGGAGGATTCGCACCTCAAAGACACCATCCTCCTCCGCAGCTTTGAGATTTCTGACCAGGGTTGTTTCATCAACCCCCCGTATGAGTCGCATGTCGATGACATTTTGTACAACTTCATGCAGTCCAGTCAGACTCTCAAGAGACCAGATGGCACTCCCTGGAGAGGTGCAAAGGAAAAAACCCCAACGTTCATGCAGATACTGCTGGAGTCACGCAGCCACCATTCTGCACGGGTGGTCAATCTTTTTGTGTCCACAGGTTCGTTCTCTCCCTTCCGACCAGTTTCATCTTCTTAAATCCCCCCCCCCCCCCCCCACCAACCTGTTCATGTCCTCCTGTCTGGTGCAGGAGCAACTTACCATGCATGCAAGGCAGGCGGAAGAAGCCTTTTTGGCATGGAGGGTGATTCTGACCTTTACAAGATAGTGCTCCTCCCTCTTTTGTCTGACTCCACTTCAGGCACACAGACTGAGAGGATTCAAATCCGAAATGATGACGATCCCGAGGATAAGCAGGTCGACAACGACTTTTCATGTGAGTAAGTCCTAAACCCACTTTGGGAGCCATACTCAATTTCTCGGACATCAAATTTATAGTAATAACTTTTTTCGGGCTGTGACTGGCAGGAAAGGCAGCGATGGATCTTCAGGATATACCCTCATTTGTGACGAGTCTGTTTTCGACAACCCCCTTTCCAATTTTCTGCTTCCTGTGTATGCCGAAGCAATGACACTTCATGCGGCCGAGTCTCTATCCCCTGATTTTTTATTGCCCGGCCGCAGATGTAGCCAGCGTAGATCCGGAGTTCTTCAATACTTAGACTTAGATGCAAAGGACGCGGGGATACATTGTACTGAGTCAGACTGAACTTTGTTCTTTTAATGTTCTGTTTCATCCTCTTCGGAAAACATTGAATCCCCTTACTCCACTGTAGTTTTCCTGGCAAAAATAAAATAAAATCAAAGAATCCACTTTCATTCAAATGGCAATATGTATGAATCCATCCCACAAACCCCACTCACTCTTGTCATATCCATTGTGCATTCATCTACTGTGCATTCATGCGTGCTCCATTCGTGAATGTTTTCCTTTATTAAACATCCAGTATACATTCATCCACTGTACTCTGTTATCCACCCCACAAACCTACACACTCATGTCATATACATTGTGCATTCATCTACAGTGTATTCATGCATCCTCCAGTCATGAATGTTTTCCATTATTCAACATCCATTATACATTCATCCATTTTACTATTACCCATCCCACATTCATCCATCTACTTTCACTTTTCGCACTCATCCATCTATTTATCATCCACTCTACATTCATCCATCCTTAATTCATCTGTTGCTTTCAGGTGGGATTGACCACGTCCTTTTATTATGTCGTCCAGCTTGTTTCCGCGGTGAAGGGTGCTCTTCCGCGGGAATACACTCCACTTCGAGGCATCCCTGCAAGCCAGGCCAGCCATTGAGCGCGCCATGGTGACATCTGGAGTTGTCATGTTAGACAACCATGATGGCATTGTCTGTTTGAGTGGATCGGCAGGCAAGAAGTACCGGCCACTGCGGGTCTTGTTGGACTCGGGAGCTCAGCCATTGATGCTGGGCAGAGCTGCTATTGCAGGCTTGGGCCTCACGGAGGCGGATACGGAGTCGTGCCCTTTCCAGATACAGACATCTCTGGGAGGATCAGAGCAGGCTCGGGGCATGACACGGCATGAGTTGGCTATCAGACTACAGCCGGATCATCCTACAGATGGCTCAATGATGAGAGCCAAGGCCATTGTGAGAGACGCAGTCTCATACGATGTCCTTGTTGGTGGGGCAGTGTTGTACCCCATGGGCTTCACCCTGGATTTTTGGGAGGAGTCAGCTTCCTATAGGCCTGGATGGCAGTCAGGGGAGGGTCGGCGTGTGCAGCTCCTTGTGACGTTCATAGGAGGAGTTGCGGTTGCCCAACGAGGCAAGATGCCGACACTGGCAGCATTCACAGCTGCAGTGACTTGGCCTGGAGAGTTGCTTGAGGGCAACGCTCATTCAGAGGATGTGTCACCTCCGGGAGAGCAATTTGATATGTATGGTATGGCGGAGTTACCTGCCATGGTTGCTCACACTCCATTGTGGGGCTCGAGTAAGGATTTGCAGCGGGTTGCTGATTGTCGTGTGCAACAAGCCTGGGTAGAGGCTTTTGTACCGTCAGGAGAGGATGATAGTGCAGGGATTGCACTAGGACCACCTCAGTTGTCACCATTGGACACCACACCGATCGTGTGGTAGTGTCCGGATGAAGGCATTTGCCTTCTGGACTTGTTTGGCAGGATCAGCACCAGATTGGCTGCTGTGTGGGTACAACGTTACTTGTATGTAGAGAGGGATGAGACTGCACGACGCGTCTCACTCCGTCATGTTGCTCAGTTGGTGCAGCAGTACCCTGAGTTGTTGCCGATGTCTGCGGTTTGTGGATATCAGCAGGCCTTGCCAGCAGAGGTTTGGAGCGGGTTGGCTCCATTGATTTGGTAGTGGCAGGTTGGCCTTGCCAAGGGCATTCATCAGCCGGGCATGGCAATGGATTGCGAGACTCGAGGTTGGGTCTGTTTTTGGCAGATGGTGCGGGTTTTGCGCCACTTACAGCTTCATGAAGTTGTATCTCCAGCATACATCTTGGAGAATGTACCACTGATGGGCGATTCTCGGGCCAAGGTGATGGCCAGTGTGCATCAAGTCCGGTCTAGCAGTGTTGCTGGATGCAGCTGCAGTGGGGTCACGGGCTCATCGTCCACGGTTATGGTGGACTAACTTGATGCCACCCGCACTGCTCAAGCGTGCATTTAATGGGGTGCAGTGGCCAACATACCTCACAATGGATTGGCATTTTGGACACAGGGAGGCAGTCTCAGCGTGTGAGACACGATGACCGTTTGCCTTTGGCAATGGTCAACAAGGTGGGTCAACCACGAGCAGCACTACCTACACTGCTCAGCTCCCTAGGATCGTATGCTTTCCGGGATAGTGGACCTGGCCTCCTGTGGGATGTTCGGCTGCAGCAGTTAGTGGAGCCTAATGCCGACGAGCGAGAGCGGGCTATGGGTTTTTCCACTGGGACCACGACGGTGCCTTCTCTTTCTGAGGCATCACGTCGTCAGGTGTTGGGGCAAGCGATGAATCTCAATTGCTTGACCTGGATTATCAGCTTGGCTATGACTGAGCAACGTAGAGTGCGGAGTGCACTTCCCTTGACGGTCTCTCTGCCTACCAAGACGGTATAGGCAGTGAGTGGGGGCAATCCGGTGAGGACCATGCGGTGTAGACATCCATGGCACACGTGGGAGGTGCTCGAGGTTCAGAGGGAGTTGGCAGCCAAGGCGGCTGTGATGGATGAGGTTGGGGATTCTTCTCGGGTTGAGGAGGTCCTCAAGGATGAGATGATGGGGCAGGATGAGGCCTTGTCATTGACTGAGCAGGTAGGGAGTACTACTCAAGAGGTTGCGGCATAGCAACAACGGGACGCGTCCTCTACCTCTAAGTCTGCTGGAATTAAGTTTGCAGTTACAGAGGACAATTGGGAGCCTGACATTGGACCCATTGTCACTGGAGGAGAGAGACGACGTATACGGCGGTTCCTGAGGGCTTACAGGAATTGTTTTGCTTTCAATTTGAAGGATTTGGGAGCACTGAAGGGTCAGGAGTTTCGTATTGAGTTGGCCACAGACACGCTAATCTTTCGGAGACCCTATAGATATAGTGACATGGAGAGGTCTTTGATTCAGATGAGGACTCAAGATCTCTGGGAGGCTGGTTTGGTGGAGCTCTCTGGTGGAGAGTATGCTTCAGCCACGCTGATGCCAACCAAGAAAGATGTCTATGGAAATTGGACGGAGAGACGTATGTGCGGTGACTACCGGCCTGTAAATCGTCAGACCAAGTCCGATAAGTATGCCATGCCCACACCTGAGAAGATCTTTGATGCTATTGGGCATGTCAAGGTCTTTAGCACTTTGGACTTACGGTCCGGATATCACCAGTTGCCGATCAAGGAGGCGGACAAGCAGAAGACGGCATTCTGGGGGATCAATAAGCACGGGAAGGATTGCCTATATCAGTGGCGGTTCTTACCATTCGGGCTTAAGAACGCTCCTGCAGAGTTCCAGAGAGTCATGGACAGGATTCTAGCAGGGGTAAACTTTGCTCGGTGCTACATAGATGACATCATCATCTTTAGTGCTACGGTGGAGGAGCACGAGAGACACCTTCAGGTGATGCTTGAGAGCTTGAGAGTGCACGGATTGAAATTACATCCAGGGAAGTGCAAGTTCTTCCACAACCAGATTGAGTATCTAGGCCACATGATATATCCTGGAGGATTGGAGGTGAGGCAGACTAAGGTAGAGGCCATCGCACAGATTCCACGCCCCACGGATGTGAGCCGAGTTCGAGCTTTCATGGGTTTGGCAAACTACTATAGACGGTTTGTCAAGGGATTTAGTGCTATTGCAAAGGCTCTAACCAAGCTGACCAAGGTAGACCAGGAGTGGCAGTGGGAAGATAAGCAAGAGCGAGCTTTTCAGGAGCTCAAGGCGAGGTTGACCTCGGCGCCCATCTTGAGACGATCTATCAGAGGGCGTCCCTTTCAGCTGCATACTGATTGGAGCATGCTGGGGCTTGAAGCGGTGCTCACACAGGTGGATGATGAGGGAAGAGAGTTCGTAGTGGCTTATGCTAGCCGCTCGAACAACGATGCAGAGTCTAAGTATAGCTCATATGAGGGAGAGTGCTTAGCTGCAGTGTGGGCCGTGGCACACTCAGGTGCTATCTATACGGCAATCTCTTCACCCTTGTCACGGATCACCAGCCACTCAAGTGGTTGATGGAGTCAGACAAGCTTACGGGGAAGCTTGCACGGTGGGCACTTATACCCCAGGAATATGACTTTCAGGTTGTGCATCGACTGGGTTTGGTCAATCCAGTTGCAACACGTGGCGCGTTGCAGTTTTTACACGTGGTCCCTCAACAGATTGACATGTGTCATGATGGGTGAATTTTTGGGTGTATTGCTATTTTTTTACATATTTGTATTTCCACCACGTGGTGTAGTACCATTGGAGAGTGAAAATAGATGTAATATTATTATGACTATGATAGAAGTCATATACATGTCTATTACAACAATGAAATATCATATATAATACAAACAGAACAAGGCAGCAAGACATAACTGCGCCAAGCTGAGCAAACCCAAGAGATTGTACACCATTTCTATTTATTAATCTATTTATCATTTTTGTCACGATCTAAAAATACATAAAATAGTCACATGTTCTCATGTGAATTATATTGTCTAACTATAACACTTTGACAAGTGTTCAACCGAATCTTCTAACTACTCATGTATTCCATCAATCTGCAACCCATCAAAAACTAAGGCTTGCATGGCTTTAAGAATCACTACAACAAGGACATCTGTTTGTTTTCCAAGTTCTTGCATAAGATGCACCAACCAACATTGCATTGTGAGACACTCACTCACTATACTCCAAAGCGTCCAAGGAAGGTCACTGGGCAACCTGCCAAGGTGGAAACAATTAAGAGAATTATCTAATACCATATATGAAAAACCAATGCCAGTGTTGTTTATTGTAACTTCTATCCCATGGACTCATAAACAAACCAAAGCAAACAGGTTGGTGTGTGTTGGCGAAGTCAGATACTTCACAAAAAAACGTGCACTAAAAATGAGAGCCAGGAGGATAGGAAGCTCACTCACATTTATACAAAGACGTCTTGCCCACTGCCCAACACCCTGCGTCACCCACACTCTATCTCTACTCCTTTAGCTATCCATGCCTCTGCACAAATCAAGCATTCATCCTTGCCTTGCTACTAGCAGCTAACAATGACAGCCTAGAATTGTCAAAGCAAATTGTAGTAGGGAAAACAGGGTGAAATATGTTGAAGAAGGTACCTTCACCCCTTTCCCCATCATTTGCTTTTAGGTCTCCAAAGCCCCATCCCACGCTCCTGCTCTGCACACCCTGCAAGCATCGCATTCCACGACACCACATCTCATTCAGCCATACTCCCTTGGCATCCTCAATCCTCCCACATTTTGCATACATGGCCACCAGAGCAATGTTCAAGATGACATCTTATTGCCATTTGTGCTGAAGTCCAAAGGTTAACTGCAGGTAGACCCCAGCAGCAAAGCATGGAGCATCCATTTCCCAACCATTGACTATTGTAACTTGCAAAGGAGCCCAAAATTGTAAAAATGAACCCCCAAGACTCATCCTAAGTTCCTGTGGCTAAATGGCTGGGGACCATAAAAATACCTGAATCAATGGCCTTCAACAGCAGCTACTGTTGCTGGGAAGTAAGGAACGGACTGCAGGCCACGCGGCCTGACTAGATGTTTTGCTCACCCTTGCATTCCACCCCTGCTCCAGCCTACCACCAAAATCAAACTCATAGCAATCGGCTTGCAAATACCCAGCCCACATATATTTGGACAGAAACTTAAACAACCAGATTCTCATAGACGACCATACTGCACATTAAACCCTTGGCCACAAAACGACACGACACGCCCTCCTCACCAACACTGCCTCACCATAGATACAAATCCTCGTATGCAATGCCACCAAGTAATTCACCCCCACACTATTTATTCCTGGCAGCATTCACTCTACCCCTGCTCCTTCAGCTATCCATGCCTCTGCACAATCATGCATTCATCCTTGCCTTGCTGCTAGCATCTGACAATGACAACCTAGATTTGTTCTAGGAAACACCCAACTCAGCTTATCACACTAGTTCCTATGCTGAATTGCGTCTGCTACTCTCTGCAATCCAACATGCATTCACCTTTTTGCCTCGATTGTCCCACCATTGACTGGGGTCAGAGCTTCGCCTCGTCTCTATTACCTGTTTCTGGATACTTTCCAAGTGTCACGTTGGCAGTATCATATCAAAGTCACTCCAATCTATCAAAGATCCACTCAAGCTAACTTGCAGAATTCAACATGAAAATTTAGGGCCGAAAAACAGGGTGTGCAGCTGAGTGGGCAGAGATTGAAACACGGTCTGCTAAGACCAAGCTAACTCTCGAAAGAACCTTGTAAACATCAGGAAGAATACCAAATCATGGTACTAACAAGAGTAACAACCCACATTTGCAGGATGGACAAACTTCTTCACATCGTACATTAAGAAAAAACCACACCTTGCGATTGCGATTGTCCCACCATCGTGAAGGATCTTTAAGAAACTCATGCCAGCTCTGCTCCGTGCTGTAAAATCAGGGCCGAGCAGGTAGAGATTGAAACACGGCCTGCTAAGACGAAGCTGACTCTCCCAAGAACGGCGAGCTCCCAGCCGAAACCTCCTCGCACACATACCCTACCATTTCTAGGGTTGCTTGCTTCAAATGCGAAGGTTGCTCCAACTGCGGGCCTCCCATGCATGTTTGCCCTCCCTCCCGCTCGCTCACTCTAAGTCCCAGCCCACTCTCTCTCCCTCCCTCCCTCTCGCTCGCTCTAAGTCCCAGCCCTCTCTCTCTCCCTCCCGCTCACTCTAAGTCCTTTCACGGCTATCGCGATGGGCAACTTTTTAAAGTTTTTTAACCTTTTTGCAAACCCTATAAGCAACTTTTTGATTTTCTTTTTCTTTTTTTCTTTTTTTTAAGGAAACCTAAGGCCCTTGAGGAGGGGGAAAAATTAACCCCCTTTCATTTATGGGCCATGAGACCTACAGGACGATCAGCCCAGACATACAATCACGAACAATCCCACACACGGGGTAGGGCAGCGGGTTTGAACCCCGAACCACTAGGGCGACACAATGTGCACTTACCAGCCGATGTGCTTTTTTTAAATCTTTTGCACTTTGATTTTTTTTTGTTTTTTTTTAATTCATTCTAGTGGTCAGAGTCTCTGTTTTTTCCAAATATAAATACTCATATATTATATATATAACCAGAAAAGCATACACGTGCAGTCATGTAGTGATTCTTCCATATGATGATTTGGCAGAATACATTAGAGTGAGAGTCATAAAGTCATATGTCCGTCTAGCAATATGCACACGTCATTCCAGTGTAGCCATGAAGGTGACTGATAGTCATATCCGCCATGCCAATATTCGTGGTCAAACATGTTTGACCTGTGTTGCGCAGAGTCCGGAGTCATGCAGTCGCATATACACCTTTTCCCAGACCGGCGTTATGACTTCAAAGGCATTTACGACTGTAAATGGCAATTCTGCCACAAATCTGTCATGACTGCGCATCCATGGGAGTCATAAAAGCCGCAATCTGTTGTAGTGATCGGATCCTGCAACGAGCCAAAAGGTTCAAGTGGGAGGGGATACATCTGCTTCGAGTGTGGGAGGATGGTCGGGTGAGGATCGAGCCTCACCCAACACAGTGTGCACGGTTAGTGCGGCATGCCCATGAGGAGTTGGGGTATTTTGGAGTGCGACGCACTCATAGTTTACTGCAGGGGCAGTATTGGTATGCACACAAAGGTGCAACAGTTTGTGGCTAGGTGCATGGTGTGTGACAGGGTGCGTGCTTCATTCAACGCCCCTACACCACAATTGCATCATTTACCCATCATGGGATTGGGCTACTGATGGAGTCTTTACTTCACAGGGCCGTTGCCACTGACGATGCGAGATATGTGTTGGTGATGGTGGAGCACTTCTCCAAGTGGATAGAGTTGGTTCCATTGCCTGACAAGGCTAGTGAGAGGACTGAGTATGCATTCCTGGATCGTGTGCTTAGCCGATTCGGTGTTCCAGCTGAGGTACTCACGGACCAAGGGAGAGAGTTCTTAGGGGAGTTTCAGGCTTTGTGTGATAAAGCCTTGAGGGACCACCGTACCACTTCTCGGGATCATCTTGAGGCCGATGGCTTGGCAGAGAGAGTGGTACAGACGGTGAAGAGGGGTTTGCGCAAGTATGGCTTGCAAAAGGGACACATATGAGATTGGGATCTTCAGGTATCTTGGTTAGCCATGGGCTACAGGTTTAGCAAGCAAGCATCACTTGCCTCTTTCTCACCATATTTCCTTCTCTTTGGCCGAGAGCCGGACTTGCCTGCATCTATTCGCATGGAGGCTGCAGTAGTCTTTAACCTTAATGATCCGGATGTGTGGACACAAGCATGTGCCCGACGGGCAGAGTTGTTCAAGAGAGTCATGCCTATGGCTTTTGATAATCTTGCTATTGCCCAACACCGAGACATATTGAGGTATGTCACTATACGTGGAGGGGGATATCGGCCAGATGTTTGGCATTTCCACCCTGGGGACTATGTGTATCTGCAGCAGACATCGCCTACGACCTTGGATATCACAACAAGACGTATGATTATAAGGGTCAGGGAGGTGTTGCCTTCAGGAGTGTTGATTCTGGAGGGTCGAGATGGCATGGTATGGAAGGACCATGTGCGCAATTGTGCGCCATATCACCTACCACATGTGGATGATTATGGGGGAGACCAGCCTGCAAGTAATTCCTTTGGATAGAATGTTGTTGGGGCCTATATATACCTCTATTTGCTCCATTTTTGAACCTTCAGTGAATGGCGTGGTTTCCTGAGGTGGTTCCATTCTGAGGAATGGCTGGTGGACGTAAGGAGGCACTGGCGGACCCTGTGGAGGCTTGCATGGGGCCTTGGAGGCCAAGTTTCATGAGCTCGTGGAGGGCGGTTTGAGGAGTGTCTACAGGATGCTCTCATGGTCATGCAAGTGAGAGAAGAGAGGAAAAAAAAGGGTGTTGGGATGAGAGCGTGCTGGGGATAGGCATTGCTTTAGTTTCCCTTCCTTGTAGCTTTCCACCATGGGTTACATTTATCAAGCTCCTCATGCGAGTGAAAGCCTCCCTCAAGCTCTCAGTAGGCTTCCTCTGGAACTCTTGCAAGCTCCTCAACTTCTCTGTCCTCACCCCTTGGTAGTTCCTTCTCAACTCTTCGAAGAACTCCACAACAGGATTGAAGGCAGGCATGACCACTAGTGCTGGTGTAGCAGTAGCTTGGGTGGACGTCATAGTTGTTGTACCACTAGTCCCACTACTGCTTGTGGAAGCTGCTGTTGCAGCTGCCGGTGTGGCTGCTGCCCTTGTGCCTCTAGTGATGGAGACATAGTCGGGTGACCAGTACATCCTCCACTCCTCTCAACATCGTGCCCCCATCTAAACTCATGGTAATCATCCATGGGCGGCCCCTCAAGGTGCTGAAATAGCCCCTTCCATGCCATGAAAGGCGTAAACAGTTGTGGATTGTGCATTTGTTGCAAGTCATACCAACTATCAAACTTTTGGATAAAATCATCCAACTCAATGGTGCCCACCGCCCTAGAGTACCTTCGTGGCCCCTTGGTGGCTCCATACATCTCCTCCATTGTGTCCCACAACAATGGCAATGAAACAACTTGCACCACCGGTGTGAGTCCTCCTGATTCACAATCCGAATCAGAACCTTCCGTAGAAGACACAGGAGGTGAAGGTGGCATAAACCGCACACCCCGTCTCGTATACCCGCTAATATCGCTAGTGCTCGTACCGGCACTTTCCCCAGCAACTAGTGGCACCTCCATGTTGACAAACTGACACTCAACCGGTCATGAACATGTCCCTAACCCCCTCTCCACAAGGTAACCGGGTAGAGAACATGATGCGGCTTATGGTTTGGAATACTATGTTCCTAACATAGCCTGCACCTGCACCTGCATCCACCACAGGCACTCCCATGGTTGGCTGGTCATCACCTTCAACCTCACCACAGGAGAAACAAGGATCCACAGCGTGGGGAGGCAAGCCGTCAGGCCAGGCTTCCTCAGTCATTCACATGGCGGAGACAGTGTCGACGCCGTCCATGACACCTAGTTCTCGCCCGACTGTTACCGAGGCGGAGGTTACTATGCCATTGGGGAGAGCTACACAGGCAGCACCATTACCTAGTGTTGCCAAGGCTACGACAGCTAGTGTGTTGCTGGGGGCGGCCACATCTGTGTGTCAGGCTCCATTGTTCTTGGCTACCATAATTGCGACACCGGGGGTAAGACCAGCTGAGGTGTTCAGGCTAGTAGCTACACTCTGTGAGAGTGGGGAGGTTACTTCATCTTCTGCGGAGATAGTGGGAAGTGTAGTGCCGGAGGGATCCTCGGATGTGAGGGTCAAGACTGCCACGGCGGCGCCATGGCAAGCTGCAGCTGCCAAGTTGGCGGAGCTGCAAGCTAGGCAACGACGCAATGGAGTGAGCCTTGCGCGTGAGCGCGCGAGCATACGCTCACGCAGGAGTGACGTGGCGTGAGCGTCATGTCAGCAGGCTGATGTGGCGACAAATGATGACGTGACACTGTGCCGTCATCTGCCACGTCAGCACTAATATGCGTCGCCTATAATCGAGGATGGTCCTATGACCGTGGGATTAATGCAGGGAATCCTTGGCTGAATACAATCAAGACTACCATGTGGCCTCCAATTGTAGCATCCAATATTGTGCAATTACAAATGTTTCTTTCACTTTGACAATTACGAGGACGAGAAAATATCCTCACAAAGTGTGTGCCATAGAGGCTGCCACGAGAAGACCAGAGTCCCTCCCCAAATAACAATGAGAGTTAGGATCATCTTCAAAAGATGATTGCAGTGCATAGCGACAGGAAGACATGTAGACTTCGAACGGTGCAATGATGCATGTGCTTATAAAAGTTGCCACTCAGAGCTCACTCAGTATAGTTGGAAGCATAATGGAGGGATAAGGGACGCCATATCATTGCACCGCCGACGATGTTGCAAACAAATTGATTTGAATTGAATTTCCATGACAATGTTGCAAATTGCACATTTCATAGCATGGTCGTCCACATACCGCATTGCATAGTTGAAGCTACCTATGTGTTGTATCCCGCTGCAATAGAGTATCGACCTTGTTGAAACTCAGAGTGGCCTGGTGAACGAAGTTGTCACGTTTGGGATCGCAAACCATCCTCTTCAAAAATATGAAATACAAATGTTTGCAGGGTAAGAATTTACCTCTCTTGCCCAAACTGGTTGATAGCATATTCACAAAATCAGGACATGTGCAATTGGGGAAATTGGAAACCGTGATATCATAGGCCCTGTCATGAACAGCAGATGTCAAAGTGATCATTGTGTACACCCGACCATATCCGGGATCGGGCACTTCCGTGGTGCTTGCAACACGAGCTTGGAGCATTCTTGCGGACTCCACTTTGCCAAAGTGTTCAGCGGTTGGAGGAAAACGCCGAACGAACTTTCCATCTCGTTTGGTTGGCCACAAGTGAGGATTTGCCGGAGGTACCCGAGAGGACGCAGAAGTAGTAGCACATGCATGCAGTTGGGGTTGTCTCGCAAGGGAAAAGCTTGCCTCCTCCAGCATTGCGATCTCCTGACTTGTGAGATGTGTTCCCACCTTGACGGGCCAAACGGTTGGAAGAGCTGGCTTCATCACCACGGAAGGACGCACAATTCCATGCACACATCTACCACAATCATCTGCGCAGAACCATAACTTGTGGTTCTTGGCTTCTGGTTGACCGTATGGACGCATCAAACCTGTGAAAGTTGGAACAGGAGTCCGGGCACCACCTCTGGATATAGATGAAGTGCACTTCTCGAAATTAGTTGCCCTGATCGCTGTACATTTCACACGAGACCCTGCACTTGTGCGTTCTATGTGCCAAACGTGGTCCGGGCATGCGGACTCAAGCACATCAAGGGGGTTGTTTATCTCCTGCACCATTTCAGTGGCACTATTTGATGCTGGAGCATGCCGTCGTGTTGGAGGTTCCTCTAGAATGGAGGTTTCGGACATGGATTTGTCATGCAGGGGAACACGAGGCTTCGAGAAGTTATCACGGTCTGCCCTGTGCGAATCGGAATCCGAACCAGGTAGAGTGTTCAATTTCCTCTTACATGAGCCGAATCTCTCCTCCCCTTCAAGATGTGGAACTCTTGCATTTGACATTGCATACCATTTCATGGAGGAGAATGGTTGCTTCATTCTTGTCACGCCAACTGATCTCCGGATGGCGATACGTAGGCACACGAATTAGAAGAAAGGGATGACACTGTTCAGGACGTGGACCTGCATCAATGATAGACCATTGAATTGCAAAACAAGAAAAATAAATATCTCTGCTATCACTTGTGGTATTTTTTTGGAGTGCTAAATTTTTTCCCTTCTTATGTACGTGCACAGACAATCTTCTTCGATGTTTGGTGGTGGAGACATGCACATAGTTTCATATCAGTGATCAAGGGTCTGTTTTTTCGATGAACCCAGACTGTTTCTCCACGAACATGTTGAGACATTATCTTCCCGCATCTGAGATGACAGTTTCACCCGATGGTTATCCATATAGAGGACGCAAAGAAATATCCTCTACCAGACAATCATGGGGTTATGTTCTATTGAGGGGGCGAAGATTTTGGATTTGACGGCTTCAACAGGTAATATTACTTCATTCCTTATGCTGGGCTCTTTTGTATTTAGACTAGTATTAAGATTAAAATGGGTCATCTTTTGTTTGCTATACAGTTTCCGTATTCTTTACTGTTGCAGGGAACTCGATGAAAGCTGCAACTATATCCGGCAGACACATCATTGCAATGGAGAAGGACAGACAACTGTTTCACGACGTGCTTAGGCCAATGAATGACTCCGCCGTCCGGTTCGAAGAGAAGACGACTTGTCGGGCAGACTTCAAAAAGTCTGCGGTCAAGTATAGGGACATATCAGGTGGTGAGGTGGATTTATGAGTGAGTCATCTCATTAACCTCCTCCCAATGTTGGTCTGTTATTCGTGTCTGTTCTCTACGTGGTATAATGACCTGATGACTACAAATGTTCGGACACATGGACGTGAAGAGGCAGATGAGGGAAAGACCATCGTACACGTACACTGCTGACATACCTGTGAGCCAAGAGTTGTTTTCAAGCTCCCAATGTATGCAGAGGCTGCAGCCCAAAGATCGGCAACATGAATTCTTGACAATGAATGGGATAACCTCATCACATGGACACGCCAAAACTCCTTATATGGGAATGATAGCTATGTTTGTGTCTTGGATGAGGCTATCGGCATATGACATGTCTAACAATAGTATGAGCAACGCCTTAGTTGATGTTTTACCCAAGTGTGTAATAGATTTGGGATCCGAGGATACAACTCAATTTTAACTAATTCTAGACTTTTGGCTTAAATCCGGACAAAACTTAATATAATTTTATATTTAAATTAAATCAAATAATTACAATATTATGAAGCAATGAATCAAGATTTAGTTTTCAAGTGAATGTGCATGACTCCAAATTCCTTAAATGTCGACATCAAAGTCGAATGACATACATTAGACAATGCAAATGATACATATTAATAACACAAATATACTAATTAGCACAAGTATCCATGAGACATCATTACCCAATACATGTTGTCAATTAATCTGCTATCCCCAATACAAATGCACTATATATAGTCTACAAACACCCTAGCCCTGAAACTAGAACATCTACACATAAGGTTGACATTGAGAAGACTGGGTGTGCGTCGCACGAAAATATGTTTTTGCAAATGCCTCCGCGTAGATAGGTAGCTTGTAAAAATGAAGTAAGAAAAAAAATGTGAAGAGGGGAAAAAAAAGAAACAACAGTGCATCGAACCTATAAGAACTTTCAATCAAATATCTCAACCTTGAATACATTGTACCCCAAAGTAAGAATGTGTTTTTTTAACGAGCTTCCAACATGGATATAAGGTTTTAGGAGCATAAAGTTTTAGAAAAATTATAAGTATGAATCACACAAAATATGCAGGAAAGTTTATGACATATAAAAGCATTCAATCAAAGTAATATTTTAACCATAATTGTATTATACCCAAATATGGAAAAACGATTTGAATGTACTTCAAATATTTGAATGAGGTTTAGGGTATAGGGGGTTGGAGAAATAAAAGTACTATCGAGTACAAAATAAAATTGGAAGAGTGTGTAGAACATATAAGAATTTCTAAGTAAATATCCCGAGGACTCTATCATACATATAAGCTAGAATAAAATGAATCAATCAGCTTCAAATGTAGAAACTACGTTTTAGGGTATACTAGGGTTTAGAACAAGCAAAAGTGTGAATGATACAAATAATGGGATAATGTTTAGGACTAATACAAAATTTCAATTCAATATTCCAACAACTCTTAGTAGTACGCAATCCCAAAGTTAGAAAAGAAATTTTTGAGTGAGCTTCAAACATTACAAAGATATTTTTGGGGTACTGGGCTTAGGCTATTAAGCTAAAGTTTCAGGTAAGAATAAATATGAAAGAATGGAACTTAGGATCTACAAAAATATCAATTAAAAATCCAGACCACTTTATCTTATTATAAAGTGAATCAATGGGGGAAAAAGAATAATGAATAAAAAAAGATGACATACTAGGATTTAGGGTAAGCAAATTTGGTACTATTCAATGACAAACAAATTTACAAGAGTAATTAAGATATATAAAATCTCTCAATTAAATATCATAAAAGTCTATAAACTTCCCCAAAGCTTAGTACTGGCCAAAAATAAATAAAAATCTATTCAATGTAAACAAAGGGTTGAAAAGTGCTTATAAGGAAGTTCCATACAAAATTGCTACCAAGTAGTACTAAGCAATTGTTTTAATCAGCTAATTCAATCTTATACATGTTGGGATTAAAATTTGTTCCGACCACGTCCCCACTCTATTGTACCCCAAAGCTGAAAAATTTAGAAATGGGAGGAAAGAAAAAACAAAAACAAAAACGGGACTTGGGCTTCAAACATGGATATGAGGTGGACAAAAATATCAATGAGAAACTAATATGGAAGAGACAGTTTGTGTACGAGGTCCTATAAAAACTTTCAAAAACCAACAACAGTGTATGGAACCTATAAAAACTTTCAATCAAATATCCCAACCTTGAATGCATTGTATGCCAAAGTAGGAATTTGCTTTCTTAAGAAGCTTCAAACATGGATATAAGGTTTTAGGGGCATAAAGTTTATAAGAAATAAAAGTATGAATCACATAAAAATATGCATGAATATTTAGGACCTATAATTTTTAAAACATTCAACAATCAAGTCAATATAATATTCTAACCATTGTAATTTGTATTATACCCAAAGCTCAAAAATTGATTTGAATGAACTTCTTGAATGAGGTTTTGCGTATAGGGTTTCGGATAAACAAAAGTACTTCAAGTAAAAAAAACATATGGAAGAGTAAGAATTTCCAAGTAAATATCTCAATGACTTTGTCATACATGTAAGCTGGAAAACGTAATTAATTGAGCTTCAAATGTAGCAACTACGTTTTAGGCTATAGGGTTAAGTCTCCAACAAAAGTATGAATGACAGGGGTGATGGGAGAGTGTTTAGGACCTATACAAATTTTCAATTAAATATTCCAACCACTGTAGTATGCAACCTCAAAGTTAGAAAAATAATTAATTTCGAGTGTCAAGCTTCAAACATTACAAAGATATTTTTGTGGTACTGGGCTTAGGCTAAGTTAATCCCTAAACGCCCGCCGGCCCAAATTTGGTCGTTTTTTTTACACACATGGTTCTGCTAGGAGCAGATTTTGGCATTTTTTTTGTTTTTTTTGGGTGGGTGCACTGCGTGTCTGCATCAAGATGGTCCATGCGAGACCGATTGCCTAAATTGTCTTGGACGGCCGAGATCTAGGGTTTGGAACAGCAGGGGGTCTGGCTGCCACTGCTCCCGCCTCTCAATCTCTGTTCCCGCGGTTTCTTCCTTCTCTCGCATGCTGCCTCGCGCGCGTTGCTTGCATGTTGCCGTTGGCGTTGTGATCGTGCTGGAGGTGCTCGTTGTGTGAGATTCTCTTGCAGGGTACCATTGCGGTCGGCTTGTCGTCCGCTTGAGCTTGTCGTCTTCCTGAATCCTTGGCACTTCAGGCTTCAAAACTGCTGGCCTTTGTTTGCTTTCATCTTTTTATTGCCTTGCATTGTTGAGCATTGGGGCTTGGAGTGAGCTTGGTTTGAACAGAGGTCAGTGAGGTGTTATGGCTATATTCAATTCTCCTCCCCCTGCTCCAAAGTACTTTAGCTAGAGAGGCCCAAACGATAGCTGAATGGGCGAGAGGCCTAGGGGCGAATGAGGAGCAAGTTGCATAGCTTGTAGGGGCCCTCAACGAAGACTACTTAGTGTCCATGGAGCGCCCTGCAAGAATCACTTGGCCTGCATGTCCTCTACCTACGAATTTTCTACTTGTGGCGTCGTAAGGCTGCTGAAGTGCTGGGGTGGGTTGAAAAAAAAGAGGAGGGGCATCCCTCAGGGTTCTCTGCCTCCATCAACGACCTGCTGAGGGAATCTGTGTGGCCTGACTTTGCTATGTCTTCTGCAAGTAGCCAAGATGAGGCTCAAAGTGCTGGCAAGGTCACTGGGTAAGTCCATTTCCTCACCTGCAAATGAATTTGAAGGGGAAGCACAATGTCAGGAGCAGGAATCACCTTTGAGTCTGTTTGCAGGGGAATCACTTGACCTGCCCCCTGCCTCCTATTCATTGAGGAGCTCTCAAGTTGAGCACCATGATTTGGCTGGTCATAGCCAAATCCTTCAAGAATTGGGGGTGGTGGGGCAAACTGTCAAAATTCGATTTGGGGATTTGACTTTGCCCGATGTGGCATCTTCCTCCACCCCCCCTGTTTGGCTTTATGGCACTGTACTCGAGACTACATGGGACATCGTGGCAGAGGTGGAATTCTGGCTTGTATCATTTTTCTGTGATGTAGGCGTGCACTCTGTATCCTCCCACCTGTGTGAATTGGTAGATATAGATGCCGCATTGCCTTGTTCAGTGGAAGACATGTTAGGGATGGATGCGTCTGTTATGAATTCGGACAATGAGGGGTCAGTTAGTGATGAGTCTGATTCAGATTTCGATCCAGAGTAGGAGGTAAGGACTAATCCTACTGCTGCTGTTGAGCCCGATTTATGGGATTTCTGTGTGGACACTGGAGTGCCTACTCATGAGCTTGGTTTGTACAACCTGCCAGAAAATTGGGAAGAGTGGGAAATAGCAGACAGGTTTAGAGATGACATGTGGAATAGTAATGAATAAACGCTGCCAGAGGTAAGATGGACTGGGGGGGGGGGGGCAAGTGGAGGAAGAATTCCATTGGCAGACGATGCACTGCCTGTGGATTTCTTCAACCTGTTTTGGCCAGTTGCTGTCATGCGTAAGATATGCATACAAACCAACTTGTACGTTGTTCAAGTGAACTCTAAAGGTAAGCGCAAGGGCATGAAAATGTGGTATCCATTGACTGTCAAGGAGCTCAGAGCGTGGTTGGCTGTCCATATCCTCATGGGAATTAAGAAATTGCCTAACACTAGGCTACATTGGAAGAGTAACATTGAGTTCTTCAAGTGTGAGACAATTGCAAGAATTATGAGCCGGAACAGGTGGGAGGCAATCATGCGGTGCCTCCACCTTGTTGACAATGCCACAGTAGTTGTAGATAGTGGACACCCAGGGTATGATAAACTGGCGAAGACAAGGTGGTTGGTTGATGCACAAAATGCTTTGTATGCTGAATTCCACCAGCCTGAGCAGAATCTTTGCATTGACGAGATAATGGTTAAGTACAAGGGCAAGTACTGTAATCTGCAACAGTACATGGCTAAGAAACATGTTAAATGGGGAATCAAGGTATGGTGTCTAGCAAGTGCTAAGAGCCGGTATGTTCATAAGATGAAAGTGTACCTAGGAAAAGAGGAAGGTGTTGATTTGACTCATGGCATGGGCTACTCGGTAGTTACACGGCTTCTTTCTGATTTTGAAGGTAAAGGGCACATCGTGTCTATGGATAATTTCTTATCTAGTCATGTTCTGTTTTACGACTTGGCTGCAAAAGGGATCTATGCGACTGGCACAGTGAAGACAATCCGTGTGGGTTATCCATCCTGTTTGGACTTGGGCAAGAAAGGAGAGAGGGGGAGGCTGCAATGGCGTATGCACATTTCGGGGAAGATAGTGGCATTGGCATGGTTTGATAAGAAGTGTGTGAACCTGCTGTCCACTGCAATCAGCCCCGTTGATCCCAATTGCTACATTCCCCGTTGGCATAATAAGGCAAGACGCCTTGTGCCCACCTCCCCTATGGTGAAGCACTACCAAGAGCATATGCGAGGAGTCGATGTACAAGACCAATTACGTGGTTATTACAGTGTACAGACCCGTGACCACAAGTGGTGGCACAGGTTGTACTTCCATTGTGTAGACACCAGTTTGGTGAATGGGTATATCTTGCACTGGCAATTCATGGTAGCAAGGGGTCGCAAGCCTCTCTCGCATTTGCATTTCAATCTAGATGTGGCTTATGGTTTGTGTGGTGGGTCGGTTGGTCCCAAGAGAACAGTAATGGCAGGGGCGCGTGTACCAAATCGAGGGGCAATCCACTTCTCCATGAAAAGTAGTCGGAGGAAAAAATGTATCTCATGTGGTGCAAGGCAGCGGTACATCTGCTCTGTGTGTGGAGAAGTCCCCCTATACTTGGGAGCATGCTTTGTGAAGCATCACAGCACTGACTGATCTATGTGAGCCTTGCTTTACTAACTCCGTGTTTTGTTTGCTGCTGCAGAGATGAGGCAGCTCTTTTGAGGGAGGGGGTACCTTTTTCTTGTTTCTTCTTATTAGAGGGCATAGGTTGCTGAGTCGCTTGGACAGAGTACAAGTTACATAGAGAGTTGCTTGGATAGACTACCTTGATAGGAGTAGAGTGGGCAGTAGAATGGCTGACTAGGATATGGAGCTGCTGGTAAGTAGCATGTTTATTGGCTATTATGTTTGTTTTATTGTGATCTGTCAGGAGAGAAATTCAGCACATGACATCATGCTGTCCAATTTTGGGCCTTGTATGTAGCTTGCTGCATTTAGATAGTGTGTTCGGAGTAGCAACCTGTGATGAATATCACTATAGTCCATGTTGTGTATGGTGGGCAGGGCTGTAATCTTGTTAGTTCGTAGTTGTAATGAGACAGAGTGTGATGGTTAGAAGTAGTTAGTCCCCTCACCAAGCGGGGGTGTAGACAAGGGGGGAGACACGCTCCCCCCTTGTTTGCATGTATGGGCTGCCAAAGGGGCAGGTTAGTGGGTTCAAATCCCACCCATGCAATTCATGTGTAGATGTGGGTGATTTATGGGAAAGAGAGTGAGGACTAGGTGGAGAGCTCACTTGCTGGAAAACAAGAAACTGTGCATAGCTCACAAAAGAGCATTTCATACCCCCTGCACTTTGACCAAATCCCTGCTTTTGCAAACTGCTCCAATTTAGCTGTTTTTTGGGCTTGTAGGAACCAGCGGGACGTGGGGAACACGTATTCGGGTACAACGGGCTGATTTTTTTCCATCCCGACATGCAAAATCCCACAAATCTCCATTTATTTATTTTTTATTTCATAAATTTCCAAAAATGGACCCCACTTGCAACGGTGGGGTTTTCGCAATACTTGTCTGATTGGCTCCAAAATTGGGCAGGACCTGCCAGGGGTAGGTGGCTTCATATTGTCTGGTCATTTTTTCAAGATTCATTTTTTTTTGAAAAATTACGCTGGTTTTTCTGGCCGGGCCCCGCTTTTTGGTAAAAAGTCCACGGAGGCCTGTGGGCGTTTAGGGGTTAAAGTATATTAGATAAGAAACAAATATTATGAAAGAATAACATTTAGGACCTATAAAAATATCATTAAAAAATCCAAACCAATCCCAAAAAAAAAATAGAAATGTGTTTAGGAGGTTATATAAAAACTTGCAAGTATTACTAACAAAAGGTTTTTCTTAAATCCCAACCACTCTAACAAAATTTATTCATACAAAATTTATTGAAAGTGGTCCAAATTTGGCTAGAAGAATGAGTAACATTACAATTGAGTAGAACAACTATTTTTTATCCATCATTCAAAGTCATTGAGGTTTAAAACATTACAAGAAAACAAGAAAGTTGGAGAGTTGTCTGCATTCATACCATTTTAGTTTTCATTATCTTGACGATTTCCTGGTTCCAAATTTGCTCTAGCATTGTCCGCCTCTCGAGCAGTTATCTTTTTTGTGCTTGCTTTTGTCGTATTTTTTTTCGGTGACATTGTCCACACTACATTGTCAATATGAATCCATTGAGCGGGATCCATTGGGTTGGACTCCCAATTTTTGGACCAACAATCTTTGTATCTATCTGCATCCGTAGGATTGCCCCCTTTCTTCGGTCTCCACCACTCCACAAGAAGCTTTTTGTAATTGCGATCTTCTCTATCTCGTACAAAATCCGATATTGCCATTCCCATCTAAACAGGAAAAGTCTCCGTATCATTTGGACGAACCAGGACAAAGAATCTCTTCTCAATATCCTTGAATGGATTCAACGGTATTTTCGGAAGGTCACATCTCGGCCCACAATACGGTTCCACAATATCTTCATTATCGGACAATGCGTCTTGAGACTGTCTATGAACACCGTCTCTCTTGTGGTACTCGACCCATTTTGTTGCTGGCCAAAATCCTTCGATAAGTTCGTCATTTGGCTTGTCGTGCACATACATATTGCTACACAACTACATCGATGTCCACAACCACACAACACATGTGCACACCAAACAAGTGCTAGTCTATCACTAGTCCACCATTAGTGCAGCCACTAGTCCACCACTAGGCTGTCACTAGCCACCACTAGGCTGTCACTAGCCACCACTTGTGCAGCCACTAGTCCATCATAATGATAAGGAAAGGAAGATACAAGCACACAAGCTCTCTCAAACTCACACACTTGCACATGAAAACATCACTCATATATTAAGTCGAGCCAAGTGCACCCCACGCTATGGGGAATCCACACTACGGCGCCATAGCTAGACGCGGTGAGGCTCAACTCGAGAAAGATGAGCCCACCGCAATCTGCCGTGAAGATAACAACGCCAGGTGCCCAAACATATATTGGCCCCTAGATTGACACTTGGGTCAATCCCAAATATCAATATATCAAAACTAACTATTTCCTAGCTAGTTTCACACTAGTGGTAAAATAACTTGACAGCTGTCGTGCGCATACATATCGCTACACATTGTACATCGCTGTGCACAACCACACAACACATGTGCACACCAAACACTAGTCTATCACTAGTCCACCACTAGTGCATCACTAGGCTGCCACTAGCCACCACTAGTGCAGCCACTAGTCTATCATTAGGCTGCCACTAGTCCATTACAATCGCCCCCCTAGCGGGCGCTTAGGTCCCTCTAAGTCCATGTAGCCATAAGATGTGATAGTGGCCATAGCCTCACTAAGTCCTCCACCACTGTCTAGGTACTATACTCAAACTCAATAGATCAAGAGGCCGAGTACAAGAGTTGCCCCATCGTTAGTCGCTGTCTTGCAACCTGTGAACTTGAGCCTGAGATCTCGGGTATTGACTCCTATGAGCTTGGCCTCCCATGTCTTGTTAGCTGCCACTAGTCATATCCACTGCCACTATCCCAAGCAGTGTGGACATAACCAATCTCCATCAGGAACCCCCTCAAGAGATGGTGTCAAGCATCCCATGTGCCAACCTAGTGACGGCACCACGAGCATGCCCATATAGCATGCAACGCAACCCTGCAGGTATGACTGCAAGGTTGAGATCTATCCTAGATGATATTCTGATCTATAGTAACAGTCTTGTCGAGCATAGAAACCACCTCAAACAAGTATTACAAGTTCTCCGTGAGAATCAGCTATATGCCAAAGCATCTAAATGTGAGTTTGGAAAATAAGAAGTAGATTATCTTGGGCATCGCGTGAGTAGGAAGGGAATTGAGGTAATGAGTGAGAAAATAGAAGCTATTCAGCAGTGGATAGCCCCTGAAGACATTACCCAATTAATGAGTTTTCTTGGCCTTACCGGATTCTACAGACGATTTGTACGGGCATTCTCAAAGATTGCCCAACCATTGACAAATCTTTTGGGCAAAGGAATTAGATGGAAGTGGGGTACAGAAGAGGAGTTAGCATTTCAGGCCTTGAAGGATACGTTGCTTCATGCCCCGATCTTGAAATGGTATGATCTGACAAGACTAATCAAGCTCTCGGTAGATGCGTCAGGCTCAACAGTGGGTGGGGTATTACAACAAGAATGGGAAGACGGATGACACCCAGTAGCATATTTTTCTCGCAAATTGTTACTTGCGGAACAAAATTACCATACAACCGAACGAGAAGAATTGGCCATTGTTTTGGGTACAAAATATTGGAAGCACTATCTTGGAGACACAGAGTTCATAGTGGAGACAAACCATAAACCGTTGGTGTACTTGGAGACACAAAAAGATCTATCGAAGAGATAGATTCGTTGGGCGGAGTGACAACAACAATTTAATATGAAGATCGTCTATGTGGAGGGAAAACGGCAATTGGCGGATGCAATGACAAGGATGCCGCGCATGAACACATTGACAGAAATCAACATTCAACCCGATTGGTGGAACAAGATAACGACGGCTTCTAAAGATGATGGGGAGATCGTGGACGCTAAAAAGAAGGGCAAAGTGACAGAAGTTCGAGGGTTGGTATTCAAGGAAGATAAACTTTGGATCCCTGATGAACCTGCATTGAAGACAGAAGTCTTGTTTGAAGCTCATGATACGGCGATAGCAGGACATGTTGGAGTTGAAAAAACATTTGAATAACTAAAACGAACATTTTATTGGCCGCGGATGCGAGACGAGGTGGAGGCGTACGTTCGAAGTTGCATGAAATGTCAACAAAACAAGTCAACAAACCGCAAGCCAGTAGGTCTTTTACAACCATTACCAGTACCAAACAGACATTGAGAACATATGAGCATGGAGTTACCTCAAACCTCATCGAGATACGACACTATAGTGGTCTTTGTAGACAAATTGAGTAAGATGATACACATCCGTCCCATTAGAAAGTCCGTCACTGCACCTGAACTAGCTCGACTATATCTGGAAGCGGTCTATTCTCATCATGGGCTATCTAAAGTTCTCATTACTGACAGGGGTACCCAATTTACTAGCTTGTTTTGAAAAAGCTTATTTGGTCTTTTTAAAACCAAATTAGATATGTCAACAGCCTATCATCCGGAGTCAGATGGATAGACAGAGCGAGCGAATCGTACAATTGAAGACATGTTGCGGGCCTTTACGTTAGAAAAACAAGAAGAGTGAGATTGGTTATTACCATTGGTAGAATTTTCATACAATAACTCGGTCAACGTGTCAACGAAAGAAAATCCTTTCTTTTTGATGTATGATGAACATCCAAATGTGTCAACAACTCTTACGAAGTTCAAGTTACCAAAAGAGGAGTTATCCAAGGTAGCCGCGACTAACGCATTTGTGCAACAAATTCGACGGGGAGTACGTCAAGCTAAAGAGAAGCTGATGGTTGCCCAAAATCGCCAAAAGCAGTATGCAAATGCACGTCGATGGGATGAGGAGTTTGCAGTTGGGGATCAAGTGTGGTTGTCTACAACCAATTTACACATCATTGGATCGCGAAAACTAGGGGCACGGTTCATTGGTCATTTTTCGATCATTAAACGCATTGGAGCAGTAGCATACAAGCTGGAGTTACCACCACATATGAAAATCCACCCGGTGATTCACGTTTCTCTACTACGTCGTTAAGAACCTCGACCATCAATATTTAAAGATAATCAAGAACCACAACCTTTACCAGAGTTGATAGATGGAAATGAAGAGTGGGAGATTGACCGTGTTCTGAAAAAACGCACATACAAACGAGGGCGACATGATGTGTTGGAGTATTTGGTTTTATGGAAATGATTTCCATTATATGAAGCTACCTGGGAACCGGTGCAAAATCTCGCAAATGCTCAATTGGCAATTCAAGCTTTTGAAAATTCGAACAACGAGGACGTTGCTTCTTGAAAGAGGGGAGGATTGTAACAAGGTAGAATCTAGAAGGTTCTAGATGGAGGAGGAAAGTTCCCTAGAAGTTTCTAGAATAATTAGGAATGATCCTAAGAAGTTTGACTTAAGGAAGTTTGATTTGAGGCCCTCAAGTCAACCCTATAAGATATTCATATTATGGAGAGTAGGTCAAATTTTTGATAAAGTTATATTATAGAGAATATGTCAAATCTATGAAGGTTGACTTTAGGAAGCTTTGACTTGAGGCTCTCAAGTCAAACCTTTAAAATAATCATATTGTGAAGGGTATATAAACCAGCAATGAAAGCCTAGAAGACATCGAGTTGTTTTGGGAAAAAATTGAGAAGTACTTCTATTCTAGTTTGTGTAGATCTTGGGTGTTACACCTACGACGGATGGCCAAACGGAAAGAGTGAATTCCGTGGTGAAGCAGATCTTGCGGAATTATGTGTCGACAGACCAATCAGACTGGGTGGAGCACTTGGATGCGGCAGAGTTCTGTTATAATAACACAAAATAAGAGTTTTCCCTTTCGTATTGGTCTGTGGAAAAACACCTCTGGTGCTGACAAGTTGGGCCGCCCAGGATGTTGAGGAACCGGCAGCAGCAGCGGTACTGGAAGAACGCGAGCGTTTGTTGGAGCTCGCAAAGTACAACATTGCCAAAGCTAGGAAACGGTATGAACGGCATGCGAATCGGAAGCGGAGGGAAGTTAAGTTTGAGGCAGGCACGGAGGTCTAGTTGAACATCAAGAATTTTCGACTACCTCCGGAAGTGAGTCCGAAGTTCGTACCTCCGTATGCGGAGCCATTTCGCATCCGAAAGGTTATGAATGAAGATGTGTATGAATTGGAGCTGCCGGCAAACAACAAGGTGCATCCGATATTCCACGTCTCCCTTTTGAAGCCTTACTTCAAAGATGAAGCGCGTCCGAATTGGCATCAAGTGTTGCGTCCGCCACCTGTGCTATTGGATCATGAAAATGAACCTGAGTACGAGGTAGAGGCAGTGCTTAAGTCGAGGAGGTTCAAGAATCGAGAAACGGAGTATCTTGTGAAATGGAAGGGCTATCATCAAGTGGAGACAACTTGGGTGCGTGCCTCAGAAATGGAAAACGCATCCGAGGCGGTTGCAGTTTTCGAAGGGCGACCTCAAAAGCGGAAGAAGTGTTGATGGGGACATCAACCTTGGATCGTGGGAGAGGAAATGCGTGCTTAGTCTGGCTTAGCTAGCTCAGGAATCCGATTGCAAAAACATGTGTTGCACAAATTTTGTTTATAAATGAAATGGTTTCCAAATGTTGTGCTTCCTATTTTGTTTGGAATGGTGATGCATAGTATGGTTGGCTAGTGTGTAGAATGCATGTTAGCTTACAAAAGTGGGAGAGATAAATTGGATTAATCGTGTGTTTGCGCAGTGCCGAAATCGGGTAACACTGACATTAGATGAGTGAAAGTGAGACTAGACCTCCAGCCAGCCGGCTTTCCCACATCAAATTGAAGGGGATCTGTAGATGATAGATACTGGCTGTTGCCTTCTCAATGTCTTTTCCAATCACCTCTGCAATGAACTGGAGTACATGCTGTCGACCCATCCAAAGGGCAAGGAAACTTGCGCCTTCTTTGGGAGTTCACGTGCTAGTGCACATCTGGCACGTGCGCGTACTCCAACTGCGCTACCGCGGGGGTTGTCTTCGGATTAACGCGGAAGCTACGTGCTTCCGTTCACGTACTATAATCATGTAACCTCGGGACGAAATCGTAGTGCGGCTTCGGCGTGTTCCCGTACCTCAGGCCAGCATTCCAAGGTGGACCTAATTGTAGTGATTGGGGCGCGCGGTTAGTTCAAGGTTATCTTCCTAGTCAAAAAGGGGTTCAAGGTGAACCCCTGCTCAAGGTGATGCCAAAAGCGGCATCATGAGCGGTCGCAAGCAATGTTGTTGCAGTAAGGCGATTCGATCCTCGGGGAGGATCGTTCCTTGGCCTTGAAGTGGGCCAAGAAGAGTGCACTGGGTAGAGCTTGAGAAGCTCCACCCTTGGCTGGGACTTAAAGGAAGTCGGCCAAACTAGCTAGTGAAGAGTAGAGTCAAGTGGGGGTTTGGTTCTTTGCCATGAGACGCCATGGTATGGAAATAAACTCCTTGACGTGGGACGCCACAACCTGGATGTACAAGTCGATGAGGACATCGACTCTATGTTGGTAGGGGTGTGTGTCGCGGCCCTTTGCCTTGAGGGCGGGGGGTCGGGACACAAGAGGGGCTGCCCTTGTGGTGGGGGCAGTGGCAACAATAGGTACGGGGGTTGAAGCATCCTTGAGTGCCCAAGGCACTCAAGGAGGCAGAGACACTCACTAGGTGGAGCCCCGCACACCGGGTTGCGGTGGGGGTGGTTCCACGAGGGGTGGTGGTAGCTTAGTGGGTCTTAGTGGGGGTAGCATAGGACTCACCATGGGGCGGAGACCTTGAGGTGGGAGTCGTGGGGAGTCTGGGGACTTATCACGGTCCAATGGGGCTGTGGTGGGTGGGCCAAGACTCACCGTGACTCATCACCGGGAATGGAGGGTCTTCGTGGTGGTTCGCCATAAAATGACTGGGTTGTTTGTGAAACCCCTGCGGCAGTCACAGAAGTATATATAGGGAGTAGTAACCCCGAGAACGGTACAAGCCCGTTGGTGACCAAAAACTAGTGAATAAGCGTGCGAGCCGGAAAGCGACCAAGGTGTGGGGAGCTGTTCCGGACTGCCAACAACCAAAAGGAATTTCCACTAGGCCCAAATTGAGCGAGGGTCTGGTGGAGGAGTAGAGGGGGACCGTTATGTCCCGGTGAGCAGCCGAAGCTCCGAGTTGGCCCGGCGGCCAGTTTGGGAGTTAGGCGCGCGTATCAAAGCGAGTAACTATGACTTGAAGGGGAGCTTACCGAAGTGAGGTACGCGACTTCCCATCAGCTTGATACAGGTAGTAGATAAATAAAGATTATTGATTGATCGATATAAAAAATTTATTTGCTCAACCAAATCACATCTTATTCACATTGTCTTAATAAAGAGGTCCAAAAGAAGAAGTAGATGCTCAAGAGAGAATACTCACCTCATTGGACTCATCTCGAACTCGTTTCCAATTAATCTCTGGAGGTAGTACACGGAGTATATCTCGACGCCTCTCACCAATACTCGTCTTATGTGACATGAAATCACTGTTCCCGTTAATGATAGACAATATGTTCCCCTAAGCCTGAACAGTATTTGGGCGGGGCCGCTTCATTCCACAATTTCCATGCAGAGAAGAGATAACCCCTTCTTTGTTCAGTCTTTTATACTCCATATAAATTAACATGCCAATTCCATGAATTGTCCACCACGCCTCCTCGCAAATATCCACTCTTTCAATAGTAATGTATGCTCGACGAGTTGACCCCTCGAGTTTGTATAGGCTCCGTGGAATGTCAAATCCCAGCTCTCGTCTATTGTCGAAGGTGGATCCCCAAAATGTAGTGCGAAGAGCAAGCGTCTTCTTCCAATCAAAAAATTGACAGCACCGAAGTTGACAACATGGTTTGCTACTGACATTTCTCACAGATTTTTTCGAGAGTAATCTTTTTGATTTCCTAGACTCATCCAAAGCAATACCTCTTTTGGATCTACGAAAATGTCTGTAAGGAGCCTACCTTATACCACACTCACCATCCTCCGGTTCACTAGCCATCTCGGAGCTGTAGAAAATTTTGTAGATCTTCCGAAAGCAACCTTCCATTTTGCAAGAATTTTGTTCTAATGAAAGGCCACTTGACAATGGACATGAGAGATCCACATCCTCCTACTAGCACCCTGGTAATGAGAACACCGACATGGTCCTCCCCGAATTTGTCACAAAGTACCACCTCATCCGGAATACATGCGTGTATTCTTCCTTCGTAGATGTCATCGTCTTATTCCGTTAAGATGATACACATACGATTTCTCCAATTACTCCTTCCAAGAGGGCTCTGAGGATTTTCTCCATCCACGGATTCTTCTGATCCATCTCCATCTTCGGACGAGAAATGACATTTTGGAAGTCCAAAGAGATATCACACAAATCCTATATGACAGGTGTCCCAAGAGCCTCAGTTAGTTTGTCTACATCCATATGAAGATATGACAATTGCATCGTCCCATAGCCATTCTCAAATGTAGTGATTATCACACTAATTGTTGATGAGGTCAATGAACGTCTATGACACTGATCTTCACCAGTCACATTCAGGTAGTTGCCAGTTGCAACTGTAACCCTCGACGTTTTGTGACAGAAGAAGATTTTGAGACCAGATGATAAGGAATCCATTTCGAGAAAGGACAGAACGTCGAAATGAATGTCGACGTTCCTTAGTCTCTACAAATAGAGATAAATAGGAAAAGTAGAAGGACTGTAGCTGAATATCCTAATTAGGAGATAGAGAGAAAGAAGATTCCGACGGATGAAGAGATATTAAAAGAATTAAAGTATATAATGTGGATGTGTCGATGAGGACCAAGAAAAATAAGATTTGATATAAAGAATAAAACGTCGACATGAATGTTGACGTTCTCTAGTCTTGACGGATAGAGATAGATAGAAAAAAATAACGGCTGTAACTGGATATCATAATAAAGAGACATAGAATAAATCAGATGAATATATTAATGAAGACCTAGAAAAAAAACCAAGTGAGGAAAAAGACATGCTCTCATATTCAGATGCACTAGGAGGTACTCTCAGGTATTTGATGTGATGTGAGACATAATGAAGGTCAAGTGATGAAACTTTAGTTTGTATTTAAAAAATTGAAGTAGCAGCAATCCGCCAGACGTTGACACTAATGTCGACGTTACTATAGATGAATAAAAAATGGATGAATAATCATCTAGTTGGATGAGGCATGGATGATAGTTAAATAAAGATGACTGTAAAAAGGTAGGGAGACTAAGGTATGTAACGGTGGAAAAAATATAAAAATGAAGCAAACCTTGAAATCTCTAAAACCTAAAACAAACACTCATGTGTTTGAACATAATGTGACGATGAACTTGTGTCTACACAACAGATGCTTTGGTAAACCCTAAAGCTTAAGGCAAATATTCATAAGAATATTGGCTGATGCAAGGTACAAAAGAGGATGCAAATGTACACGAAACATGACAGACTGAGGAGAGAAAGAAAAGACGAAGGAGTGCAGAATTACAGATTATATATGTACCTCTGCCCCCAAGCGTGTGGTGTACGTGGTACACTCACATAGGTGCGTAAATGAGCACAATGATGAAGTCTTCCCGCCGTGGATATGGACTCCTAGCAGATCTGGCGGTGGTTAGGGCGCTGTTAATGCGCCAATGCAAATGATTGAGATTGCACAAGAGGAGGTCACTTCCAAATACTACCACTTGACGTGCAAAAAAATATAGGGTGCCGAAAATTCTGAGAAAATAAAATTTAGAATACATTTAGAAATACTATAGGGTATCAATATATTGGCGGCACCACAATTAAATTAAAATAGGGTCCAAAATAAAGACGTATTCCAAAAAATATTAAAACTAATATAGGGTGGAGAGAAATTAAAGGGACACGTGTCGTTCAGTGACAAAAAATTCGGGACATGCAGCGGAGAGGGCGTAGACGCATGTGCACAACAACCCTAAGCTTCCCTCTCTCATGTCAGCTGCAATTCGTGGCAGCATTGTGCTACACAAGCAGAGAGAAATGGTGGTGCGCTCAGTAGTACAAGCATTGTGGCCCACAACTTTTGAAGCTTGCAGGGCGTGACAATGAAGAAGCGTAGATTGAGAGTGGAATGATGGCAACCCCATAATGTTAAAAAAAAATAAAAATTCAGGTTAATATAGGGTGCCCAATATTTGTTACCTGCTATAAAATATAAATAATATAGCTTGCAAGAAAATATGCCATATTATAACATTATGTAATAATAGGGTGGCCAAAAATTCAGAAAATAAAATCAATACCCCCATAAAAAATGCCTGTTTGCCTGGGAAACTAGATAGGGAGTGACCTCCCCGAGAGAATGCACCACAGGATCAAGTGCTCCAACCGTAGATTAGCACTGTCACAAATCTGACGGACGTAGACAGCCCGCGACGCGTCGAACGATCTTGACGATCCAACGGATGACGTGCGGTGCATCGTGCAGTTAAGCCGCACACCGTCCGTTCCATCGTCAAGATCTCTGCTGCTGGATTATCGCGATCCAACGACGGTGATGTTTGACCTAACCCCCAGGCGCCGCCATAAACCCTACATTTATTTTGTGAGAGAGCGTCATTTGACCTAACTCTCAACCACAGAGGGTTAGGTCAAACACGTTTATTTTTGTTTTTGGGCTTTTGTTTTTGGGTCGGGCGAAAGTTGAGAGAATACAACGAGAGATGAAGGAAAGAGAATGAGGCGTTCGTCGATGGAGAGTGTGGGGAAGCAGCGTTCATCGCGAGCAAGGGGGGTGGGGCTTGCAAATCGGCTAAGTCCCCAGCCCCCTCACCGCAACTTACGGAGCTCATCCCCTCACATCCTCCAGCTCATCCACTAGATTTGGGATTTGAGGACACAATTCAATAGCAGATTTGTCAGATTTTGGGTGGGGCGGTGAAACGTCCCATTTAAAGGTCCTCACCCATGGATAATTTCGCAAGGCGAAACTCTGACCCCTGAAACTGCTTTACATTTTGAGATATACTTTCTCAAGGGAAAATTGAAAAAGTATAGGGTTTATGCTTCATATACAGAGAGAGATTTCCATTGAATATGCCATAGAATATATCGAAACATATATCCTAAACCCTATTCTCTCTCATGATACTGAACGCAAAACATGTATATTATGCTAAGGCTATCCAAATATTGGGCATTAACAACCTAATTTTGGATGTGGGATTGTTGAGTGTTAGGATTTATGTATAGAAAGTTTGAATTCAAGCTATATCACTAAGGGTTTCTCAATGTGAAACCCACCGCTACTTTGGTTTATGGCCAAGTCACCAAATGTTTCTCAATGCGAAACCCGCCGCATCCACTACTATAGATTTAGGGTTGCTGGCTATAATACTAAGGTTTCGCCTCGCGAAACCCTAGTTGAATTAGGGTTTATATATATAGTGTCATTTATTTTTCGTTGAAGGTGAACCACAAAAAATAGTTTAATATTAAAATGTTTTTTTTAATTATTTCATATGTTCTAGTTTGCAAGTGACTATTTGGAGTGTATTCAATGTTTATAAATGTGTAGATAGGCCATGTAGTTTATCGAATTGGTGCAGTTGTACCTTATAAATGCACCAGTCCTATGCTCTATACCCGCTTATAGGTTGTTTTTCGTTTTGAAAACATATCAATATGTGAAGCGAGATGTTTGTTTTGTGTTTTTTGTTTGTAGATTTGAGATGTCCCCAACCACGAGGCCCTAGCCCTGGTGCTTGGTACCATTGGAAAGCCCTCGACGAGGAGGGTGCACGGGCTTGGTCTCATGATTTTTGGTCTCATGAAGGGAGCGAAATATAATGGAATTGATTCATATAATGGAAGTGAAATGAACTATATGAAGGGAGTTGAGTATAATAGTACAACTAGGGTAGCTTGTGCCGTTGGCCCAAGTGTCCAATGTCATCCAAGTCCAAGTGCAATCCCTTATGTATCCGGCTGAGACCCTCCCGTTTGGGAGACCTAGGGCTAGGGTAGCATGTGCCATTGGCCAAAGTGTCCAATGTCATCAAGTCCAAGTGCATCAATATATGAAGCAAACCATATCTATAGTGTCTTCCTTATGCATCCCTATTGGCGAGTCCCACTATCTTTGTTTTGCTGACCTTCAAAATTTCCACGCATACATGTTGAGTATTTATTTGTCTGTCGTCTGTCGTCCGCAATATTATCTTTGTGTGTGCATTGTGTCCACTCGGAAACCTGCAATACAATGTCAACCGAATTTCTCACAAACTGTAAATCAATGGGTATTCTCACTTGGATTGGTGGATTCTTTCGATGGTTCTTCTCTATCCATTGTATTTATGGATCTTCAAAGTCTCCAGCCCTTCCCTCACATCGTCATTTTGAAGCGCTTAAGTCAATTTGCAGGAATCGATGAAGAAAACATGTCTTGGGGAAGACGCTTCACTTCAGTCGCTGAGGATGAGCGCATGAGCCAGAAAAGAAGGAAAAGAGGGTTGAGGAGTGGGGTCAGCTGGGTGGGGCGTAGTATTGGCTTATTCGGTTCTTTTTTGAACTCATAACTTACCACTGTAACCCACTATTTCTACTCTGTCTTGAGGTATTGGTGATGTAAATTGCCATCGCGCCTAGCATAACTTAGAGTTACCATTGATGCCAGCATGGACGCCACGTCGGACTTAGTGTTATCTGCCACGTCAGTGTTACGTGGCACGTCAGGTCTGAACAGGAAGGAAACAACAGTGTGGCCTCACTACCACCAACAGTGAACAGTGAGACCAGACCCTTAGGGTTAAGACTATCAACATCAGTGTTTGTTTTTTCAAATTTTGAAAAGAACAGGACTGGCTACTGAGTTTTGCAGGAAATAGCCATATTTTCTGCTCATCCACTGAAATTTGGACAGAATCCTCCTCCTCTGTACTTTCATCCATATTAGGCGAATTCATCCAAGATTTATATTTTTTTGAGAATTTTGGCGATTTCATCCATGAGAAAACAGGGAATTTACGAAATATTCGATTTTGATTTTTGAGGTCGTAAAAGTGCGAAATTTCGCCAGAAATAAAAACACTGATAACACATCTAAAGGGGTTCTTCCCAATTCCCCAAAAGATAACAGTAAGAGTGCAGCCCCTGCTTTGGCTTTTCAAGGCCGGATATGATTTGAGGACAAACCCAACTTTCCGCTTGGACAACCGTACGATGAGTCAGGACCGATCTCCACTAGATCGACAAGTGGGCCAGTTCCTGACACAGACGTGTCGTGAAGTCATCCATCAACGCTGTGATCCAACGGTTCGTGAGGTGCCACGGCAGGATCGAGCCCTTCCAGGAGCGGAGTGGGAGGCACCTGGCCCTGTGTGGCCGCCTGCTTTCATGGCGTTTCGGTCCTGCGAAGGGCAGCCACGCCTCAACTGAAGGTAGTGGCCGCGGTCTGTCTCAGCTTCGAGTTGGGTTTGTTCCAAATCGGCTTTTTGGATTTGGTTTGCTCTTGATCTCTTCAGTCTTTAGGTGTAGAGGTAGGGAGGGGAGTGGGGCCTTATCATCTATCGACAAGGGCGTACACAGACGTATTCTTTCTTGGGGGAAGAAATGGTGCAGAGAGATTGTCTTCTTTGAGCTGAGGCTTTCTAGCTCAATTTGATTGAGATTGGAATTGAGATTGCGCTCTCGGGCATGGAAGGATTGCGAATATGGAAATGAGGATCCAATTCAGGCTTGTTGTGCTGGGTGGCCGCCTGAGCGAAGCTGTCATGTTTTATGTGGTATAACACATCAGCTGTTTGAAAGCGAGTCTCTATCTCGAAGTGTAGTTCTGTCTAGGTTACCTCTTAACCCGAGACTCGAGAAGAGCGGGGGACTACTTCACACATCTTGGATTAAGAGGGGAAGTGCAAACATGCTCCTCGTTCAGCCTGGTGGTCTGTTTTAGTCTCCGATTGCGTAACCTTCTTTACAAGTTCACGCCTTCTGAGGACTGAAGTTAGTGTGAGGACGAATCAGGAAGTTAGGCAAACAGATCGATAGAGTAGTAGTAGTAACCCAAGAGAGAGAAGGGGATGGCTAGCTTGGGCAAAATTATTAGAGATGACCGGCACCCAACATGGCTGGTCGACTCTATCATTCTATCAGCTGTAGTCTACAGCAACAGTCCCGAAGATGAATTGAAAGCCATGAAGGAGGATTATGGGCTACCCGTCACAGCAAAATACGAATTCGTACCCGAAGAGGAGCTCAGAACCAGTGGATTTGGAAATTGCAAACAAAGTCTGTTGGTTGTTCGAAGCTTGACAGGTGGGCATTATGTTGTGGCATGCCGGGGAACGACCGACATCAGTGATGCATTGGCAGATTTGAACTTCATGCACAGGAGTTTGAGTTTGGGCCCTGGAGCCGCTCACGCCGGATTCTTGGACCGCGCAAAGACAATCCCATTAGAGTATTTTCGGCGGCTGCTGGTGCGGGGGGAGCGTGTGGTGCTGACAGGGCATTCACTTGGAGGAGCTGTTGCATCACTCCTGACTCTGAGGTACAGTGTTTTTCAGGATTTCAAAGATATGAGTGAACTGAAGTGTGGTTTGACAATTTGAGCACTTGATCTAGTCTTGACCAACCGTCTCATGCTTGCAGATTGCTGGAGGCGACTGGGACATGGTGCCACGCTCAAGTCCAGTGCTACACGTTTGGCTGTCCTTTCTTTGCAGATTACCGACTTGCCAGGTATTTGCTCTCGTTGTCCCAGTATAGTAGTAGCTCTCCGTGGTGACTTCAATAATGGTTCTCTTTTGAGAGAGATTAGGTTAGATTCCACTGAATCCTTGACATGTGGTGAGCTGATGTTGTGAATCTGTGTTCTTGGAGATGCTTAGCCTAGACTCTGCATCCAGTTTGTGCAATGGTGTTTCCCCTATCTTCGAATATACTGCCTTCCTATCCACATCTTTTATTCCCTGACTTAATACTCGGAACGATTCACATGTAACAGTTATATCAATTTTCGATACAAACACCACTTTGTTCACATCGTCTCGAGGAATGACATTGTTCCCAAGGTGATGCCACTGGCGTACACGATCTACACCATGTGGGCTGGTCTTCAGGCAGGACCCCTCAGTGATGTCATTCGGTTGACACGCGTTGGCATGCTCGTTCTTCAAGTTCTCAAAGTGAAACCCAAAAACCTACCACTGGCTGTAACTGGCACGCAAGTGCTCACATTTGTGCCTTCTCTGTTGCGGTTCCTTCTGCACCGTGCACTCGCCCTAGCTCTTTCCCATCAATCAGGCTATGGGTATGCATTTGCTGGCCACATGGTGTTGCTAGACACTGAGACAAACTTCTTGGAATACGCCGACCAGGAGCATTGGAAGGTGGAGAACCACCTCAGCTTCCACCTGAATTGCACCTCATTGGATGTTGTAAAGGAACACTCGCTTTTGAGCTATATTGACCATGTGTTTGCCGTTGAATCAAACAATCAATCCAATGAGATTGAGGTCTCTGCTACAACTTCGTTGACGGAGACTGGATCAGATGGGCTCCCAAGTACACCGAAGGTTGAGGTGTGCACTGCAACGCTCAGTATGAAGTGGTTCAACAAGGTGCATAGGCCTGCTAAGGAGGTATGTACTCCGCCAAATTGTTCTAGGTTTAGGGCTGAGGTAGCAGGTTTCTGGTCAGTACTAACTGGAACAACCTTTTTTCTCACTACTACTCTCTCACCAATCTGGTTTCTTGAAACTGTGTAATTGGAAATGTTACATCTGCAGCCAAATTTGGGACAGCAGCAGCAGTACTGAAAGAATTATGCCCTTTTCCTATGATGATATCTCAATACCAATATTTGCTTTCCTGTAACCGGGTGGATAGTTGTTGGCTGTGTGATCACTATGCTACTGTGATATACACTGTTGATAACTCGGTAATGTTTGCCTGCAGGTGTGCATTATGCACATGGACGCTATTCACAATATAACTAACCGTAAGCCGAAGAAGAAGAAGGGCAAGCCAGCTGTGAGCGCTCTCCGCAGCCGGGTTGCTTGTCTCATTTTTGCACGACGGATGCAACAGGCCCACCCCAGAAGCTATAAAACAATCAAAGACAGAGAAGAAGGGGTTGTCCATTTTCTGGTAGTAAATTGTCGAAAGGTGTCTAAGTTTGTGAATCGGTTTGAGGGATTATTTATATGTTCTACTATTATTTGCATGGGTATCAAGATAAAAAGATTTTTCTTCCGGTGACAAGCATTACGATGGCACCTTGGCAATTAGAGGATGGATAACCCCTTCGATTCATAGAAGAAACTCAGAAAGGGCAGAGGAAAATTCCTCTAAATGTAGGATTATGGGGCACCTGTGAGATGGACGACAGTATTGAAGTTAGCTCGTTACACTCTCTTCAGTTGTATATAGTTGCAAGCAGTTGACCCCAAGTTGAAATCCAGCTGACTGGTTTTCATTGCATTCTAGCAGTGGGTACTAAGGTGAGTTCAACTTGTCAAGAGATGGACTCTATTCTGTACACATCTGCCACTGTCACACGGTTGCACCCATGTGGACTTGTCCCCAAGCACTAGAGACTTTGTAATAGGACTCTACTGTGCCTGGGTCCTTCCAACCAGATGCAGAGACTGTGTCAAAACATTTTGTGGAGAAATACAGTAGCAAATTGTTGTCTACTTGATTGTCAAGGATACTATTGTTTGCCTGAAGCATGTGTTGTTTGCTAGCCAGCATAGAAATGGTAATATGATAGTTGAATTTGCAAATCTGCTGATGTGAGATTCATACATCTGCAACTCTGCAATTAGGGTGGAAATTATCATGCGCCAGCAGATGATCATGGAGGTCTAAAAGGAAATCTCACACACCAGAAAATCCACCAGCAGGATTGAGAGTCATCAATTTGGAAGTCTCTCCAGATTGTGACAATGTCACTCCAACAAGAATGAATTTTTAATATGCTGTACTTGATCATCTTTTGTAAGCCACTTTTCTGGTTCAAAACTTTCAACCTGTTGTTATTTGAATGGTGATAATCATCGTGACCAGCAGAAATAGTGACTGCTGCATTCAACAATGTGCATCAGTGCTCTCAAGTGCACGCTCTTTGTTTTCGGAAGTGCAATCTATGACCTTCCATGTAGAGCAATGTGCTTTCGTTCACACATACTACTTTATTCACCAGTAATCCCTACAAGAACAAATCCCATCCTGAAATTGGTGCAAACGGATGGAATCCCGCACAACAACTGCTCGCCCTCTTAATCTTTGAGATGAACTAGGTGGCAGTGGGGTAGTCCCCACAAACCCAAAGGTTCTTGATGATATGCACAGGCCTTCCAGGGGGTGCGCTGATGAGCTCAAAAGCAATGGCCAGCCTTTCACTATGTAGGCAAAGAGAGTTCCTTTTGTTCCTCCTCCACATCCTTCAATACAAACCGCAACTCAGGCACATACCCTGCTTCCAACATCTGTCCAGAAAATCTGTGCAGCTCAGCCTGTATTTCATCAATGTTGTTGACCTCAATACAGCTGTGCCCTTGCTCCTTTCTGACACCGCTATCCTCCATCATTGTCCTCACCTTTGCTTTCGCACCCCACCTGCCAGCTACAGCATAGATGTTGGATAGCAGAAAATAAGCGGCAGGGTGTTCTGGATCCCTCTTAATATTTTTTGTGTTGCACGTTCTGCTACCTCCACATTGCCATGAATTCTGCAGGCACTGAGCAATTCCCTCCAGATCCCAGCATGCTTCAATTGGCATTTTGTCAATGAGGTCCTCTGCCTCCTCTATTGCCCTGCACGGCCAAGAAGGTCCATGATCTCTGCTGCATGCAGAGAGAAGAGATGTGAAGATGAATCAATCTGGCTTCAAGCCTCCCTGTTGCATTTGTTCAAAGGGTTGGAGGACTTCCTTACCAACCCTTGCTGAGCAATCGCACTATTATTGCACTCCACCAGACCACATCTTGCCGAGTCATGGTGTCAAACACTTGACATGCATCCCTCCCACATTTGGCATACATCTCAACAAGGGCCGTCTGCAGAATGATGTCTGCTGCAATTCCAGCTTATGATGTCAACATGGACCTCTTTACCCTTTCCCAGGGCTCCTAGACTGGCACATGCCTTGAGAATGCAAATGAATGTGTCGATGCTGGGTGTCAAGCCTTGTTGTACCATTTGCTCATAAATCTTGAACGCCTCCCTATCCCATCCATGCTGGGCATAGGCTGTGATCATAGTATTCCATGAGACCACATCTTGTTTCCCATATTATCAAACACTACACGTGCATCCTTCATGCTTCCACACTTGGCATACATGTCGATATGGGTATTCTCCAAATTTACATATGATGCGATTCCAGCTTTGATGATTTCAGCAAGGACCTCTTTGCCCTTCTCCTGGGTTCTCAGGCTGGCACACACATTGAGAATGCAAATGAATGTGATACTATTGGGCGTCACCCCTCTTGGTGCATTTGCTCATACATCTCCAAGGCCTCCCAACTACACCCATGCTGAGCATAGCCTGCAATCATCGCACTCCATGAAACCACATCTCGTCTAGCCATATTTTCAAGTACTTTATGTGCATCCTTCATACTCCCACACTTCGCATACATGTCTACAAGTGTATTCTCCAAATTAATATACGATACAACTCCAGCTTTGACAATATCAGCATGGACCTCTTTGTCCTTTTCAAGGATTCCTAGGCTGGCACATGCGTTGAGAACACAAATAAACGTGACCCTGTTAGGCATCACTGCCTCCTGTTGCATTTGCTCATACTAGGCTGGCGCACGCATTGAGAACACAAGTGTACGTGACCCTATCCGATTTTACTCCTTCCTGCTGCATTTCCTCATAGATCTGAAAAGCCCGCTTACTTCACCCATGCTGACCATATCCTGCAATCGTAGCGTTCCACGAGACCACATCCTGTTGAGCCATATTGTCAAACACTTGACGGGCATTCTCTATGCTCCCACATTTGCCATACAGGTCAACAAGGGTATTCTGCAGAATGATGTCTCGCACAATTCCACTTTTACTGATACCTGCATGCACTCTTTTGCTCTTTTCCAGGGCTCCTAGGCTGGCACAGAAATTGCATCGACCAGGCTTCCACACTTGGCATACATGTTGACAAGGGTGTTGAATAGAAAGATGCTTGGCTTGAATCCACTTCAAATGATGTGGGCATGTACCTGCTTCCCTCTGCTATGTCTTTGAGCATTATACAGAGGCAGACATAAGTATTGGAGTCTGCCTTTATACCTTGGTTCAAAATGTGCAGCACTTGTTTTGGTCGTCCTGTCTTACAGAGTCTCTTCACATAACCCACAAATCCCAGAAGCGTCTTTGGTGATTCCCTCTCTTGGGCCTCTTTCAAAAGCTCTGTTGATAATGTGTGTGCCACATCTGCTGCCAGTTTGGTGTCCAACAACCAATTGTGCCTGATTCACCCCTGCCATCCTGCGTGACTCAATATTCTTAGTTCTACACCTTTAATCTCAAATTCACATAAGATATCTTAGATACTTAAGATCCTTCCATAATGACAGGCTCCTTAATACATGTTAACTGGGTCACTAAACGACTCCAGTCATCTACTTGGAGAATAATGTACCAATTCTAACTTTTTGAGTTGGAACCCTCCAGTCCGTCAAAAAAATACCCGTTGGAATCTCGGCCTAGAGCTCCATGGTGTACATTGACACTATAACCATAATCAGTGTGCTCGCGATCTTGTAGCATGGGAGCTAGCTCTGCTTTCACCCAAGGAGGGTTTGACCAACTCTCAATCCAAAGGATCTCAGTTGTGCACTTATGACGTAAGTCTGGTAATCTTCGGCTATTCTGCGAATTTCAGCAGGGCTGCTCCATTTTCCCTTGCCAGCCACAAATTTAACACATGTCTGTGATTGCAGATGCATCATGCTTCATAAAGAGCCACTAATGATCTTTTTGGTAGTGGTCTTTGCATTTAGGCCAAGCAATAAATGGAGAATGGCTTTGGGTGGAGTTCATGCCAGATCCTTCACGGTGGTGGTAAGGTGAGGCTATCTCTATTATTGCCAGTACCATTTATTTCCTAGGAGAGAAGGTTTACAGATCTTACTTAGCTCTCAGCATGAAAGTAAAGCTATTCAGTTCATCCCTGTGATTGGAAAGATGCTGGTAGATTTGGTGGCTGTAAGCTGGTCTATGCAAGGCATTGCTTCAAGCTATGTCTGTTGAGCTGCTTGTACCCTTACATGAAGACAAGTTCCCTGTACCCAGTTCGTGGCTGTGCGTGAGCACTATATCACAGTAAACTCAGATCCAACTACAGAGAATCAGTCTCCCAGCCATTCCCTGTGTCAGTCAGTTAAGGAATCTTCTTTAGTGAATGCTAAATTCCATATGCTGGTAGGCACAAACCCAACAACTGCTTTGTAGGTCTGTAACCAGGGGGTAACGCTATAGGCGTATCTCTTCCTGCTCTCTGCCCTTTCTGCAGACCTCAGGGGATTGCCGAATTTCGCTCTGCATGCCCCAGAGAGTCCTACGTGAGTCACATCTGGTAGTAACTAGGCAGGACTGAGCTCAAATTGCTTGATCTTTTTGGACATTGCAGCGGGATTTCCGTAGCCTATGCCGGCCACAACACTCACTCTGAGAGCAAAATGGGTGGGAATTTCCCCCGAAACAGAGTATCTCATAAGGGCCTCGAGTGCAATCCATGAGCATATTGCGGGGTAGTTCCATTGTGTCAACAGGCCCTCTGGCATTTTATGAACATAATCTCTCTCTCTCTCTCTTTCTCCATTAATATAGAGAAGAGAATGTATGATAAATTTCACGAATCTCATGGAATGAGGACAAGGGTATCGATTACAGTCTTGCATAACCACAGTGTGAATGGGCGTAGTTTCTGCTTGGATGGGTCAAGCACATTGCGTAGAAGCCTGGATCGCTGCAACCCATATAGCACAAAGTCCCAGAACTAATGAGCAAAAAGAGGTATATATCTATACCCAACTATTTTCGGTTTCCCCCGAGGCATCGTAGCCATCACTGGCAACGCTCCCGCGCCCGGAATTGCCAGCTGGATGCCCAATTCACCGTCACAGCCTGGCCCGATATTCTGTTGCATCATGCCGCCTTTAGTCACCGCGAGGAGAAGACAGGGCCTTGGCTACTGGCTCTCCCTCCACGGGGTGCCATCTCTGGCTTTGAGGTTGCGCAGATTGAATGCGAGACAACAAGACAGGAATCATTGCAGTCCATGTGTTGGAGATATAGTACCCTTACATCATCCTCTTTCCGCAGGAAAACCACTAGTCCCTCCATAAGACCATGTTGCTGTGAAAACAGCTTCCTTGTCAAACTTGGCTCCCTCAAACTCCTTCCATTTATCTGAGCTGGATTCGTCCTCACAGAACATCTTACATCCATCATGGGTTGGTCCGATTAAAAGGAGTTAAGGATTGTATGGCATCATATAGAGACTGTGTTGCATTTTTTCTCCAAGGAAACAGCAGCCCCAGCAACAGGGCCTTGAGGGGGCCAATGACCCCCCTTTTGGGGCCATGAAGCCAAACAGGGGCCCCCAAGGCAGAGAGACAGGGGTTTGCCTTACATTCAAATTTGGACCAAGCAAAATGCGAGAGATGTCTAAAGAGAATCTCAAATGTACTGTGGACGAAAAAATAAAACATTTTTAAATAAATAAATAAATAAATATTGTTAGTTATTTGTATTATTGAATCATTGATGTAGATCTTATGTGGGTCTTGATACTATGATTGTAAGAACAAAAAAGATCAATTTTATTGTTTTAACATATTTATAAATAAGTAAATATACTCATGTTAATTGGATGTTAAGTTAAGTTTCATAACTACTTTACAAGACATTTTAAGAAGTTCAACTTCTTCTTTCTTAATGTCTCTTCTCAACTTTATGTGTTTGATTTCTTGATCAATAGACTTACCTTCTTATCTAGTACAATATTGCTCTTCTTTATTAATTTTTGGTGTCATGTGAGATCTACTCATGAATGTTCCACTTTTGGAGCTTTTAAGTTTCATTGACACGTCGATATATATTTTGGAAACATCAATGGTTGTTGGGAAGAAATCTATCCATCTACCTCTCGATGTTGGATATATTTTTTAAACAGTCTTATAATTTTTGTTTGTCTATTGATGATCTCTCAAGTGCGAAAACAACCATACTTCGTTGGGTTGTTAGGACTAGGACTGCAGTTTTCATTTTTCTTTCATTATAAAGCTTGTTTACTCAAACAACTTCAGAGGAATCTAAATGTTTTCATACCTCTCCATTGATCACAAGTTAATCATGGAAAAAACAAAATTTTGATCCTGATTTATTTTACTTAATAATGAAATATAGCATATTCCACTCATACAACTGTTGTATCAATATAATTTGTCTTCGCCAAATTTGTCAATGGATAGGATTAAGCAATGCATCCGGCTCAAGTATTGAGTGTCACACATGAGGTCATTCCTTCCTATGCCTCAATTCATATGATGGAGAATGTAATCCATCTTAAAATTGCTATGAGTTATGATTTGTATCTCTTTTGCCTCAAAATCATTGACTCAATCAAAATGCAACTTTATCATCAATGATGTGACAATTTTTTTCTTTGGAGGGATCTTAGAAAAGGTTTTTTAAAATTCACACCATCTTGATCCCATTTTCTTTCTTTTAATTTAGTGGCTTGACTCCTACAATTATTTCATATTTAGCACAAGAGTACCGTTTGTGAGTAGGCGCATGCTTGCCAACAAAGTACCTTATAGCTTGTAGTGTCATAGCTGTAAATACTTATACAATTGACAAAGAGATAGGATTAAAACTGTACTGCTAAGGTGGTCAAATAATTTAGTATTAAACATATGTCACTACTAAAAGAAAGAAAATTGGGAGCAAACATCACCAATGATGGCTACCTTTTCTTACATTGATTAAATTAATTCTATATTGACATTTTTTGAATGACATACTAAAGAGGTAGGCCACAATGACTAAAGAGTGTCTAGTGTAGACACTAAAGCCCACACAAATATGAGTACAACATCGGTGAATATGTGTAAGAAGGCCATTGAGAGGACAAAGTGAAAAACAAGGAACTAAAACGTTGAAATTAAGATTAATTTAAGTTAATATATAATATAAAAGAGGATAGAGATGGCTCAATGTTGTCGCGGAGATTTGTTGCAAATCTCATCAACTCCAACTCCATGCTCGCCCATTAGTAGGCCCACCACACCTGTTAAGTGTGTGAAGATGGCTCCAGAGATGAATAATATGTGTGTCAAACATGAACCTAATAGCAAAGACTTTACTATCTCTTTGAATCCTGCCAACCTAGACTTGTCCTTTGGCCAAGGAGGCAAATCTGGGTCATGCATTATAAAAAATGGAGAAGCTAGTCGACCCATGTCCATAGTTATCCAAGCAGGTCCCAAGAAGATCCAAGTTGGCAAAGATCAAGTTGGCTACCAAATTTCTCCTGCTCAAGGGGGGCTTCAAATATTACTAAATGGCAGTAATTTGCAAAATCGACCAAGGTCCCCTTGTCAAAACAAAGCGTATGCTTGTGGTGGTAATTGCCCATCATCTCCTGGAGAGGCTAGGTAAGACCACATCACTACACTATGTTTATTAATGTTGCATCAGCTGTTTTTGCCATCTTACTTGTTGTACTTTAGCTGTTGCTATAATATTTCAAAGAAATGCTTTATAGTGCTAAATGTAGCTCAAAAACCTTTACCTTGGGCAAGAGATGATATATATGTATATGTGTGTGTGTGTGTATATATATATACAATTGAAGTGTCTAACTAGCTTGAATGGTAATATCTACAGACGCCAACCAGAAGGCTGTACTTTGAATTCTGACAACAACTCGGTGAAGGTATGTTTTAGTTAATGCTTCACACTTTTTGTTTTGTTCTTGTCCGTTTGTTTGTTTGTTTTGTTTTGGAAAAAGGGGAGGAAGCCCTTGTGAGGTTTATTAAGACACTTTAATGAGTTCATCATTGTTCACTAATTTTAAAGGTGTAAAACATAAACCTTATGTATATATAAAAGACAGTGTACACAAGATAGAGCCTTTGATTCTGGGGAGGCTTAGTTCATTTCTTAAGTTTAATTATTTAGTAAATAAAAATAAAAGAAAGGATATAGGCTGGTCCTGGGTGCTACCCATCCACTTGATGGCGCCTAAACCTCATGGTCCTAGGTTATGGATTTTTCCATGACACGGGCTATCAATTTGATGTGCAAGGCCTTCATCTCCTATATTTAAAAAAAGAAAAGAAAAAATTCCTAATAAAGGTTTTTGGGGCTCTGTCCCCATCCCTATGCATAAAGAAGAATATATATATATATACAAGGGACAGTGGCCCTGGGAACTTCATTGGTGGAAAATCAGAGGGAAAGATAACTTCTAAGGCCAACAAGCAAGGGAATGATATTAGACCAATCATGGCTACATTGGGTGAGTGTGCAGCTATGTATGCCTGGATCTTGGATGAAGTTGAACATCAAAATGGGCAATGGAAATATTGGATCGCGTGTCATGAGCTGTTCAAATCCCAAGGTTCAAACTAGTGCAATTGGCTGTCAAGCTGATTGCAGGTAATCTAACACATTTCTACGAGTACATTTTGTTGAGAAAATACGAAAATACCTCGTGAATGTTTTGTATTACTGAATTCAAATTATTTTTAAAAATATATTATTAATATTAGATTGAGACCTAGGTTAACCCATAATCTCCCAGTTGTATAACTGTGAGGCTATCTCAGTTATGCATCACACTTCCAAAGTTGGCAGGATTCCACGGCAGAAATACAGATATTATAATATTTTTGTGGACCTCAAACTTGAGCTCCTACACAAAGCTCCCACAAAATTCTGGTTTGAACAAAAGGTGTTTCTTAATTTCCCCAAGGTTGAGACCTGCAAATTCTAATGTAGTGGTTATCACCCTGCCAAATTGCAAATCTATATGACTCTTTGTCCTATTGGTTTCTTTGTATAGGCTTTGTATTGATTTATATATGGGTATGAAAGGTAAAAATGTCCAAGCTTCAAGAAACCCTCCCAAGTGATTTTCAAAACTTTTTGAAGAACCCTACGGTAGATGTCTGGGTTCCATGTTACTAAATTATGCCCCAAAATGTCTAAAAAATTCTAGAATTAAGAGAATTATTTGCAAAATGTAGGGACCCAAGTGTTATTATACCATTGTCTTGCACCCACAAGAGGAACATACCATTGCCTTGCACACACAAGAGGAGTTCAGACGAGGCTAAAGCGGCACTCCCCTGCCAAATGTCCAATCAGCCGTGGATTCCTAGCTCCAAAAGGTGAGTGATTCTAGCCAAGATATTTTAGGGGAGGGTGGATGAGATGGCCCTACAATTTTTGTTTAGAAGTCATTCCAATCCGATAGCATCTCCGGGTCTAGGGTCGCTTGGGAGATTAAGGATTAAATTATATAATTCATATTTTGCCAGTCAATCATGGTTGAGGAACTTGTGAGTGTGAACATATGAGAATATTATATTTGATTGAGCTCAACCAAAATGACAAATATTTTATTTTTATTTTTATTTTTTTTCCAAGGAAACACCTTGAGGCCCAGGAAAATAAACCCCCTCCGAGGGCCATATTGAAGGCAAACAAGTAGATAGAGACAACTCACAGGGGTTTGAACCCCAAACCCACACGCCAATGCACATGATGTCTTACCATCGCTATTCTGCCAAACTTTAATATCAATGGACCCGAGTAGCATGTAAAAAAAACCACATCCTCCTCCACAAAAAGTTGCAGTACTTAAACATCACAAGGATATATTAAGGACGACTTGCTAATTCAATCCACATAATGTATGTGCTGAAATCAGTCCTACGAAGAGGAAACTCGACATAAATTATCATTGCAGGCCAACCATTTCTTATCTGATTGCAACAAGGTCTTTATCTCATTCTTGTTCTTTTGTATATTCAATCCATCCAATATTAAACGATTGCTTATAAGACTTGTACTTCACACGATAAAACAAAAATCTTAGGATTAGATCAGTTGGACATTGTTCAATAAAGAATATGTAACTAAGTAGCGCAGAGACTATTTCAGGCTTTCTTCCACCAGCCTCTTTGAAGTGAACAAATGATGTAAATAGATAATATTCACAAGATGAGTTTGGGATATGCAGGATGAAACAACTGACAAAGGAAATGAAGAAGAACTTGGAATTTCACTCACATATTCCTCCTTTCATCAAATTTTAGAAATTTGTTTGAGTGGAAAAAAATAGACCCCTTAGTTACCCAAATGAATTGTAAGAGTCCATGTGGTAGTATGTGTAACATTTTTATAGGTGTCAAAATCACCATTGCCGCGATGAATTATATATATTGTGTGTGTTCTATTGATTTATTTGTTATTTCTCTCTCTCTAAGGGTTAGCCCCTTTAAGGATTCGTCAACACTAGCCTATCATTGCTCTAGGGGTTTAATTTATTCCCATGATAATGCAAATAAAGTTTCAAGACCCCATGTAGATAATAAAATCGTTGTTCATGAAATATTGATCACAGAAGCTTGTAGTGTCCTCAATTGTTTGATGGAACTAGGTATCAACTTTGAAGAGATGAATTATTTTTAGACTTTATAGAAGTGTTGCTAGTATGTGTATATGCTTGTACCATCGATTCATGACTCAAAGTTCATAACGACCGGACCATTAGTTGACATGTTTTTGGTCCCAATTGAGGGAAATGGAGGGTCCCTGAAGAGATTCATGAGCTAGAGCCGTGCAAGGAAGATATGTAAGATTCTCTTCTTTTGAGCGAGAGACTAAAGTCTTTTTAAGCCTATATTTCGACCATTGTGGGAAAGTTGGATTTCTCGTATAGGCGCTAGGAAAAGCTCCAAAGATCACTACTATAATGAAGGAATGTCATAATTCTTTAGAAAAAAAAAATGTGCCTACAAGGAATTTAGGATGTGGAGAGAAATAAATTGGATTTTAGGGGAAATTTCATAATTCCTGCTCCATTCACCCTCCTCTTTTGCCAGTGGCCACTCATCTTGCATTATATAAAAATGACTCAATTCCTTATAACTGACCAAATTTGAACATGTGGCAACCGGCTTCCTATCTACTCATAGAACCAAAACAAATTCATCTCCACAGTGACTACACTGATAACCCATTTAAGCTTGAAAACCATCAACATACGTTTGCTCTGAGATGAAACATCGGTTAAGCATGAGAACCAAATACTTACTGCTTACACAATGTGTGTACAATGATAGGATGACCACCTATAACAAAAACCACAGTTCAAAGGACAAATAAGCCACAATAAATCCAGCTTCACAAATTTGAGCAAATGTTTGCCTCCCTGATAGTGTAGCCCCCTACATGCTAATGTAGTGATGCACCATATCATGTTAACCAAGGCATACCTCTTAGTAGCTCTTCATCTCCAAGTCAACCAAAACTTCACTCTAATGACATAGTTTGTAGTTCAAATGCCTAACCCAAACCGTAAGAAACCCCAAAGTCAAAAATTCGAAGGACACAAAGGACTGACATGAGATGAGAACTTGCAACTTGGTGTAAGATCAAGATAGAAGGAACATATCTTTCAACATCCCATCTTGTGTAGAATCTGCAAATACCAGATGTATGTTCAAAGATGCTATTGTGAAGGCCCCATTTTAGCTTCATCTTAGACTCTTTGGCTTGCAGGTATACAACCAATGCCGCCATCTAGGGTCAGCCTATCTCCAACTGACAACCAGTCTTGCATCTCATATGCAATATAGTTCCACCAAGTGACATGAATCTCCATGAACTTGTGTTCAATACATTCCACCAGGCAGATGCACGTGTAATCATAAAGATACATCCAATTGTTGACAAAAATATGCATACCAATGTCTTTATCAACAAGATCCACCTGCATACTCTTTTTAGAGCCAACTTGATCTTAATAATGTAGATGGTAGTCAACAACAAAAAACACCCGATTCTTGCCTTCAATTCAGAGAAAACATAATCCAGGTTTTTGCCTTAAACACTAGGGTTGTATCTCCAGCATTTGCCCGCACAACAACATCATACACAATATACTTTTGATAAAATATATTAACCGACAATACTTGATTGATTGTACCTTACATTGCAATATCGTTCCACTCTCCAATAAAAGTATGCACTTACATACCTCTCAACTTGCCGGAACATGGATTCATCCTTTGCATCATGTCTTCTTATAAGAATCCCTTTCAGAGCAACGTCCAGTTCAATGAATCTGTTATGGCCAATTCTTTGTATGCACCTCTACCTTTGGATTTTTAATGGTCACGGGGACTTGGATTATGCAGCTTATATGCATGCATGGGGGGATGGACATGGCCATCAACATCCCACCAATAACCCTCTGATACTTGTGTACCAGTATAGACTACTCTACTTCCAAAAAATCTTAACCACGATGAGAAAAACACATACAATGTGAAAAATACCATGCCATTTTATTGGCAATTTGATGGCCGTGGATTAAAGCATGAAGAAACAAAATCCTTGCCACCCTTCTATGACAAGTGACAAATAAAATATGCATTCCTAGCATGAAACTATGAGAATCCGTCACGACATTAGCTACGTCAATAGAAGAATATATATACTAATTGACCTTTATTTATAAATGTGCATTGGCCTACATTGATTGGATCATATGTCCATCATTTCAGCCTGCTCTGAACTTCAATATTTACTTTTTGTCTATCAAGCAAATCTCTCAATCAGAGAACTGACCTTCATGATGATGAAGGTGAGAGCATATGAATGGAGGGTTTTTGTTGGAGAAGTCATATATCAAAGCTGTAATACTATTCCAAAGAGAAAATATCTTAGGAGCTGCTCAATTGAGTGGTCTGGATTGTAACGTGTAAAAAACACTCGGAACCAGCATGGATACACTGGATGAGCTAACTTACAATGATTAGAAAAACTAAGGACAATTTGATAAGAGGACAAAACAAGCCTAAACATGTTGAAGAAGAAGGCACCCTCACCACTTTGTGCATGACCGTGTGCCATGGAAGCAAGCATTTCTTTAACCCAAGGAGGATTCAACCAACTCGCAGTCCAAATGACCTCTTGTACAGACTGCTTATGTCTGTAGTCTGGTGATCTTGGATTGGTCTGTCAAAACCACCAGGGTGGAGCTGAGCAGCCATAGTTTTAAGCACATCGTCTTAACACCCAGCAGACCCTCCCGGTACCTTGTAAAGTAAATAGAAAAATCTTGGGAAATGTATTTTCATGGTGCTTATGACGAAAAAAACTATGAAAAACGACAGGAAGAGTCCTTAGCAGAAAAGACAAACTCCTTCACATCATGCCTGTAGAAAGCCAAACCTTGCCGTTCCATCATTGTGAAGGACAGTTGATTGGTGGATCAAAAGTGGCACATGTTGAGTCCACTTGAAGTCCATGGATTTTTTTTTTTGAGTCTGTTGCTTTCAGTTTATTTTTTAAAGATAGATAGTAGTATACATAACATTTTTAGTAAAGAGTCCCTCTTAAAATATTGAAAACATTCTTTACTAGATATTTCAATCTTAATTTGAAAAAACATTTAGACATCAAAATCTAGAGTTACAACCACTTGTCCATATACCACCTGGCGCCTCTAGATTATAGGTTTGTATGCCTTTTTAGTAAAAGACGACACCCCTAACAAACCCAAAAACATAAGATACTAAGGACTAGAGCAAATCAACCTGTTTTTATCTGCAAAATAGTCTATAGCTCTCAATTCCTAAGATAACTAGTCCATATAAAAGTGGATTTGGGTTGGATTAAAAAATGACACCCCTAGTGTGTTTTCCTTTGTGCCAGTATATGAGTGTACATGATGTTTTTTCAGTCCATAAGATTTTATGTGTTACATCTGCACTCCACAATAATCAACTTTTAAAAAGTCCATGGCTCTCTGGTACATGATTGTTTTTACAATCAACAATGGGTACACAAACCTATTGTAGTTAGAAAACCCTATACCATATAAATTTAGATGAAATATTGAGTTGTTGGACACAAATATGGGGAAACAAACAATGGAGGGAGGTCACTGCAGAAACTGCCATGTTACACAAAAATATTAGATAACCAATTTTGCAAATACCCTGAAGTATCTTTAAAGCACTCTTGCCAGCACTGTTCCATGATCCATGGTCCACCTTTGTTCCAGATACTCCAAGAGCATCAAAACTTTGATAGGTTATTGTATGGGGAGCTACTAGTTAGTTCTTGACAACATCCATGCAAGTCACTTTGTGCTCAATCTGAAGTAGCACCATGAGGAAACTACAAGCGTATCCCAACTTGCTAAATAAGCTTGTGCATGACACGGTTGCCCCTCTAGTAAGACTCATTGTGAGTCACACTCACTTGCTTCCTCAAGGTTCAAAGGACCTCCAACATCTGCGCCAGAATCAAAACCACAATATGATAATATCCCGCCATCACCACCATAATGTTCTCGACCTTGTATTAGTTTTTCTTTCGCCCAACGAGGATTGAACCAACCCCTCTATCCACATGACCTCTTGTGTACACTGCTTATGTCTGTAGTTTGGAGACTGTGCATTCGCTGTGAGGACCACCAGGGTACAGATGAACAACCATAGTTATTCCAAGCCAACTCTCTCCAGTACCTTTCCCACTACAGTGGAGAATCCTTAGGCCTGCTTTCTCGCCCTGCTTGAATAAAGTTTCCTACGATAATGATAGTAAGTAAGTTCTGTTTTTTTCAAAAAAACCGAGATTCAAAGTCAACTACCAACAATGGGTACAATCCAGTCCACCAAATATTATCACATCAGAGTCCTCAAAATCCTTCTATAACGGACTACTTCACCTAACTCAATTTTAACTAATTCCGGACTTGAGATGAGTCCAGAAATAAGAATAAGTGAATAAATAAATCATATATGAAACCCAAAACATAATTTTTATTCCACTAACAATACGTTAGTGCCATTACAAATTAGTCATATATACTTTGATCAACTTTAGAAATGTTCGCGGATGTTGGACAAGTGAAAAAACTTTGACTCCAATGCCGATGTTCACGAAGAGAGATAAAAAGAAAGAATAATTACTTCAACCACATCATGTAGAGCTTAAAGTCCAAAACTGACAAAAAAGTGAAACAAAAATTAAAATCAGGAGAGCTTCATTAATAGTTCAGATCATCCAATAGAAAAATGAAAATCAACTTGGACACGGATGAGAATAGATCATTTTTATTTTCGAATGTCATTGAATGCACAATGATATTCACTATATGCGACCTGGACATGTAAGTCGAACTGTGCAGATACACACTAAAGAACTTTCGATTTCTACAGCAAATTGTCCATATGCCCTGCCACAGCAATAAATAATATTATGATTGGTAAGAACTAACATCATGGGATGACATATTAAGACTTGAGAAGCCGTCACGAATGATGATTCCCTTCCCAAACGACTTGTATTCAAGGGCTTAGTTCGAAGATACCTCCCCATGCCCCATCCGATTCCAACTTGACTTTTTGAACCAGAAGAGAATGATCTATTCTCGGAATGGTCGAATAGATCATCATAATTGATACTGGAACGTGTAGTTGACGAAGTTGAAGATCTTGAACCAGTCCGATCTTGAACCATTCTAATGAATATTTGCTTTCTCTTTGAGAACCAGAGTCCTCAACTCATACTCGTAAGTCACTGAAAAATATCAAAGCCCACAAACCCAATAAAAAACGAACAGCTAATTGAGAAACTAAAATAAAGAACAGTACATACCTAAAAATATTGCATGTTACCATTCAGTATTTATTTAACTTTGACATGAACGGCGAAGTACATACCAAGATAATCAGGCTGACTTGTCCACGGATGAAAAATAGAAGGATCCAAATATCGCCCATACCAAGACCATAGTGGGTGATTCCGATCTATCGTTGCGCGAGATGCTTTTGCAAAGCTCTCACTCACATACTCAACAACACTGGATACTCCTATCATGTTTGAGATGAATTGCCACACTGCATCATTTATATTAGACAACTTATTTTTTGACCCATTAAAAGTAAGAAGGAAATATATCCAGTATTTGCAAGGTTTCTGAGTGATTTTGATGGTTCATCATCCACAAGAAGGATTTGCCTTTCCCTCGCAAACGTTTTTCCAGGAAAACTAGCAAGAACGGTTTGAATATCCTTAATGAGATATCTCATCCCAGGCTCAATATAGCCGGCTGTCGCATTGCAATGCTCATTGGACCAAACAAAACAGAAGAATTTGATCATATCAATGGGCACAAAACATTGTAGCATCTTAAGAACAATGTCTCTTTCAGAGCAAGACCAAATGGCGACATGAAAGTTTTCAAAAAGATGCCTTAGGAACTCCACCACTCCAGGCCGAGGAATGACAAAAGGAGTATCTGGGACCTTAATGGTCACATTTCTCCCTGAAAATCTGTTTTTGAACATCTCTCTTCCAGTCTGTTGGTATGATTGATGAATCTGGGACAAAAGATTACAGGTTCAATCCCTGCGCCCTTTGTTTGGTTTGCCTTGTAGGACTAGCTTTATAATTACTCTCATGCAGGTAATTTCGCATTGTTTTGCACTTTCAAGTATAATAAGAAATAAAAAGTAGATAATATCTAACTAAATAAAATAAAATAAAAAATAGGGTAAAAATTAGCAGTAGGTCCTCCCATCCGTTGGATCTCTATGATCCCACGGTTTCCCAGCCTCCAGGAAAAACAAATCCAAAAAATCAAAATCAGCTGCTGAGGGTTCCGTCGAACCTCGACGTACACGCCAAGGTCTTAACTATTGAGGTTCGACGCACACGTCGAGGTCTTAATTATTGAGCCCGCCACAAAAAATATCCCCAGCCGCCACTGAGGTGCAAATTCAGGTAAAATAAAAGGTCGATAATATATGATAATTAAGTGGAAAATAAACAAATAGTACATATAGAATTAAAAAGAAATAACTGGTCCTCCCATCCGTTCGATCCAACGGCTCTCTGCTTCCCAAAAATTAAAATTAAAAACAAAATAACAATGCAGATGGTGACGTCGAACTTCGGTGCACACGTCGAGGTCTTTGCAATCAAATGATTTTCGCCCGACCCAAAAACAAAAGCCCAAAAAGAAAAATAAACGTGTTCGACCTAACCCTCCGTGGTTGAGAGTTAGGTCAAATGACGCTCTCTCACAAAATAAAGGTCTTCATTATGTCTCACATCACATCAAATACCTGAAAGTACATACTAGTGCATCTGAATATGAGAGCATGTCTTCTTCCTCACTTGGTTTTTTTTCTAGGTCTTCATTAATATATTCATCTGATTTATTCTATGTCTCTTTATTAGGATATCCAGTTACAGCCGTTATTTTTTTCTACTATCTCTATCCGTCAAGACTAGAGAACGTCGACATTCATGTCGACGTTTTATTCTTTATATCATTTCTTATTTTTCTTGGTCCTCATCGACACATCCACATGATATACTCTAATTCTCTTAATATCTCTTCATCCGTCGGAGTCTTCTTTCTCTTTATCTTCTAATTAAGATATTCAGCTACAGTCCTTCTACTTTTCCTATTTATCTCTATCCGTAGAGATTAAGGAATGTCGACATTCATTTCGACGTTCTGTCCTTTCTCGAAATGGATTCCTTATCATCTGGTCTCAAAATCTTCCTCTGTCACAAAACGTCGAGGGTTATAGTTGCAACTGACAACTGCCTGAATGTGACTGGTGAAGGTCAGTGCCATAGACGTTCATTGACCTCATCAACAATTAGTGTGATAATCACTACATTTGAGAATGGCTATGGGACGATGCAATTGTCATATCCTCGTATGGATACAGACACACTAACTGAGGCTCTTGGGATACATGTCATGCGAGATTTGTGTGATATCTCTCTGGACTATCCTACCTCTAGTCCAGAATGTCCTTCTCGTCTGAAGATGGAGATGAATCAGAAGAATCCGTGGATGGAGAAAATCCTCAGAGCCCTCTTGGAATGAGTAGTTGGAGAAATCATATGAGTATCTTTTTAACGGAAGAAGGCGGTGACATCTACGAGGGAAGAATACACGCATGCATTCCGGATGAGGTGGTACTTTGTGACAAACTCGGGGATGACTATGTCGGTGTTCTCATTACCAGGGTGCTAGTAGGAGGATGTGGATCTCTCATGTCCATTGTCAAGTGGCCTTTGATTAGAACAAAATTCTTGCAAAATGGAAGGTTGCTTTCGGAAGATCTACAAAATTTTCTACAGCTCCGAGATGGCTAGTGAACCGGAGGATGGTGAGTGTGGTATAAAGAAGACTCCTTACATGAATTTTCGTAGATCCAAAAGAGGTGTTGCTTTGGACGAGTCTAGGAAATCAAAAAGATTACTCTCGAAAAAGTCTGTGAGAGAAGTCAGTAGCAAACCATGTTGTCAGTTTCGGTGCTGTCAATTTTTTGATTGGAAAAAGACGCTTGCTCTTCGCACTACATTTTGGGGATCCACCTTCGACAATAGACGAAAGCTGGGATTTGACATTCCACGGAGACTACACAGACTCGAGGGGTCAACTCGTTGAGCATACATTACTATTGAGGGAGTGGATATTTGCGAGAAGGCGTGGTGGACAATTCATGGAATTGGCAGATCAACTTATATGGAGTACAAAAGACTCAACAAAGAAGGGATTATCTCTTCTCTGCATGGAAATTGTGGAATGAAGCGGCCTCACCCAGAGACTGTTCAAGCTGAGGGAACATATTGTCTATCATTAACGGGAACAGTGACTTCATGCCACATAAGACGAGATTGGTGACGAGCTTGGTGGGGGGCGCCGAGATACACTCCGTGTACTACCTCCAGAGATTAATTGGAAACGAGTTCGATCGATCAATAGTCTTTATTTATCTACTACCTGTATTAGGCTGATGGGATTACTATATGAGACCTCGACATTAGTAACCTCAACGTTCTACTATATTCTTGGGCGCGCATGACAGACCAATCAAGTTCTGGGCTTAGGGCCTATGTCTACTTCAGCGGTGAGTCGAATTAGAAAGAAGATTTTTTTCCAACGTCGGAGTTAGAAAAAATGGAGGGACATTTGCAAAATGTACAGAGTGTGAGATGCTAAAGGACCTCATTAAGAAATATGTGAAAAGAAGTGGAGACCAAATGTGTCATAAAAAAGCTCTTGACAAACATCTGAAGCATCAAGAGTCTTGCCGAAGACTCTACCATAGCTGGAGGAATGAATCGGTTATGATGCCAACAAAATTCTTATGCATCATTCATGATAAGATGGATCATCGAAAGACTGCTCTTCCACGTTTGCAAACAACGAACAACATGATTTCAGGCTTGGGGCAGCTTCCAGTGTCTATGGCGGGTATCGTTACTCATGGTCACGGAGATGTCGCGTACGCTCAATATTGGATGGATTTTTGGCTAGCAGATCCCAACTTCGTTATAGGATCTTTGGCTAGAATTTTGCGACAATTGGAGAAACCAACATGTCGTGGATCAATATTGGGCAGATATTCTTGAAGAACTTGACCTTCCGTTGGAGGAGCCAAATGACGAGCTTATCGAAAGATTTTGGCCAGCACAAAATGGGTCGAGCACCATAGGAGAGACCGTGTTCATAGACAGTCTCAAGACGCATTGTCCGATAATGAAGATATTGTGGAACCGTATTGTGGGCCGAGATGTGACCGTCCGAAAATACCGTTGAATCCATTCAAAGATATTGAGAAGTGATTCGCCCAAATGATACTGAGACTTTTCCTGTTTGGATGGGAATGAAAATATCGGATGTTGTACGAGATAGAGAAGATCGCAATTACAAAAAGCTTCTTGTGGAGTGGTAGAGACCGAAGAAAAGGGGCAATCCTACGGATGCAGATAGATACAAAGATTGTTGGTCCAAAAATTGGGAGTTCAACCCAATGGATTCCACTCAATGGATTCATGTTGACAATGTAGTATGGACAATGCCACCGAGAAAAAATATGACAAAAGCAAGCACAAAAATAATAATTGCTCGAGATGCGGACAATGCTAGAGCAAATTTGAAACCAGCAAATCGTCAAGATAATGAAAACTAAAATGGTATTAATGTAGACAACTCTCCAACTTTCTTGTTTTCTTATAATGTTTTAAATCTCAATGACTTTGAATGATGGATAAAAAATAGTTGTTCTACTCAATTGTAATGTTATTCATTCTTCTAGCCAAATTTGGACCACTTTCAATAAATTTTGTTAGAGTGGTTGGGATTTAAAAAAAAACCTTTTGCTTAATAATACTTGCAAGTTTTTATATAACCTCCTAAACACTTTTTCATTTTTTTTTTTGGATTGGTTTGGATTTTTTAATGACATTTTTATAGGTCCTAAATGTTATTCTTTCATAATATTTGTTTCTTATCTAATATACTTTAACTTAGCCTTAGCCCAGTACCACAAAAATATCTTTGTAATGTTTGAAGCTTGACACTCGGAATTAATTATTTTTCTAACTTTGAGATTGCATATTGCAGTGGTTGGAATATTTAATTGAAAATTTGTATAGGTCCTAAACACTCTCTCATCACCTGTCATTCATACTTTTGTCGGAGACTTAACCCTATAGCCTTAACCCTATAGCCTAAAACGTAGTTGCTACATTTGAAGCTCAATTAATTACGTTTTCCAGCTTACATGTATGACAGAGTCATCGAGATATTTACTTGGAAATTCTGACTCTTCCATATGTTTTTTTTTACTTGAAATACTTTTGTTTATCCGAAACCCTATACCGCAAAACCTCATTCAAGAAGTTCATTCAAATCAATTTTTGAGCTTTGGATATAATACAAATTACAATGGTTAGAATATTATATTGACTTGACTGTTGAATGTTTTAAAAATTATAGGTCATAAATATTCACGCATATTTTCATGTGATTCATACTTTTATTTCTTATAATCTTTATGCCCCTAAAACCTTATATCCATGTTTGAAGCTTCCTAAGAAAGCAAATTCCTACTTTGGAATACAATGCATTCAAGGTTGGGATATTTGATTGAAAGTTTTTATAGATTCCATATATTGTTGTTGTTTATTGAAAGTTTTTATAGGACTTCGTACACAAACTGTCTTTTCCATATTAGTTTCTCATTGATATTTTTGTCCACCCTATCCATGTTTGAAGCCCAAGTCCCGTTTTTGTTTTTTTTTTTTTTTCACCCATTTCTAAATTTTTCAGCTTTGGGGTACAATAGAGTGGGGACGTGGTCGGAACAAATTTTAATCCCAACATGTATAAGATGAATTAGCTCATTAAAATAATTGCTTAGTACTTCTTGGTAGCAATTTTGTATGGAACTTCCTTATAAGCACTTTTCAACCCTTTGTTTACATTGAATAGATTTTTTTTTTTTTTGGCTAGTACTAAGCTTTGGGGAAGTTTATAGAATTTTACGATATTTAATTGAGAGATTTTATATGTCTTAATTACTCTTGTAAATTTGTTTGTCATTGAATAGTACCAAATCTGTTTACCCTATATCCTAGTATGTCATCTTTTTTTATTGTTTGAAGCTCATTATTCTTTTTCCCCCATTGATTCACTTTATAATAAGATAAAGTGGTCTAGATTTTTAATTGATATTTTTGTAGATCATAAGTTCCATTCTTTCATATTTGTTCTTACCTATATTTGAGCTTAATAGCCTAAGCCCAGTACCCCAAAAATATCTTTGTAATGTTTGAAGCTCACTCAAAAATTTCTTTTCTAACTTTGGGGTTGCATACTACTAAGAGTTCTTGGAATATTGAATTGAAATTTTGTATTAGTCCTAAACAGTATCCCATTATTTGTATCATTCACACTTTTGCTTGTTCTAAACCCTACTATACCCTAAAACGTAGTTTCTACATTTGAAGCTCATTGATTCATTTTATTCTAGCTTATATGTATGATAGAGTCATCAGGATATTTACTTAGAAATTCTTATATGTTCTACACACTCTTCCAATTTTATTTTGTACTTGATAGTACTTTTACTTCTCCAACCCCCTATACCGTAAACCTCATTCAAATATTTGAAGTACATTCAAATCATTTTTCCAGCTTTGGGTATAATACAATTATGGTTAAAATATTACTTGATTGAACGTTTTTATAGGTCATAAACTTTCCTGCATATTTTGTGTGATTCATACTTATAATTTTTCTAAAACTTTATGCTCCTAAAACCTTATATCCATGTTGGAAGCTCGTTAAAAAAACACATTCTTACTTTGGGGTACAATGTATTCAAGGTTGAGATATTTGATTGAAAGTTCTTATAGGTTCGATGCACTGTTGTTTCTTTTTTTCCCCTCTTCACATTTTTTTTCTTACTTCATTTTTACAAGCTACCTATCTACGCGGAGGCATTTGCAAAAACATATTTTCGTGCTACGCACACCAGTCTTCTCAATGTCAACCTTATGTGTAGATGTTCTAGTTTCAGGGCTAGGGTGTTTGTGGACTATATATAGTGCATTTGTATTGGGGATAACAGACTAATTGACAATATGTACTGGGTAATGATGTCTCATGGATACTTGTGCTAATGAGTATATATCCTTTGCATTGGTTAAATTTGTATATCATGCGATTTTGATGTTGACATTTAATGAATTTGGAGTCATACAAATTGTGTTATTAATATATATCATTTGCATTGTCTAATGTATGTCATTCAACTTTGATATCGACGTTTTTAGGAATTTGGAGTCATGCACATTCACTTGAAAACTAAATCTTGATTCATTACTTTCATATTTGTAATTATTTGTTTAATTTAATATAAAATTATATTAAGTTTTGTCCGGATTTTAGCCAAAAGTCCAGAAATAGTTTAAATTGAGTTCTGTTCGATAAAGGGCAGAGTTTGGAGCGTAGATGTTGACGAAGTTAGTGGGCTCGGAGTCGTTGGGGAAGAGATAGAGCAGAACTGAACTTTGCCCGGTTCCCACACTAATAGGATTGCTTTAGGGAAGTTGATAGGAGGATGGCAGTGCCTCCTTTGGTAGTTTCATAGGTGGGTTTCCAGAGCGAAGAGGGTTTGGGCCAGAGTTGGTTGGTGAGACTCTGGATTTTGGTTTCAGAGAGTTTGTGTTCTTGGAGAAAGACGATGGAATGAGAGGAAATCAATGGGGCCAGCCAGCTGATAGTTTGATTTTTTTAAGTGCCATTTGGTCGGATCCAAGCCATCTAATGTTCCAAGAGAGTAGATTAACCTGCATCAGGAAAAGTTGACAGGTTGGGAAATATATGATTCTCAATTGATGGCCTGTTGGTGAAGTAGCGAAATCTGGTTCTTTTGTCCGATGGAGGAGGGAGGAAGACCATGGCAATTAATGGGAGTGTGGTGGCATGGTGAGCAGAGTTGAACTAGCATAATCGTTTTGAATGCTATTCCAGGGATATGAGCTCCCAGGCAGTCCAGATGAGCAATCGAACACAGATTACGAAAGAATAAGGAGAAGTCCGAGTAGCTATGGTGGGAAGGAGGTCCAAGAGCTGGTAATGAATGAAAGAGGTGGAGGTTTTGACAGGAGGCTTCTGTTTCTTCATGGACAGAGCTGCTGATGGGGGTAAGAGAGAATGGTTGGGAGAAGTTCACGGGACCGTAGAGGGTTTTTGAAGGATGACACACAGAGAATTATGCATCTGCGCTTATTGTTAGAGATAGAAGAGGAAACAAGCAATGGAATCGGCCTGGGAGTGGGGGTGTAGACTCACAGGGAGAGATGTAAAACGTGTTGCTGGAGTTGGGACGGCAGCTGAGTCTGCAAAGCTTGTGGAAGGGGGTCCGCGTGCAAGGAATACTGGGAAGAGAGTGGAGCCGAAGGGGTCGTAGGTGGGATTGAATGTCTCCGAGAGGCGCCTGCTTTCAATTGTTTCATTTTCTGCATCTCTTTCGGTCGCCAAGATTGCATACAGGATCGTGAAAGCATTGTGGATATTGTCTCATGCCAGTGGTTTAGTAGTCGCACAGGGTTCGTCGAAATGAGTGCCCAAACCCCGGGTGTAGTGCCGCCATTGCCTCGAAGGTGTTCTTCTTCCATTACCGCGATGATGTGGGTGTTTGGAGTGAGATCTTGACTTAACCCAGGAAATGCCTCCACGTAGGTGCCCCATGTAATCACCGAGGGTGAGGCCAAGGTGAAAAGTGGATAAGATGAGAGGAAATAGTCCCTGATTTTGTTGCACATTGCTGGGATTGGAGTGTTGTCCATGGGGCATTTTGCTATGAAATTCTGCACGTCCGTTGTTGTGATCCAAATTGAGTCCATATGCATGCGGTCTGATGATCCCCTTGAATTTGTTTTCCCTGATAGCAAATTTCGAAGAGGCTTCAAGCAACATAAGGTCCATCAAATCCTTCATTTTCTTGGCGGGAGGGGAGGTAGATATTTGTTGGGCATCCGTAGCTCCTTCCTGGCAATCTGTTGCCATAGGTGGGACATTGTAGATCTTATTTGAGGGCTGAAGACTGTGGTCCGCCAGGGACCGAGTTAGACATGAGAGGAAGACTCCGAGTAGAATGAGATAGCTCAGCACCCAGCTGGATAGTATTCACTCTTTTACTTTTTGCTTTGGGACAATCTGCTTTGAGGTGCCCTGAAACCCCACAGTAGTAACAAGCTGTGGAAGAGGTATCCTTGGACAATTTGACAGAGAAGTAATTTCCCATTTTGTCAATGGGCAGCCTGATAAATTCTGGCAGAATTGTGTCAATAGGCATCATTACAACAATTTTTGGAAATCCGTTTTCACGAGGCCTTGATGCAATTGTGGCGCCCCTCCATGCTGGTTGTTCTCTTAGAGGATCGGGTACACATGCTGGGATCAAACACGGCCAGACATCCTAGAAATGTCCCAAAGTAGTTGCCAATCTCCGGGAGACTAAAGAGATATTGATCAGGGATGTAGGGAAACGTCAGGATCCTTAGACTCCATATTTTTCCATTTTTGTTGCCCATATCCTTGGACCATGGGAAGATATTGACGTTGAATCCATGCAGATGGGGATTAAAGGAGAGCGCTTTATCCGATGGAGAAAAAACCCCTTCCTCGTGCTTGACAAAAATAATGGTTCAGATTGCCAGTACCCCCTAGATGCTTTATTGCCCAATCCCGCGCGTGATTCCTTTCAACCTTCTTGCCATTGAGGGGACTGGGTAGATTAAACCCATGGACTAAGCACGGTGTGCCATATAGAAGCATGTGCCTGTTAATGGCTGCATGCGATGGATTCCTCCTAGTCTGGAAGGTCTTGACCTTGAAGGAGCATACTTGAGGACTCTGTTGAGCTAAGGACCCATGGATGGAGAAGCAAGGGAGAGAGTAATGACAGGTGAAGCTGGAGCAAAGAAGGTGATCGTGGGAAGGTGGGAGCAATCTAGATTAGAGAAAATGGGAGAGGGACAGGAAACAAGTTAGACGCAAAAAGCCTGGGAAGACTCGAAGGTGGACACTGATAGATGGGGGAAGCGGGGCTTCACGAGCGTTGTGAGGGGACCAAATGAGCAGGTAATTAGTGAAGGTGGCAGCAGCCTGGTGGATGAAGCCAAGGCTTGACGGCGTTCAGAAGTTAGATGGAAGAGGGGGGGACTTGATTGGATGGCGGGGGCTAAACATGGAGGATAAAGAAAGGCGCAGTTGCATGGCGGCTCATCATTAAGAGGGGACTCAGGGGAACTAGACTCGCAGGCAGCGGACTGGCGGGCAGACCGGCCGCGCCAGAGGCGCGGGCGGGCGGGGGTGCCGGCGGGCGGGGGGAGCCGGGCGTTCATGCGCGGGGCCCACCGGTCAGCTCGTGCATGCACAGGAGCTGGGGATGAAGGAGAGTTGTTCATCGGTTGCCGAGGCGAAAGCTGAAGGTTTTGGGGGATGGTTTGTGGAAGGTTGCGGGATTATGATGGTTCAAAATGATTCTTAAGGTACCAGGGAAGCGGTGAAGGACGAGGCGATGATGCACGGAATGATTGCAAGGGATGGTAGCGAGGCCTGGGACGAGGAAGCTTGAGAGAAAGACGTTGGCAGCCTGCTCACACACCGCGAAACGCGGAGCTCCTCCTCCGCCTCCCATTGTCTTCTCGCATTAATGTTAATTTCATAATTAGCATATCTTAATGTCTATTTCAAGACAACGTAGAATTATAATTGGATGGCATAGTAACCATAATAAAATGAATGTTGTTCACTTCTTGGGGGGGGCCTATCTGTCAGAGATAGGTGTATATGAGTCCAAACTTTGGAAAATCATATCAATTTCAAGTTTCAAGTATAATTCATGAAACCACTTAAATCTTGTTTCTTTTTCATTTGCTAATCCATGAAAATTATGTCCATTTTCTTCCACTCATTCTAACCATGAGCACTAGGTAAACTGTCCATTTAGGGTTCATCTCCTTAGATAGTGAAGGAAAATTAGGTACCTCAACCAAGCAATCATATGCAATACCCCTGTCCAGTTTGAAAGCCTTTGGCAATGGTGCTCTTCTTCCCACTCGCATGTCTCATGTACAGTACTGAGACTTGTGAGTTTGGTCTGGAAATGCAAAGCAGAGCTTATTAGCAGGTATGTGTGTGCAGCTTGTTTCTTAACCAGTCTTGCCGCGTTTACACGCATACTTACTGGCGTGAAACAAGTCGATTACGACAGGAGTTGAAAGGTCTGTTAGTGTGGTAATCAAGCAAGAGAGACACAATCTGTCGCTCTCTTGGAGAGAATCGTGCTACCTCTTGCACTTTCTAATTACAGACTGTCTGCAGGCGCTCACAAATCTCGGATACGGGCAGTATGGGCAATGAATGCCAACTGTGCCTCACCAATAGCTTTTCACTACAGCTCAGATGTCGATGCGGTGATGGTGCCCGCTGTAGACTCGGTCGCTCTTATCCCTACAGCTGTGAGCCCAGTTATTAGTCATCATCCATCAGCTACACCTCACAATGTAACCAACATTTGAACCCAACTTGGCTACCCGTCCATGGAATTAGCAATTATAGATAAACATGTCCTTCGAGACTTAAGCTTCTAGTGGTGTGGTCTAGCTTCCAATATGGTTCGTCCTACCGGTTTACTGGCTAATAAGTGACAAGAATCCTTGTTGTTGTGAATCCTGCACAATTTTGCAGAGGCGAGAAGGCAGTTGGAACTTCCATATGATGATCGAAAATGTAGTTGGACAGTGGGACAGTGGGACAAAAAATTCTCTTGGCATCATATACTCCTGTGCTCGGAGTTCTTGTTCAGTCTGAGGAAGTTTCTTTCTGGTTTCTTTAGGATTCCAGAGGACAGAGGATTGAAAGGTTAACCCCGGCGACAAGTAGGCCCCACCACTTGTACGCTGTAGAGCAACAACCTGCATGCATCGATTGCATCGTCGGATGCTGTTGCTTTCTAGTTGACAATTTACGTGTTGCCGACACTTTGCACTGGACATGAGGACACCAACTAGATATATGTTAACGATTTTAGTTCTTAGAAAGGGCCGTCATGTGCATACATGTCGGTACTGCGTCAACTCATAGACGACAGATGCAGGCCTGCAGACGATTGGCACCTACCCTCACTTACAGAGCGCAACTAGATTGCTCTGCAGATGCCTAAAATATTGGCCCTCCAAATGCAAGCTGTACACTGCCAACAAAACCGGTTTTGCTTGCAACGATCACAATTCATGCTGCGATCGGGGTAATTTGACCTGTACTGCTTCATACCCCAAGGATGGATTCAACCATTCCAACAAAGCCAGAAAGCTTCCAATCGGACAGATGATATTCTTTGCGGCGCACCTTCCAAGGATAGAGGAATCTATTCGCATGCCCCACTGATTCGCTCTTCCCACCTGCTTCCCACAGTGTCGGGTTGCCTGACCTTCCCAAACTGGGCAAATTAGTTGGTGGACATAGTGAGCTACATTGACTTTTATAGGTCAGGCCTACCTTATTCTGACCTATAAAAGTCAATGGAATGTTTAACAAAATGCCAAAATTTGTTCAGCAGTTTCACTGCGGAGCTGGATATAATACGATATATTTATACTATAACATGAAATATGAAGGTCGGTAAGAATGCAGGTGTTTCGCGCCTGCGTTTCTTTAGTCACGTGCACAGGAGACTTGCGGCTATACATATTGTGATCTTCATGTATCGCCCACTCCATATTGGCTGATGACAGGGACGTCCGCGCTCTAACTACAAAGCAAAAGCTCCAAAAATGCTAGACCTGTACTACGTCTTCAATCCAAGCTGGTCACAGTTGCATGATCCATGTCGTCACCCAAGTTACGGGTCAATTCGTGTGCCGGTGATGCTCCGGCCAGCCAAAGCCCAACTTAGTATCCGAGGCCTTGCACCGGCTTCCCTGCTTCGCCATTCTTTGCTGATAGCGATGGCCCCCACCAACGTGTAACCATTCCCTCTATGCTGGCCAACCTGCTTGATGGATGTCGTCAAAATGCATGGAGAAATTACCTCGACATTCACAAATGGGTCCTACTACTCCAGTCTGGAGATGGCTCCCCATACGAGCTTGTCGGCCAGTATGCCTTTAACAAAGCATACCCCATTTTGTCCGTGTTAGCACGCATCTTCTACAACAGGATGGAAGCAGTTGCATCACCCAATCTCGAACGTGTCCTGGGCGCAACTGGAAACTCCCTAGATATCTAGCAAGACCGCCTAAAGCACATGTATGGTAGTATCCAAACGTAGACCAGTCATCAAAATATGCACTTGAACAGTGGGACGCTAAGTTTAGGACTGTTGACTGTGTACGGGTGCTCCATGCAATTTGCTACTTCAACTACTACCCATCAGAAGACACAGATCTATTTGCTCTTAAAGGCCTTTTGTCGGTGCACAAAGTACTGTTAAACCTGCAGGTGGATCTTTGGGGTAATACTTCCACGGTAATCGACAGGTACTTGCGCAGAAGCAGCTTGTAGAAGTTAGAAACGTTGACATTGCACTCAAAGTCGTCGTTTGTGCTCCAGCTGGACAGTGGCACGCTACCTCGCGCATATATAAATTGAGACAATCTCTGTCTCTGATCCTCACGCCTTGCAATCGAGCTTCTCACTGAGCAGTTCCCAAACCGTAGCTTATCAATCTTGGAGTGAGATACTAGAATTAGTTGAATCCCACATCTGGAGCTGTCAGGAGCTTGAACAAGATGCATTGATAACCCAGTTTCGAGAAGTCGAACTGTATGTCAACTGAAGAGACAGATAGCAAGATCAGAAGGCATTTACAATATGTAAGATCTAGATATCACGTATTAGTCCTAGACATCAATGTTATAGATAGTGACACGGATTGATCATAAAAGACGCCAAATCGTAGATACTGTTAGAGATCACAAAGCGCGAGATCAGACTTACAACTAGAGCTTGAGCTTGGGACTCGGTAAAATGGGTAAGAAGCATGATCAGCCAACAGCTTTATCTGCATTGCTTCTGGTGGCTATCGGTTTCATTGCGCTCGGAGTAGAAGCTGATAGAGGCGGTCGAGGTGGCGGTCCAGGCGGTCCAGGTGGTGGTCCAGGTGGCCCTGGAGGCGGTCCAGGTGGCGCTCCAGGTGGCCCTGGAGGCGGTCCGGGCGGTCCAGGTGGCCCTGGAGGCGGACCAGGCGGTCCAGGTGGCTTTGGAGTGGGGTTCTACGAAAGAACGTGCCCAACTGCCGAGACTATAGTCCGAAATGTTGTGGCCGATGCCTACAGACAAAACATAAAGACTGCACCAGGCCTCTTGCGGCTGCACTTCCATGACTGCTTTGTTCGGGTATTTCCCCTGAGCTAATGTCCTCTAGATTGCACTTTCTCCTTCGTTGTGCATTACAGTATTCGAGACTTCATCAACTTTCTTTGAATGTGAAGTCCCTCAACGCATACAGATGCGTTCGGATTCAATTGAGTTGTCAGATCTACAGTTCGCTAAAACACGACAGTTTGGTTGGCCGATTCAGGGTTGTGATGGGTCGGTGCTCCTCGATTCCACAGCAACCAATAAAGCAGAGAAGGATGCGGTCATCAACATAGGTCTGCATGGTTATGAAGTGATTGATGCTGCCAAAACACAGTTGGAGAAAGCGTGCCCAGGGATTGTTTCATGTGCAGACATTCTTGCATTCGCCGCCCGAGACAGCACTTTCCTGGTATAGTCTCCTTTTCCACATCTCTGCCATGAACTCATGTTCATCTCTAGCCTCTAGGGAACTCCCGGCGCCCTTGCTTTGTGACCTCACATTTGCATTCCACATGACATTCTTCATCTGTCACCTGATCGACCTGTGGTTCGTTCCAAGGATAGCTATTGTACTAGAAAAGGTCCCTTTCCAGGTACAAATTCATCTAGAGCAACGCTCCGTGACACAGTAGACTTGTGCTTACAAGTAGTGACGAGTATATAACATACGTGCACGCATTCACTTTTCACCCCTTGCAGACTGGAGGTCAATTCTGGGGGGTACCTTCTGGGCGAAGAGACGGGACCATCTCTTTGATTTCCGACCCAGACAATAATTTGCCATCTGCGCTCGATTCTGTGAGCAAGCTCACACAGACATTCCAAGCAAAGGGACTCTCTCAAGAACAGATGGTCGTACTTTCAGGTACAAATGCTGCTCCGAGTGTGAGATTCATATGTAGTTTGATCATAGCTCTACCTACCACTTTGCAGACCTACCAATTGATAAGGTTTTTTTTAGTAGGGAGCTCACGAGTAGTGCTCAACAGATTTTGAACCCACCGTTTGATTAAAATTTTTGGACTGAACCAGAGATTAAGCATCTGGATCCGAGGAAATCTTTCCTAGTAAGCTGCAACCACCACAGCGCAACACTGTGTTCAGGCGCGATAGTTAACCAAGGTTGAAGTAATTTCGTGTCATTGAGGTAGTCGCTTGGTGTATTCTGTATGGCAGGTTCTCACACCATTGGCGTATCCCATTGCGGTGTCGTTGTTCCTCGACTCTATTTCTTCAACAGTACGGATCCCACAGATCCAACCCTCGATCCTGGATTTGCAGCGTCCTTGAAACAACAGTGTCCCCAGACCAGTGGTTTTACCACAGAAGTCAGTCTTGACGTGGGAACGCCTGACGTATTCGACAACAGCTACTACCAAAACTTGATCCAGGGCAAGGGGCTGTTGACATCAGACCAAGAGCTAAGTTTCGACCCCGCTACCCGAGCAGCTGTACTTCAGAATTCGAGGTTTAATGGGTTTCTGTTCAAGCAGAAATTCGCCAATGCCATGGTGGCAATGAGCTCGATTGGGGTGTTGACTGGAACAGACGGACAGATTAGAACGAATTGCAGAGCTATAAATTGAAACCTCTCTTCAGGAAACCTCTAGCGCTGTATATACCGTTGCTGATCAGAAATGGTGTTTCTATAGTCTGTACAAGCACACATAAAAACCTGCAGTGAGCTCAATTAACGCTGTTTTAGTCAGAGTACGCAGAAACTGGAATTTGGAAATTCTTTGTAGAAACGTTCCTCCACTCGTGAATTTTCCCAGCTCTTGTGAATACGTCGTCACAGTTGCAAGATGTAAGTTGCTTTGACTTTTTTTGACAGATCCGAAATAAAGTAATGTTACTTCACAACGTCGTCGAGGAAAATCAAAGAACTTAACCCCTAAACGCCCGGCAGGCATGTTTGACTTTCCACGAAAAACCAGACCCCCCCTCCTCGAAATCGTTCGTAATTTTTGATTTTTTTACAATTTTGGAAAATTGACCGGACAATCTCTCCCCACCTACCCCGTGCCAAATTTCGGGCCCTTAAAAGCAGGTGTGGCGGATTCTGCCACCTTTTCGGCCTAATTCTCAGGCCGAATCGGCCACCCAGGGCAGAATCGGCAGGGATGGCCGATTACGCACAGAGGACGGCAGACCTACCACCACCGAGGCCCATGTCATCAGCCATCAACCCAGCCGCCTTCCCTTGAGGCTCGCCCGGGGACTCTGAATCTGGGCAATCGATATGGGATAATCGAACCTCAATCATATTGCGCCCCTCAATCATATTGCGCCATGTAGCGGCGAGAATCCGCCACATCTGCTTTTAACGCCAGTGAACGGGCCGCGTTGGCAGACTCTGCCCTGTGCGCGGCCATAGGGCTCGCCCAAAGGCCGCTTACAGGGCAGAATCGGCCAAACACGACCCCTTCTCTAGTACAATAATGTCAGATCTGCAAAAACCCCACCATTGTGGGTGGGGCCCATTTTTTGGACGTGTGTCAAGTTTAACAGGAAACAGAGCTTTTCATATGCGTGACCTGGTAGTTTCCAGTGTTGTACTGGTATGTGCCAGTCGGTGGTATGTGCACTGTTATGAGTAAGGGTATTGTAGACGTGGGGCATATACCCCGGCTATACCCAGGACCCCGGGTTTTGAACACTGGACCTACCCCCTACCTACCATACCAGTCTAGGTATGAACTATTTTTCATATGTACTCGACTTGCGACCCGTATTGAGGATTGATGAACCCAAGCTAGCATGGGTATGTATAATGATACAATTTTTTTGTGCTTATCCTCATTCACATTTGTGCAGTAAAAAATGGCACTATCTTTGGGCTCCCTGTCGCTGGCATCACTAATTTGAGCCCTTGGCATCATGTATTCCAACCACTACAACGTGGATCACCATAATATAACCATGTACCAAAAATATAAATTTATAAATAACAACAGGGGTTTGTGGGTACAAATATAAAAGACTGTAAAAATAACATGACGTTACCCTTAAAATACCATAATATATAATGTAATTGTCGAAGATACCAACCATTAAAAATATAACCATAGTGTACATATTGCCCCAGTATGTCATTTGAGTTTACCCATGCCTAGGACCGGGGTATCTCAAAATTCGAAATACCCATACCCATCCTATAACCTACCCTGGCCAATCCAGCACAACACTGGTGGTTTCCAACGGCTCCCTGCTGGAAAAAATAACCTTACAAAGAGCCATGAAGGCGGAATAACGAGGTTCCACTCCGATCAAATATTGTATTTCAGATGCACAATATCTTTCTTTTTAACCAATGATCTCTATCTATAACTATAGATGAATACTTATGTACAACAAGCGCATACTACCATTTTGTCAATTTGAATGTCAATATCAGTTAAAGACCTAGGCTTCATAAGGAAAACCAGAAGAAGACTAATATAGAATGTTGGGAGGTGTACAATGACAACAACTTTGATTACTGATCCGTTCAAAGAGCCATTCACTCCCACTGAACTTTATTTTTCAGGTTGATAAAATGTAGAAACCATAACTCGTGGTAGATACATCTACAAGTTCGACCATTAGTTTGTCTTCCCCAACATAACTATAATCATCTCAAATATACGTAAGCTCTTATAAATGGATTTAATTGCACTCACATACACAATGACTCTCATAAGTATAATTGAGAAACAACATGAAGATGATGCCCATCGGGTTTTTGGATATTGGACTATTGCAAGTTGCTCACATATCATGTCCAAATAAACATACCAAAAGAAATAAGCATGCATAACAAAGTTCAAACAAAATACAAGCAATAGAAAAAACAAACCGAATCTTATATATCTTGCAATATTTTTTTACAGAAAATGATCGGTAATGGTAGAGAAGAGACATCACCCATGTGTCATCATTTTTGTGAGTATAAGACAAGAGTCGGGGAGAGACGACCATGCAAATTTTGGCATTGGATCCCCACGGTGGAGCATTGGGACGGAAAGAGCATTGGGACGGAAAGATCCAACGTATAATATCTCAAGGTATAAGATCTTATGGATGATTGACACATCTTATGGAGCTAATGGATTATTGACATGTCCTTGATTTTTCAGCCACGCCGCCACCAAAACTGTGATGCGATACCTTGGGTAATGCTCCTCCTAAGAAAGCTCCGATATGGGAGGAAGAAATGCACAGAGAGATTGGGGGTATCTATAGAGATCAAAAATATGGTTTGTACAGGAGGTAAAAGATCCAATGAGCAAGGGCAAAGTGGAAAAATGTCCAGCCATTCTCACGTTGTTCATCAAGTTGTTCCGATTTCAAATTGAATTCTATATGCAACTCCTCTCTAACTTGATCCTTGATCTCCTAGACTTCCCTTCTTACTCCGTCTCTTACATGTTCCATTATGAAATAAGCAATTCTTGGATTTCGCATCATAGCCAAATCTCCAGGCGTTGCTTCCACGCTGCTAAACGAGCTTTTTGACGCCGATTTGAATCCTCGCTAATGTGTTCTTCTTTTTGTTTGTTGGCGAGACTAGTCTGTGGATCTTATTGGCCTCTGCATTCAGTTTTTGAGGGGATCCAACATGCATAATCTCCATCATAGCATTACCGCCACAATAGTTCTAAAACGCTTTGCATACCACACTTATGATGTGACGGTTGACTACCGGTGCGTTAAATTTTGAAGCGGGCTACGAAGAGATGTTTCTTGAGTGAATTGCGGTCAAACTATGAAAGGATCATAGGCTAAGTGGTATTTTGGCCTCACAAGAATATTTTAGAGGTTGTACAAATTTGGGTTTATTTACATAGGCCGGGTCTTTTCAGGCCTTACAAGAATGGTTGTACCAGCCATCCCTCCTTCTTGTTAAGTACAAGATAAAAGGTGCTAAAGCGAAGTCACAAAGTAGAAATTCTATGGCATAGGAAAAATAAAGTATGTCTTCCTAGCATGAAACTATGAGAATCTGGCAAGACATTAGCTACGTCATCCAGCCATCCATGTTTCTTGTTAATACGCACAAGACGAGGGGTGTTGAAGGTCATCCAGCCATCCCTGCTTCTTGTTAATAAGCACAAGACGAGGGGTGTTGAAGCCAAGTCACAAAGACATTAGGCCAATATAAAAACTTTCAAATGGAGCTGTCAGTTTATTTTTGTCCAATTATAGATTTCAAGGTTTATGAAACTTTCTTTTGTTGAAATAGCTGTTGCATTATTTAAAGCAGTTTGTTGCATGCTCAGAGGATGTCTTTTTGGTGGGGATTGGTGACGTTTGGCGGAATGGACAGAGTTAGAGAAAGAGAGGGAGGGAGATTGGCACGTACTATGGAGATGGCGAAATAAAGATACGTAGAAAATGGAATATGGGTGATCCTTGAAGCTTGATGATAGCCCAAACCAATCTAATTTGGTCGAAGAAGTAGATAAGGGCTTAACCGTCCTCTTTGACCTTTTGGTTTGTTGAACATAGGTCAACGCTGGAGCATGGAATGGCAGGAGTGCTTTGAAGATCCTTCACAATGGTGGGAATACAGCGGTAGCAAGGTCCAGAATCAGCAACCTTATGGCCGACCAACCAAGCATCCACAAATGGATCCTCGTGGGCGACCTCAACATGGTTGAAAATGCTCAGGATAGGAAGCGCCCCGGCTCACATTACCTCACTCCAGACGAGGAAAATGCCTGGCATAACCTCACCCAAACACACAGTCTTATAGAGATAGAGAACCCACCCTTCAATCCCAACAGCTCAGTCCCCTTCTTCACCTGGACCAATAACAGAGGCATCAATGACCTCTGCATGGCCAGACTTGATCGTTTTTATGTCTCACTTTTTCTTTCACCCTTCGCCTCCCCTGCTCCACAAGATCCCATCCCTCAAGGGTTTGATCGTGCCATGATTGCCGCTTCTATCAGCATCCCAAACACTTATCCTAGAGGGAGAAGTCTCTTCAAGTTATATACCTCTCACCTCCGCATTCCTTCATTCGTTGAAGGTCTTAAGATGACATGGTTGTCTGCTAAGAATGAACTGGAATGCCCGGTGCTTCTTTTCAGGCTAAGCTCAACGCAACCTGTAAAGACAGCCAACAGCGCAGCTCTGCCAAAAAAAAATTGAAGCTAATGCCTGCGATGAGCATACATACCAAACCTACCTGGAAGCCAGACTTAACCTAGAAAGTTATCATGTCCAGAAGGAAAAAAAGATGAAGATTCAAGCAGGCATAAACTGGTCCACCAAGGGTGAGAAACTGTCCAAGTACTTTTTCCAAAAAATGAAGCAAAGAAGGGCCCTTCAAGCCATCTCTGAACTCTACACAGATCTTCATGTGGCCTCTAGTAGAGTCACAATCAATGGTCACATGTCTAGACCATTTCCACTGCAGAGATCGATAAGGTAGGGTTGCCCACTTGCCCCTTTCCTCTTTCTTTTTGTGGCGGATGCTCTAGGCTATATGTTGGATAACAACCTCCAGGTTAAGGGTTTGAGACTGCAAAATCCAAAAACACAGGCTTGGAAAGAGGTGAAAGACTCCATGTTTGCTGACGACACCTTTCTTGTTCTAGAGGCAACCCCGGAAACCTTAGCAGCAGCAGAACAAACTCTCATGAGGTTTTGTGGAGTCTCGGGCTTCAGAGTTAACTGGTCCAAGACCAAGGCATTGCTCGTGGGAGACCCATCTAAATCAGCCATAGGGGGGTCACCCACATGGGGCAACCATTTAGGGCTAGTCTGGCTCAAAGAGTCAACTACACTGCTAGGTCACACTTTTGGCATCAACCTAACAGAGGAATAGAGGATGGGCCCAACTCTGCAAAGACTTAAAACCCAGTTAGCATATTGGGGCTCATACCATCTCTCCATCACGGGGAGAGCTCTTGCTTCAAACCAAGTTCTCCTCGCAGGGTCGTGGTACTTCGCATCCACATGGAAACCCAACTCCAAAATCATTGACGAAGTTAAAAGGTACATCCGAAACTTCATATGGGGGGCTGCCTCTACAGAGCAAAACAAGCGTCCACAAGTCTCTTGGCAACAGATTTGTATGCCCAAGAAGATGGGCGGTTTGGGAATCCTTGATCCTGACACTCAGATCAAAACTTTGCTAGGAAAATGGATTCCGAGATACCTCAGTCCGAAAGGAGGTTGGTGGAAACTTATGGTTACCCCTTCCATCCTTTCATCCTCTCCACTGCAAACCACCTCCTGGCCAACGACGCAATGGCGTGAGCGTTGCACGTGAGCGCGCGAGCGTACGCTCACGCAGGAGTGACGTGGCGTGAGCGTACGCTCACGCCAGCTGACGTGGCGTGAGCCTGCACACATGCTGACATGGCGTGAGCGTCATGTCAGCATGCTGATGTGGCGGTAAATGATGACGTGGCACTGTCCGTCAACTGCCACGTCAGCATTAACATGCGCCGCCTATAACCGTGGATGGTCCTATGACCGTGGAATTAATGCAGGGAATCTTGCCTAAATAGAATCAAGACGAGCGTTGAGGCCTACAATTGCAGCATCCAACATTGTGCAATTACAAATGTTTGTTTCACTTTTACAATTACGAAGACGACAAAATATCCTCACAAAGTGTGCGCCATAAAGGCTGCCACGAGAAGACTTCATCCCTCCTCAAATAACAATGAGAGTTATGATCATCTTCAAAAGATGATTGTAGTGCATAGCGACAGCAAGACATGTAGACTTCGAACGGTGCAATGACAAATGTGCACTACCTAAAAGTTGTCACTCAGACCTCACTCCGTATAGTTGGAGGCCATATCATTGCACAGCCGACGAATTGATGTGAATTACACATTTCAAATCATGGTCATCCACATACCACATTACATAGTTCATGCTACCCATGTGTTGTATCCCGCTGCAAAAGAGTATCGACCTCGTTGAAACTCATAGTGGCCTGGTGAATGAAGTTGTCACGTTTGGGATCGCAAACCATCCTCCTCAAAAATATGAAATACAAATGTTTGCAGGGTATGAATTTACCTCTCTTGCCCAAACTGGTTGATAGCATATTCACAAAATCAGGACATGTGCAATTGGGGAAATTGGAAACCGTGATGTCGTAGGTCCTGTCATGAACAGCAGATGTGGAAGTGATGATTGTGAATACCCGACCATATCCTGGATCGGGTACTTCCGTGGTGCTTCCGACACGAGCTTGGAGCATTCTTGCGGACTCCACTTTGCCAAAGTGTTCAGCGGTTGGAGGGAAACGCCGAACGAGCTTTCCATCTCGTTTGGTTGGCCACAAGTCAGGATTTGCCGGGGGACCCGGGAGGACGCAGGAGTAGTAGCACATGCATGGAGTTGGGGTTGTCTCGCAAGGGAAAAACCTGCCTCCTCCAGCATTTCAATCTCCTGAAAGCTGAGATGTGTTCCCACCTTCACGGGCCAAACGGTTGGAGGAGATGGCTTCATCACTACGGAAGGACGCACAGTTCCATGCACACATCTGGCACAATCATCTGCGCAGAACCAGAACTTGTGGTTCTTGGCTTCTGGTTGACCGTATGGACGCATCAAGCCCGTGAAAGTCGGAGCAGGAGTTCGGGCACCACCTCTGGATATAGATGAAGTGCACTTCTCGAAATTAGTTGCCCTGATCGCTGTACATTTCACACGAGACCCGACACTTGTGCGTTCTATGTGCCAAACGTGGTCGGGGCATGCGGACTCAAGCACATCAAGGGGGTTGTTTCTCTCCTGCACCATTTCAGTGGCACGGTTTGATGCTGGAGCTTGCCGTCGTGTTGGAGGTTCCTCCACAATGGAGGTTCCGGACACGGAGCTGTCATGCAGGGGAACACGAGGCTTCGAGAAGTTATCACGGTCTGCCCTGTGGGAATCTGAATCCGAACCAGGTGGAGTGTTCAATTTCCTCTTACAGGAGCCGAATCTCTCCTCCCCTTCAAGATGTGGAACTCTAGAAACAAGTGGCGTTCCCTGGGCATACATGCTCACCGCCCGTGCTATCTTGATTGGATCCCCAGATCTGTTTGCAGCACGCAACATCAACTCCGATTTGTCCGGACCCTTGCCACCAACCCCACCTCGTAAGAAATCACGGTATCGGGTTTGTTGTTGCAAGGCACGTATCAAATCATCTGTTGTTGCCACATACAAATCCCGACCTCGTTTCCCAGACTGCTGCAACCATGCATTGTGCACAGTTTCTGCCAAATTGCAAGATGGCATGTCTGCCATTTCCTCAATGGACATGTTCTGCAAAGAGGATAACCACACTTCAGAATAGTGCACAGGAAACAACATAAAGAAAGCAATGAGTCAAAAATATGGAAAGCAAATGTATGAATAAAGCATGAAATAGAAGCCTCGTACCATTGTCATGGCTGCTCCCCACTGTCTATACCGGAAGTGCCAAAACGCCAGCCAATCTTCCAATGCTCTCATACTCTCAAGTGATGCAGCTCCAGAAGAGAACCACCAGGCACGAATTGTCTGGAACAAAGTGTCCGCCTCCTTCATTGTTCTAGCATCTTTGTACTCTTTGCACAATTTACGGTGCTGAGTCTGCATCTCTGGTTTGATGTCCGACTTTGTATGTTTTTCCAGAGATTGTGTCCAATGGAATAGACATGTACGCTCTCTTCCTGGCATAGGCACTTTTGGGTCGCCCGATCCGAAGACAATACGAATAGCATTGAAATTTGCTTGAGCACTATCCGCCATGAAACCTGCGAAATTTGGAGATGGCAGCCCATGGCAGCCCATGACACGTATCAGGGAATTCCACATGAGCTTCTGGGATTCCGTATCCTCGGATTGCATGTCACAAACTGCAATTGTCATAACTCGTTGGTACACTGGATCGTAGACATGACAAGCCATTGTCGTCCAATCCTTCACTCGTTTCACATGATCAAACATAAGAAAACAGTTCTGCAAGTCCCCAGTCTTCTGCATCCGCTTCACGAGGCTAACCCCACTGCCCTCCCCAACAGTCGACATTTTGAAAAGAAAAACTTTGATGGCACCTTGACCTGGGAATACATTGTCCTGGATGTAATCGTACTTGCTCAGTCGTTTCAATTCCAAAATATTGTCTATGTAGCCTCTGATCCCAGAGCCCATTCTCAATGCATTGATCTGATGCCGAATGTTAGGTGAACTTAAAGTGGAGAAATGATCCATGACCAGGTCCAATGCTGCACCGTCAAGTTTAGTCCCCACAGAATCTCCTTCACTCAAAATATGGCTTTCCAAGAAGGACTTGCTTGCGCCAAGAGCAATTGCAGATGTTGTTGCGGATGGGTTTCTCCCGAACTCCTGTTTGATCAACCTCGATACTGTCTCAACACTCTCCCTGTAATCCCCCTTCGAGACAGGATGGTTATGGAATCCAAAATGCACACAAGCTCTCGTCATTGTATTCAAACGGTGGACAACATAGTACATTCTTGCTCCGCAGAGCGCCAAGCAGGATGGCACAAGTTTGCAGAATTTGCAGACGAAAGTGTTTGCCGGTGGAGGGGCAGTCCCAGGCTGAAATGGATTCTCCGCCAGACCCTCCCATTCGCTTTGATTATGAACTCCAGACTGAAGAAAGTGTCTGCAATTCAAATTATCACACCTAAGGTGTCCATTGCAAACTGTCCTCCTGAAAACAAGCTTGTCATCATTCTGAATATTGGATGTTTTTGTTCTGCACCACGGGTGCCCGTCGTGTTTCTTGTCCATTCCATGCATCATGATTGTTACACCTCCAACTCGCGGAGGAGGAGGCAGCTCGAATAGGATATCGCCATCAAAAGTCTCCGGCAAGAACTTCACAGGCACCTGCTTCAAAGATTCCCAATCAATTCCCCGCAACTCACTTTTGAATCCAGCCATTCCTCCCATCGCCCGCAATTTTGGAATGACACTACAAATCTCTTCTTCATCAGCTTCTGCAACCACAGTAGGAAGGACTGGATTTGGAATTTCACTTATGTCATCATCGGAAGAATCCGAAAGCTCAACGATTGGAGTGGAGGAAGTCTGTTCTTTTTTCACCACCACCTCCCTCTTGTCTTCAACGACCGAAGCAGCAGTCCCGGGCGTCACATATGACCCAAGGGACTTTCGCCGAGGCTCTCCAAGTACTCTGTATCGACCAGGACGCACTCTCCACTGGCTGATATGAGCCGTCTCATCACGGTTTTGGAAAGAATATTTCACCAACTTCCCTTTCAGATCGTAAACCTCTTTCTCCAAAAAGATGGAGCCATTCTGCAGCTGAAAACGGGTAGCCAAGACATGTTCCAGAACAATTGCAAATCCATTGTCAAGGACTTCCTGGGAGAACGGCACTGGTTTGTCGTCTGAGAAGAACTCCGCTTCAGAGGAAGCCATCTTCCTTCCTCGAGTATGTTTGTACCTTGCTATCGCAGATCTAGTGTAAATCGGTTTACTGCTGTCTCCAGAACACAGTTGAAGAATGAGCAGAGCATATGGCGGAGGAAGCTCAGATAACGACTGTGCATATTCTGTTATTCATTCCAGATATGCAGCCGTCCATTTTAATTACTTTTCTTGTGGGCCCAGTGGTCAGAGAATCCATAGGGGCAGTGTCGGCAACTGTTAAACCGTTAATCAGAACCTCATCAATAAACCCAATAACAAAGCCGACTTCCTGGAAGCATGCCACAGGATCCGAGAATGGGATTGCAGATTAAGTAAATGTATCTATATACTACTACCAATGATCATGCGCACCTGGAAAGTTCCAAATGTGCAACGAATGTGGGGTTTGGATAACAAGGATGACCGTGTATGATATTCCAAAATTTGTCATCAAACTCTCGTTCATTTATATTTATTTGTTTAAGACTGCGCATCAATTTCTGGGATTCGCTGTTCTTTTTAAATATTGAACCAGTTATAATTTAGAACACGCCGTTTTGTTTTGGGCGGCACACGTCAGACATCCATAACTGAATACGAACAGCTGTACACCAATTGCTGGCATGTGCACTAATAACGAAACGACTATGTGTAACGGTCACGCGGGAGGGAATCCGATGCTTCTAGAGACACGCAAGAACACAGGCAATCCCGCAAGAAATCGGGAGTCACTGCGTTTTTCTACTTTTCGCGCTTAGAGGGAGAGTGGTAGTCAAGCTGGAGAGGGTTCCTTCTAGAATACGAAAGAGAAGAAAGTCTCTTTATTTTACTTCCCTTAGAGAGAGACGCAGAGCAAGAGAGAAAATGACGAGGCGTCGTTTGTTGGAGAACACAGGGCCAAGGCAGCAGGTGAACGCGGAGACTGATTCACAAGAGCAGACGGAGACTGAGGCAGCGGCTGCGACACAGTCGGCGATAAGAGTGCGCCAGCCTGTGGAGGCAGAGATGAATCGCAGGGACACTGAAGAAGGTGGAAGCACGCGGAACGCCGAACCTGAAGAAGGTCAAGAAACCCTTGCGCAGACAGAAACTCCAGCAGATGTGAGAGGGAAGAGGAAAGCTGCAGAAGGGGATCAAATTTCAAAACCTAAGAAGGTGCCAGTAAGTTTTATCATATAGTCTGTGTGATTGCCTTTCAAGGAGTCCTTCCTCTTCCATTCTTTAGCAGGAACTACTGAATCGCGAGCGTCGTTAACGCCATTCGATTCTGCTCATGAGATTTATGTACCTATGTGTTTGAAGAGAGAGTCTGCACTTACTATTCTCCCTAAACTACACTGAATGTCGTTGCCGCCAATCAGTTGCACATATATGTCATTACACAACACCGATCCGGCAGGTTGTTATCTTTTGTGATTGTCGTTAACGCCGTTCGCTATCGCTCTCACTTTTGTTTTGAATACGGCAGTCTCGGCTTTGCATGTGTAGATTGTGCTGAATTCTTTCACACCATTCATGGTGAGTTTCCTTGATACAGAGTGATTGTCGTTACCGCCATTCACTATTTGCAAATCACTTAGTCAGAACTGAATGGCATCGTGCAGAAAACTGTGAGGTCGAAGCCTACAGGATCAGAGGGGAAAGGATCTGGAGATGGGGACGAGTCCGCAAAAAGCTCAGAGAATACAGATGAAGCAGATGAATCCGAAGTGCACTACCTTGACAAGGTGAAAGAACTCATGTCATTCCAGAAGGTAAACTCTCAGGAGGTTATAAGGGACATGCTCGTATCTGGAGGGCGTCTGGACATACCTCTGTGCCGGATGATATCAATGCCTGTTGTGCGTCCACCTCTTTCCCATGACATAACAAAATTGGAGAGTGATTTTGTGCATGGATATAGACTTGGTGCACAAGTTTTTTATGTGTCACTGACGGATATAAATGGGAAAAGCACATTAGTTTCTCCAGAGATCAGTGATAACTGGGATGAGTGCTGGAAAGATGCCAATGAGGAGTTCGAGCTGGGCCTCATGATGGGAAAGAACACCCAGCAATTTTGCAACCACATGTTCTACGTCTGGGACGGCAACCACCGATTGCTGGCATGGATGGGATACATTCAGAAACACCATTCGAAAGACAAAGACAAGCATGTTGCTGTGGAGGCAATGGTTTTGGATCCAGGAAACGACATCGCTAGGCTTCTTACAGCTATGCACGACGTGAACAAGTAAGTCATCCAGGAGATTTCATTCCCTCTGTAGTGTCTTGTTGATCCTCAAAAAACAGTGTTAAGGAATGCAATGTTTTCAATGTTTTTGCAGATCGACAGAGAAATCGCATGTGACAACAAGCTTGGTTCACACACTATTCCGAATTCAGAGGATTGGTCTGATGAAGCTGGATGATTTTCGGACAGTACTACCACCCAATATCATCAAGAAGTGCGAAACAGGAAGAGCTGCAGGCACTTGGTATTCTTTGACACGAGAGGCGTTTCTGGAGTACATGTATGCGGTAAGCCCGAGTCTGTAATCTGTTTACTTTTCGAATACATGTTTAGAGTCCCTTCGGAGCTAATCACTACTTGAATGAATGCAGCAAGAACTGGCAGAGGCAGCTGAGAAGGGAAAATCCGAATATTACCGCACTACACCAGAGGAACTAAGGACATCAAAGGGTGTGGAAGCTGCAATAAAGAAGGAGTTTGAGATGCGAAGAACCAAATTGATGTCAGCCTTCGGAAAGCAGCTTAGAATAGTAGATCCTGGACTTGGTCCTGAGTTCCTTCAGCAGATCAAAACACACTATGACAAGCATGTGCATCCGGAGATGCAGCAGGAGAAATTGCACCGGCTGGCCATATCGATGGTCGACCCACAAACAAAAATAAGGTGGCTGGAGATATGGAACTCAGATCAAACAGTAAAGGACTTGAATCAGTTCCCAAAGAGCACCATACAGCCTGGCACAAAGGTGGAAGGAATCATGATTTGGTGTTTGATAACTGGCTCCACAAGGCTACATTTTGGAGTCAGGTGTGTATTCGAACATGCTGTTTCTTCTCTTCAAGTATGTGATGTGTTTCTTTTTTGCAATTCTGACAAATATACTATTTGCAGCTCGAAAAGCGCGCCGTCATTGTGCTGGATCAGACTTTGAAGGACCTGAACATTGCGATTGTTTCCCCTCCCCAAATGTCATTGGAGGCATACATAAGGAAGTGGAGAGGTCTCACCTGGAGATACTGTTTTTTCCGGGAGTTCTCCAAAGATGGTAACATTTTACGGTCCAACGACTTTGACAGTCAGGTTGGAGGAGAGTGGGCCATGATGCGAGTTGTGTACAGGTGAAATGTCATACTTGAAACTCTACTGTTTTTTTGGGAAAAATTGTGGCTTCATATGGATTGCAATCTTAGATCCAGATTGAATGTCGTTGACGACATTCACTTCTTTGTCTGAGTCATTCTTAAGCGAGTATATGAGTTCACCTGGTTAGGATCTAAGGGTGCAATTATATTGTCCCTGATTAGAATTGATAATGTCCTTGAATGGCGTTGAGTCACATACGGAGTTGTTGTGTGGTCCTCAAGGTTATTTAAATTTTTGTAATGTCCATAGAGGTTACAATGAGGGTTGATCACTTCATTTTGCTGAATGTCAATGCAGACATTCAGTTGTTCTGCATTGTTTTTTCCTCTTGCGATGAATATGGAGGCTTGATAAGCTCTGTTTTAAGAAATCCAAAGTGAATGTCGTTGACGACATTCACAGCTGTGTCTGTATTATTCAAAAGCGACAAATTCAATTTTCATGGATTGGGGAGCTAAGTAATTGGTTTCTTTTTTGTATTTTTGTGAATGGCGTTGACGCCATTCACATACAGTGATGTTGTGAGGTCCTCAGTGATAGGTTCGTTATGAATGTGCATTGAGTTTTCCTGGATGGTTCCTTACTCAATTTTTTTATTTCCATCCTGTGATTTTGCTTCATTTCAGTAATAATTTGGCTTCATTCTTGAATGTCGTTGACGACATTCACTTCTATGTCTGTGTCATTTCTAATCGCTTATTTGCATTCACCTGGATTAGGATGTATTTACAGTGTCATGGAATGGAATGTTCTGAATGGCGTTGACGACATTCATATCTGGAGCAGTAGTGTGGTCCTGAAAGGTCCTTGGAGCAGTTGTCAGAGCCATTTCAATCCATGTTTTATTCTTTCTGTTCTACTTGCATCTTACTCACTGAGCGCTTTTGTGGGTTGGGATTCATCTCCTTTTTTCAGGTACACGAAATATGTGCTTATGGAAGGAAATCACCTGAGCGGAATTCCCGACTATCTTGACATGTGGTCGGACCCTGCAAACGATCCAACCATGTATACTGCAGGGATATTGAAGGACTGGAGTCCTTCTCACTTCAGAGACTGTGGGTGGTACCTTGACTGCCCACCTGAGCACACGACCTTTCAAGAACAGCATATGAAATACTTGAACAATAACGCTGAGATGCTGGCGCCTTTGACTGACGAAGAGTATCAACGAAACATAGCAACCTTGGCTGCCAAGGAGCCTGATGCTCAGGGAACGCCGCAGAAGGGAAAGAAGGCGGGCCGCAAACCAAAAGACAAGGCTGTTGATGTCATAGCCATCTCACCAGCAAAGCCAAAGGACAAAGACAAGTCCAAAGAGAAGGAAAAGGACAAGGGGAAGGAGAATGAAAATGAGATGGAGAGTGGGCAGGACTTTAGTGCTAGAAGATATACCCGCACTCTTCAGTGCGTGTTCGATGCCAAGCCACACCCTTCCCGTTCTGATTCAGCAGGAGAGATGAAAATTGTTAATGAGGGTTGGCTTTCGATGATGCAGAGTCGAAAGAGAGGATACACTGGGGTGCCATCCCCTACCTGGGACAATATAATCTCATTCCTCAATCTGGTGAGAATTCCAGTTTCTTTCCTTTTTCTCTGAATGTTTCGTTGGCAGTATTTCAGTCTCGTTCTTTGAAAACATTCTTGCCATCGTTCTTATAAAAAACATGTCTGTTGCAGGTGAGCACAGGTCCCCCTTCGTGTGCGGTGTGCAGAAAACTTATGCGGCCGACATTGTCATTCTCGACATCCCGGATGGCCAGGCTGTGCCAGAAGTTCTTCCAAAGGGCAAGACGCCAGGGTGGAACAAATTCGAGGACAACTACTGGAGTTGGGTATTCGGGTTCTGTAACAATTTCCTCTCTGATGCAGGGACACTTCTGCTTTTTCAGTCATGTGACAATGATAGTCGTCGGGCATTGGCATCATACCTCAAGTCTTCAGGGTTTGAAGTTTTGCGCACATGGAATTGTGTGAACAGCCTCTACCTTGTGAAAGGGGGTTTCCCTGGTCAGCTGGTATGCCGTCTGCCTTCTGCTTATGCTTTGATCATGAGTTTCAATTTTCTCTGCAGCTCCACTCTAGTAGAATGTTTTATGATCGACACCGATCATCAACGATTCATGGTTTTTTGGTGTCAGAGTTCTGAATAGCCGATGTACACACTTCCACTTTAGATTGTGTTTACCACACTAACCTGCTATCTTTGGCAGACGAGGATGTTCGAGGCGATCTGCCTGCAGAGGATTCGCACATCAAAGACACCATCCTCCATCCGCAGCTTTGAGATTTCTGACCAGGGTTGTTTCGTCAACCCCCCCTATGAGCCCCATGTCGATGACATTTTGTACAACTTCATGCAGTCCAGTCAGACTCTGAAGAGACCAGATGGCACTCCCTGGAGAGGTGCAAAGGAAAAGTCACCAGCATTCATGCAAATACTGCTGGAGTCATGCAGCCACCGCTCTGCACGGGTGGTCGATCTTTCTGTATCCACAGGTTCGTTCTCTCCCTTCCGAATTGATTTTCTTTCACCAGTTCCATCTGCTTAAATCCCCCCCACCAAACTGTTCATGTCCTCCTGTCTGGTGCAGGAGCAACTTACCACGCATGCAAGGCAGGCGGAAGAAGCCTTTTTGGTATGGAGGGTGATTCTGACCTCTACAACACAGTGCTCCTCCCCCTTTTGTCTGGCTCCACTTCAGGCACACAGACTGATCGGATTCATATTCGAAATGATGACGATCCCGAAGATAAGCAGGTCGACAACGACTTTTCATGTGAGTAAGTGCTAAACCCTCTTTGGGAGTCATACTCAATTTCTCGATAACATCAAAGTTACAGTAATAACTTTTTCAGGCTGTCTTTCAAGAAAGCCAGCGGTGGATCTTCAGGAGATACAGTCATTTCTGGCGAGTCTGTTTTCGACAGCCCCCTTTCCAATTTTCTGCTCCCTGTTTATGCCGAAGCAATGGCACTTCACGCGTCCGAGTCCCTATCCCCTGACTTTTTAGTGGCCAGCCGTAGGTGTATCCAGCGTGGATCCGGTGTTCTAAAATACTTAGACTTAGATGCAGAGGAAGAGGGGATACATTGTACTGACTCTGAGTCAGACTGAACTGTATTCTTTTAATATTCATTTTCATATTATCTGGAAAACGTTGAATCCCCTTACTCTACCGTAGTTGTTCCTTTAGAACAAATAATAATCACAGAATCAACTTTCGTTTAAATTGCTATATGTATGAATCCATCTCACAAACCTTCCTGACTCTTCTCATATCCATTGTGCATTCATCTACACTGTATTCATGCGTGCTCCATTCATGAAAGCTTCCTTTGTACAACATCCATTGTATATTCATCCTCTGTACTCTTTAATCCACCCCACAAACCTTCCACACTCATTTCATATACTTTGTGCATTCGTCAAAAGATTTGGTCATGCATCTTCCTGTCATGAATTTTTGTCATTGCTCAACATCCATTATACATTCATCCATTTTACTCTTATCCATCCGTCATTCATCCATCTACATAGATTTTTCAAACTCATCCATCTATTTATCATCCAACTGTACATTCATCCATCATTTATTCAATGTCTTTTATTATGTCGTCCAGCTTGTTTCCGCGGTAAAGGGTGCCAATCCGCGGGAATACACTCCACTTCTTTCTGGGTGCGTGGTGACTCGGCCTCCACGTGTGATGACGTGGACTGAGCCCCGTGACGTGGCATTTGCGCAAGGTGACGTGGCGTGAGCGCAGTCGCGCTCACGTGACTAGGCTCACGCCGAGGCATCCCTGCCTCCTGGCAGGCCTCTAGCAGATGGTTGGTCCAAGGCTATTGCCATAAATCCCCTGGGTCAGCTCTTTGGTCCTCTATATGGAAAGCCTGGAATTGCTTTAGGCCTTTTTTAAGGAAGCAAGAACCTGTCTCCTTCCAAGAATGCTTAAGACAACACCTCTTCCTTAATACTCCAATTCCTACAATGGAAGAAAAGGGCCAGGCCAAATGATGGGCAGCATGGGAGACACGAGGATACTCCACCATCAAACACCTGTGGGAGAGCACCCTAGAGTCTCTGCAGGCAGCTCTTGGACATCAACGTCTTCAATCAGGCATCCCCCATATCATTCGTTCCATTCCAGACTTCTGGAAGCTACTGCTTAAAGACGGGCCCACACTACTGCAAGCCAATCAGTGGGTCCTCACTAAGCATCCTTCATCCTCGGTCCTATACCTCACTAAAGTCACCCGTTTCTCTATATCAGGCCACATTTTTCACCTGGATTCCTTCTTTGGGTCTCTTATGCTCTCTTCTGACCAGACTGCCTCCTTCCCTCCTGGCTTTGCAACGCCAGCCAGAGTTTACCTTTGGTCTTCTAAACACCGAATCCAAAATCCAACAGCCCCCCGGGGAACCCCATCCTGCCATGGTTAAAGCAAAACTCTTTTGTTCTCATTGGGGGAGCAGATATATCTTCCCTTCAGCTGGATACATCAGCTGAATGGAAATGGGCCTTCGGCGACAAGCTTGTACCCTTTTTCTCCTACTCAGCCAAAAAAGGTTACAGGGCCCTCTTAGGGTCTACTCCTCTCCACTCCAAATGGAATGACAGATGGTCTCATGAAAACTTCAATGATGAAAACTGGAAGGTTATTTGGTCTCAAGTATGGAACAAGTCCAAACTAGCGAAGATCAGTGCCTTCTTGTGGCAAGTGGCGAACAGGGTCTTGAAAGTGGGGCAGTTTCTAAACTCTAGAGAGGCCTTACTCTGTCAATGCTGCTGCATAGGTACAATTGAATCACTGGAGCACTGCCTTATCTACTGCACGGCCCCTAAGGCAATTTGGCCATTCATTCGTCGCTTCTACACATCCTAGGGCATTTTACCTTCTTCTACTGTGGCTACTCTCCTCAACTATGACCAAAGGGGCAAATCTGAAGCCTTATCATGCCCGGTTTTCAAGTCCCTTAGAACCTCAACTTTATGGAACATTTGGAAATGCTGGTGTGACTGGACACTCAACAAAGAAAACACCTCCATTTTCAGCCGTTCTGTCTTTGGTCTATTTTGATCTTACAATTGCAGCTAAAAAAGCTTGGGCGTTGCTATGTGCAAAGGTCGCCAAGAAGCCTCATCGCAAGCTTAGCCTCCTCCTGGCCTTCCGAGCAACGTGGGGAAAATCTGGGATCTTTTGTAGCTTCACTGATGATCTCGCTTGTACTTGGACAGACAGAACCCCCCCCGGTTGGCAGGGACAACGAGCAAGCCTATTCGGTCTCCCCAGAATTTGACATATCGGATATCAATTGAAGGCACATCAGACCTGCATCGGCAATGAGGCTACACTTCCACAAATATATAGTGTCCTGCTTAATCCCTACTTTTCACCTTCTTTCCCTCCTTTCTGGATCTTCTTCTACCTCCCTCTTCTATGAACTCTTCTCTCCCTCCCTGCTTATCTATCGCCAGTTCCACGCTATGCTAGACACCTAGGGTTGCACCGGTCACACTAAGCCGTTATGGCCTTCTCCTTCCGGATGGGAGTTCACTTCCATTAGGGTCCCCTCTTCAATATAAAGAGGGTGATGCCGATGATGCCTACTGATGAATAGGAGTCTCTATTGCTAGCTTATTTTCTAGCTAGGTGAAGTTTGGTTCTTCGTTACATGAATTGTAGCTTCAGGTCACATATCTGCGAGAACCCGGCATGGTCTCCATGTGAAAAGCCTTATGGCGGCCTTCGGGCAAACAAGGGTTTTAATTTTTTTTCCCTTCAATAATCTTCTCAATAAAGTTTTACCAGGGTCCTGATCCCTTTCCTTAATAATTTATTTAATTTTTATTTTAAAAAAAACATTAACCTTAAATGGACATCAACTAATCGACAGTTTCTACCAACTAACTATCCGACAGCTTCTTGTACGCGGCCTTGCAAGCCTGCTGTCCCATAAATGCAAAATATCTACCTTCTTGTAAGTTTGTTTGAACCTAAAATGGTGAGTGTGTGAGTTAGTGTGGGCCCATTTGCTTGTTATCATCTCGCGGAAAGGACTGCCACTTTTAGATACAAAAGTAGGTGTCCATTAAGGGAACTGTCCATTTAAGGTTCATCTCCCTTATATACACTTTTGCATGCACTGCAAACTAGCCAAAAAACTTGGGAGCAAGGAGATTGAACTAGAGTACCAGTCTTCTTAAACATAGAAAAGTGAGATTTCCACAGGCCTGATTTGCAAGCCTCTAACCGAAGACCTTACTCATCCACTCCCACAACCAATATAGACAGTAACAGTGTAGATATTATACTTTGGAGAAGGTTACACAAAGATTGCATTGAGACCAAGGAAATTCTGACCAAAGAATCACTTTGAAAGACATTTTATTCGCAACAATGAATCCTTGCCCTTCAAATCCTCATGTTGTGCCCATCATCAATTCGCCTTCCCACAGTACTTGAGCCAGCAACAGGGGACTTACTGTAGCAAAATAGATGAAGACATCCCAGCATTCTGGACCAATTCTGTTGGGAGACAAAGTGCTGCTGTCAGCAGCTTGTAAAATGGCCTGTCGGGTTATGTGTACACAGACATACTAAAACCAACAAACAGCTTCTGAAACAGATCAGGCTTTGATGTGAGAGGTACATTATCAAGTATATACTACATACTAATTTGGCTTTAGGGTGATCATCTGACGTGAATTCCATCACATCTACTTCTCGGTTTACTATGTGATGGGAATTAGTGATACCCTGCAGGGGGCCTAAACCCTAAGAATAATCTGAAAAGATGGAATGAGACCTCAATGAAACCAAGTGCCGTCATCTTTACACATGAAACTAAGAATGTCAACATCTCTTTTACCACCATTGGAATAGCCATGAGTCCAGACTCTGGGGAATAGGAGCCTGCAAATACTCATCGAACCAGAGCCAGCGACAAATAACCCCTTAAGCTCGAGCTTCCCTGGTGACACAACAATTCCTCGCGAAACAGAGAAAAAGGGTAATGGTAACAAGGTCAGCTGCCCTATGCCAGCAAGCTGAAGAAATTGTTTGCATAATGCATCGGCCTCACGTTGGGGTGTGGCTGCAAAGAGATAAACGAAACATCAGGAATTAGAACTTTCAACGACAAATGACTGACGGTATTCGCTGACTGTTGTACATAAACTCCCCAAATTACTACTCAGAGCAACCCCTCTCCCTGTTCTTTAGTCAGGGTGGTGAATTGCTACACCACCTCTATCAGGTAATATCCACAATGACCCTCGGAACTTGAGCAAAATGGAGATGGGCCTCCACATATATAATGGAATTTATCTAGGAATAAGCTATTTTCTAGTCACCTCCCTTTGAGAACATCAGTGATTTTCTCACTGTTTGCCATGCTCTCCTTATGTACCCTACAAACTATAGATCCCTCCAGCCCTTGACACAGAAGAACATTACATTTTGATTGAGCACATCATAGCCAACACATAAATATTTCCCTTTGTCTACTCTTCTGACCAGTACTAATTCACAAAGACATACAGACATACCACAGCGCTGAATTTTGTGACCTCAGGCTTCAATTGGGGTGCCTCAAACCGGATAAATGCTCCTTTGTTGCCCATCTGTAAAGCCCCGTCACAAGAAGGGATGTTACCAAAAGAGGTATCTAGGGACAACAAGGCCCGTTAACGGCTGAAAGTACTTGCTTTCCACATGAGCTCCACTATAATATTGATAGAAGGAAATTCTGAGTGTGACACCAAGTCTCTTGAGGCTGTCAAAAGAGGAAAAGTGGCAGCTCCACAATCTTTTTGCTTGCAAACTAAACTACTTTCACCGAACATATACATAAGACTAGTTGACACTCATGGATAGCCTTATATACCTGGTCACAGTAGTTTGGAGCGGAGAAAACAGTAATAAGCTTTCCATCATGGTCTTCTTCATATCCTTCATCCTTCACCTCATGTGACCGGACCACCAGTTCTGATCCATCAAGGGCCCCCAAAGTTAATTCTTCTTGTATGCAAAATGATTGTCACCTCCACATTTCCTGGACAAATTGAACTTGTGCAGATTTTATACTACATCTGAACCAGGATAGAAGACATCCACCATGGTAAAAGCCTCAATGTGACAACAGCCAAGGAGGATTTGCAGCAATATCTTCAAGACTTCCTGCATTAGTCTGAACATCGAAATGGCCCCATGCCACCATTGATTGCGGCTCACACAGTGAGACTCATGACCTGGGGTGTGGGTAGTATCCAACAAGGCATCCTATCTACAGGAAAAATTGTAACCTGGTGACTTAAATGGACAACTCACAGAACTGGAGATGATAGAGACTGACAAGGGAAAGGATTTTACCAAGATTATTCTCTTGCAAAAAGCGGTGGGTCACATCGGATCCGAAGGCAACACCTACTCCACGTTTGCTGGGAGCCCGGCCAAGGCCTGGGTGTGGATCACTCCATAGCAGCTCACACATTAAGCCTGCAGCACATCCACACAACCACAAAAGTTCATTGGCAAGAATGTCACCGATTGCACAAAAAAATAACTCCTTTAGCTGTACACACAATCTTCCACATCCATGTACATTGCTGGAGTAGGCACAGAGTGGCTGGTTCAACACCCAATAGGCAAATAACCCTTTCATAAACATAGAAGGAACATGCCTTCGCCAGAGGAAGTAGGATACCGGACGCCAAACATAAGAAAACAAAGGTGCGGAGAAAACAATCTTGGAATACCTTCATCTGGAGGTTCCCGGAAGCGGTCAATGGCACGAATGTCAGAGAGCTTGACCCCATCACTGCTGAAGAGGCCACCATGAACCACAAAAATCTTCTCATTCAGTACATTGACCAGTGGCAGACAACAAAAGACCTCTGCAAAAAGCTCTGCCATCGTCTCATTGAGCTTGCTCTTGACTTCCCCATGAAATCCGTATATCTTGTTCATGCTTTTGCTCTCATGGTTTCCCCTAGACAAATAAAGCCCTGCACCCACACGATACAGCAAAGGAAAATTAGGATCACCAGACAATCTTGGACTAATTCAACCAAGTATTATGTAAAAGCAAAAGACAATCCTATATTGTATATGTGCCACCATGCAGAGTCATAAAAAAAAGGAGAGATAATAGTTCCTCTGCTGTATGTCTGCCAAGAAAATAATGCACTTTCTTACCCCCAGTATTTGAATTGTTCTCTCCCTAATACCCTACTTTCGTTGTACTATACCTGTTACCCTTAAGGAATACAACTACAGATTTCCAAAGCTCAGACCACCTTGACAATTCATTGATTTGTCAGCAGCTATGTTTGGCCCCAATCCTTTCTCATGAACAAGATAGACAAATGCTACATAGGAGCCTGTGTAAAATAGATTTCCTTCACTCACGAGCACTAGCTGGATGCTGGCTTTATAATGACTAGGTAGAAAAGACTTTGACTTTTGAAGAAGTTGATGGTGGAGATTGTCTCTGAACAGTGGATCAGTGAGATATAGGAAGACTTTGGTACTTGTATGACAGTGATGGACTCAAGGAGGGAGAAAGGTTCTGAACTGTGAATCAGTGAAGTATCTGACCTGTTGGATAGAGGCACTTGAAGGCAAAAAGGGTGAAGATGACCTCCACAGAGAAGGAGCCTCGGTCAACAAAGTCCCCATTGAACAGGTAGGGATTCTCATCTGATGGAAGGCCATTCAGCTCAAAAATGTGGAGCAAGTCGAAATACTGCAATGACTCCATCACAAACCCCATATGATTCCAACCAATCAGCCACTGACTTCTTAAAAACAACAAAGTACCAGAGCATCAGCCAGAACAAACCAGACAAGCCTGCTTTGAACAACATAACAAAGCCAGAGAATCAGCCAGCATAATCAAAGATGAGCTAGCACCTGGCCATGGATATCACCACAAACAGTGAAGTGGGCTTTGTCTGGAATGGTGATGTCAACCAGCGTGGGAGATGCTAGTAATAACTCCCGTGTTTGCAACAGTATTTGGAACGCATATCTGATAGCCATCCCTGCCTTACTTCAGTCTTAACTTACTGCTAACAAAGTCACCAAACACGTGACGGCCACCACAACCCGCCAAGATAAACAGCTATAATAGGGTCACAAATCCCGTTAGTGAGAAATGGACTTGCAACTGTGAGAGTTGGGTCACTGACTAGATGTGGGAGTCTGAGAGAGAGAAAGTAGATCACAAAGGCTTCCAGAGCACAAGACAGTAGAATCATACTCTGCCTATAGATATGTACTCAATGAAGATTTGCACAAATCTACATTTGCCACAATAAAAACACCTTCTATGTATATTGCGCTGATTTTTAAAGTCATCCATCATCTTCTTGACGAACTCCAGGGTGATGTTATCCCCTTCTAGCCTAGCATCCTGGTACGAATCCTCGACCTCTGTGGAACAACCATTGTCACCAGTAAATGGGTTAGATTAGAACAGAGTGGTATACCATGACTCCCACATACAAAGCACTTGGAGTGATAGTAAGGTACAGTAGAGATCAAGAAGAAATTTTACTCGGCCTTATAAACTCTGAAGAAACTGTTGGTTGCTCCAAGGTTGAGCTCCCTGTCAGAAGGAACAAGTACTTGGGCGGAAGAAGCTTCAAGAGTGGGTACACCAACATCGCCAAGAGCAGAAATATAACAGGCATAAAGTGCCAACCCCTTGTCTGCCAGGCAGTGGACACAGCTGACCTGGCAGCATCCATGCTGGCGCCTGCCAGCAGGGCACCACGGTCACTTTTGTGGTCAAGGCTCGACCAAGGCTACAGTCCCTGGACATGAGGCCTGCTCCTACAAACCTATCAGCCTCTCTCATCCCCTTCTCACCATCCTCCTCCGTGACAATTTAACTTCCTTCTGATGTGCCATGCTGGAAGGCATCCAGGGAATATAAGGTTCACACTGCTCCCCGATTTCAGGAGTAATGTCCGTCAGACATTAACAAAAACAATCAAACTTCATCCACTTGAACTTGCCGAGTGCATACAGTGCAGCCGATCACTACAAGGAGATGAATGAAGAGACTGCAAATGCATGCAAGTTCAATCTTCTTGAGGGTACCTATGGCGCGGTAGTCAATTGTGTCAGCTATCAAGGGCCGCTCATCATCTGCCATGGCAATGGCCTCCTCAAATCTGATTTTCGCAACTGCTTTCTCACATTCCCTAAGCTTCTTGGTTGCATCAGGGTCCTTCGGCACAATCCTTTGGACCTGCAGTCCACCAAAATCTTCCAAATTCCCCTTCATGAAGATTTTGTGAAGACCTAGCAGTTTCATACATGATGTCTGAATTTTTTATTCACTAATTACTAGTTCCTAGTTGCAACTTCACTAGTTACGAACACCCTCCAGACCATAGAGCACATAAGTTGGAATATTCCCCAGTTGCCCAATGCAAATACCCTTACTACGCCATCACTGAACCATATATATTCCAGTGCAGAGAGATGCAAGGCTCCTGTACCTGCCCATTTTAGACTGTAGTGTCATTTGTTCTCTAACAGCTTTCCTCTGACAGTATGAAGCAGACAAGGTGGAAGTACCTGCCGAAAGTCTTTAAGAGCTTCCTTGAACTTGCCTATTGCCAAGTATGCTGCTCCTCGTCTGTAGTAACCCTGCACCCATAGAATACTTTGAAAGATGAGAACAACAATCACAAGCATGCACAGGGTTGTCATATGGGATTGCATCATGCAACACCCAACAACTCCTAACTTGTCAAGTCAGCATTCCTACATCCTCCAAACCCATCAGCATTCATATATCCAACTAGTAAGTGTATATCAACACATGCATCAGATGTACACAGTATGCACTGAGGTTGTCATTAGCTTCTGAAATACCTTGACATACTTCGGACTAATTTCGATGGCCTTTGTGGCATCCTCAATAGCACTGCCATACGCCTCCATTTTCGTTTGGGCAAACGCTCGGTTCGCCCAGTACACCGCATTGTGATTATTCAAATCTATTGCTTGACTGTAGAGTTCTATAGCTGCAGTGAATCTGTGGGCTGCCGTAGCAGAGACAAACATCCTTGTCAGAGGTCTGTGTATGGGTTCCTCACATTGTCAAGCCTGCTACCTCACTAGCAGGATGAAAAGGCATCCTCAGAAATACTCTCAAAACAACTTTACAGCCCATTTTAAATCATGAGTAGAGCTACTTGAGTTGATGACGTCCTTTGATGGGGAGCTAGCAGACAGAATTTTTAAAAGTGACAATAAAGTACATTGTCCAGTTACAACAACGATGGTTGCAAGAGGGATGGAATAGCACAGGGAGAGAGACAAAATGACCAAATTGGATACAGACTAGACAGAGCTAGAAAGCACTAGAATCACATATACGACTGGGAAATACACTAGAACTCTTTGCTATTGAGAGGCAGAAACCCTCTATTTCTTTCCTACCACCTCCCCTTCTGGCTTGGGTAGAAGGAAAGGCAGCAGCAGCAACATCAACCGCTCACAAGGTTCGGTACTGGAACTGGGGTGAAGAGAAGTCAAACTGACCTTGAAAAGCCGCATTGGCAGCCGCCTTCAGTTCCTCAGCTTTTTCAGTGTCTGGAGCAGAATTACCATTCATGGCTATGGTCGCCATAAGTGATTTGTCCTCCCTGATATGTGTCCCTTTCCCTAAGTAAGGATTAAGATTTCCCTGGCCTGGGCAGAATAATTCACTCTTCGAAACCCCCCCCCCCCCCCCCCCCCCACCCCCCACCTTTTTCACCACGGGAGAATCCCTGGTGCTCCAGATTCTCCTTAACTCTTCCACTCGAATTTTTACAACCCAACCAAACCCACTGCTTCGACACCTAATGGTATATCTCGAACAATTGTTTCTCGATTTGCTCTGCTCTTTTGCTTGTTGCCCTGTAAGGATTCACCTCATATCAGGCTACCATCTTCCCCTTACATATGAATGGCAGTACATAAGCATCCTTGCATATTGCATATATTTTCAAACAAACCCGGAGATGAACGAAAACAAGGCTGACAAGCGGGTACCTGAAAAACCGGGACAGCATGTGCGGTATCAAAGCCGCTTCCCCGAAACACTTCCAAAGCTTGGCAATAAGGGATTGTATTTAGGAAAGCAAGGACTGACCACGTACAGAAGAGATAGAAGCCAACTAGTCACCTATACCCAAATCCCCGAACTAGCCGGCGAACAAACCCGGCCTTGCAACTCAAACAGCCAAACGGCTACACACACTAGTCACAACAGAAACAGAGGGAGGCTTGTCATCAACGAAATGCCATAAATGTGACATTCGGGGAGACATCAAACGAATGCCTCGCAACACAAGCAAGATCAAACCAAATCATAAATGCACTAGTCGTGACAACAGGCACAAGGAGACTCAAAGGGTTCAACAACCATCGGTACGATTCCTTGCAAACCCCACCAAAAACACGAAAGAACAAGCAAGACGCACAAACAGAGTGCAGACACCCGACCAGACTGATGATTCCAACACACGCAAAGTTCCGAGTGAAATCTCAGTAGCCTACATGCCTTGCAAGCGAAACTGAGCAATGCAAGAGATCTAAGACACAAAAACGCCCGGCACCGGCACAAGCTCGGTGATTCCAAGCAGCAAATTTGTAACTGCAACGATCCAGAAGCAGGAGCTTTGAAAATCCAGTGCCCCAACCGGCCACAAACCCTAAGTAGCGCATCAACAGCGAAGAGGGAAAAACAAGGATCCGCTGACGTGGCGCTGATGCGTCCGGTATGTAGTAGCCGTAACGGCAAAACCCTACCTGGATGGATGATGGATGACGAATGACGAACAACTTTCTTTCAGAATTGTATGGGGCGGTTTTACTGGTATAAATCAGGTCAGACAAAGTTATTTAGTAGGCTGATCGGATTATTTCTATTATACTGTTATTATTATTTCGATTAAAAATCTAAAACAAAACACAACTTAAAAGAAACAAATGCATGGAATTCATGCAAGCCTCGCCTTGTTGTATGAATGTGGTGGGTGCAGATGTCGGATCCATGTATCTATACACACGCAACTGACATGGATGAAACAACAGATTCAAACTTTAGATGGAGTCACTTAGGGAATTCCAAAAAGGCCTTGATGTGAAATGCATCGCAAATCACTTGATCACCCCCTAAAAGTGCGCAATTCAATTGAATTGCAAGGGCAATTCAATTGAACTAACCCTAATTTGAAATTCAATTGAATTGTCAACTCGTAATTCAATTGAATTGCTGATTGCAATTCAATTGAATTGTACTCTATAATATTTAACTTATTTTTGTATATAATATATAATATATATGTACATGTATATATTCAAATTATATTAATACACATATAAGAGTATAAGCTAAAAATACATGTTGCCCGTCTATTCTTGCTGGCCCTTTCTTGTGCCCTTGAGGAAATTGTGGAGTTGTGAAGCCACCCTTAGCCTCAGCGAGAAAGGGAGAGCCAAAGACAGAGACAGATCAGCAGCTTCCTGTGATTCACTGGCAAATGGCTGGCTCCAAAAAAAACAAACAAAATCAAACCTGACAATTGATGAAAGGCTTCCCCTGCATCACCATGTAGTCCCCTAACACTAGTATCTGGCCCAGGACAAAGAAAACAAAAAATATGTTCATCTTGAGAATTATCAAAAATTTCGATACCCTTACAAAGGTATCATGTTGAAGTTGGGATGTGTGTTCTATATAAGTTTAATATATCAAACTCTTACACGTTGATACTCTTACATTGGTATCATGTTTGATATATGTACATAGCCATATATTGGCACCAACATTCACAAAGAGAGACAATCCCGCTTTTACAAGCGCTTCGTGACTTCTTCTCTCTCTCTCTCCCTCTCTCGCTCTCCCTTAGGCATATCTTGGGCTCAAGCCTTACCACGGGCAAAGGATTGACAGACGGACAGCAAGAATAGACGGGCAACATGTATTTTTAGCTTATACCTGTATATGTATATATGTATAATTTAAATATATACATATATATATTTTATACAGAAATAAGTTAAAAATTATATATTACAATTCAATTGAATTGTAGTCAGTAATTCAATTGAATTGCCAACTAGCGTGCCGACAATTCAATTGAATTGCAAATTAGGGTTAGTTCAATTGAATTGCCCTTGCAATTCAATTGAATTGCGCACTTTTAGGGGGTGATCAAGTGAATTGCGATGCATTGCACATCAAGGCCTTTTTGGAATTCTCTAGTCGGTCTCATCGAGGGACAATGAGCTATGTTTTGTGTCAATCACGGATCAATTGGCCAAGCTGCAAAAGATTAATGGTTGAACCACCAAAGCCATATGCACGACAACATGAGTCGCCTTTTTGCCCACGAATATTTTGAAGATAAGAAAATTAGTAGTTGTTCTGAAGTACAAATAATAAGATCTCACCTGTGAGAAGTGAAACATGTCAAGGCCCCACACCATTGCATCACTACTTGCACTCACCAAAGACTGCACTACACCTCAAATCACTTATTGGTGGTGCCATGTAGGTAGCAATCCCAGAATGTGGACATCATAACCAAAAATCGTCAGCGAGCAAATGTGTATCCAAACCCCTAGCCAAAAGTAAGACATATGCGAATATATACCCTTTTATTTGAAAATTAAAATCGACCAACGTGGAGGGAAAGTTGATGGCTGAATACAAGTGGCGTCTACATGTATACGACGATGGCATGTCATACAAAAGTGGAAAATGCATATGGGGTGTGACGGCTTGTTTTTTGCTGGGATGAGATTCGCCCGTCCTCACAAGGGCACGTTAAACTAGGGGTGTATGAGCTCGGAAAAAGCGGGCTTTATAGCACAAGAAGAAAGATTAACATATAAAGGATCTCATGCACAACGTCTACAGAACGAACATACACATGTCCAGACACACAGAGTCTCTTCCAGCACTATAGGAAAATGGGGGGCTTTTTGACGTCGGGGCCACGCCGCACCCACGCCGTGGCGTCGTAAAACAGCCCTTTTCGGGCAGGGGGGAAAACCAAATTTGCGACGTCCGGGTCGCAAGTCCGTCGCAAGGGCGTCGCCAAAAAAACGTCGCAAATTTGCGATCAATGGGGGTCGCAAAAAGGCGAAACCGCGATTTGCAACGCCCGGGCGTCAAAAAAATTATTTAATATTTATTTTAAATTTATAATAATAATAATTTATTTATTTATTAAAATTAATTAATTAATTAATTAATTAATTTAAAAAAAAACCTCTCTCTACATTGCAGAATTAGCACCGTCCGGGGTCGCAAAGTGCGACGTCCGGACGTCGCAAATTAAGGGGATACATTTGAATTTAGGCGGGAAAAATTGAATTTCAAGAACTTATTGACCATTGACTCCGGTTCTGTCTAATAACGATATATTCATTGTTCTACATATATCATGCAATGCTTACTTCAACCTAAGACCTCCACGTTATAAAATGTCCAAGACACTACAGACTAACAAACACACCTATGCTACATTTATGTATCACAAAAGCAATCTAATATATATATATATATATATATATACATATGAAGATTTCCTTCAAGTTCCTTCTAAGGGGGTCCCTCTTGTGGCGCCTGGGAGTTGCAACCTCCACAACCTTAGTGCCCGGCCCTGGCCCCAGCCCCAGCCCCAACGTCGTCGCTGTTGTTGCAACCCCCCACCGTCAAGCGCCCCAAGCGACGTCCTTGTGATGACCTAAACTACTACAACACCATTGCGATCCCTTGGGTCGCAGCGTTGGTTGCCCCAGCGCGGGGCCACCCAGCGACACTTTTTGTGAAGTTGAGGGCCGCAAAGCCAAAAAAAAAAAAAAACAAACAAACAAACTCTCATTGTGGTAATGTTGTTTGTAGAGGCGTTGGGGCGCCCTCATTGACGTTTTTGCGACGCCGAGGCGTCACAACGTCCAAAAAAAATAAAAATAAAATTGGATTTGTTACGGCGGGGCGTCGCAAGAAAAAAAATCCGTCGGAGCGAGGGCCCTCTTTCCCCCTTCATGCCATTTTGTGACGGCTGGGCGACGCCCCGGCGTCGCAATCTCCCGTTGCAGCGTCGCGGGCTCGGCGCCGAGCGGGGCGTGGGGGTGCGGCTGGCGTCGCAAAACCCCCCCATTTGCTGTAGTGCAGACACCTTCGTACACCGGGTTGTACATACGAAAAGAGGCCCTTGATTCAAGGTCAGGAAGAAGCTTATACCCCCACGTGGCGGCCTGCCACGAGTGCCCTAGTTATAAAAGATCCCAAGCGTTAATGTAGCAAGGGCCCAGATCTTGAGTTGGAATCAGCTTGCAAATACATCCTCTAATTCTGCCTGCTCTAGGTTATCCCAAGGCTGGGTATGGGTCAGAAGTATAACGGCCATGTGCCGCCGTATAGTAATAGCACTAGGATGAATGTCTGATATGCATGGATGGAAAGGGGCATTGCAGGGCTAGGAAAACATGCTCCATCACAGGGATCACTACTTGGCTGTATAGTTTGGGAGTTTCTAGAATCGTGGAAGCGGCAGGGAGTTGGCACTAGTTTGACGACACTCGAACATATATATATATATATATATATAACACCTCCCAAATGAATTATAAATTATGGTGTCTCTTGACCCGCCTTTCGCTGAAAAGGTGGACATCTTTATGATACTAATGAGTGGAATCAACCCATAACCATTTCTGACATGATATGTACCCATTACCACTAAGTTATACCTTGGTTGAACGTGCATATAAGTTGAGAGAGACACACATAGATACTGGCAAGTATGGTAGTAACGATGTCGCGGCCCGTTGCCTTGAGGGCAGGGGGTCGGGACACAAGAGGGGTTGCCCCTGTAGTGGGGGCAGTGGCAACAATAGGTACGGGGGCTGAAGCACCCTTGAGTGCCCAAGGCACTCAAGGAGGCGGAGGCGCTTACTAGGTGGAGCCCCGCACACCGGGTTGCGGTGGGGGTGGTTTCACGAGGGATGGTGGTAGCTTAGTAGGACTTAATGGGGGTGGCATAGGACTCACCATGGGGCCGAGACCTTGTGGTGGGAGTTGTGGGGAGTCTTGGGACTCATCACGATCCAATGGGGCTGTGGTGGGTGGGCCAAGACTCACTGGGAGTCGAGGGTCTTCGTGGTGGTTCGCCATAAAATGGCAGGGTTGTTTGTGAAACCCCCACAGACAGTCACAGAAGTATATATAAGGAGTAGTAACCCTGAGAACGGTGCAAGTCCGTTGGTGACCAAAAACTAGTGAGTGAGCGAGCGAGCCGGAAAGCGACCAAGGAGTGGGAAGCTATTCCAGACTGCCATCTACCAAAGGGAATTTTCCACTAGGCCCAAATCGGTGGAGGGTCTTTTGGAGGAGCAAAGGGGGACCGTTATGTCCCGGTGAGCAGCCGAAGCTCCGAGTTGGCCCGGCGGCCAGTTTGGGAGTTAGGCGCGCGCATCAAAGCGAGTTCCTATGACTTGAAGGGGAGCTTACCGAAGTGAGGTGCGCGACAAACGAATACGGGGGTGGCAAAGCGTAGAGGTCGTCCAAAGAAGGCGTTTGATATAGACAAAAAATACCAAATTGTCTTTTTAGCTCTTTTGCACAGTTGGGGTGGGTAGACACAATATTGACGTCACTTTATTTCAAGGTTTGCATAAGTTTATCCAAGAGAAATGTATGGTTGACGTTTTTGTGATCGAAAATGGACCCTATCTCATTTGCAATTTCAAATGGTAATAAGATTGTTGGCTACCAATGTTATACAGACGAACAAAATGATCAAATGTTATTGGGTTTGGATAAAGGTCCAGCACCTGGCCATGCAATTATGTACAAAAAACTAAGACAAGACCGCTTGCGTATGTAGAAAAGAGTGCTAGGATATTGTTTGAAGGGCAACCTCATTTTCAGTTCCTTGGTAAAAATATGACTGCAAAAGAGATGGAAGAAGGAATGAGCTGTATGTTTTATGGCAGTCTCGAGCTTAAAAACCACGTTTGTCTTACTTTTACAAATGTTTCTGAAATAACATCTATATATCATATACATGCACGGCTTCGAAAGTGTCTCACAAACGTTTTCGTCGATTGTTCATTATTCATGTTATAATCTCACATCGAGTTTTACACATCTAGGGCATACTTGTGCATTAGCCGATCTTTTTTTGAAATTTGGATTGTTGCAAGCATGGTAGAGTAGTCCACCGCAAGATAATGGTGGTCTCAGCTTTGACCTTAATCTTCAGTAAATTGTTGAGTTCATTGATGTTGTTGAACCAAGATAAATATATCTCAATTCAGTTTGGATGTGTCAATATTGATGTATCTAGTATCTACTCTGTGACTCTGACTTTTTATAACGAAAAGAATATATATGCTTCATTTCGACTCAATATTTGTCTCTACCAAGATGTTATTTCTAGTCCCCAATATTATTTTGCCAACACTCTTCTAATCATCATTGCGTCAGTTCAAGAAATCAAAGACATAATAACATTTTTCAACATCTCGACATTGATAGACAACATTATTTTTCATCTGTTTAGCACCTATAGCCTGACAACATTGAAAAAATGACATTTCATATGAATAGTTGCATATAGCTCCTCCTCGTGAATAGTGGTATCTACTTTCATCCATAATAAACTTGAAAAAATATCCATTTATTTCTCATAAGTTGTTCAATAATAGGTATGTTACCCCTAGAGGAGGTGTTACATGGAGAAGGCAACTATCAAAGTTGTTTTCAGCAAAGGAAAAGAGGTAACATTGGGAATGCACAACAACGATTTTTGACGTAGTCTCTTCTTTATTCTTAAAAGGAGCTAATAATATACGTCACATTAGCTATTTATTCTTAAATTGGTTCTAGTGTAGAGCAGGTATAGGGTGCCCTAGTGCCATGTCATGGTCGCCATGTTTCGTATGTACTTTTGTCAAACATTTTGATTTGTACATCAATAAACCAATTGCTCGAATCATATTTTGTAAAGTAACTTTGAAGCATCTCAACCCTCCATTTTTGAATCATTTGCCCCTCCCACTATCCCCGATGTGTTAGCTTTATGGCTTGGGGACAACCAAGTTGTAGCCCAGTGGTAATGGGCACATACTAGTGTTGGGTGGTTATTTATGTAAACAAAAAATAGTCGGTTCCGGTTCTGATTGAATGAGGCATTTGAAAGATCCTGCGGAGGCGGTTCTTTACCATTATGGATTTTTTCAGAGAACCTACGGTTACGGGTCTTTGGCAGTATGGCACATGAGGTTATGAGGCGGAGGTGGTTATCTCAACATCTTATTAGAAAGGTTATAAAGCCCGGTTTTCTCAAAAATACTCCATTGTCGGCCAGGTCAGGAGGTCAACTGCCTAATAACAAACATCATCAATCATAATAAGGGGAAGACACTGATGTGGTGAATGAAAGGGTTTTAAAATGTTGACAACAATGCAGTGTTCAATGTCTCGTGTTGCCTTACAGCCATCAATGAGGAAAAAACGGGCCATCTTGCACCAATACCTACAGCCTCCACAGCCGGTTATGTCTCTTTGATTCTACACTTACATTTCATATTTACCAAAATTGATATTCATAACACAATCAGGTTTACGAGACTAACAAAAATTGGAACAACCAACTTAGAGCAACCACCTTCATGCTCTTCCTATCAATTGCTGAAAATCACCACAAAATTAAGTCGATATTGATATCAAAGAAGCCGCAGTAAAAGATGCATTTTGAGCAGCAAAGCACATGCTTTTGACTTATGACAAAGGTCCTGCAAAAAACATACACATTATATATGAGCTCAAACTTGACCGGTGCTGATTTCAAAATCCTACTCTGAGTTCATGCTTGTCATAGAAATAATTAACTTCCTATTCATATTTATAAAATGGTTACTAGAAATTACCGATGAGCAATGTCAACTAAAAGAAGTTTGTCAAGAACATCAGGATACTCTTCACGTTCAACTTCGTTCTTGAATTCATCGTCAAGCTCCTCGGTCAAATTTGCTTCAGCCTCGCACATACTTGCAATGTCACTTTGGCTTCTCATATCTAGAACGAGGGTCACTTGGCTAGTTCTTGCCAAATAAAGATCATTTGGTCCAAGTGATCTGTTAAATGTTTGTAGTCGACATCTGCGAAGGGCAGTCAACACATCTGCAATGGAAAATATTCTTTCTGTTTCGATTTGATTCCCAGCTGGAATGCCAAGAATTTATCTAGCTTACATACCAATTGTTGGAAATTTGTGCTCATTGCTCCGCCACCAAGACAAAGCACATTTACAGTTTTCAACAGGGTAATGACGAAATCCCGATAGCTCTCTAGAAGCATATCTTTCAGCGTGTCTGTACTTGATTCCGTGGTCTGGAATAAGTCGTGAATATTCTCCATATAGCTTGAAGGCTGTACTTCAAGCTCAATCAACACTATATAGTCAGTACGACCTCACTGGCGCACTAAACTAAGCAAATAAACATCTGAACGTCCCGCCTGGACTAACTCCTGCACTAGACGACTCTTCCTCAAATGTTGGCACCTTCTCGCTCTCCTATCGATATTAGGTTGTTTTCAATGCAGGAATTACAGGTGATGAGAACCAGTATGATGTTGCAAACATTCAAAGCGCATTGCAAAGTGTCACTGGCCAATCTCCCGGCATCGAATGCAACACAGACCAAAATGGAAATGCCCAATTGTACCAAATCTACGTCTGCATCTCCTCGGATGGCTCGTCCGTCATTTGCTTGTCCAGTTCTCCTTAACAATGAGTGCTCCGGACGTGGGCACCAATATGTTGTAACATTGCATTAGTAAGAGCAATAAGAGCTTTTGGTTATACTTCGGTAACCAAGATGGAGGCATTTTCACGACCTACGAATGTGGTGATCGTTCCGGCCAATCCCTTGAATCTAGGGTCCAGCATCAAAGCTAGCATGTTGTGGCCTTTTTTCTTCTCAAAATTATTCAGGAAAGAGATGAATGATAAGAGGGTTTGAACAATTTGTTGTTTCACGTTCACAATGAACTCCGCCAATTCGTCATCAAAAAGTGATGATCGTGGATTTGGAATAGCCCTGGCTGAAAGCTCTTCTTGACATTCATGGCATGTTGATATCACAAATTGTAAAGCATCCCCCAACAACCAATGTTCTCGGCTCTGATTTAATACACAATTGGTTACTATGGTGACAAGACTTTCACCACAGCTTCACAGACAGCTCATGTTCGTGGAGGAGGAATACGATTCTGTAATGCCAAAGACTGGTGCGAGTAACAAAGAGCTATGGATGTTTGGTACAAAAGAGCATCCTGAAACAATAATACTCGACCTGCAAACCTGAAATTAAAAAAACTATATCAGTTCGAGCTGTGGCAAGAAACCTAAAACATGACAAAGAAGACTCATAAAAATGAAAGAAGACACATATAAGCTTGAAAGGAATTTAAATCAGACCTGGTTTTTCACAGGTGTATTCAATTTTCGTGGCCTCATCCCAGATTTAATACAATGTCACTCTCTCCGTCCAATCCCTGATTTTTTTGGCCATGCGATACACTTCTGAATGTTGGCTTGTGCATAGTGAAAGCCTTCAGCAATCTTGTCATCAGTAGTTGCATACTGACATCGATAGGGCATGTCCAAAGCAAGCCCCGGAGAATGGCTCGGAGATGCCCAAATAATCACAGGAAACCACGGGGGGTCACTATATGTATTTTTTCCATATCACGTGCATACAAAGGTATATTTATACTAGGCTATATTTTGCATTTTTTTCCACCCTCTCTTTAGGTGATATTTTAAAACCCTTTGTTTTCTAACACCCTATTTTTCTTTATAATTTTCTTTTGCAGCAATTAATTAATTAGACCATATTTTAAATTATCTTTGTAAACAATTGTAAAATTTCAAAGCATGTACACAAACAAGTACATTCCATATAACATAAGTCAAATGCCGGACCCAAGAAAAAGTTTAATTTTCATTAGCCACAAACTCATTCAAAGTCGCAACATCATTTGGATCTAAAGAGATGGTTCAAATGCCATAGTCACTGTTGAGATTATGGTATCAACATCAATCCACTGAATCACTGGAATCATATTTGAACTTTAGGTGACCATCTACCTGATTTCATCTTGATGGATTAGAGCTGGATGAAATATGATAAACTTCACAAGGATGGATACATTATACTGTGGATAAAACCCTTTATTACATGAACCTTTTAAGTAAAACTATGGATTTTTGGTGACCATTCTTTTAAAAAAATTGGGTGAAAGGATATTGATCTACCATATTTTCTAAGTAAAACTTTTCTAAAATTTATCTCAAAAAAATAAATCACACCCTATATTTGCTCTCACATGGTTTTGAAAATACGGGGGAGTGACCCCTCAAAGCAGGAAACAATTGTACTCATTGCTGCAACACATGTTTCCAGATTGGCACCCTCGTCTTTTACGTAATATATGATATTTTTTTTAAGCTTAAATTTGTCAAGCGACTCTTGTAATTTTGCAGCCATGGCTGCCCAGTGGTCTCTCAGGCTTCAAAGAGACCTATTGTAACATGTTTCATTTCACACTCACTTGAAAGAAAATTCACAACAACTGCAAATATGCTCCTTTGGACATCCAAAGGTCAAAAGTGCAAGTTGCTGACAAGCATGAATTGAGAGCATGTTCTAAATATTCCTGAAGAGTTTTCTTCACTAATGAGGGCAACACTTCCTCTGTAAACACTTTCCTAGACGGGAAAACAACTCTAGGACATAGTCTATAAGCCATTCGTTGAAGCCAAATCGACTCAACAGTCCGGAGTGGGAAAAAACCTTTGACAATAAACAACATGACATCTTCCAGAAAACCCTTCTGTGTTGCATGGTCTTTCTTGAAAGGATCAACAGAGGAGAAAAACCCTGAAATGGCACTGGGCGTGATACTTGTTTCTTTGCTGGCTCACGCTCTAATGGACCTCTACGGTCATACCAATATCTAAAAAAAATTTATACATCCACCATTATATAAACCCGACTGGTATGAAAGTTTTGTGATACGTCTGGTACGAGGACCAGACTTGTATGTAAAAAACTTAATACTAGTCCAACCTTGGTATTTATCCTATCCCGATGATATATCTATATCAAAATTAAGAAAACAATCTGACCCAGAGGGTATATATTTTTTAATTCTACAACGTGTTACCCGACCCGGAGGATATGGCTAAAACTATATACCCGCACAATGGTGGTTCAAGCCATATTAGGTACCAAAATTGCAAGATAAGTTGATGGATGTCAAAATTCATCTTTAAATGTATGTGCCAAATACGATAGAACTTACATTGATGTTTATTTTCAACATTGATTTGGAATCGTCGTCCATCATTTGTTAGTAATCTCAGAGAAATTAATGAAACAAATGCAAATTCAATATAGGACCAATCGATCAACTGTAATATAGTCTATAAGTGTTTCCTCCATAAGTGGTAGCCCTGGGGCCTCTATATAACTTGTTATAATTTTCATACTCTATTTTACAAAGGCTAAATGTTATTAGTTATATGTTATGCAATGAGGATGTTGTCCCCTTTATTAAGTGGCCCTCAATAAGTGTGTTCATCAATTCATGGTTAAATATTTATTTAATGGCAAATAAGGATGTTGAGATTGATGTTTATCAAGGAGTGAAAATGCACAAAAAAAAAAAAAAAAATGCTTGAAAGAGCTTGGTGTGTGTGGATGAAACCCTTTCAACAATTACCAAGTGTTGGAAGCACACATGTCTACTCTAGTTGGCACTTCTGATGTCTTTGAACAAAATTCTAAACTATTAATGTTTCAAGCCATGAATTGCAAGGTTGTTTAATGTATTTGACCGACCAGTTAGGTTCTCACTTGATAGTGCAAGTGTCATTCCAAACATGAGTGCTCACATGAATATATGCAAGTGCTACAAGGCAAAATTTCACCTGAATGATATTTTTCATGAGTCTCAGTGGATCAAGTGTGGGATATGGCTTTTCCCAATGTTAATGCATGAATGGAAGAAATCATAGAAGCTGAGGCCTTGTGCGTCTTATACTCACGTCCAGGATGCATGTCCAACTTCAAGTGTCCCTAGAACAAAAGAGAGAGAGAGAGAGAGAGAGAGAGAGGGAAGATAAAATGTCTTGTCGAGACATGGACAAGACCAAACAAGGTCTTTGTCAATTTGTATGACAAATCAGCCTCATAACGAGGCACTATCAATCACTCTTCATTCATAAACCAGTCTGATGACATATAACAGATCTCACAGTTGATGAAATCTCTGGGAGGGGGGGTGGGATCATATAAACATCCGTTTCAGACAAACAGGGACCCAATCAAGGGTATGCTTCATACGGAATATTAGAAACATTTCATAGCAGGAAAATTATGTTTAACTTGCTAAGTTTACCACCCATGTTCCCATTAATAAACTGGAGAAGAAGTTCCAGTTTTCATATAGCCATAATGGTCAGATTAGAGCAATAAACAGCTTCTAAACTATAACACATGAAGGGAAAGTCCACACATCTTGTTTTTTGTCCCAAGACCTAGTTTCAATCTGGGGCCAGTGTATAAATGGATTCAAAAGGTTTTGAGCAGTAAGTGATTACTGATAGTCACAGACTATAAAGAAATCTAGAAAAACATGTCATGGTATATGCCTTAGTAGTAAAGACAGTCTATCCAGAGCCCGTTTTAGGTCTTGGGGCAATCTGTATCTACTCCAGCAAGGTACTTGCAAGGTCACAAACAAGTAGAGAAGGACAGGAACCCATATGGTCTGCATCAGGCAGCATACATGGCCTAAAAACAAAGGATTGTGGTTCCTTATGTCCTCTTACTTAGCTGCTTGATATCATTCAAGCCACAGCATCATACCAGTCCCATAGACCAAAATAAAAAGCTCATGTTGTGTTGTAAGACAACAAATCCAGCATCATCACGTAGTGTAGCAGAAATCAAAGGCAAGAGTCTTTAATAGAAAGTATGTGTTCTAATAAAGCTCATCTAATGTATTAATGCTCAACATGAAGAGTTGGAAGCATAGCCAGAAAGATCAAGAAATGGGGGCAGATTCGAATCAGCTCCCTGAAGAAACAGCTTGAGTCGACTTCACTTCAGCTTGCTAGTTTTCAATCAATTGCAAGCTTCATGAATCATATTAAGTGAGGGCCCTCACCTGGTCCCATCACATGCAGTCAAAAAACAATGAAGTTAGTGAAGATGTAGAACCCCAGGTGAATATCAGGCCTCACGTTTGTTATCGCTGTACAACATGCGTTCAAAAAGCAAGAAGAGATCAAAAGCAGAGCAAAGATATCCACAACCTTAAGTGTTTGTGGAAGAGGATTCGACATAGCTCCAAGAACTCGATAATCGACAGCACAAACAAGCAATGGTTTGCTGAAATCTACGAGCATTTTATCAGGTGAAGGGACTTCCTGATGGTTTAAGAGCGGCGCTGGATCTTAATGATCATTGAACGGAACGGCAAGCAGTCACAGCTTAAAGTAGGTTGCCCGCCAAGGGAAGAGACAACCTCATTGAGGGAATTGAAGCTCAGCCGCCTTTGCACACCCCAAAGGGATTTGAAAAGTACTGGAATCTTGCCAAAGCACTTGCAGGCTGTCATAAAGCTTCTCCATAGCAATCAAATTCACAAGATTTGTGCTTAAATGATCCCTCTGACACCATCTCTCAGCTCCATCAGAATCAAAACGCACGAGTATCGTGCAGAGTTTAAGGGCGGAGGAAGAGATAGGGCAAACCTTTGCGATTTCATCCAGAATAGATGAAAAACAGATAATGTAAAGTATTTCCCTGATTCCAGTATGATGTCATCCGGTAGTGATGGCATCCAAAAGTAGAGTCTGGCTTTCATTAGGGTTTAGTTTTCATGACCAAACTCATCCAAAGAACCCAGTAATCAGAGAAATTGCTATAATGGAATTCCTCCATTTTCGTGATTACATCCATTGTGGATTAAAAAAGGTTTAGACAAAATTAGTCCAAGCCGGCCTGGGTTTTGGAAAAAGTACAAGCAAATTCCTTGTACTGAGGGAGAGGGAGAGAGGGAGAGAGAGGGAGAGAGAGCTCCGGACGAGGCCGGCGTAACTAAGAGCCACTTCACCTTGCGGCTACTGCCCCCTTTTGGGGGTGGGCCTTATACAACATATCCACATTGATTGAGTAAAAAGCCTATCTCAATAGAGAAGGATGTAGCTATTGAACTACACATTAAAGAGAGTAGTTATAAATAAAACCATAGACTCTTATTTTTAATGATAAAATCTCTAGATAACACAACTTATTTCTTATATGGATGTTTTTCTTTCAACACTGGTGGAAAACGATTAATAACATATTTTGTAATTTCTAATTGAATCTTTAAAACTGTTAGTAATTAGTACATTTCTACTAAGTGTTTTATTTTTCAATCTCCCTTTATATATCCGCTATAGTGAACATTCTCATTCTATGCAATCTGCCACATTTTTGCTTAAAACTCCCACATATGTCACTTCAAAAAACAAATTCACATATAATTTTTGACCAGTGGTTTGGCATCTACAGACTACCACCCTCTTAATCTGTGGGTTCAAGACAACCAGCATGTAGCCCAGTGGTAATGGGCATATACCACGTTGGGTGTGGTTGTGGGTTCAAACCACGGTCCAGTGTTCATGAAGGTGCCCACCTTTCAGCTAGAAGGCAGTAGCCCTTGTGGTGAAGTGACACCATAAGTTACGCCCCCTTCGGGAGGTGTCATACGTTTTTTTGTGGGTTCAATCCTTTGCTGGTTCATTGACCTTCAGATCTGGGGTTTGGTCTCTCCGTTAGCTAACTTTGTTTGATAGGAAACAGTATGTACTTAGCTAGCATGGCTTATATGCCTTGCCCCGCTTCTCCATTGTAAGCACCCTAACATACTCCATGGATTATATATAACCAAACATAACCAAGGAGTTCGGCATCTTCAAAAACTTCTTCTGTCACATCCTAAATCCAGATGGTTTAATCTCATCAATGTAGGCACATTTCAAGGTAGACCATTGGACCACACAATACCTTCATGGCTTCTATCTGCACATGACTCTATATCCCATGTCGTTGTCCAGCAAGGTTAGGCCATGATATTCTACTTATTCATGGACTACCTCTTTTGTCAACAATAGCAACAAGTCCACACCCTTCATACATAGACTTTACATTTTGTCATGATAGAGACCCTAACCAATCAATTATTTATAAACATGAATAATATGAACCACTCATTTAGCCCTCCGTCACCATGGATAGAACACTGCCCTTTGACTATCATTACCGCTTGTGTCAGAAGAAGCACATTGCTACAACACTCAAGAAAACCTCAAACTTTCGACACCACCCCATTCCTACATACCCTACACTTCATAACAATTACGTCACTCATAGCCTTAATCCTCAACAAAAGAAAGATTGAAACTGGCCCGCTTGCCACTATGTAACTGGTTCTGGTTTTCATAGAGCCCACCCCCGGAAAGGGATGATACCTGCAAGGGGAAGTTGCTGCTCTTTAAGATAGCTCCGGCTCACGTCATATATATATATGCCATACAAGCTTATATATATATATATATATATTTTTTAAAGGGGGACGTAGGCCCTTTTAATCAAATTATTAAATGAAAAAAATATAACCTCAAAGGCCATAAGGCTACAAAGCATAAGGCTACTCTTTTTAATATGACTTAATAATAGGCCATAGTTATATTAAACTAATCCAAAAGTAATATATCATTCCATGCGGTGCGAGTGTGTAGTATGTTTCATGGTGTGCGGGGTTTGTATTTTTGTTTTTTTCCTGTAAAACAACTGTACAGTTGGGGATACAACTGTACCTGCATACAATTTTACTTTTTTCTTATAAAGTTTTGAGGGCCTCCGTCCCCTCTTGTGAACATAATAATAATAATAATCATTAGAATATATTATGCCTCATGAAGAAAGCGTGCCAAATTATGGTGTCTGTTGACCCCCAAGGGCTCGTGCCCGGCCTTCCGGCAGGAAGGTGGACACCTTTGTGACAATGTGAATATATATTCAACCAAGTCGGTAATGGGCACACACCACCTCAAAAGTGGTTGTGGGTTCAATCCACCAATTGGTGTCACAAAGGTGTCACCTTCCCGCCTTAAGGAGTCAAGAGACACCATCATTTTGGGAGACGTCATACTTTTACTTCTCTCTCTATCTATATATACTATTTCAGTCTCTCCGGGTCAATCTGCAGCCAAAACACGACATAGAGGCATACCGTGTAGAATCTAAACTCTTTCTCTGGACAATCAATCCAATCCATGCCCAAATTCTTGATAAATGATATGGAGGTATGAAGAGATCTTGAACTGATTGCTACATGTCCTTTACAGAAGAGAAAGACATATGACCCAACTGGGAGTTGAACCCAGCAAGTGCCCAATGCACTGGGCCTCTCTTCAGGAGCAGGTATGCAACACTGCTCAAGAATTGAGCAGTGTTGCATCTGCTTCTGACTAGACCTGATCCAAGCACAAATGCCTTAGCGCCTTACAGACCTTGTGCTTGGATCAGGCAAAGAGTCAAACCGACCAACCCCACCACACCCCAAACACCACCCACAGTGCCAACATCACATGAGGAGACAACCTCTGAGAGTCCTTAGTAGCACATACTCATAGCCCTGCACCAGCAAACATGAAGAGAAAAAAATGAAAGGCTGCCTGTAATACCTACCTAGTGTAGTTAGTGATCAGTAGCATGGTTTTGCATTAGAAACTCTCCAGTGCTCACCCTAAGACAGCTCCTATATGTTTCACAGAACCCATGTTGCACAAAAATCTGGTCTCCATTAAGCCACTAAGCCACTGTGACATAAGTATGACTAGCAATTGAGCTGTCCTCCAAGCCCTAGATACTCTTATGTCTGGTTGACAACTTGTAGGTACAAGATTTAGCATGCACCCTCTACACAAAGCCAGTTGTCATACCCCAGCTAGCAGCCCTCTAGAACAACATCAACTCTACAAATCCAGTAAGTTGCATCAAGCTGATCTGGTGCATGGTCTGCAGTGTACGATATCCTAATTCTATTACTCACATCTGCGTGTATGGAACATGCTGAATACCATTCTAAACATCTAATTTTTGTGTAGTATGCTGACAAGTCAAGTACTGTGCACACCACGGCATGCCACATTCACAGAGAGGAGTGTATATGGCTCGTCAGGAATTAGAGTCTGCAACGAAAAACAAAACCCAACCCAACAATGTGAAATGGGATCGCCAAATTCTCCAACATATCATGCAATGTAATGCAACTTGGAAAAGTGGGTTTTGCAAAAAGTTGATTACCTTTCATTTTTGGTTGCATGCTGTGGGACTCAGCTACTGATCTTTCCATTTGGCTCCATTAGACACCAGCTTGAGTGCTGTGAGAGCTTCCAGCAGTTGGCTCCATCGCTGTTCAAGAGATCCAGTGAACCCAACTGACATGCGCACTAGACCTGGTGAGATCCCAGCTACAGCCTGCTCCTCCTTGCTTAGTGCACTGCTGGTGCTGGATCCAGAGCAAGACATAAGAGTATCGTGGTGTCCCAGGCTCACAGCCATAAACCCAAACTGTGTCACGTTTTGCAAATGCCGCATCAGCTCCTGTGCACGCTCTTTGGTCCCCAAATCTAAACACAGAATGCCTCCATATCCAAATTCTTCATTAAGAAGGCTGGTCATTAGTTTATGTTGGGGATGCTCTTCCAGTCCCGGATAGATGACTCTTAGTCCCAGCGACTTCAGCCTGCGTGCATAGATAAGAGTTCTTTGACAAAACTCCTTCATTCGGATAGCAAGGTGTGGCATCCTCAACGAGATTTGAAATGCAACATGAGGATCCATCGTTGGTCCCAGCAGCATGAGGGCGCCCTGATGCAGGTCCATCATGGCGCTGATCAGCTCGGCTGGCCCACACACAGCCCCTGCAATGATGTCGCCAGCACCACTGATGTATTTGGACAGACTATGAACCACCACATCAGCCCCTAGGCGAGCTGGTGACAGCAGCATCGGCGCAAAAGTGTTGTCCACCACCACTTTTATGCCCTTCTTATGTGCCACAGCTGATAATGCTGGAATGTTGGCCACTGTCAACTGCGGATTGGACATGGATTCTAAGTACATAACCTTGGTGGCTGGAGTTATCGCCGCATTCACCATCTCTAGATCCTCAATGTCTACAAAGGTTGTGCTGATATTACAAGTGCGCGGGAGAAAGTGCGCGAGGAGGGCATGCGTGCCTCCATAGAGCCGATTGGAGGCGACCACGTTGTTACCACTGCTGCACAGCTGTAACAAAACAGCGGATATGGCAGACATCCCACTGGCTGTGCAGTACGCTGCCTCTGTGCCCTCCAAGGCCGCCATTTTCCGGCCTAAGTTCAGTACAGTGGGATTGAAGTGGCGGCTGTAGATGTACAAACCATGGTCTGGGCCTAACTCGCCTGCAAATAACTTGTTCATTGTCTCAGGCTCCACCACTGCAAAGGTGGAGGAGGCCTCAATTGACGCGTTGACACCCCCATGCTCACCAAAAGCATGCCTCAGGCTGGCCAGCCGCTGCACGGGATCTACCATTTTCCTCACATGCCCAGTATGGTCGTCGTCCATCTCTTCTGTCTGATCTACAAGCTAGAGCCTTGATGACGCTGCACCTTCCCCCCCACTCCCTTCCAGAACTAATCGCCTCTCCCTCTCCTGTTTACACGAACTTCATGAATTTGCTTCACTCAGTCACTTTAGTTTCGCCAATGGCATGCTATCTAACCAGCCTACACCAAGAGATAAAGAGATAGAGCTGTGACTGATTTCAACTACCTACTGCCCTCGGACAATCAAAATGAGTCCACACTGTTGGTCCTCAAAGACTTTAAAGGTTACATCAAAACCCACTGGGCCTGCCAGCATCAAAGGTCCACTAACGGAGAGAGAACCAGTACCACACTAGTTTGCCAGACTGGAGCGTTGGGCCTCATTTCAATGCTTCACGTCCTATAAGCAAGGGACCCACCATGGCCGAAGTCCTCAGTACTAAACTCTAATATAAACGGACAAAACTAGTGACCCCAAAACCTTGTCATCGTCCTGGTTTGGTTACCGCCGAGGGGACGAGCTTCGGGTATTTCTGGTCTCAAATCCACAGCTGCATGCCTCATAACCATCCCATTCTGCTCAGAATCTTTGACTGTTCTTGACCCATGGTGGGCCCCTTGGCACAATCCCCAATTGTCGACTCGCCGTTGTCCTCCGAGGTCACAAACGACTCTCCTGTCCGGCTGTGGCGCTGCGGTCGGCTCCTTACGCTTGAGCTACAAGAAAGAGATCTCCCGAAAGCTTGTGCCACAAGCTTTCACTGCCATGGGCCCCATCCTTATACCAGAGACACACCACGACGAAGCTCGACCGATACGTATCTGACATATACTCGTACTTTGGTGGCAGCATATGAGCGCTCTGCATTCTTCCTGGGCCGCCCAAGTTCGTCACTCAAGTGCCTGGAAATACCTGTCCTGCATATACTAAGATAAGCTATGATACCCAGCACCCTTAAGTTGGGTCTTAATAAGACCCAAGAGGCACTGATCAGTGAGTCTGCCTTCAGGTTTCCGTAAGTGAAGGGGGTTTGATCTATCACACCTAGACCTCAAGAGACGACGAGAACATTGGTTGATTCGTTAACATGAGGTCTGATGAAATGAGTAAACAGTTCTTCTCTCCTATTCCTGAAATCCATTCTCATGAATATGATCACCACTGTGAATATTGCTACATGGGCTATTCTTATTATTTTGTGAAGAGGAAACGCCTGGGAGCAACCAGTAGCCCTGCAAGGCACTTCTTGCTACAGCCCCTTAAATTTAATACCCTGTTTACCTTACACTCTTCACCTCCAAGGCCAAACATAAAGTATGCCTGCAAGGTGGGGCCGCCCAGCTTCAGACCTCAACACTGATGTGTCTCTCAAGCTCTTCGCTACAACAATTGGAGACCGAACTGTAACGCTCGGAGAGTGATATTTCAACTTATGGAGCAGGTTATAAAACTGCGACCTTGAGTGGATCTGTTTGCAGGGTTGTTTGATACGTGAAGTGAAGCAAGGCAAGCCTACTTCATCCACCATCGTACAAATACAGCTGGGTCGGAACGATAACGACCTTCTTTCCTGTATTAGCCTCAAGCTGCTTCACCTAATTTGAAATGTCAGCCTGGAACAAGCCTGTGATGAGGAAACCAAGTGGCCCCTCCACCTCTTGATGTGCATTACTGGAGGAGACAGGAGGAGATCATCATCCGGATTCCGAAAAAAGCATGACAGCGTCCGAATGACCGGAGACAAAAAGACAAAGATATGTGGATATGTGCAGCTGAGACCAACACCTGGTCCCACCTGTCAAGCAATGACGCCACTGGTTGCCTGACATGCCCATACAAACCAACACGCAACGGGTGTACTGTACTCTCTCGTCCTGATACTAATCGGGATAGTTCATCTCCCAGAGAGCCAATGGCCAGTCTGCCGAAACTTAGTTGTCATCCACACATACCCGATATCCTGCCAGATCAAACTATCTTATCGAATTGAGATCAAAAGGTCAAAAGATGGATTCAGCATTTTCGGACGCACTCGGAGATTGAACCAAGATTTAAGAATCAGAGGAGTCAGAGGATGTGCGGTTGCCGGTTTCCCAGAAAGTACCATCGAACACCTCACATTACCCAATGCTGCTTGCCGTGAGAAAGACAACAGCAGAGATGACCGCTCCCTAACTATTTCGCGGAAGGCAACAAACTCTTGCAATTCAGGAGCCCACAAAGTAAGTACTATTCGATTGAATCCACGGTTAAAATATTGAAGTCTGCAAATTTATTTTATCGAATCAATGCACATCTGAAATGTTGCAAGGACAGTTCGATTGGATTCACTGTGGAGTTGTGTTCAAAGTTGGGCTCTACAACAGAAGAGTCTACATGAACAGAGGGGAGAGACGTGATAGAGTAGACTCTCAGACATGGCTATGGCGGCAGTACCAGCATGCATTTGCAGCAGCACGGCTGCAATCAAGCCAAAACAATCAGGGGTGGCCGTTTTCACGGACTAGAACGCCTCACGTGTGACCGATGCATCGCGTGTGAGTTTCCTTGGAATCCTCAAAATCTGCAAAGTGGAGATGGGTTGCATTCACCAGTACGAGCTGTAGCTACTGAGACAGCCGTGCAGCCCTCGACCAGCGCTACCGAACAGGTGCTGTCTCTCTTTATCCATCCTTTCTGCATGCCTGTGTGGAATGAAGAGATTGATATTCGCTCACGGAACGGGTAAATCGGTGAAAAGGACGAGGACGTAGTGGATCTACCGGGGTAATCCAAGATCAGAATCTATAATGAAACGAGAATTTGAGTGCCGAGGTGCCTCTGATGTAAGTGTTCGCGTGAGAGTCATACATGGTCCAAGTAAACTTCGCCAAAAGGAAGGAAACAACTTGGGTCTTGCTGGGTGCTCCTGTTAATTCTATCGACTTGAAAGTTATATATGTAAACTACCGATGGATAGACATATGGAGTTGTTCTTCCATCCCAGCTTCGTTCTTCGAGGTATTCTGCCCATGTTGCTTTGTTTGCTCTTCCATCAAAACTGACACGTTTAGAGAAATCGGCAGCATTGCACCTCTTCAGGACCTCTTCAGGACTAATACTAAGGGTGTCATCTGAAGGACGGCCTGTGTCTTCATCAGTTTCAAGACTTGTCTCCCTTCTGTGATTGCGTCATTGTGTTTGTGTTTCCACCTCTAGTTCGCAGTCTACGTTTTCTTCACCCTCCTGGTGGCTACATGTACATTGGAGGTCCACGAGACCTGGAAACCCAACATTCTTGAGTCACATGTTAGGCTCTTGTTTTCCGAGGTTCCTTACTTCTAAATCTTGACACTGGGTCTAATTATCTTGCACCATCACAAAAACGGACATCAAAATTGATCTTCCATTGGTCGTTCATTGCACTTCAAAGTGAGCTGACTCTGCTGGAACCCGATCTTCATTTATTTGGCCAGTCAATCACAACTTAGCGGACCTCCAAGTGCCCTACTGAAATCTCTCTGCGGGTGCGAGTAAAATCTCTGACCAAAAATCATGTCATTGCAACGTAAGGTGATTCTGTCTCACTTGGGACTGGTTCTTGGCAGGGGAAAATTCTTTATGCAGAGCAAAATATAGAACGGACTTCTGAACCCCACTTTCTGGACAACACATCAACAGGCCAGCGGTTGCGTGTGCCTCAACTGATCATGTATGCAGTCTCCCAGAACCTTCACCTACTTTGGTACCAATTCATTTTGTTCTGTACTTTTAGTTTGTTTCTCAGTCCCTGCCACTGATTTTTCTCTTGTATGAAACTTGCATCTGAGGACTCCTTTCTCTGCCTCTCTGTTCTCTGTTCTTACTTATTCCCAGCCCCTTCTCCCCCCTGCTTGGGTGCAATGTGTGCCATGTATAGTGGAATGATACAATCTGTCTCTCTTTCAAACGTCAGCAAATGTGCAGTGGTAGCATTCAACGACAGAGGAGAGGGAGGAAGTGATCTTAAGTGGCAGTGGGGTAGCCAAGAGATCCCGGTCCTCCCTTCCTACACTTACCTGGGCGTTGAGTTCTCCTCCAATTGTAATTGGGATGCACATATCCGGAAAGTTGTTCAAACTGGCAAGGGCAAAGCTCTGGGGCTCACTAAATTTTTCCACTGCAGAGGGGTCAACTCTGAGGTTAAGAAAACCATGCTTTGTCGCGTTATTACACCTGCCTTGGAGTACGGATCTGCTATATGGGTTGATAACTCCAACCAGGCTAAGTCTCTAGAATCCATTCAAGTGGGGGTGCTTAAGGAGTGTATGTCAGCATGCTCCAAAACAGCCAATGTGGCTGTTCGGGGTGAGTTTGGCATTCCGTCCTTAAGTTCCCAACGAGATGAATTCAAGGTCAGATGGTGGGGTCAGCTGCAACATATGCCCAACACCAGATATCCTAAGTTTATCGACTCTATATCTTGGAAACAGGACCGCCCTGTCAAACAGGCTAAGTCCTGGCAGAAGAGAGTAGAAGAGATCCTCAAGGACCTTAATCCGCAAGTCTTGACCCTGCTGGATAAATCTGACTTAGAGGCTGTAGTGTCCTCAGCCATGTCTGTAATTGCCCGTTGTGTGGGCAATCTGAAGACAGTATTCATTTTCTGATACACTGTCCGGGGTTCTCTCACCAAAGAGACGCTCTCTTCAAATCTATTAAGGGAATTGTGCCTGTACCCCTGTTTACCAACTTTGAAAGTCTCGAGGCTGAGCCAAAAGCCCAGGCCCTCCTGAGGCCTAGTTTTTGGGCAAATCACACACAGCAGATTGATGCTTGTGTGAAGGGATTTCTAGAGGATATCTGGAAAACCTGGATTAATTCTTTATATGGAGGTAAGTCTGACTACCAACGTCAGCCCCTGACAGAGGTAGGTTCTGTCCCTTTTGTTCCCGCTCAAACTGGGCGTGGGGTCAATGGCCACAAGGCTACGGCAAACACCGTCTTATGAGTACAATCTCTTTCAAACGTCTACTTGACGGCACGGTTGATGAAAACTAGATGGTTAGCAGGCTTGACACTAAGAAGCAAGTCAAACATCTCTCAGCTCTGTACCCAGGTGGTGTAAAGTAAACATACATGCCACTGCAAAGAGACTGGGCAGCGTTGAAGCAATGGTCAGAGTTGTACCACTGAGCCATCCCTTAGCACATTGAACCCTGTATGACAAGTGAAAGTTCTGAATTTGTGCTACCAAGTCAACCAGAAAAAGCCAGTATCATAATGCTGAGTTTCCCCAGCATGAATCCTAGTGGCCTTGTTTATCTCTTAGGGCTGTTGCTGCCTGGCACAAGGTTGTTACTTTGTAATGGTCACGTACACTTTGGTCAGGGCCTTCTCTCCATTTTCTTCCAACTCTTATTGGACACTACCAGTGTATTCTCGAGTTGTGCAGGTTCATGAAGCTAAAGCGTGATCAAATTCTTAAGGAAGAATTCCAAGCAGACACACTGGCTGGGGCACTGTCTGGAAATGAAGTTGTGCTTAACTTGGAAAAGCCAAGGATCTGGAACTCCCTACCCCAAATATGAGGGTGAGTGGTGGATCCCCTTCTTGCCAACCAAGGAGGCCTAGATAGCGCTTATGTAAATATCAGAAGGTTTGAAATAATTGTGTACCTCAGGGCATTTTGTTAGTCCAAAATGTGTCCATGCAAATTGGCTCCTCAGCAACAGAACAAGGTGGCACCAACAACAGAGTGTCTGATAGGTGTCTCGATTCGAAGAGGTCCTGTGCTTTGAGAGACAGAGATACATGGATAGAGTGAGTAGCAACAATACTCGAATATGAAGCCTGTACTCCCGACACGCATTGAAGTTCAGCTCTTATGAGGGAGTCCAGAACAGGAGACATGGCGCGGTTTCTTTTGGGGGGGCAACAGATGGTGCTACTTAACAGTGATAACAGTGATAATCTGCATGATCGTCAGACCAAAAAAGCAAAACTTTCACTAGGTCATTGACCTACTCCAGTTTCAGCATAGGCAAATGTCTTCAGAGCGAAGGAGGTTCTTCCCATACACATAGCTTGTCCTCGAAGATTGGAGTTAGTCAGTAAATGTCCTTAAGTTAGTGTGATTCTGTGCACCTCATGGCAGGAAAGAGTGCAAATGATGCTTGTTAATTGTACACATGTCATGATTCCAGTTTTGCTTGATCCATGAACGATCACCGTCTTCACCCATTTGAAGGTTGTGGTGTGATGTGTGAAGCACATGAGCAGTCTTTGTGAGCACCCAATCTCCAGCCTCTGTAATTCATAAGCTTCATGCTTGCGATTACTCATTGGCGAACCCCTCTGCTTGTTCAAGTCAAAGAACTCTGACAACATTGTGGCACCAACATCATGCGAGAAGACTGCTGCCTGAAAGAGTTCATCACAATGCAAATCCGCCCAAGGCCTCATAGCAACTGTTAATTTCGTAAATCTGAAGGACCGATTTTGGGTCTTGAGATGCTAAAGTTAGAATTTTGTGTAAATGACAGATTAGGGGTCAGACCTATTACGGAAACCCGTGATTGACGGTCACCATCGTTCACCTAAAAGTCTTCGGTTTGGGGCAAGAGTGTCACAGAGAGCGGAAGAGAATGTTTCTTCCGAGATTGCAAGTCTTACTGTGTCTGGAATGTGATCGCATATCAATTGGGTGTTTTGTGCTTACTCTGTGGGTGCGGTGATGTGTGCATACTGAGAGAGAGAAAGAGTTGAGCTTATGCCATCCGGGAAAACAGTCAGTTGCAAGAATACAGATTGTGGGTTGTTGCTTTGACGTTGTCAGATCCTCATCTACAATCGTTTTTCCCTCTAGTAAAGAGGGAGAGAGAGACGGAGCTCGTCGATTCGAACGTCTCGAAAGGGACGAGGGGAGGTTATGAAAGTATACGAGCAGCGTCTGGTGGAGTGAGCTTCCTCAGAGAGAGAGGAGAAGAGCGAGGTACTCGACAATGGACCATGGCTGAGGAGAAAGCCAACAGCAGGGAAGTAAGAAGCACAGGTCTCAGAGTGGAAGAAGACGCGTTCTTGAGGTCTCAAGAGACGAGCATCTGCTGTCAAAAACTTCCTTTGAGATTTCACAGCGCAGATTCTACAGGTTTGATGAGAGCAAGTCGGTGGTCAGATCCCACACTCGAGATCCCTCAGCACAGATTTTATCCGCTTCGATAGGGAGGAAGATAGTGGTGAAGTCCCCAGTTAGCTTGAAGTGCCTGGACTGGTGCACTATTGATGTGGTGAGTGTTCTCTCATGCGACATGATATGTCAGATGTGTTCTACTTCTCTCCCACCTGGATTCCTCTCGGCCATAATATTCGTCATGCCTTCTTCAACGATATTGACCCTTCTCTTTAGTATCACTATGGAGGTCTTAGATGATCTTGCCCTTAGTTGGAAGTTGAGTTAGCGTACTGAATAAATGCTGTTCGGAATGTGGATATGGAGGAGCAACTTCAATGCCATCCCCACCAATGTAATCTTACAACCTATGTGGACCCAGAAAGTTGGTGGAGTAATTGGTAACAAAGTTCCTGTCTACATTCTTTATCCCTCCCAACCCCTCCCCCACCCCCTCCAACAACCTTCCGTTGTCCAAGAATCCAGCTCGCATGAGGGATGTGTCCTGCAGTAAAATTTTGTGGCAGAGCCAAGCCCTAAAGTTATATGATCATCCTTATATTGCATTGTCCACCACTGCATTGATTGCGATCGTTGGAGGCTGTGCTCAAAGAAGTTGTTTTCCCTGAAATCTTTTGTGTTTATTGCTTATTTATAACCACTCCGCCAACCAGTCGGCATAAAAATTGCAGTATTAGTTGCTGAACATGTACTTACCCTAACAAGGTTTGTACTTTCACAACCTCTGGGATCTGCTAGTGAGGTTTTATTTGAATCGTCCGGCGTGGCACCATATCTCAGTACCTGTAACACTAGATCTCAATCCCATGCACTCAAACCTCCACCCCTTTTGCATAGTTGTTGAACTTTTTTCAGTATGAAGGACTTTGAAACATCCATTGGCCATCTCCCAGGAAAGCGTAAACTTCACAGGTACTTGCAATAATCAGCTGTGAGAGGGCTACATTTGTGACGCTATCATTTGTGGTTCCAAGTAAAACCAAGAGCTGATAGCCTATCCACAGGGCATCAAAATGCCATCTGGACTGTTATGCCCATTCTTTCTATAGAACTGTCTTTTGCTGATTTGATCCTATCATCTTTTGCATGTCATTTCGCATTGCTCGTAAAGCAATACAGTCCTGCCTTTCTCTGCCTGCAGTGGGCTTGTGGGCATGAACATGTCTTCTTGAACAGAGCTAGAAGACAGAACAGGAAAAGGAGTATGATAGACTCAGATATGCAAAGAATTGGGGGCACTGATTTACCAGAATGCCACCTGCCATACCAGGACCAGGGTGCAAAAGTGGAGGACAGAGAAAGGTGGAGGAAAACGACGCAATGAACATGGATGGAGGGTTCCAAGTCGATCTGATGGACCCACCTGCACCATCTCAAGACCCCTTTGTTCCGGAGGCTCATGTAGTACTTCCTCATCCCCTCCCCACTCCTTCCCGCAGTAGAGGGGGTGCCTCAACCTCTGACCAACGATTTCTTCTTGTCTTCATCCTTGGAACCTACTTTGGACCCGACTTGCGACATGAAATTCCACGCAAGAGTGCATTGCAACGGATTGCTGTGCAGGAACCACCATACTCCCCTGATTTGCTGGGGGGGTCAGTTTTTAAACTCTCAGAGATTGAGAGCATTTATTACTTTATCCTCAGGTATATGTTTCTGTTTCAATGTTTTTGTTTGTCACTTTGGTCATTCACTTTCCTGTTTGGGAAGGTCAGCCTTCTATTACCACCTGGTGTGAGCCTTGTATACTTAGCAATCTTATGGTTGCTTTGAATTGTTGTAGTGCCAGACATGCTCTTTCCCTCCTTTTTAAGATGAAGATTTTCGCTATCCTTGAGGATAAGTTCTTTAAAAGTGAACAAGCTGAAGCCTGGACTCAGCTTGTATGGAGATTTTATGAACTGAGTAGGACTTAGTACCTCTCATTTGAGTGGAATTTGAAACCTTGAGTAGGCTCCATACCTCTCGACAGTAGAATCCCCTTATAGAGAACACATGTTATTCTGGGGGCATGCTGGTTTACGCAGTCCATTTTTCTTATGTGTTCAGTGGGCATTCTTCCAAGCGAGATTGCCCTTTTTGCAAGCATCAAGATAGTATCACTGCACCTTCTTGCTTGGTTATTGATTGTCAAGACCATGCCTCTGTGACCCTCCTTGGGTCTGATCTGGGGCATTTTTTGGCATCAAATTGGTGCTGTGGTAAGGACATTCCTGGAGCATATCTAGAAAACCGGAACCAACTTTGTTCACTGAATGAGTTCCTTTAATATGGCTATCCTGTTCCTTCTCCCAACTTCTTGTCCTTTTGCTCCATGTAATCCAGCTGCAGAGTGTGTGGCCACAAGGCTCCAGTTGAATGAGTAGCTCTTCTCTCCTTCCCCCATATATCCAAGGCCATAAGGCTACGGCAAGCAAAGTCTTAAGAGTCCATTCTCTCTTCCCCAATTTATCCAATGCGCTGTAATTGTTTGAAGAAGATTACTATACTGACTACGTAATTTTGTGTCTTAGAAACTCGAATCCTTGTGCACGTGTGAAACTCCAATCTTTGTACAAGTTTTTGCATGGCCACCTCACCCCCCCTGTGCGGGAGCCACTCGATGACCAGCGACAGTTCCCTGACTTTTTCCCGCCTCAATTACACCGGCAGTCACGGTATAAGGGCACATACAAAGTTGTGGAGAGCCTCGTTTTCATCGATAGCCCCGATTCTTCCTACATCAATGCGGATGACCTTAAGAGGTGTCTCTCTCTCTCTCTCTCTCCCATTTCCTTAGATGATGTTTCTTAGCTACACACCTATTGGCTTTGAATACCTCTTGTTTTGGTCGTTTACACTTCTCTTGTTTGTGGTAGCATGGGCTGCTTGAGCCTCAATGGTCTTCAAACACTAACTTTGTGGCCTGCATTCATGTGCTGAGACACAACAATGCTGCAAAATGGCATTTTTAGCAAACATCATAAGACATTGACACATCTAAACCAGCTGCTTGAACGATACACTGACAAGTTAATGCTTACCCATGAGCAGTAACAGGACTAATATGGTAAGAAATGATGGAGACTGGATCCAGCACACAAGATGACTCAGAAGGGCTCACCTCTTGACTGCAAATGAAGAATATCGGCCCTTTCCTCAGAACTGTTCTCCTACTGACTAAGCTTTTGGCTTCACTCAGGTCATTCTCTGCACTTCACAAATTCTCTGCCCATACTAGCTGGCAATATCTTAGAATTCTCGCGTTGGTGCTTGTGTCTGTAGGTTCAAGCAACTGAGCGGGCTGTCAGACCTGGCAGTTGATAGAGAGGAGGCCCGAACTTTTCAGCACGGACAGCGAACTGACCGTGACGAGGAGAGACAAGCCCGTTTTAATGCTGCAGCTGACGCACATGGCCACATTCTCCAGAGCCCGAGGTAAACTGTTTATTTTTCAGACATATGGCATACTTGTTGTGTCCCTTGGACATTGCATCCCATATTTAAGTTGTAGCAAGTGTTGAACTATTAGTCTGCAGCCATGTGAAACCTTTTTGTTAACTTTACAACCAGCTCAAACCCTAGGATACAACAAAGATGCTCCAGTCATTACAGCAGTTTTCCATTGCCCAAAGCCTACCTATTCTTTCTCAGGTCAACCACATTGTCTTTTGCCAACAGGGGTCTGGGGGTAGTGGAGCATGCTCATGACCCTCGAAAGAAGAAGAAGAAGAAGGGGCAGATGGAGTTTTTGCCTGCACCGCCCATTGTACCGCCAAAAGTTGAGAGTTCCCAATGGAACCCCACCGAGGAAGTTGGGCCAGCGATGCTACTCCTGCCTGGGCTGCCCACTATAGAGCAATGGACGAATATGATCAATGCTGTGAAGCCTGCCATTATTTTCACTGGCACAGCAGCTGCTCGCCATGCAGGCCCTTTGATTGGATTGGTCGACATTGGGGTATGTGAGGATGCCTATCTCTTTCGAACTGCCCTTCCGGGTGTGAAGAAAGATGAAGGTATGACGTGGATGTGCACATGCATACACTCTCTGTCACCCCCTTCAGTCTCTTCTGTTTGTGTGTCTGTCGCATTTTCTCTCCTTCCAATGGGTGTTCATCTCTCACTGTCTCTCAACATTGGTTTCCTAGATGATAGCTATATCGGCTCGCCCGCACTCAGTTCTGCATAACGGGATTGTCAGTGCTAGCGGAAATTCGGGACGAGTGTTGGCTGAAACCCCACAACCCGCTCTGGGTGGATTAGCATCCTGCAGTGACTATGCCCTGAAGGGTATCATAGCATCAATTTCATTCACAAAGGTAGCTAGAAATCGAATATGCAAATCCAATATTATTTGCAAAGGTAGTCCTACTCCTAGATTGACCTTCTACTCATGGTAATGCCCTACATTCTACTCCTTTTTGTCCCCCACCTCCCTTCACTCCAAACTGCACCATGGCTGCAAGCACAATCTTCTCAGACATGCTTTCTCCCTTCTTCATTTGCTTGTGTATCGAGTGTAACGTTGGTCCCCACATGTTGTACAACTTCTTCGAATTGCTAGGAATACAATGAGGATGAGCTCCCTTCACCTCTGAAGGAGTTGTAGAGACCACAATCAGAATGGTTCTATAAATTACAAATTCTTTGTCTTCGGCCAGATGATATCAGCTAACTTGCTGTCTCCATCATTTGCAAGACAGGAACCTTCACTAACTTGCATCAGTTCACTGATACAGGCGACTTCAACTGTGAAGTGGAATTTGATGGAAAAGTGACGATCAAGGGCACAACCACAACTGGCGAGCCCTGTGTGCTGAAAGGAACGCGGTTGTTCAAGATGCAGACGCAGCTCCTGTGCCCCCCAGGATCGTTCAGTGTTTCCTTCCATCTCCCCGGACCAGTAGAACCAAGCCAGTTCACTGGCACCTTTGGTTCAGATGGAATTCTAGAAGGGGTTGTGATGAAACAAAGGGCACGCAGTGGGGCTGCTGCCCTTACTTTTGAGTCATGAAGAATGACAAGGTGTTATTGCTTGCCAATCAAGTCTGGATGGGCTAATGGCCTGCGTCATTTTCAGTAATGGTAGCGGCCCTTTCTCTCCCCAATTTGTGTGCGTTCTAAGGTTCATGGCCACAATATGATAGCATGCACTGTTCACTGAAAGCAGAAACGGGAAACCCCTGAAGGTCGATTCACAAAGCCCCAAAATCTGCTCGATTTGATGTATTTAAGGGCTGACATGTTCATCCAGACACGTCCTGTTCTGCGTGATCATGGAGTGACCTCTGGAGACAAGTTTGGCATCCTGATGACTGGATATCAATAGGCCTCAGAAATCTGCAACATGATGAAAGGTCAGTCAGGACTAGCCTACAAAGTGACACATTTGGAGGAATTTAATTGTTGTTATCTTGATAATTTGTCGCCCGTTCCACACTCTTAGTTTCCTTGTCTGGTGCAATGATTGCATTGCAGCCGTCATTCTGCCTTGTCCATCAATAAGTATGCGGAGTTGGTGTTTTGCATCCAAAACATTTGAAGCCATGACTTCAAATCTTTGTATGGAGTATGACAGTGTGGCTGACAACATATGGGGTGCCAGCAAGGGCAGGAGGTGCTTCATACCTCAGAGCCAGTCATTTCATTGCTGCTCTCACTCCAAGGTCTCTCGGCCTCACCACCATGCACTTTTGTTCTCTTTCCAAGCTCTGAAGCCCCTTGCAATCTGGTTTGGAACGCCGTTTCACTTCTTCAGGCTCCACCGCAAGTGTGTTCTCAGATCTCTCAATGTTTAGATTTTTGTCTTCCTGCTTCAGAGATCTGAAGGGACAGGTGTGAAGAAGACAACAGGCCGCTCTTGGACAGAATTCGTCTGCTCTACGACCATCCAAATCTCATTCGTTCAAATACAGGTAGAACTGGCAGCCCTATTTAGGAGCTCAGATCTCCGTATTGTCTGCCGTCAGATTTGAGGGGGCCCAATCCGTTGGATTCCATACCATAAGTACAAACGGTATGGGATATATGGAGCCCATAAATAGATGACGTACAGTAAGGTCCTGCGGCTATTAAGTACGACACTTTACTTTAACCCCTAATTTCCCCAACCCTGGGCCATCAATATATGAAACAAGGTAGATTGTTTGTTTATTTTGTAGCATTGAGATCTCCCAAACCACGGGTCCAGCCCCGGTGCTTGGAAAGCCCTCCGTGAGGACGGGTGCACCCCCCTTGGTCTCATGATTTTTAGACCTGCGGTGCGGGAGCTATGGAGTTTTTCTCCTTATTTCTGGACTAAACTTTAGTCCAAATTTACTTAAAATTGTGTTATAGCTTAGAAGTACGTTCTTTGCGCCATTGGTAGCTGGAAATTTGTGAAAAATAGCAAAGTGGGCTTTTACCAAATTCCAATCTCTGAATCACATTACATTGTTGCTCATTTTTGTTCATGTTTACAATATTCTTTAACCCCTAAAAGACGAGAGCTTTTTTGCGATTTTTATAAAAACTTGAGATGGCCTGACTCGAGTGGATGTATATTGCTGCCAAAGTTCATCGATGAATTGTACAATGTTATCAGTAACTACATCATACATGTGATCAAAAAATTTCAAATCATTCCACCGTTGGAATGAGCAGATTATAAGGGGGGAGTGACCCCCAATTTGTAGGCTCATACAAAATCTCATGGAAAAACTTGGTTTGACCACCAATTTTCTCCATGTTCCAGCTCTGGGTTTACCTCTAATTTTTGACCAATTGCTGCCTACCAAGTGGAGGACATTGTGCCCAAAATTGAGCATGTAATGACATGTTTTCATTAATGTCCCTTTGTATGTAACTGCTTAGGGGTACCTGTGGGCAAAAAGAACACAGTTTTTCCTTAGATATAGCAAGCAGCGAAAATTTTGCATGAAATTGAAAATTTCAACCGTGAGTAGATGTCAAGTAGGATTACCGTAGTCGGCAGGCTGATTCGGCAGTAAATAATTAGAAATGAACATGCCTAATAAATTTAGAAAAATTTGTCAAAATTTCAGAAATTTATGAAAACAAATGCCTAAAATCTCAAACAATCTACTCAAAGATGTTTCAAGACACAAAATATTTTCCTAGAGCTTGTGGTGCTTTAGCTCTAAGAAATCCTAGAATAATTGGCTGAACAATCACTGCATTGACCAGATGCTCTCATGGCTCTTAACAACCCACATAATTTTTTTACCACATCTGGTACAGTAGATAGAGCAAGTTCATGCTGGGAGTCACTGCCGAATTACTTAAATATACTCGTGGCATTACCATAAAAATCTCCTGAAGTTATGCCGGAGTGTTTTGTTGTAACGAAAATGAATATTCGGCACTTCACTGCCGGATCAGCCTGCCGACTACGGTACAAAGAGAATGCACCAATTCACAGTTGGAATTTCCAAGTTGGCTCAGGGGATGTTGCATACAGTGGATTATCCAGTCACCGGCTTTGGCAGGAAATGTGTCATGGTCCTAGGTGCACATTGGTCCACGTCACGTAGTCAACAGGCTCAAACCACACAAAATCTGCATTTTTACGCATGTCAAAAATCCTAGGCGGCGCTGTAGTAATCCAAATGGCATGGGGTTTAGTGCATTCAATAGCTGACAATGTAAGCTACAACTTTGCTTTGGGGTCACCTCCATTGGATATCATCCTGACCATGTACTAAGTGAAACAAACTATGCAACCCGTTCCGGGTCACATTGTCCTTTAGGGGTTAAACATTAGTACATTCATGCATGTACCACACATTCTTTGTAACTAAACAAACATCCAACTTCATTTTAGTATATTGATTTCAATTCTTCACACATAGGCCTCGACATAAGAGATGCACTTGGATAACACCAAAACCTAAACCTGGCATGTCTCCGAATTCCATCATATGCGCCAACACTTGGTTCAAGCTGCGATTTCCTCCAGTATTTTTTTTTTGAAACAGGCAATCTGACCGGACATCCTCTAGGGGGTAAAAGACATAGGGGATTGCATTTGGACTTAGACACTTGGGCCAACGGCACAAGCTACCCTAGTAGTATCTACGAGAAGACTGACATCCATGAAAATGGATTGTATGAAAGGTGAGCTAACTTGGCCCCCTGCCACCTCAAAACATTGCAAAGAGATTCATCCTAGAGATTGAGATATTATAATGATTTAGTGGAGGCCAAGAAAAGACTTAGCATTTTTTCTTGGGAACTTCCCTAACAAATTTTTATTTTAGTTGTTTGGGAGCACATTTAGTTCCTCACTAGCTAGCCCACCTTTCCACAAAATCTTCACAGTTTTCCAAGTTGTTTTTCTTGTATGGCCTTTGTAGTTCCATTTGGGGGGTCACCGAATGTGAGTAAAGGATGGGCGGCCCAGAAATTCTCTTAAGTTCTTTGTTACAAGGAATACAAGAAACCTACAATTTTGCAACAGTGAATATGTGAGGTATTATGATGTGAGGAAATTTCAGAAGTTTTTACACAAAATCTGATGGGTTTGGTCGTTTGGAAGAGTGTTGTGCTCATTTACCCGGAATTTTCTTTGCATGCAGGTAAATTAGGATCAGGATAAGTGATGCAACCTTTTCACTTACCCCTTCGTATAGGTCATCTTTGGATTTATCTTTACCATTATCCATATGAAAGGTAATGTATATACTTGTCAAATATGAACTAGTGGGACTGGCATGATTGGCAAAAATTGTGATTGGCTTCGAATGATGAAAATGCACCGAAATTCGGTGCCATTGAAAACATTGGCCACAAATTCCCATTTTTCTTGAGGTACCCACTAGTTTCTCACCACTGCTGATGCATTAGGTTTAACCACCAACAAAAAAACATTTACAAATTGTAAAATTACTATGAAAAACTAATTTAATTGTCGAGCAATTTTGAAAGTGGTGATCAGATTGTTGCATTGCCTTGAACTTGGACTATGACAATCTTAAAGACGTCCGCATTCACTCCAATAGTCGCGTTGCCACCAGCATTGAATATCGGACCCATCTTTATGGTTTGGGATGTTGAATGCAGAAAATTAACAACATTCAACATTCGTCATTGCGAAAAATCTTTTTACCATTTTTAAGTCCAGCCTAAGATACCTGAGTTGCCCCTTAAATCAAATTCACACCGAACATCTTTGTTGGCCGCGACAAAGAAATAAATTACTGCAGTTTTTGGAAACGGATCAAAAATGCAATACCTCCGATTCAGCAAAATCACACAGGAGAGATTATCCCCTTGCCAAATGATTTGACGTATCATTGTCTGGCAAGCTATCGAAACATTGTCGAACCAAAATAATTTGTCGTCATGCCTTCGTCCCCAGGAGCTCACATGCTCACGCGAGCAAACTAGAATATTCTATAGATTCTCAAAATATCTTGTGAATATGCTACAGTGAAAGGAAAATACGCTCACGCCACTTAAGGGTAATATTGAAGTATCTTTGTCTGTTGTGGTCTTGATCGGAGTCGCATAAAGTGCAAATGTCGCCTCTTTTTTGGTAGCTCTCATGAAGGCTCTAGCTCCAAGAAACAGGGGATGAATCACAGGATTCGTTGGGGACTGGATGACATTGAAAACAATCTATGATGCTTGATTTTTAAGCTTCACTTCAAGGGGTCGAGTTTCATGGTCAACATTTCCTGATGCTAACGGTCGTCCATCGATAACTTCAATAGGGGCCGATAATTTCTTTCTTACGAGCGTTAAATTGTGTTGCTTCGCAAAGTCTTTGTCAATAAAACACGCTGAAGCGCCCGAGTCCAAAAGTGCTTCTACGGAGATATGTCGATTTTGCATCCTGATCTTTACTCGAACTGTGAAACAAGATACAGGGTCTGGAGGTAGAAAGAGACATTTTTTTGATGAGGAATTTGGAGTGTCCAGCCGCATGGTCCCTACTGTGACTGGACATCTTCGTTTTCCGACCTCCTCGTATCGAACACTTGAGTGGTGCCCCGAGCTTTGAATCTTCTCTTGTTGGGGCAGTTTAATGCCATGAGATCATTTTCTCCGCAATAAAGGCATAATCCATTCGAGCGCCGTCTTTGTTTTTCATGTGGCGTCAATGGCTTGAATCGGACAACATCAATTTGCACAGGATCATTACCGGATGTCTGATGGATCGTTGTATTTGGTGTCGTAGTAGCAGCGGCATGGTGCGTCGTCGACCATCCGGATCGTTTTTCTTGACGTCTTTCGAACAAACGATTATCGCATGCAATGACTTGGGTGATGAATTCGCTCAGTGTACTCACGTTTGACATTGTCAGCAATAAATCTTTAACATCATCTTTTAGGCCACATCGAGATTGACTAATGAGGCTCTTCTCATTCCAGTCAAGGTCGCACGCAAGTTGTCGAAATTCGACAGCACAAACGGAAGTTGGACGTGCTCCTTGTTGAAGATTTCGCATCTTTGTCTCTGCAACTCTCTCTCTATCATTCTCTCCAAACGTTGCAGTGAACTCGGACATGAACGCTTCAAAATTGTATAGTAAATGCAAATTTTTCTCTAATAGCGGTGCAAACCAAGACAGGGCAGTGCCTGATAGAAGGGTGCCCACGAATCCCACTTGAATACCTTCATCAGAGTAGTGTTATGGATGTAGTCGTAGGAACAATCGTACTTGTTGAACAAAACCGTGAAATCTTCATCTCGTCCCATCAAATTTCTCGGGCATGCTGATCTTTGGTTCCCTTGTAATCTGTTGAAGATTTGGAGGAACCGTTGCAGTAAGATTTGTTGTAGTAGGGACTCGTAAGGTTGAAGATCCATTGTTCGACTCTTTCAACTCTGAAATTTGTTGTTGCAAATTGTTGAAAGCATTGCCAAGGTCTTGAGACTGATCAGCTTGTAGTTGGGCAGTAGAAGCACGAAGTTCTTGCATCTGGAGCTGAAGGCTCTGCAATGGGGTGACCATTTCCGCAAATGTGCCTTCCATCTTAACTAACTAAAGAACAAACTTTAGTCTCGCCAAACTCTCAAGGACGAGAACATGACTGAACACAAACAAGAGATAAGACTAGAGGTACAAGGCTAGACAAGAAGTCAAGGTCGGCGTGGCCGAATGCATGATGAGTAAATAGGAATCAAGACGATCTTTATAACAATGAACAAGAGTACAAGACATTGGAACACGACTTGAATACTTGAATGCTGGAAACTGGACTGGAGTACCAGATACTGGAAACTGGGCTAGGATACTGGGAACTGGAAACAAGAGTAGCTTGAACTGGTGTTGGCGAGACTGAAGAGTGTCCAGTCTCGCCTCCTATATATACTGGCTACTAAGAAGCTTCCCTAAGAAGCTTCCCCTATGGAGGTTACTTGCTGGAGAAGTTTCCAAGATTAAACAAAGGTTTCTTGATGGAGAAGCTTCCTTAAGCAAATGATGTATCTTGATAGAGAAGTTTTCTCCAAATAAAGCTTCCTGAGTAGTTTCCCAAGTTATTTCCCAAGTTACTCTTGGTAATTTGATAAACTCCCGGTAACTTGGTAAGTAATGGTAAATCATGATAAATCACGATAAGTCATGGTAACTTTCGGGGGAACTAAAGGTAGATAAGAGCAGATTGAATCGGCAGATTGTCGATGGAACGGCCGAATGTATGGCCAGACCGAAAGGAACAAAATCGTTTCCTGATGCGGAGCTCGAGCATGCCATGGCTGTTGAAAATGTGGTGAATTCTGTTCCAGCTTCTTCTGTTGATGCATATCATGCATGGATTATGCAAAATAGGGTGGCTTTGGGTGAGATTGCAGATGCTATTGAAGTGTCTGCTGTTGTACCTTCTTCGGCTACTTCTACTACAGAGGTTCCATCTTCTGCTGCTCCTACTGTTTCTGTCCCTGATCCTTCGGCAAGTTCCAAATGAGAGAGACAAGCGGCGATTGAGCCTGTCTTTACCTGTCCCTATTGCAAAGAAAATCAACATTGGAAACCGGGGAAACCGAAGCTCAAGGTTCATCTTGCGAAAGCGAACTCCAGGCTCAATCCTTCTGCTACCACATGGCCTTATTCTTCAGTTCCCATTTCCGAAAGTCAATGAGAAGGGGTTTTGGCCGGCATTCCAAGAATTTGTTGCGCGAGGCGAGGGCGCAGTCCATGCGACAGCTGCAAAATCAAGTTGGGTTCCCTACCATTTCCCTGTTTTTCAAATTATGGGTTGTTGTCTATCCGTGTAACCCTCTGTGTTACCCCCCCCCCCCCCCCCCCTCTCCTATGGCGTGTAATCCAGAGTGTAACCCACCTACAGTGTACCCTTTTTAAAATCCCTCTGGTAACCCACCTCTGTCTAACCCTTGTTTCGATCTGTGTGCCGTATAATCCACCTGCCTTGTACACCCTTATGTAAATCCGTCTGCCGTGTAACCCACCTTCCTTGTAACCTTTTTCTTGTGTAACCCCTCGCGCTGTAACCCTTATATTTGGTGTAACCCCTCGCGCTGTATTGCGCAAGGAGCCCGACATCATCTTAGAAGCGATGATATTGACAGTGTTGTCGCTGCCCACAAGGCGTTTACAGCCCAGCCGGGGGATGGTCCGTTAAAGGTAGAGGAATTGAATCGGGTGAAGGAGTATTTGGAGAGCATTGGGCAGCCTGACATGCCACAGCAGAAAAAAAAAAAAAAAAAAAAAAGGGTGGGAGACTTACACGAGTCCATCAGGAGAGCCAAGCCTCACATGATGATGACACGATGGACGAACCAGCTGTTGCCAATACCGAGCTTGACGATGCCAGAACTTCAAATCCTCTTGTCATCACTATTACTGTAGATGGAATCGACGGTTTGGTTGTTCCAGAGCCATTGGAATTCACTCGCAGTTTTGCGAAAGGATTGATAGGGCAAATAGAGAATATCACCAAACCGCAAATTTTTTGAGAATTCTGGCCCACAACGATTTAAGGAAGAGGGGCCGATCAGTTTCCCAAACGCATCCCAGGTTGGGGTTGACAACTGACCACCATGAGGTGGTTGCCACAAACCAAGCCTTCTTTCTCACTTAGCCTCCCCAAACACGCCACTAAACTCAATGGCAAACAACCAAACCCTGCTGGTTCCCAGCCCTTGTGAGCACTCATTCAAGCACTCCCCTCATTGGCCATAGCATCTGTCTTAGAGCCTATTCCAGCCCTCTACACCTGTTGCTTCAAGAGTTGCGCTCCCTTCAAGCTTGAAGTTGAAACCCCAACTCACATAGGCCCTACAAGTGCTGTTCTTTCACTCCAAGTGGAAACCAGCCCTAGACCTTCCGTTCTAGCTCTCTAAGGCTTGAAAACAAGAGCCTCAATGGGCTGAAGGCATGCTCCACACATGCCCCACTCTCACCATAAGAGAATCAGCTCCTTTGCTTCATTTCTTGCACCCACAAACCTGATAATACAAGCTTCAGCAGGCTGAAAGCATGCTCTACATGCCCTACAGGGAAACCAGCCCCTTCCTTCCTTTCTTGCACTCCCACACCTAAAAGTGCAAGTCTTCACCAGGCTGATAGCATGCTCCACACATACATTGCCCTCACATAAGGGAAGTCAGCCCTTCCTTGCGAAACTACTGAAAATTTTGTGCTCACGCGAATCTTTCTTTTTTTTCTTTTTTTTTCCTGATATTCTCTTTTGAAATTATTTCGTAAACAAAACTGTTTGTGCTCAGGTGAGCACAGATTTTGAATTAGTTGGCGAAATATTTCTACTTATGATTTTATAATATTCAACTCAGCGTTTCGCTATTAAATATATGTATTACCAAGGGTTTTAGTCTAAATATACTGATAGACCATGTAACTGACCCTATTAACGTAGCAATAATATTCTATGTCCGCGTATGACTTCTATTTCCATTTGAAAACATACCTCCCCTATAACCGTGGATGGTGCTCATGCTTGTTTTTTTTTTCCTGCTCACGCCTTTTCTGCTCATGCTGTGCTCACCGGATACCAACCCTCTCCCCCAGACTTAAGACCACCCAGAAGTACAAGGTTTGTGTGACCTTGTGAACATGTTAAGTGCAAACATTATATCCCAATGATACCTAACCACATCATTGTTGGTAGTTTGATGTATGCCATGATTGGCACCATATTACTTGATCTTGCATTTTCTATGGTTAAAGAAACTTTATCTTTATCTTTATCACAGTCCTAAGTAGATTCACGACCATTAACCCTGGTGAAGCCTTTGGAGAGCTGCAAATTGAAGAGCTATCTGGTACTTAAAAGATATGGAAGACAATGGTTTGACCTATTAGAAGAGTCAAGAAGGACTAATTCAGTTTTGGGCTTTATATATTCTTATCGAGGAGGCGATCTAGATACAAAGAGGTCAAGTCATCGAAATGCATATTTACAAGGTAGAGGAGTGATCTTTTGGTGGCACAGCAAAATGCGAAAGACCACAACATTGACATTGATAGAATACGTGGGATTTGCGACATGTGCAACTTGAATAATAGACGTCACTTCCATTGAGAGGTTTGAGGGCTGAACTGAAGACCTCTGTACTATAACATATTCTAGTGATGAGTGCCAGTCAGGAGACTAGTTTTATTTTAGTGTAGAGTAGGAATAGGGTGCCATGGTGCCATGTCATCATCAGCCACGTCATCAAACATATATTTTTAAGCTGCCCGGATTTCTGGAAGAAAAAAAAAACTGAATTATAAAAGTCATTTTTGTCAAATCTGCTCTAGTATTACTTTATTATTTTCTTTGGCATCTTCATATATTCAATGTAAATGTTATAGCATTTCTAAATATTATTTTGGTTTTAGAATGAGAATATATCAGTACTACATATAAATATGATAGTGGTAATAGCTAACGAAATGTCAAAACTCGTAAATTTTTGTCTCTCGTCAAAGTCATTTTTTTGGGATAATTAAGAATTTAGATCTATTATAGAGACACATCAACAAACTCTATGATAGATACTAGATGTATGTACGTTGTGACACTAGGTGAACATGTCTCACATACATTTCTCACAATTCACATAATGTATTTATAGTGTGATATTTTATTGGGTGTTGATGTGTCTCTATGATAGATACTAGATGTGTGTACGGTGTGACACTAGGTGAACATGTCTCACATTTCACATAATGTATTTATAGTGTGATATTTTATTGGTATACAACGACCAATAAAATATCGCACTATAAAAATATTATGTGAATTGTGACATGCCATGGTGTACTTGACAAAGTGAGAAAGGCCTTGCTCTTGGCAGCTCCCCGATCTCAGCCGACGCAAGTAGGGAAGTGATCAATCTCATCCCACTCCTTATATCTGCTCCCTCTCTCAGCTGATAAGGCTCTCAGTCCTCTCTCCCGCTTGTTCACCTTGTTTCCTCAGTACTTTCGTGGTTCAGCATCTCTTCATCACCTTGCAAGTCATACTTGTGTTTTTGCAGAAAGTTCGGGAGGGAGGAAGGTGGTTCTCTGTGCCTGTTTGTTTTCAGGTGTCTGCTGGCATCCTGCTCTTTGCTAGCAACAATGAGTTCTTGGGGTACAACAAGCAAAAATGGGAGCAAGGGGGGCTCGGCAATGCGCAACAGCTTAGCGCTCACAGCCAAAGGAAGGAAGACTGCTTGGATCATCGAAAACAACACCACCTCTAATGGCTCAGGGGATTCAATCTTGGGCAAAGGCCCGTGTCCCTCCGTCAAGGCACATTCTCCTTTCTTGGAGGAGGGGGTGTGGGAAGACTCCATCCCACAAGACATCACTGATTAGCCACTGTTGAAGTACTTGGATGCGGAAAAGCTCAAACTGCAGGCGCAGAAACTAACCGAAAGAGGGGATCTTCTTTACTTCCCGGGGAAGGCTATTGGATGGATTGTAGAGCACTTAGGTGCGGATGGAGGGTTGGCTCAGCATTACTGCCTTTCAATGGGAAGAGGACTTGGCCTTTTTTTGCTCGCCAGCAGAAGCTGAACCCGCGCTGAGCTTCAACTGTCAATTATCTGCAACAAAGGTGTTCTTATTTCCATGGACACACGACTGGGGTCACCAACAAGGGGTTTTGTGGAGCCCAAGGGTGATTGTGATCCCTTACCTCCCTGCCACTTACCTAACATCGCTTCCCGAAAATTGGTGCCAGCTTCGGCACATTTATTGGTTCCCTGAACGTCTTCGAACCAATCCAGCACAACATCAAGAGTGTCGACAACGAAGCGATTCATGTTGATCTCACAAAAGACATTGGAGTACCAAAGATTGTTGTCCTAATGCCGGAATCTAAATCGATCGGGTCTTCAATCAAGCTCCCTACCTTGGACGATTCCTATATCGTTGTCTCAATCAAGGAAGAACTCATCTCCACGATCTGTTTCGGGTGCAATGGAGAAGGACACATTCGGGCCAACTGCCTAAAGCTGCACAAGAACAAGCTTTCAGAAGCTTCCAAGCAACATGCTTTGCCAAATGTCATGACAGACTCTACAATGAAAAGTTCAACGTCAGATGCCATGGTGGGAGACAACCATCAAGCAAACTCATAGCTGTTACACAGAGGCCGGACTGCCAAAAAAAAGAAGCGTGAAGGGGTAAAGACGCCATGGATCCATCCCAACCGTCCATATGACCTAGCTCCATTGAGAATCTCGGAAGCTTGGGCTTCCTTCCCATTCTCCGATGAAGACCTGAATCTCTTGGAGAGCAACAGCCTGGCCACTGAATTTCTGGAGCTGCACTCACGAGTTCTCAAGGAGGCCTCTAACAAGATGGGCTCCTGGGACTGCCTATGCCAGAGATAGGGCAACAGTATGTGTAACCCCCCTCGTTTATAGATTCTTTGACGGCTACACAAACTTTTTTGTCCCTAACAATGGCGTGGGCTTCCGCTCTGCTTGGGTAACTGAAGCCTTGGCCGTAGAAATGATTGCTGGACCAGCAACGGAATTCGCTCTCCACCTGACCAACCAAGTGCTCAGGGAGTTCCCCCCCCTCTCATATCCAACTCTCAAACTCACATGCAACACATAGGCATTATGGTTGAGAATAATGCTGCTATGGTGAATCTGGCAGTCATCCACGTGCTACCGATTTTCAAATTTGAAGACCTAGCTGCCTCTGACGACCCTAACTTTGGATTATGGGCGGACAAGTTTGGCCTTTCTTGTAGAGTTACTGATGGGCTCGCAGCTCTCTCATCATGGAAGAAGGGCTAAAAATGGTGATGGAACTCTCGAGCCTGTAGGAGCATAAAGCAAAGGCAAGTGTGAACCCTATCATCACTATGGAGCAAGAGCAGGTGGCAACGAGATGGTGCTCTATAATCAAGACCATGTGCTTCTCTCTTCCAATGAGGCCCACAAAATCACAGAGATGGTCCAGCCAGAGGAGACTGTGGACTCACCACCACCGGTAAGCATGTCTTTTCATGCTTACTATCCCCTCTTTTTCTTGGTTCTTGATGCTTCCAACATCTCTCGTGGTTGGTCATTAGTTCTTGACCTCCACTCTTGGGAGCACAGAATCCTGGCTGGCTGGCTGGAAAGCTCATTTTCCATTTTCTCTAAGAAGGCTGCTTGTTTTCTGTCATCTGCCCTTGCTTGGGAACTTCCTCTGGAGGGCCTGTCTATGCTGACTGATAGCAAAAATTAATTATTAGAACTAGACTTTTCGAATAAAAGAAAAGTCTAGGCAGATTTTTGCTTGGAAGTTACCTTCGATCCTCCCTCCGCCTGTTGGTTTTAAGTGGATTCACTCGCAACGACGCAATGGCGCGAGCGTACGCTCACGCCAGCTGACGTGGCGTGAGCCTGATCCCACGCTGACGTGGCGTGAGCGTCATGTCAGCATGCTGATGTGGCAGCAAATGATGACGTGGCACTGTCCGTCATCTGCCACGTCAGCATTAACATGCGCCGCCTATAACCGAGCTATATCATTGCACCGCCGACGAATTGATGTGAATTACACATTTCAAATCATGGTCGTCCACATACCACATTGCATAGTTGATGCTACCCATGTGTTGTATCCCGCTGCAATAGAGTATCGACCTCGTTGAAACTCATAGTGGCTTGGTGAATGAAGTTGTCACGTTTGGGATCGCAAACCATCCTCTTCAAAAATATGAAATACAAATGTTTGCAGGGTATGAATTTACCTCTCTTGCCCAAACTGGTTGATAGCATATTCACAAAATCAGGACATGTGCAATTGGGGTAATTGGAAACCGTGATGTCGTAGGTCCTGTCATGAACAGCAGATGTGGAAGTGATGATTGTGAATACCCGACCATATCCTGGATTGGGTACTTCCGTGGTGCTTCCAACACGAGCTTGGAGCATTCTTGTGGACTCCACTTTGCCAAAGTGTTCAGCGGTTGGAGGGAAACGCCGAACGAGCTTTCCATCTCGTTTGGTTGGCCACAAGTCAGGATTTGTCGGGCGGACCCGGGAGGACGCAAAAGTAGTAGCACATGCATGGAGTTGGAGTTGTCTCGCAAGGGAAAACACTACAACAGATTGCGGCTTTTATGACTCCCATGGGTGCGCAGTCATGACAGATTTGTGGCAGAAATGCCATTTGCAGTCGTAAAATGCTTTTGAAGTCATAATGCAGGTCTGGAGAAGGCGTATATGCGACTGCATGGCTTCGGACTCTGTGCAACACAGGTCAAACATGTTTGACCACGAATATTGGCATGGCAGATATGACTACCAGTCACGGTCATGGCTACACTAGAATGACGTGTGCATATTGCAAGACAGACATATGACTTCATGACTCTCACTCTAATGCATTATGCCAGATCATCACATAGATGAATCACTACATGACTACACGTGTCGACACATGCTTTTCTGGTTATATATATAATATATGAGTATTTATATCTTAAAAAAACGGAGACTCTTACCACTAGAATGAATTAAAAAAACCCAAAAAAACAAAGATTTAAAAAAAATCACATCAGCTGGTAAGTGCACAGTGTGTCGCCCTTGTGGTTTGGGGTTCAAACCCGCTGCCCTTATCCCGTGTGTGGGATTGTTCGAGACGGTATGTCTTGACGTTGATCGTCCTGTAGGTCTTATGGCCCATAAATGAAGGCGGGTGAATTTTCCCCCTCCTCAAGGGCTTGTGGTTTCCTTTAAGAAAAAAAAAAAAAAAAAAAATGAAAAAGGGGCTTTTAGGGTTTACAAAAAGGTTAAAAAACTTAAAAAGTTGCCCATCACAGTAGCGTGAACAGACTTAGAGCGAGCGGGAGGGAGAGAGAGAGAGGGTTGGCACTTAGAGCGAGCGAGCGGGAGAGAGGGCAAACATGCATGGGAAGCCCGCAGTTGGATCAACCTTCGCATCTGGAGCAAGCAACCCTAGAAACGCTAGGGTATGTGTGCGAGGAGGTTTCGGCTGGGAGCCCGCCGTTCTTGGGAGAGTCAGCTTCGTCTTAGCAGGCCGTGTTTCAATCTCTACCCGCTCGGCCCTGATTTTACAGCACGAAGCAGAGCTGGCATGAGTTTCTAAAAGAACCTTCACGATGGTGGGACAACCGCAATCGCAAGGTGTGGTTTTTTCTTAATGTACGATGTGAAGAAGTTTGTCCATCCTGCAAATGTGGGTTGGCTCTCCTGTTAGTACCATGATTTGGTATTCTTCCTGATGTTTACAAGGTTCTTGGGAGAGTTAGCTTGGTCTTAGTAGGCCATGTTTCAATCTCTGCCCACTCAGCTGCACCGTGGTGGTTCTCACTGACCAATCCGACATTACCTAACTACAGACACAAGCAGCACACACGAGAGGTCATCTTGGGTTCATGTTCAGTCAAATCCTCCATGGGTCATGACACAAGGTCGAGGACAATGTGGTGAGGGCACCTTCTTCTTCGACCTATTTCAGCCTATTTTGCCCTCTCATCAGACTCGGCCCTGAATTTGAATCATGGAGCAGAGCTGGCATGAGTTTTTTTAAGATCCTTCACGAGGGTGCGACCGCAATCGCAAGGTGTGGTTTTTTTTTAATGTACGATGTGCAGAATTTTGTCCATCCTGCAAATGTGGGTTGTTGGCTCCTGTTAGTACCATGATTTGATATTCTTCCTGATGTTTACAAGGTTCTTGGGAGAGTCAGCTTGGTCTTAGCAGACCGTGTTTCAGATGCTAGTAGGAAGGCAAGGATGTATGCATAGATAGCTGAAGGATTTTGTGCAGAGGCATAGATAGCTGAAGGAGCAGGGATAGAGTGTGGGCCCAAATTCGTCCAAGAGGGCCGGATTTCAAGCTCCATTATTTCAGTGTCATCCATTCAGCCAGGGATTTCCTGGTGACATTGCCAAGGCTTTACTCGCAACACGATGCTTGTAAAGCTTCCTTAGCTTGAATGCTGATTATGCTTGAATTATTAGGTTTGTAAAGCCAGTTTTGAAATTTTCATGGTAATCAGCTCTCTTGAAAATCTGTAGGTTGCAAGCCATTTACAGCGGGCCGTGGGTGGACTGGAAGACAGCCATTGAAAGTCCTGGTGCAAGTTAATACCAGTGGAGAGCAGAATAAGCTTCATATGCCCTTTTGGTGCTAGTTATCTTCATGTATGGTACTGTTGAACACCAACAATCTTTTGGTGAGATTCTGTCTTGGTGCACATGTCTGATAAAGAAAGACGGTAATGTTTGTTCTGAAACCTGAAGGCGTGAAATGATTCAACACAACAAGAGCATTACGCGTGTCACAGTACAAGCTGTAAGAAAGCAAGAGATACATAGTTATACAGTCAAACAGACAACTATCAGTTTCTGTGGAATCTCTTGCCAATGGCAGGATGGGTTGGGAATAGCCAAGTCAGGAGGTGAATGCCTGTCAAATTACCACATGTCCTTTTGAACACTGCCCCTGCCCTGGTGGACATGTACGCCAATTGTGGGTGCATTGAGGATGCAAAGGGAGTGTTCAACACTGTGGCTGAACGAGATGTGGTGTTGTGGAGTGCGATGCTTGCTGGGTATGCACAGCTGGGGTGCGGGATGGAGGCTCCAACCTTTGAGAAAATGAGGGGGAAGGGGTGAAGGCCGCCGACATAACGTTTGTGTGCGTTTGCAGTGCGTCTGCAGCCCTGGAAAAGGGCAAAGAGATCCCTGGTGACATCATCAAATCTGCAATTGTACCAGATGTCATCCTGAACATGGCTCTGGTGGCCATGTATGCTAAATGTGGGAGCATTGAGGATGCCAAGGGAGTGTTCAACACTATGGCTGAACTAGATGTGGTGTCGTGGAATGCGATGCTTGAAGGGTGTGCAGAGCAGGAGCGCGGGATGGGGCTTTGGACACCTGAAAGCAAATGATGGAGAAAAGGATGAAGGTACCTTCTTCAACATATTTCATCCTGTTTTCCCTGCTAGTGTTTGCTTTGACAATTCTAGGCTGTCATTGTCAGCTGCTAGCAGCAAGGCGAGGATGTATGCATGATTTGTGCAGAGGCATGGATAGCTGAAGGAGCAGGGATTTTGTGTGGGTCCAGATTCATCCAAGAAGGCCAGATTTCAAGCACAAGATTACCTGTGATTCCCTGTGGATCAATAGCTACAAGAAACCTGCATGGGTAGATGGTCAACTGGGAGCAGCGGCACAAGTGATAAAATCAGGCACTGCTAATGAAGGCATCTTCTTCAACACATTTCACCCTGTTTTTCCCTCTTATCAGAATCGGCCCTAAATTTACATGTTCAATTCTGCAAGTTAGCTGGTTGAGTGAATCTAGTTTGGAGTGACTTTGACATGATACTGCCAATGTGACAACAGGAAAGTGTCAAAAAATAGGTAACAGAGATGAGGAGAAGCTGTGGAATGAATACTTATCTGAGCCCAGTCACTGATGGGTCAACCGGGGCAGAAAGGTGAATGCCTGCTACATTTCAGAGAGTAGCAGACGCAATTCAGCATAGGAACTAGTGTGCTACGCTGAGTTGGGTGTTTCCTAGAACAAATGTAGGCTGTCATTGTCAGCTGCTAGCAGCAAGGCAAGGATGAATGCTTGATTTGTGCAGAGGCATGGATAGCTGAAGGAATAGAGATAGAGTGTGGGTGACGCAGGGTGCTGGGCAATGGGCAAGATGTCTTTGTATAAACGTGAGTGACCTTCCTATCATCCTGGGTTTCATTTTTAGTGCATGTTTCTTTGTGAAGTATCTGACGACTTCGCCAATACACACCAACCTTTTTGCTTTGGTTTGTTTAGGACATGGGATAGAAGTTACCATAAACAACACTGGCATTGGTTTTTCATATATGGTATTAGATAATTCTCTTAATTGTTTCCGCCTTGGCAGGTTGCTCAGTGACCTTCCCTGGACGCTTTGGAGTATAGCGAGTGAGTGTCTCACAATGCAATATTGGTTGGTGCATCTTATGCAAGAACTTGGAAAACAAACAAATGTCCTTGCTGTAGTAATTCTTAAAGCCATGCAAGCCGTTTTTGATGGGTTGCAGATTGATGGAATACATGAGTAGTTAGAAGATTTTGGGTGAACACTTTTCAAAGTGTTATAGTTAGACAAAATAATTCACATGAGAACATGCGACTATTTAATGTATTTTTAGATCGCAACAAAAATGATAATGATAAATAGATTGGTAAATAGAGATGGTATGCAATCTCTTGGTTTTGCTCAGCTTGTTGCAGTTATGTCTTGCTGCCTTGTTCTCTTTGTATTATATATTATATTTCATTGTTGTAATAGACATGTACATGACTGCTATCATAGTCATAATAATGACTACATCTATTTTCACTCTCCAATAGTACTACACCACGTGGCAGAAATACAAATATGTAAAAAAATAGCAATACACCCCAAAAAAACACCCATCATGACACATGTCAATCTGCTGATGGACCACGTGTAAAAACTGCAACGCGCCACGTGTTGCAACCGGATTAGCACACCTGTACTCATAGTTCGCAGTCATGGAGAGCTAAACACTCTGCCACGTGTCATTTCCTGCATCGAGCACGTGCCACTCTTGCACAGCCGCTGACATGGACTACACTGTCCGTTCAGTCATTCAGTAAAGCCAGCGTGTATGACTACCCCCACAGCTGCTCTGGCGCCACGTGACAGCCAGCCTAGAGAGTCATATCTGCCATGTCACAACTGACTAGGTCTTTACGTCTGCAGAGTCAGAAAGTCGTAAATGGCTTCCATGACTGCATTTGCAGTCATAACACAGAGACGTAAAAGCCGCAATTTGTTGTAGTGAAAGCCTGCCTCCTCCAGTATTTCAATCTCCTGAAATCTGAGATGTGTTCCCACCTTCACGGGCCAAACGGTTGGAGGAGATGGCTTCATCACTACGGAAGGATGGACAGTTCCATGCACACATCTGGCACAATCATCCGCGCAGAACCAGAACTTGTGGTTCTTGGCTTCTGGTTGACCGTATGGACACATCAAACCCGTGAAAGTCGAAGCAGGAGTTCGGGCACCACCTCTGGATATAGATGAAGTGCACTTCTCGAAATTAGTTGCCCTGATCGCTGTACATTTCACACGAGACCCTACACTTGTACGTTCTATGTGCCAAACGTGGTCGGGGCATGCAGACTCAAGCACATCAAGGGGGTTGTTTCTCTCCTGCACCATTTCAGTGGCACTGTTTGATGCTGGAGCTTGCCGTCGTGTTGGAGGTTCCTCCACAATGGAGGTTCCGGACATGGAGCTGTCATGCAGGGGAACACAAGGCTTCGAGAAGTTATCACGGTCAGCCTTGTGCGAATCGGAATCCGAACCAGGTGGAGTGTTCAATTTCCTCTTACAGGAGCCGAATCTCTCATCCCCTTCAAGATGTGGAACTCTAGAAACAAGTGGCGTTCCCTGGGCATACATGCTCACCGCCCGTGCTATCTTGATTGGATCCCCAAATCTGTTTGCAGCACGCAACATCAACTCCCATTTGTCCGGACCCTTGCCACCAACCCCACCTCGCAAGAAATCACGGTATCGGGTTTGTTGTTGCAAGGCACATATCAAATCATCTGTTGTTGCCACATACAAATCCCGACCTCGTTTCCCAGACTGCTGCAACTATGCGTTGTGCACAGTTTCTGCCAAATTGTAAGATGGCATGTCCGCCATTTCCTCAATGGACATGTTCTGCAAAGTGGAGAACCACACTTCAAAACAGTGAACAGAAAACAACATAAAGAAAGCGATGACACAATAAAATGGAAAGTAAATGTATGAATAAAGCAAGAAATATAAGCCTCGTACCACTGGCATGGCTGCCCCCCACTGTCTATACCAGAAGTGCCAAAACGCCAGCCAATCTTCCAATGCTCTCATACTCTCAAGTGATGCAGCTCCAGAAGAGAACCACCAGGCACGAATTGTCTGGAACAAAGTGTCCGCCTCCTTCATTGTTCTAGCATCTTTGTACTTTTTGCACAATTTACGGTGCTGAGTCTAGATCTCTGGTTTGTATGTTTTTCCAGAGATTGTGTCCAATGGAATAGACATGTACGCTCTCTTCCTCGCATTGGCACTTTTGGGTCGCCCGATCCGAAGACAATACGAACAGCATTGAAATTTGCTTGAGCACTATCCGCCATGAAACCTGCGAAATTTGGAGATGGCAGCCCATGGCAGCCCATGACACGTATCAGGGAATTCCACATGAGCTTCTGGGATTCCGTATCCTCGGATTGCATGTCAAAAACTGCAATTGTCATAACTCGTTGGTACACTGGATCGTAGACATGACAAGCCATTGTCGTCCAATCCTTCACTCGTTTCACATGATCAAACATAAGAAAACAGTTATGCAAGTCCCCAATCTTCTGCATCCGCTTCACGAGGCTAACCCCACTGCCCTCCCCAACAGTCGACATTTTGAAAAGAAAAACTTTGATGGCACCTTGACCTGCGAATACATTGTCCTGGATGTAATCGTACTTGCTCACTCGTTTCAACTCCAAAATGTTGTCTATGTAGCCTCTGATACCAGAGCCCATTCTTAATGCATTGATCTGATGCCGAATGTTAGGTGAACTCAAAGTGGAGAAATGATCCATGACCAGGTCCAATGCTGCACCGTCAAGTTTAGTCCCCACAGAATCCCCTTCACTCAAAATATGGCTTTCCAAGAAGGACTTGCTTGTGCCAAGAGCAATTGCAGATGTTGTTGCGGATAGGTTTCTCCCGAACTCCTGTTTAATCAACCTCGATATTGTCTCAACACTCTCCCTGTAATCCCCCTTCGAGACAGGATGGTTATGGAATCCGAAATGCACACAAGCTCTTGTCATTGTTTTCAAACGGTGGACAACATAGTACATTCTTGCTCCGCAGAGCGCCAAGCAGGATGGCACAAGTTTGCAGAATTTGCAGACGAAAGTGTTTGCCGGTGGTGGGGCAGTCCCAGGCTGAAATGGATTTTCCGCCTAACCCTCCCATTCGCTTTGATTCTGAACCCCAGACTGAAGAAAGTGTCTGCAATTCAAATTATCACACCTAAGGTGTCCATTGCAAACTGTTCTCCTGAAAACAAGCTTGTCATCATTTTGAATATTGGATGTTTTTGTTCTGCACCACGGGTGCCCGTCGTGTTTCTTGTCCATTCCATGCATCATGATTGTTACACCTCCAACTCGCGGAGGAGGAGGCAGCTCGAATAGGATATCGCCATCAAAAGTCTCTGGCAAGAACTTCACAGGCACATGCTTCAAAGATTCCCAATCAATTCCTCGCAACTCACTTTTGAATCCAGCCATTCCTCCCATCGCCCGTAATTTTGGAATGACACTATAAATCTCTTCTTCATCAGCTTCTCCAACCACAGTAGGAAGGACTGGATTTGGAATTTCACTTATGTCATCATCGGACGAATCCGAAAGCTCAACGATTGGAGTGGAGGACGTCTGTTCTTTTTTCACCACCACCTCCCTCTTGTCTTCAACGACCGAAGCAGCAGTCCCGGGCGTCACATATGACCCAAGGGACTTTCGCCGAGGCTCTCCAAGTACTCTGTATCGACCAAGGCGCACTCTCCATTGGCTGACATGAGCCGTCTCATCACGGTTTTGGAAAGAGTATTTCAACAACTTCCCTTTCAAATCGTACACCTCTTTCTCCAAAAAGATGGAGCCATTCTGAAGCTGAAAACGGGTAGCCAAGACATGTTCCAGAACAATTGCAAATCCATTGTCAAGGACTTCCTGGGAGAACGGCAGTGGTTTGTCATCAGAGAAGAACTCCGTCTCAGAGGAAGCCATCTTCCTTCCTCGCGTATGTCAAGTTATTTTACCACTAGTGTGAAACTAGCTAGGAAATAGCTAGCTTTTACATATTGACATTTGGGATTGGCCCAAGTGTCAATCCAGGGGTCAAGGCAGATTTAGGCCCTGGAGTGGTTATCTTCACGGCAAGCGCGGGAGGCTCATCTTTCTCGAGTTGAGCCTCACCGCGCCTAACTATGGCGCCGTAGTGTGGATTCCCCATGGCGTGGGGTGCACTTAGCTTGACTTGTATTTGAGTGATGAGGTTATATATGCATGAGTTTATGCTTCAGATTTGTGAGCTCGTGCTTGTATTCTTCCTCGTTATCACTCGAGAAAGATCAGCTCGAGTCTTTGAGTGCCAGGTTCGAGTTGTTTTGTAGCACTTGTGTTTTCATGAGAAGCGGTTCAGCCTAGAGTGCAGGGATCCGTGCATGAGCCTATCCAAAGTGGATAGAGTGCAAAGGCGACCAGGTTGCAGGTTTGCAATGGATAGAGAGGCGGGTAGCCTATGTTGAAGAGCGGCGTTGCATAGCTCAACGCTATGGCAACCAAGTTTGGGCTTCTAGTGTGAAGCGGGGGAGATGCTGGTCTCGAGTGGGTGAACTGGTGGTCGTCTTCTTCAGCTGCAAGCCAAGTTAAGGAGCTGCAGCAATGTGGAGCTGCGAGGGTGTTAGATGTAAGTCACAGTTATCGGGAGCTCCAACCTCAAGCTCATAAGGAGGTATGAGTGAAGAGAGATGGCTGATTTCTCTTGTATGCAAGCCAATGCATTTGTGGCTATATTGAGTTGGGGGTTTCAATCTGAAACTCCAGCGGTATGAGGGCTCTTGTCATGGCAAGAGCAGGGCTGGAATAGGAGCTAAGAGGTGCGGCAAGGCCATGGAATGTGCACCTAGGGTTTCAGAGCTTGGAAGAAAAGTTCTTGCACCACAAGAGGAGTGTCTTGTGGCTGGAAATGTAAGCCTTAGGGTTTCAGGAGCTTGGCAAGGGTTGTGGAGTGCTTAGTCTTGTCTTAGAGAGCATCAAGGAGCCAAGGAGCCAAGATAGGGGGCTGATATCTCTTGTGTGAAGAGGTTGCATGTGTGGAGCATGTATTCAGCTCATTGAAGCTTCCATCTTCAAGCTTGGAGGGCAAGCAAGGAAGAGGGAAGGGCTGACTTCCCTTATGTGAGGGCAATGCATGTGTGGAGCATGCTATCAGCCTGGTGAAGGCTTGCACTTTCAGGTGTGGGAGTGCAAGAAAGGAAGGAAGGGGCTGGTTTCCCTGTAGGGCATGTGGAGCATGTTTTCAGCCTGCTGAAGCTTGTATTTTCAGGTTTGTGGGTGCAAGAAATGAAGCAAAGGAGCTGATTCTCTTATGGTGAGAGTGGGACATGTGTGGAGCATGCCTTCAGCCCATTGAGGCTCTTGTTTTCAAGCTTTAGAGAGCTAGAACGGAAGGTCTAGGGCTAGTTTCCACTTGGAGTGAAAGAAAAGCACTTGTAGGGCCTATGTGAGTTGGGGTTTCAACTTCAAGCTTGAAGGGAGCGCAACTCTTGAAGCAGCAGGTGTAGGGGGCTGGAATAGGCTCTAAGACAGATGTTATGGCCAAGGAGAGTGCGACGCCGGGGGTAAGACCAGCTGAGGTGTTCAGGCTGGCAGCTACACTCTGTGAGAGTGGGGAGGTTACTTCATCTTCTGCGGAGATAGTGGGAGGTGTAGTGCCGGAGGGATCCTCGGATTTGAGGGTCAAGACTGCCACGGCGGCGCCAAGGCAAGCTGCAGCTGCCAGGTTGATGGAGCTGCCAGCTAGGCCAGCCATTGAGCGCGCCATGGTGACACCTGGAGTCGTCATGTTAGACAACCAGGATGACATTTTCTGTTTGAGTGGACCGGCATGCAAGAGGTACCAGCCACTACGGGTCTTGTTGGACTCGGAAGCTCAGCCATTGATGCTGGGCAGAGTTGCTATTGCAGGCTTGGGCCTCAGGGAGGCGGATATGGAGCCTTGTCCTTTCCAGATACAGACGTCTCTGGGAGGATCGGAGCAGGCTCGGGGCATGACACAGCGTGAGTTGGCTATCAAACTACGGCCGGATCACCCTACAGATGGCTCAGTGATGTGAGCCAAGGCCATTGTGACAGACGCGGTCTCATATGATGTCCTGGTTGGTGGGGCAGTGTTGTACCCCATGGGCTTCACCCTGGATTTTTGGGAGGAGTCAGCCTCTTATAGGCCTGCATGGCAGTCAGGGGAGGGCCGGCGTGTGCAGCTCCCTATGACTTTCATAGGAGGAGTTGCGGTTGCCCATCGAGGCAAGATGCCGACACTAGCAGCATTCACAGCGGCAGTGAGTTGGCCTAGAGAGTTGCTTGAGGGCAACGCTCATTCAGAGGATGTGCCACCTCCGGGAGAGCAGGATGACATGTATGGTATGGCGGAGTTGCCTACCATGGTTGCTCAGACTCCATTGTGGGGCACGAGCAAGGATTTGCAGCGGGATGCTGATCAACGGGTGCAACAAGCCTGGGTGGAGGCTTTTGTACCGTCAGGAGAGGAGGAGAGTGCGGGGATTGCACCAGGACCACCTCAGTTGTCTCCATTGGACACCACACCTATTGTGTGGCAGTATCCGGATGAAGGCATTTGTCTTCTCGACTTGTTTGGCGGGATCAGCACTGGATTGGCTGCTGTGTTACAGGCAGGTGTACGAGTTCGGCGTTACCTGTATGTGGAGAGGGATGAGACTGCACGACATGTTTCACTTCGCCATGTTGCTCAGTTGGTGCAGCGGTACCCTGAGTTGTTGTCGGTGTCTGCAATTCGTGGATATCAGCAGGCCTTGCCAGCAGACATTTTGTTGCTGGGGGCGCAGGATTTGGAGCGGGTTGGCTTCATTGATCTGATAGTGGCAGGTTGGCCCTGCCAAGGGCATTCATCAGCCGGGCATGGCAATGGATTGCGAGACTCGAGGTCGGGTCTGTTTTGGGAGATGGTGCGGGTTTTGCGCCACTTACAGCTTCATCAAGCTGTATCTCCAGCATACATCTTGGAGAATGTGCCACTGATGGGCGATTCTCAGGCCAGGGTGATGGCCAGTGTGCATCAAGTCCAGTCGTGGCTTGGATCAGCAGTATTGCTAGATGCAGCTACAGTGGGGTCACGGGATCATCGTCCACGGCTATGGTGGACTAACTTGATGCCACCCGCACTGCTCAAGCGTGCATTTGATGGGGTGCAGCGGCCAGCACATCTCAGAGTGGATAGCATTCTGGACACAGGGAGGCAGTCTCAGCGTGTGAGACACGATGACCGTTCGCCTTTGGCAGTGATCAACAAGGTGGGTGAACCACGAGCAGCATTACCTACACTGCTCAGCTTCCCAGGATCGCATGCTTTCCGGGATAGTGGACCTGGCCTCCTGTGGGATGCTCGGTTGCAGTAGTTAGTGGAGCCTAATGTTGACAAGCGTGAGCGGGCAATGGGTTTTACCACTGGTACCATGGCGGTGTCGTTTCTTTATGAGGCATCACGTCGTTAAGTGTTGGGGCAAGCAATGGATCTCAATTGCTTGACCTGGATTATCAGCTTGGCTCTAGCTGAGCAACGCAGAGTGCGGAGTATACTTCCCTCGATGGTCTCTCTGCCTACCGAGACGGTACAGGCAGTGAGTGGGGGCGAGCATGTGAGGACCACGGGGTGCATGCATCCATGGCACACGTGGGAGGTGCTCGAGGTTCAGAGGGAGTTGGCAGCCAAGGCGGCTGTGATGGATGAGGTTGGGGATTCTTCCCGGGTTGAGGAGGTCCTCAAGGATGAGATGATGGGGCAGGATGAGGCCTTGTCATTGACTGAGCAGGCAGGGAGTACTGCTCAAGAGGTTGCAACATAGCAACCACTGGACGCGTCCTCTACCTCTAAGCCCACTGGACTTAAGGTTGCAGTTACGGAGGACAATTAGGAGCCTGACATTGGATCCATTGTCACCGGAGGAGAGAGACGACGTATACGGCGGTTCCTGAGGGCTTACAGGAATTGCTTTGCCTTCAGTTTGAAGGACTTGGGAGCACTGAAGGGTCAAGAGATCCATATTGAGTTGGCCACTGACACGCCAATCTTTCAGAGACCCTATAGATACAGTGACATGGAGAGGTCTTTGATTCAGATGAGGACTCAAGATCTCTGGGAGGCAGGTTTGGTGGAGCTCTCTGGTGGAGAGTATGCTTCAGCCACAATGATGCCAACCAAGAAGGATGTCTATGGCAATTGGACGGAGAGACGTATGTGCGGTGATTACCGGCCTGTAAATCGTCAGACCAAGTCCGATAAGTATGCCATGCCAACACCAGAGGAGATCTTTGATGCCATCGGGCATGCTAAGGCCTTTAGCACTTTGGATTTGCGATCCGGATATCACCAGTTGCCAATCAAGGAGGCGGACAAGCAGAAGACGACATTCTGGGGGATCAATGAGCACGACAAGGATTGCCTATATCAGTGGCGGTTCTTACCATTTGGGCTTAAGAATGCTCCTGCAGAGTTTTCAGAGAGTCATGGATAGGATTCTAGCAGGGGTGGACTTTGCTCGGTGCTACATAGATGACATCATCATCTTTAGTGTTACGATGGAGGAGCATGAAAGACACCTTCAGGTGGTATTGGAGCGCTTGAGAGCGCACGGATTGAAGTTGCATCCGGGGAAGTGCAAGTTTTTCCACAACCAGATTGAGTATCTGGGTCACATGATATATCCTGGAGGATTGGGGGTACAGCAGACTAAGGTAGAGGCCATTGCACAAATTCCACGCCCCACGGATGTGAGCCGAGTTCGAGCTTTCATGGGGTTGGCAAACTATTATAGACGGTTTGTCAAGGGATTTAGCACCATTGCAAAGGCTCTAACCAAGCTGACCAAGGTGGACCAGGAGTGGCTGTGGGAAGATGAGCAGGAACGAGCTTTTCAAGAGCTCAAGGTGAGGTTGACCTCGGCGCCTATCCTGAGACGACCTATCAGGGGACGTCCCATTTCAGCTGCATACGGATTGGTGCATGCTAGGGCTTGGAGCGGTGCTCACACAGGTGGATGATGAGGGAAGAGAGTTCGTAGTGGCTTATGCTAGCCACTCGAACAACACTGCAGAGGCTAAGTACAGCTCATATGAGGGAGAGTGCTTAGCTGCAGTGTGGGCCGTGGCACACTTCAGGTGCAATCTATACGGCAATCTTTTCACCCTTGTCACGGATCACCAACCACTCAAGTGGTTGATGGATCAGACAAGCTTACGGGGAAGCTTACACGGTGGGCACTCATACTCCAGAAGTATGACTTTCAGGTTGTGCATTTACCGGGTTTGGTCAATCGGGATGCGGATGGATTGAGTCGCAATCCATGCACGAGCCAACAGGATGACACTGGAGCTCGGTGGCATGGTGAGACGGACGAGGAGATGGTGCCGGGATGGCACGCATCTGCATTTTTGTGTATCTTGGCATCGGGAGGTTAGGTTGGACCTACTACAGGGATGACTGTAGACGGAGTGTCTGAGGACCCTGAGGCTAGTGATGAGCCAGGTGGTGCCAGAGATATACATGAGGATTCGGCTGTGTTGGACTACCTCCGCACGGGAGACACGGTAGCCACTGTGACTGCCAGGGAGAGGGATCGGATCCTGCAACGAGCCAAGAGGTTCAAGTGGGAGGGGATACACCTACTTCGAGTGTGGGAGGATGGTCGGGTGAGGATTGTGCCTCACCCCACACAGCGTGCACGGTTAGTGCGGCATGCCCATGAGGAGTTGGGGCATTTTGGAGTGCGACGCATTCACAGTTTACTGCAGGGGCAGTATTGGTGGCGTGGTATGCATACAGAGGTGCAAAGTTCGTGGCTAGGTGCATGGTGTGTGACAGGGTGCGTGCTTCATTCAACGCCCCTACACCACAGTTGCATCCTTTACCAATCATGGGATTGGGCTACAGGTGGAGTCTTGACTTTGCAGGACCGTTGCCACTGACTATGCGCCACCACAGATATGTGTTGGTGATGGTGGAGCACTTCTCCAAGTGGATTGAGTTGGTTCCATTGCCTGACAAGGCTAGTGAGGGGGCTGCGTATGCATTCTTGGATCGTGTGCTTAGCCGATTTGGTGCTCCAGCTGAGGTACTCACGGACCAAGGGAGAGAGTTCTTGGGGGAGTTTTAGGCTTTGTGTGATAAAGCCTTGATAGACCACCGCATCACTTCTCGGGATCATCCTGAGGCCGATGGCTTGGCGGAGAGAGTTGTTCAGACGGTGAAGAGGGGTTTGCGCAAGTATGGCTTGCAGAAGGGACACCTAGGAGATTGGGATCTTCAGGTTCCTTGGTTAGCCATGGGCTATAGGTTCAGCAAACAAGCATCACTTGCCTCCTTCTCACCATATTTCCTTCTCTTTGGCCGAGAGCCGGATTTGCCTGCAGCCATTTGTAGGGACACTGCTCAAGTCCTTAACCTTGACAATCAGGACGTGTGGGTACGTGCAAGTGATCAGCGTGCAGAGTTGTTCAAGAAAGTCATGCCCATGGCTTTTGAGAACCTTGCCATTGCACAGCACCGTGATACGTTGAGGTATGTCACTATACGTGGTGGAGGATATCGTCCTGGGGTTCGGAGGTTTAGCCCTGGTGACTATGTTTATTTGCAGCAGACTGCTCCTACGACTCTGGATGTTACTGCAGGGCGTGTTATTCTGAGGGTTCGAGAGGTGTTGCCCTCAGGGGTCATGATCTTGGAGGGTCGGGATGGCATGACTTGGAAGGACCATGTGCGTAATTGTGCGCCATGTCACCTTCCCAATGTCGATGGCAGAGTTGACCCAAACTTGGCAGTGGTACCTACAGGTTTGAGGTGCATGCTCTGTGGGTCTGCCAAAGAGGCAGCCACCATGCTGGTGTGTGATCGATGCTCAAGGGGTTGGCATATGGGATGCTTGACACCACCTCTTGAGAAGGTTCCTGACGGAGATTGGTTGTGTCCACACTGCTTGGGATAGTGGCAGTGGACATGACTGGAGGCAGCTAACAAGACATGGGAGGCCAAGCTCATAGGAGTCAATACATGAGATCCCAAACTCAAGTTCACAGGTTGCAAGACGGCGACTAACGATGGGGCAACTCTTGCACCCGGCCTCTTGATCTATCGAGTTTGAGTGTAGTAGGGATAGTGGTGGAGGACTTAGTGAGGCTATGGTCATTATCACATCTTGTGGCTACCTGGACTTAGAGGGACCTAAGCACCAGCTAGGGGGGCGATTGTGTGGACTAGTGACTGCCATAGTGGGCAGCATAGTGGCAGCCTAGTGACTGACTAGTTGTAGCCTAGTGGTTGGACTAGTGGCTGGACTAGTGGTATACTAGTGTGTGGTGTGCACATGTGTTGTATGGTTTTGGACAGCGATGTAGTTGTGTAGCGATATGTATGCGCACGACAGCTGTCAAGTTATTTTATCACCAGTGTGAAACTAGCTAGGAAATAGCTAGCTTTACATATTGACATTTGGGATTGGCCCAAGTGTCAATCCAGGGGTCAAGGCAGATTTAGGCCCTGGAGTGGTTATCTTCACGGCAAGCGCGGGAGGCTCATCTTTCTCGAGTTGAGCCTCACCGCGCCTAACTATGGCGCCGTAGTGTGGATTCCCCATGGCGTGGGGTGCACTTGGCTTGACTTGTATTTGAGTGATGAGGTTATATATGCATGAGTTTATGCTTCAGATTTGTGAGCTCGTGCTTGTATTCTTCCTCGTTATCATTGTGTGGACTAGTGACTGCCATAGTGGGCAGCATAGTGGAAGCCTAGTGACTGACTAGTTGTAGCCTAGTGGTTGGACTAGTGGTGGACTAGTGGTATACTAGTGTGTGGTGTGGTTTTGGACAACGATGTAGTTGTGTAGCGATATGTATGCGCACGACACGTACGTTGATACCTTGCTATCGCAGACCTTCAGTGTAAATCGGTTTACTGATGTCTCCAGAACATAGTTGAAGAATGAGCAGAGAATATGGCGGAGGAAGCTCAGACGACGACTATGCATATTCTGTTATTCCTTCCAGATATGCAGCCGTCCATTTTAATTACTTTTCTTGTGGGCCCAGTGGTCAGAGTATCCCTAGGAGCAATGTCGGCAGCTGTTAAACCGTTAATCAGAACCTCATCAATAAACACAATAACAAGCCGACTTCCTGGAAGCATGCCACAGGATCTGAGGGTGGGATTGCAGATTAAGTAAATGTATCTTTATACTACTACCAATGATCATGCGTACCTGGAAAGATCAAAATGTGAAACGAACGTGGGGTTGGCTAACAAGGATGATCGTGTATGATATCCCAAAATTTGTCATCAAACTCTCGTTTATTTACATATATTTGTCTAAGACTGTGCGCCAAGATTTCTGGGATTCGCTGTTATTTTTAAATATTGAAACCGTTCTAATAAAGAACACGCCGTTTATTTTGGGCGACACACGTCAGATATCGATAACTGAATACGAACAGCTGTACACTAATTGCTGGCATGTGCACTAATAAGGGAACGACTATGTGTAACGGTCATGCGAGAGGGAATCCGATGCTCCTAGAGACAAGCAACAACGCACGCAATCCCGCAAGAAATCGGGAGTCACTTCGTTTTTCTACTTTTCGCGCTTAGAGGGAGAGTGGTAGTCAAGCTGGAGAGGGTTCCTTCTACAATACGAAAGAGAAGGAAGTCTCTTTATTTTACTTCCCTTAGAGAGAGACGCAGATCAAGAGAGCAAATGACGAGGCGTCGTTTGTTGGAAAACACAGGGCCAAGGCAGCAGGTGAACGCGGAGACTGATTCACAAGAGCAGACCGAGACTGAGGCAGCGGCTGTGGCACAGTCGGTGATAACAGTGCGCATTGGAAACCAGCCTGTGGATACAGAGATGACTCGCAGGGAAACTAAAGGAGGTGGAAGTACGAGGAACGCTGAACCGGGAGAAGGTCCAGAAACCCTAGAGCAGACAGAAATTCCAGCAGATGTGAGAGGGAAGAGGAAAGTTGCAGAAGGGGATCCAATTTCAAAACCTAAGAAGGCGCCAATAAGTTTTCTCTAACTTACATTTCATTGTTGAAGATCTGCGTAGAGATTGAGTGGAATGTCCCAGAAAGGGATTGTGGCTACTGACCATCACCATGAAACAACGGTGATTTGCTTTCTACTCCTCTGTTAAGGGTTTACAGCACAATGAGTGGGTGACTGACGGTACCGTCATTCACTGTTGTTCAGATCATACAGTCTGTCTGATTGCCTTTCAAGCAGTCCTTCCTCTTCCCTTCTTTAGCAGGAACATGTGATTGAAGTTTACTGAATTGTGAGCGTCGTTAACGCCATTCGATTCTCCTCATGAGATTTATTTACCTATGTGTTAGAAGAGAGAGTAAGGGTCGGCATATTCAGTCATAATGTATTGCAATGCATTTTCTTTGTATGAGGTTGAACAGATAGAGAAGTGGAAAGGCGGTACCGCCAATCAAAGATTTGAAGACCATACTGTAGATTCAGGTAGAGTATCGATTGGAAAGTACTCTCGACATAGACAGGAAACCGTGAATGCTTGCGACGGTAATCACAATGGAGTCAATCTGAATAATCTGCACTTACTATCCGCCCTAAACTATACTGAATGTCGTTGCCGCCAATTACTTACACATATATGTCATTACACAACACCGATCCGACAGGTCCTTTTCTTTTGTGATTGTCGTTAACGCCGTTCGCTCTCGCTCTCGCTTTTGTTTTGAATTCGGCAGGATCAGCTTTGCTTGTGTAGATGGTTCTGAATTTGTTTCACACCATTCATTGTGAGTTTCGTCGAGACAGAGTGATGGTCGTTACCGCTGTTCACTATTTGCACATTACTCAGTCAGATTTGAATGGCATCGTGCAGAAAACTGTGAGGTCCAAGCCTACAGGATCAGAGGGGAAAGGATCTGGAGATGGGGACAAGTCTGGAAAAAGCTCAGAGAATAACGATGAAGCAGATGAATCTGAAGTGCACTACCTTGACAAGGTGAAAGAACTCATGTCATTCCAGAAGGTAAATTCTCAGGAGGTTATAAGGGATATGCTCGTATCTGGAGGGCGTCTGGACATCCCTCTGTGCCGGATGATATCTATGCCTGTTGTGCGTCCACCTCTTTCCCATGACATAACAAAATTGGAGAGTGATTTCGTGCATGGATATAGACTTGGTGCACAAGTTTTTTATGTGTCACTGACAGATATAAATGGGAAAAGCACATTAGTGTCTCCAGAGATCAGTGATACTTGGGATGAGTGCTGGAAAGAACACCCAGCAATTATGCAATCACATGTTCTACGTCTGGGACGGCAACCACCGATTGCTGGCATGGATGGGATACATCCAGAAACACTATGCGAAAGACAAAGACAAGCATGTTGCTGTGGAGGCAATGGTTTTGGATCCAGGAAACGACATCGCTAGGCTTCTTACAGCTATGCACGACGTGAACAAGTAAGTCATCCTAGAGATTTCATTCCCTCTGTAGTGTCTTGTTAATCCCAAAAAAACAGTGTTAAGGAATGCAATGTTTCCAATGTTTTTGCATATCGACAGAGAAATCGCATGTGACAACAAGCTTGGTCCACACACTATTCCGAATTCAGAGGATTGGTCTGATGAAGCTGGATGATTTTCGGACAGTACTCCCCCCCAATATAATCAAGAAGTGCGAAACAGGAAGAGCTGCAAGCACTTGGTATTCTTTGACTCGAGAGGCGTTTCTGGAGTACATGTATGCGGTAAGCCCGAGTCTGTACTCAGTTTACTTTTCGAATACATGTTTGTAGTTCCTTTGCTGCTAATCACTATTTGAATCAATGCAGCAAGAACTGGCAGAGGCAGCTGAGAAGGGAAAATCCGAATATTACCGCACTACACCAGAGGAACTAAGGACATCAAAGGGTGTGGAAGCAGCAATAAAAAAAGAGTTTGAAATGCGAGGAACCAAATTGATGTCCGCCTTCGGAAAGCGCTTAGAATAGTAGATCCTGGACTTGGTTCTGAGTTCCTTCAGCAAATCAAATCTCACTATGACAAGCATGTGCATCCGGAGATGCAGCAGGAGAAATTGCACCGGCTAGCCATATCCATCGTTGACCCACAAACAAAAATAAGGTGGCTGGAGATATGGAACTCAGATTAGATAGTAAAGGACTTGAATCAGATCCCAAAGAGCACCATACAGCCTGGCACAAAGGTGGAAGGAATCAGTGATTTGGTGTTTGATAACTGGCTCCACAAGGCTACATTTTGGAGTCAGGTGTGTATTCAAATAAGCCGTTTTCTTTTCTTCAATTATGTGATGAGTATCTTATTTGCAATACTGACAAATATACAATTTGCAGCTCGAAAAGCGCGCCATCATTGTGTTGGATCAGACTTTGAAGGACTTGAACATTTCGATTGTTTCCCCTCCCCAAATGTCATTGGAGGCATACATAAGGAAGTGGAGAGGTTTCACCTGGAGATACTGTTTTTTCCGGGAGTTCTCCAAAGATGGTAACATTTTACGATCCAACGACTTTGACAGTCAGGTTGGAGGAGAGTGGGCCATGATGCGAGTTGTGTACAGGTGCAATATCATACTGGAAACTCTACTGCACTTTTTGGGAAATAATTTGGCTTCATAAGGATTGTAATCATACGTCCAAATTGAATGTCATTGACGACATTCACTTCTTTGTCTGAGTCATTCTTAAGCGAGAATTTGAATTCACCTGGATTAGGAGCTTAGGGTGTAATTATAGTGTCCCTGATTAGAATTGATAATGTCCCTGAATGGCGTTGACGACATTCACATCCAGAGTTGTTGAGAGGTCCTCAGAGTTATGTAAGTTTTTGTAATGTCCATAGAGTTTACAGTGAGGGTTCCTCACTTCAGTTTGCTGAATGTCAATGCAGACATTCAGTTGTTCTGCATTGCTTTTGCCTCTTGCGAGAAATTTGAGGCTTGATTAGCTCTGTTATCAGAGATCCAAAGTGAATGTCGTTGACGACATTCACTTCTATGTCTGTGTCATTCACGAGCGACAATTTGAATTTACATGGATTGGGAGCTAAGGGTGTATTAATTGGTTCATTGTTCGTAATTTTGTGAATGGCGTTGACGCCATTCACATCCAATGTTATTATGAGGTCCTCAGTGTTATGTTCGTTATGAATGTCCATTGAGTTTTTGGGGAGGGTTCCTTACTCGAGTTTCTGATTTCCATCCAATGATTTTGCCTCTTTTGAGAAATCATTAGGCTTGATTAGCAGTGTATTTACAAATCCAAAGTGAATGTCGTTGACGACATTGACTTCTATGTCTGTGTCATTCCAAAGCGAGAGTTCGCATTCACGTGGATTAGGGTATATTTACAGTATCATTGAATGGAATGTTTTGAATGGCGTTGACAACATTCACATCCGGAACTGTCGTGTGGTCCTGAAAGGTCCTTGGAGCAGTTCTCAGAGCCATTTCATTCCATGTTTTTTTCATTCTGTGCTACTTGCATCTTACTCACTTCACGCTTTGGTGGGTTGGGATTTATCTCCTGTTTAACATGTATACAAAATATGTGCTTATGGAAGGAAATCACCTGAGCGGTATTCCAGACTATCTTGACATGTGGTCGGACCCTGCAAACGATCCAACCATGTATACTGCAGGGATATTGAAGGACTGGAGTCCTTCTCACTTCAGAGACTGTGGCTGGTACCTTGACTGCCCACCGGAGCACACGACCTTTCAAGAACATCATATGAAATATTTGAACAATAATGCAGAGATGCTGGCGCCTCTGACTGACGAAGAGTACCAAAGAAACATAGCAACATTGGCTGCCAAGGAGCCTGATGCTCAGGGAACGCCGCAGAAGGGAAAGAAGGCGGGCCGCAAACCAAAAGACAAGGCTCTTGATGTCATAGCCATCTCACCAGCAAAGCCAAAGGACAAAGACAAGTCCAAAGAGAAGGAAAAGGACAAGGGGAAGGAGAAATAAAAGGAGATGGAGAGTGGGCAGGACTTCATTGCTGGAAGATATACCCGCACAGTTCAGTGCGTGTTCGATGCCAAGCCACACCCTTCCCGTTCTGATTCGGCAGGAGAGATTAAAATTGTCAATGAGGGTTGGCTGTCGATGATGCAGAGTCGAAAGAGAGGATACACTGGGGTGCCTTCGCCTACCTGGGATAACATAATCTCATTCCTCAATCTGGTGAGAATTCTAGTTTCTTTCCTTTTTCTCTGAAAGTTTCATTGGCAGTATTTTAGTCTGGTTCTTTGAAAACATTCTTGCCATCGTTCTTAAAAAAAACATGTCTGTTGCAGGTGAGCACAGGTCCCACCTTCGTGTGCGGTGTGCAGAAAACATATGCGGCTGACATTGTCATTCTCGACATCTCGGATGGCCAGGCTGTGCCAGAAGTTCTTCCAAAGGGCAAAACGCCAGGCTGGAACAAATTCGAGGACAACTACTGGAGTTGGGTGTTCGGGTTCTGTAATAATTTCCTCTCTGATGTAGGGACACTTCTGCTTTTTCAGTCATGTGACAAAGATAGTCGTCGGGCATTGGCATCATACCTGAAGTCTTCAGGGTTTGAAGTTTTGCGCACATCGAATTGTGTGAACAGCCTCTACCTTGTGAAAGGGGGTTTCCCTGGTCAACTGGTATGTCGTCTCCCTTCTGCTTGTGCTTTCATTATGAGTTTCAATGTTATCTGCAGCTCCACTCTAGAAGAATCTGTCATGATCGACACCGATCATCACCGATTCGTGATAAAACTGATTGTTTTGTGCCTGAGTTATGAATAGCCGATGTATACACTTCCACTATAGATTGTGTTTACCACACTAACCTGCTATCTTTGGCAGACGAGGATGTTCGAGGCGATCTACCTGCGGAGGATTCGCACCTCAAAGACACCATCCTCCATCCGCAGCTTTGAGATTTCTGACTAGGGTTGTTTCGTCAACCCCCCCTATGAGCCGCATGTCGATGACATTTTGTACAACTTCATGCAGTCCAGTCAGACTCTGAAGAGACCAGATGGCACTCCCTGGAGAGGTGCAAAGGAAAAATCCCCAGCGTTCATGCAAATACTGCTGGAGTCATGCAGCCACCACTCTGCACGGGTGGTCAATCTTTCTGTATCCACAGGTTCGTTCTCTCCCTTCCGAATTGATTTTCTTTCACCAGTTCCATCTGCTTAAATCCCCCCCACCAAACTGTTCATGTCCTCCTGTCTGGTGCAGGAGCAACTTACCATGCATGCAAGGCAGGCGGAAGAAGCCTTTTTGGCATGGAGGGTGATTCTGACCTCTACAACACAGTGCTCCTCCCCCTTTTGTCTGGCTCCACTTCAGGCACACAGACTGATCGGATTCAAATTCAAAATGATGACGATCCCGAAGATAAGCAGGTCGACAACGACTTTTCATGTGAGTAAATGCTAAACCCACTTTGGGAGTCATACTCAATTTCTCAATAACATCAAAGTTACAGTAATAACTTTTTTCAGGCTGTCTTTCAGGAAAGTCAGCGGTGGATCTTCAGGAGATACAGTCATTTGTGGCGAGTCTGTTTTCGACATCCCCCTTTCCAATTTTCTGCTTCCTGATTATGCCGAAGCAATGGCACTTCACGCGGCCGAGTCCCTATCCCCTGAATTTTTACTGCCCGGCCGTAGGTGTAGCCAGCGTAGATCCGGAGTTCTTAAATACTTAGACTTAGATGCAGAGGAAGTGGGGATACATTGTACTGACTATGAGTCAGACTGAACTATGTTTTTTTAATATTCTGTTTCATCCTCTTTGGAAAACATTGAATCCCCTTCCTCCACCGTAGTTGTTCCTTTGGAAAGAAAATAAATCAAAAACTCAACTACCATTTAAATTGCAATATGTATGAATCCATCTCACAAACCTCCCTCACTCTTGTCATATCCATTGTGCTTTTCATCTACAGTGTATTCATGCGTGCTCCATTCATGAATGTTTTCCTTTGTTCAACATCCATTGTACATTCATCCTCTGTACTCTTTAATCCACCCCACAAACCTTCCACACTCATGTCATATACGTTGTGCATTCGTCTAAAGTTTTAGTCATGCATCTTCCTGTCATGAATGTTTTTCATTGCTCAACATCCATTATACATTCATCCATTTGACTCTTATCCATCCCTCATTCATCCATCTACATTCATTTTTCACACTCATCCATCTGTTTATCATCCAACTATACATTCATCCATCCTTTATTCATCTGTTGCTTTCAGGTGGGAATGACCACTGCCTTTTATTATGTCGTCCAGCTTGTTTCCGCGGTAAAGGGTGCCAATCCGCGGGAATACACTCCACTTCTTCCTGGGCGCGTGGTGACGCGGTCTTCAAGTGTGATGACGTGGAGTGAGCCCCGTGATGTGGCATTGGCGCAAGGTGACGTGGCGTGAGCGCACTTGCGCGCTCACGTGACCAGGCTCACGCCGAGGCATCCCTGGATTCACACGTTGCAGCCCTCTGGTAAGATAACCATATTCCGCTTTGCTCCCTCCTGGCCATCGAATTGCCGAGAATTGGCGGGCCTCACCAGCGTTGTTACATGAACTTCACCATCTTAAGCTGGAACATTAGAGATATAGGATCTGATCACTCGGCTCCGAAAAGAGCCAGGATCAGAAACTGGGCCTCCAATCTTCTTAACCATTCCTCCATCATTTTTTTCCAAGAGCATAAGCTTGACCCTGTAAAAATTACTTCTCTAGGGAGCTCTATCTGGCCCTCTAATCAGATTATTGGAACCCCACGGTTGCTGACTCAAGAGGGGGAACTGCGATTTTCGTCTCTCCTCCCTTGAGCCAAAGCATACTGTCTAACGACATTTTCTAACGACATTTGGGTCCAAGGTCGTGTTGATCAATCCATCACCATGGACCTGGGCCCGTCTACTGGGAAGGTTGGGTTGCTCAATATCTATGCCCCAAATAACGAATTAGAGCGTGTTGATCTTTGGTCCTTGTTGAGGCTCAAAACTATGCAGATGACTGATATTTAGCACTGGGTTGTTGGAGGTGACTTTAATATGGTCGAGACAGTTGAAGATAGAGCATGTCCTAATGATCATAGCCTTTCACCCATTGAAAGAGACTCCTGGGATTCCTTTTGCATGGCCATTGGTCTATTGGACGCCTCCCCCCCATTGCGGGATGAGCTCAAATACACCTGGTCCAACAACAACATGCAGTCTCCCAACCTTGCGCTTGCTCGTCTTGCAGATAGATTCTACTGCTCAGCCTACTTGCTGAATTGGTCAGTTGCATCTCCTATTGTTCCTATCGCCCCTGGCTTTGATCAATCTATTGTCCAGATATCCCTTCACACTCCAGGGTCTAGAGTGAGAGGTAGGAGCTTCTTTAAGCTCAACCCCTCTCTTCTCTCTGACCCAGAGGTGGTGACCACTTTTCAAAGGGCATGGTCCTCTTCTCCTCTCCCACTCTCCTCTTTCTCTCCAAACTCCAATCCTCACCAAGGTCATAGAGGAGCTCCAATGGGCCACAGTTCTCCTTAGCTTAGTCACCACAACCTGCATTCTACGTTGTTGGCAGAGGTTTATACCAATTTGATGGCCTAGAAGCTGCATGTGAGACTCTCCCTCTTGAAGCCAATTGAGGCCAATGTCATGTCCCCAAGGATCGCAATGCGAAGAGGGTGCCTGATTTTGCAACAAGGAGAGAAGGCCAATGGATTTTCTCCAATTGATTTTCAGACCACACCCTAAGCAAAAAATAAGCCTGTAGAGCTCGGTCGATATTCTCTCGGGTGGAGTTGTCGAGCAAAAGAGTAGTGTCATCAACATACATGGATAGTTTGACCATTTCCGGCACAAAGGTTGGCAGTTAAAGGCCCATGATGTCTTGTCTAGCTTGAAACAAATGCCCGAGCGAGTCTGCAGCAATGAGAAAGAGGAAGGGTGCAAGTGGGCACCCTTGCCTGACTGATCTAGAAATAGGGAAAGACTTGGAGATAACTCCATTAACCAGCACCTTACTAGAAGCAGACTCCAGCCAAGACCGACTTATCTAGAAAGCAGCCAGAAGGAAGGCCCAATCTATAGAGTCAAATGCTTTCTCGAAATCTAACACGAGGAGGGCGAGGGGCTGGTTATTCAAAGAAGCTCTGTGAAGTGCTTCATGCACCAGCAAAATGTTATCAAGAATCGCGATCTTTGAGGAAACCAGTCTGGTCCTTTCTTATAATCCTAGGCAGCAAGGGTTGCAACCTTAAAGCCAATGCCTTGACTATAATTTTATAAGTAGACTTGAGCAAGGTGATGGGGCGGTAAATAGCCACATTGTCTCTCTCTCCTTTTTGTAGATGAGGGTTATGAGGCCTTCAGACATCTGAGAAGGCATCAGCTGCTTCTGAAAGATATTATTGGCCATCTGAAGAAACTCCCCCCCAATGGTTGGCCAAAGAACCTTGAAGAATTCAATCGGCAGGCCATCAAGGCCCAGACCTTTTTTAGAAGCCATAGCCAGCACTGCCTTGCCCAACTCTTCTTCAGAAAAGGGGCGACCATCTTGGTCTTATCCTCAACAAATAGCAAACATGGGATTTTGTGCAGCAAAGTACTTCTCGCTTCTTCCATAAGAGGTGTTTGGGGTCTCTTTTCAAAGAGCTTCATGAAGAAATCAGCAGCAATGCTAGACATCTTTTTGGGGACGGAGGAGGGCATACCCAAAATATCACGCAAAGAAAGAATCAAGGTGGAGGCCCTACATTGAGCAGCCTTAGCAAAAAAAATATTTAGACATTTTCTCCCCCTTGAGAGACCAATTCACCCTAGCCTTGATTTTAATGAATTGTTATCTAGCATGGAGTAGCAGCGACAGGTTTTTCTTGACAGTTTTATAGGTTTGAAGGTTTGAGCATCATCCCTGCCGCTCTGTATTTGGAACTGGCAGACGTGGAGGCACTTTGTAAGTGCATTTTCTTTACGGTACGCCTCATCTGCCTTTTTCCTTGAGAGCTCCATGCAGATGTTCCTCAGAACTTAATGTGTGGGTACTGGGGACTTTGCCAACCAAGTGCTTCTTGCTTCAACATGGATTACTGCTGCAGTCTGGGACCCATGAGTTTACCTCTATGGTGAAGGAAATAAAGGCTCTGGTTCGGAATTTCATATAGCAAGCGCCAGTAAGAAGGGCCCTCATCTCTTGGGAATAGTTATGCCAACCCAAATCCAAAGGAGGGCTCGAGATCATTGATGCGGCAACACATATAAAAGCACTTTTGGCCAAATGGATACCCCGAGCCCTGACTCATCGCCATAGCCCCTGGAGCAAACTTATTCAACCTTATCTGATGGGAGCAATGTCCTCTTCCTCTACGTTATGGGCCCAATCTTTGTGCTGGATTGTCTACATCTATTTCCAGATCTACAACACAGCGTGGGAGGAAGCTCTTCACTGATTTTCAGCAGTCCTGGGGTAAAGATGACGTTCTCGGAACCTGCCTTCCCAACGAGCGATTTTGTTGGCAAGTCTCCACTCCAGCCACATGGGATGTCGCCTGGTGACAGAGATGAAGGAGACTTCAATTGGAGGCACAAGAGGGCTCATGTCACAAGTTCAGAATCAATTGCGCTTTTCCGCGACGTTTTTTTGCGACGCCCCGGCGTCGCGATCCCCCGCTGCGACACCATTACGACGCCCAGCCGTCGTAAGGTGGTATGAAGGGGGAAAGAGGGCCCTCGCTGCGACGGATTTTTTTTCTTGCGACGCCCTAACGTCGGAAATCCAAAGCAAAATAAATAAAAATAAAAATAAAAATTAGATGTTGCGACGCCTCGGCGTCACTAAGGGCGCCCCAGGGCGCGCAACAGCATCACCACAATGAGAGTTTTTTTTTTTTTTTTTTTTGGTTTTGCGGCCCTCAACTTCACAAAAGCGTCGTTGGGGGCGCCCCGCGCTGCGACGCCCAACGTTGCGACGTCAGGGGGTCGCCACAGGGGGTCGCAATGGTGTTGTGGTCAGCTTAGGTTCACACAAGGACGTCGCTTGGGGTGCCTGACGGTGGAGGGGGTACAACAACAGCGACGGGGGCTGGGGCTGGGGCTGGGCACTAAGGCTGTGGAGGTTGCAACTCCCCGGCGTCACAATAGAGACCCCCTTAGAAGGAACTTGAAGGAACTTGAAGGAAATCTTTATATATATATAGATATATATATATAGATATATATATATAGATATATATATATAGATATATATATATAGATTATTTTTGTAATACATAGATGTAGCGTAAGTGTGTTGGTTAGTTTGTAGTGTCTTAGAAATGTTATAACGTGGAGGTCTTAGGTTCAAGTATGCGTTGCATGATATATGTAGAACAATGAACATATTGCCATTAGACAGAACCGGAGTCAATGGTCAACAAGTTTTTGAAATTCAAAATTCAAATTCAAATTTTCCCGCCTAAATTGTACCCCCTTAAATTGTGACGTCTGGGCGTCGCACTTTGCGACCCCCGGACGGTGTTAATTTTGCATTGCAGAGTAGTTTTTTTTTTTTTTTTTTTTTTTTTCCCGACGCCCGGGCGTCGCAAATTGCGGTTTCGCATATTTGCGGTCCCCATTGGTCGCAAAATTGTGACGTTTTTTTGGCCCGGACGTCGCAAATTTGGTTTTTTTTCCCGCCCGAAAAGGGCTGTTTTACGACGCTGCGACGTGGCTGCGGTGTCGAAACCCCCCCCCCCCCCCCCCTCTTTTTTCCTGTAGTGTTTAGATGGCTTCCTTTTGCTGGTCTCGCCTTCTCTTATGATTCCATATGCTCTTATCGCTGGCAGACCTTGTTATTGGATCAGCTCTTGGAGCTCTACCCCTCTTTTGCTTCCCTGTAGGAGATGAGGCCTTTGGTTTCTTTCATTTTGGCTCTGCAGCTTAGGCCAGCTAGTTATGGGACATCTGCTCTCTTTCACTTCAGGGCTTTAGCTTACGACCAATGTGTTTAAGGACTCGTTTCTCCTTCAGTCTTATCTGCATCTTAGATTCTCTCTGTTTTCTAGTTGCTTACCAGCAATTTCCCTACGGCTTCTTCCTTGTTTCATCTCTCTCTTCTTGGCAATCTTATCTCTCTTTCTGCTTTTGTTTGTTCTTTCTAGTACGCTATGGCTTCGGGGAAGCTTCCCCTCAGTTAGCCTTACGGCCTCCCTGGTGGTTATTTTTTTCACCTTATGTGAACCGTTATTAATTTTTAATTTGATTAGAAGGGCCTTTGTTCCCTTTCCTTAAAATTAAAAAAAAAAAAAAACTTGACAATGGATGAAATAACATTTTGTCTCATCCCTAAACCTGGCCGCAAGGCGAAGTGGCTCTTAGTTTAGTTACGTCGGCTTTGGCCAAAGTCTTCTCTCATTCCAATTGCCAAAACACGATCTAGTGGCACAAGGTCGTCGTATAAGTGATCAAGGGTTCAAAGCCGCATAGGTGTATATTGGATGTGGCTAGATTCCAATATATATATATACGCCTCCCGAAGGGAGCGTAAATTATGGTGTCTCCTCACCACAAGGGCTACTACCTTCCAGCTAGCTTCCAACATATGGCCTAGTAGTTAGGGCACAATGTCATCATAAAAGCAATTGTGCGTTTAAAGCCACGAAGGGTTGGGTAGTGTGCGAGGACGGGACCAGAGAGGAATAATATAATCTCGAGCAATTCTAAAAATATTCTAGAGTGAAACAAAAATATGCTCAAGTGACAAAATTGCGAAACTATTTACAAATTAGTTCTAAGAAGATGCTACAACAAAACAAAATATGCTCACATGAAAAACTTTGCACTCGCATGAGCATAGTGAGCTTCTTTCAAGAAATTGTCTTTGCGACTTTCGTTTTTTCTTTTCATTCGTTTTTGGCCATTGAAACTTACCAAACTCAAATGTATCATTGTTTTAAGAGAGTTGTTTCCTAGAGTCTAGCTAGGGCTAAAGCTCACGAGTTGCGAGCTCTCGACATAGGGAACAGAGACAACCAGCATGTAGCTTAGTGGTAATGGTTACATACCACGTTAGATGTGGTTGTGGGTTCAAACCACGGTCTGGTGTGTCATGAAGGTGTCCACCTTTCAGCTGGAAGGCAGTAGCCCTTCGGGGTGAAGAGACACCATAAGTTACGCTTCCATCGGGAGGCGTCATACTTCTTTTTAAGGATTTGAGGGAGAATGTCAATGAAGGAAGCTCGATTCGACATTTGCGATGAAGAATAAAACCCTACTTCTTTCAGCATACAGAAGGAGGGCAGCCTGGACCAGTTGCTATGGGAGAAGAAGCATCGTGGGAATAAGCATTGACTTGGCAAACAAAGGCAAATTGTTAGTCGAAATCAAGATCTAAAAATAAAATAAATATTCGACAGTTGAGTGTCGAACTTGCCAAGGTACTACGGTATACTTAGGAACTTCGAGTATTCACGTGTTGCCCCCGGTTATAGATGTCAGAAATGGAGGGCGCTCGTCCATCGGGATGTACAGACACCATAATTAAGCTTGCTTATATAGATGTCAAATTTTTCCTCATTTTGTCTCACTCTACATCACTAGTGTCAAGTATGTTCGTTGAAACCATATTACACCATCACCTATTGTCAAGGTGTCCTGACACATTGTTGACCCCCAAAGTGTCCTATCACAAAAATGTGTGGACAATGTAAACTTATTTCATAGAGCCCATCCCCCACAAGGGACACTAGCCGCAAGGTGAAGTGGCTCTTAGTTATGTTGGCTTTGGTTGGAGTCTTCTCTCTAACGTTTATTAGCTTATTTGATATTGGATGAAATGATGTATTGGCTCACATCGTCGTAAATATGCAAAACTGTGAAACCATTTCCTTTTAGAATATGTATGTCCAAAGGGGCAGTACCCGCAAGGAGAAAGAGGGTCTTATTTATGCTAGCTCCGGCTGGTGTCATATATATATATATATGTATATGCATGTCCATCGTTAATCCATTTGAATCGACAAGCAACTTGACTCTCTCCATTTGATACAAGTAAACACGTTGTTCGAGCATTCCACCATAATCACAATTTTTTTGTAAAAACTATTGTTGACGCTCCATCCCCGTGATAGAAGACCACAGCCGAAGCTCATAAAAATTTCTTACCATACTTATCTTCGGTGAGTGGACTATTTATCCTATACCTCACCATCCATATATAGCCCATATATGATAGCACTTATGGCCCTCTTTCCATATATATATATATATATATATATAATTCACGTATTGTCACGATCGATCGTACCCAAAACAAACATTTTTTTGAAACTGGAAAAATATTCTCTTTTAATCCTCGTCGTACGTCCATTTTGGAAGTACATCGAATATTACACCTTTGGAAGTACCTTGAATACTTCAAAGGTGATGACAACAATTTAGCGAGAGTCCATTTCAGCATTTGTACCCAAAGTTGGGTAACTCATCATGCTATATTATTTAACCATCCAGTGAAACACGACATTGTCCTTTAGTAGAAGAGTAAACTTCAAACCTGACCTTCATCATGTGAAGGGGTCCGCCCGTCAAATTTAACGCCTTTTTTGATTCCCTTTCACCAGGCATATAAATATTAAAAAGAATTATTACTGTTATTACCTAATCGATAATAATGAGGTGTATGAGATGCCGATTAGTATGAGACTACCAATTAGTATTATTATCTAGTCGGTAGCCCCCGTGGATGGTCGGTGAGCTCACTTTGGATGGAGTACGGTGTGCCACCCCATTATTCCGGTTCAAAAATTTGGTGTCTTTTGTACTATGCCTCCGCGCTAGAGCAGGTGCGCCTTGCATATGCATAACCTGAGTGATCTAGGATTCAAAGTGTCCACCTTCCAATGGAAGGCAGTAATCACAAGTAAGTTCTTAAGGATGAAGAGACACCATAATTTTTTCTTTAAATTATTTTATTATGCCTCCATGGCTCAAAAGAAAAAAATCAACATACATATCAAAATTCAATTGTATCTATACTTACAGCTGAGACTGTAGCTAGCAAAATGTAGGGAACTTGTGACTCTCATATATCATGAATTCATCGAGTGTTGATGGTCCCAATAGATGAGAAAAACCCTTCATGGATAGATCTCATCTCACTTCTATTGAAGAGTTGAGATTTTCTTACTTTGTTTTGATTATATAACTCTCCTTAGTAATGCATTGAATGTGGTCCAACCGGACGGAGGAAATCATTGATTCATAACTAGATGTCACGGTGTGGTTTCCCCATCGTAAGCCTTCACGGCCTGTTCGGTGGTTATTTTTTCCACCTGATCCTATTCTTCTATGTACTTCTCGGACTTTGAGGCTACTGACCCTCTTTTCCAAAAAAAAAAAAAAAAACAATAGTACAACATTGTCAAAAAAAACTTGGCGGCCATGTAAAACAAAAATCAGGTTTGAGCAGTTTTTATTGTTTTTACTTTTATTTTTTGGTAAAAGGGGACAGAGGCCTAAAAAATGAATCAAGAATTACAAAGAAAAAAATCCCTTTTCTGTAGCTCAATTGGAATATAGTGAGAGAGAGAGAGAGAGAGAGGGAGAGATTCAACCAAAATTGGAAAGCTGGAGGTTCGGAATCTGTGCAATAGACTCGGGAATGGAATGTTTCGTTACCGAATCTACATGGCTTGAAAAGATTCAAGGAACCACGAGTTTAAGGTTGACAATCGAGGAAGTCGATCCCAATCAGTCAATTTTGTTGTTGTTATATCACGAATCTACAATATAATTTGCGGATCCGCAAGAATCTGGCAGAGAAAATTTCCTGTTGAAAGTTGACAGATTCCACGTTTTTTCCCCAGAAATACGATAGAATATCACATTCCCGGGTGCATGGGCAGAATTTGGTCGTGGGCAGGAACTCTCTGACACGAAAGTACAAGGACACTAGTCAAATGTACGCAACCACCAATTGTATGGGATTCTCCTGCACGCGAGGTCCTTGGATTGTGCAGGGACCCACTTTCTTTCCACCCAGGAAATACGTGCCTCCTCATATTTTGGACCCTGGCCTCTATGCTGCGTCTTTCGCGCAGGAATTTGATGTTGGGTTTTCTTCCTGGATTGTGCAGGGACCCACACTTCTTTCCACCCAGGAAATACTTGCCTCCTCATTTTTAGACCCTGGCCTCTATGCTGCGTCTTTCTCGCAGGAATTTGATGTTAGGTTTTCTTCCTGGCATGGATTCGATGTTTGGTTCTTCCGTCGAACTCAATTCTCATCTCAGCACTCGACTTTAGTACTCCCGACACTGGCGTTGTTGGCCCCTAGGCCAGAACGTCTTCCCAGAGGGTCATTGAGAAATAGCTTGAGGAAGTTTTATTTTCATCGGATTTGAACCATTCAAACATTGATTCCGAGGTAACAGCCTTTGTGGTGCCGCTGGTAATACTCTCAGATGCAGCAAGGGTCAAGCTGCTCATATTCTCAGATGCCAGAAAGGTTTTGATCCTGCAAACATTCATGTCTCATCACTAGCAGCAGAGAGATTTTACTCGCACCCGCAGAGAGATTTCAGTAGGCACTTGGAGGTCGGTTAAGTTGTGATTGATTGGCCAAACAAATGAACATTTGGTTCCAGCAGAGTGAACTCAGTTTGGTCGCACAAGCCATGGTGCAATATACCAAAGCTTGAAGAAGGTCGGAGGACCAGTTGCACATGTCCTCCTCATTCTCAGCCTGTGTGCCCTGTGAGGATAGCACTTACCAGGCTTCACTGGCCGCTGGAGAAGGCCAGACGAGCACCTTCTGCTCTTCTAAAAAATGAGGTGAAAGAGTGATGTGGAGTTGGCGACAAATTGCTAAAATGTTTTGGCCAGGGAAACCTTCAAACATTCCTCGCGTATGATAATCCACTAAGTTACCATCTATCAGTGTAATTATAGTCGGAATCGCAGCTGATTTGGGTCGGCCAAATGCGATGTATTCCTGGACTACCGTTGCCCTTTCCATGCGTTGTCATGGGCTTGGACTGTCTCCCTGCGCGTACTTGATCGCACACTTATGGACAGCGGACTCCGATTTGCTGCCACAATTTTACTCCTTCTGATCTCTGAGTCATCACCAGCTAAGATTTTTGGGCAGCTCTCAACACTACCGCAATTTTGGACTCTACCGGGCTGTTTCTAGTCATGGAATTTTTATCATTACAACGAAACCCAAATTGGAGGTTTATATTGGGGATTCTGTCTGTGCCTACCTTCATTTACGTGTTTCAGGGTTTCTTTCTGATGTCGGAGTCCCATCGATGGCATGCGAGTAAATGGCGTATGCTGGATGAAAGAATTGTGCTTCATAATTTTCGCTACAGGGAGGATGTGACAGGTATTCCCAGTTTCTTTGGTCCGTTTCATCAATGTTTTTGGGCTTTTGCATCTGTGCGGGGCCCTTCTTAGGAGAAATCAAGTGGCTTTCCCAGACACTTAACATACTGATAAGAACTTCTTGGCTGTGAGGCATCCAAAGTGAGGGACCTGTTGCCAGCACCTAGCTACCCTGCAAAGCTCTAAGGATGGCTGGTTGTAGGATCAGCGTTCTTTTCCCAGTTCTAGCGAAGTTTAGTCTGCTTTACAATGATATAATCATGTTTTCTGAATTCAAAAGCCCTGGTTGCCTAATGCATATAAATGTGTCTGTGTGCAAGTTTCAGTGATGTCCCCTTGTCCCCTTCTCTCTCTGGTAGTCTCACCAGAGAGACACCCCCTTCAAATCTATCAAGGGAATTGTTTCTGTACCTCTGTTTACCAACTTTGAAAATCTCGAGGTTGAGCCAAAAGCCCAGGCCCTTTTGGGGTTTAGTTATTGGGCAAATCACAAACAGCAGATTGATGTTTGTGTGAAGGGATTTCTAGAGGATATCTGGAGAACTCGGATCAATTGTCTGTTTCAAGGTAAGTCATACTACGGGCATCAGCCCCTGATTAAGGTAGTTTCTGTCCCTTTGTGTTCCGCTCAAACTGGGCGTGGGGTCAATGGCCACAAGGCTACGGCAAACAACGTCTTATGAGTACATTCTCTCTCTTTGGCCACTACCTATGTCCATGAGAGTGTGATCTGTAGGAAGTCTAATCAACTGTTGGTATGTTCCAATTTTGCAGCTGAGTTTTCAAATTCAGTGGATGGGGCAAGTGAGGGGCATCTTGAAGAATGGATAGTAAAGCCAGCTGAGAAGTTGACAGCTAATGATGAACCAGAAGAAGGCCAGATTAGATTGTCTTGTCTTGGCGAAAGCTTGGCCTGGGTTGCAACGTCCATTGCGTACGAATCGAGCTCTCCTCAGCAGCATGGCTTACATAGGATTGCGTGTTTGGAATCCTATGCACCTTTCATAAATCCCTTGGTGAACTTACTTGGAAGTATTCCGACCATGCTTTATCATCACCATATGTCCCATTATACCTACGATGATGACCAGAAACCTGACCATTGGGATAAAGGGATTCAAGGAACCCGATCGTATGCAACTTACTCTGAACCCGACATGGGCATGATTGGTGAAGTTAATGAGAATTTGCAACCGTCATTTAGTTCTAGGAGCCAGTGTGACAACAGAAGGTACAGTAACCTCACTCCTCTCTCTCACAACAACCAAGAGAAGAGGTTGGGCCCCTTGCCTCGATTTAGCTTCAGACCACCATCGTCAAGGAGTACTTCAGAAACAACAAAAGCAGATTGTGGAGTTCCTGAAACATTCCACAGTGTAGGAATGGCAGGTGGCTGGTGGCTGGGTTGGCAACGTGAAAAGAAAACTGGGGCAGGCAAGGGAGAGGAAGGCATACTCAAGAGCGTATTTGGGAGGAGTGAGGGGAGTTGTTTTTCCCACATCCGATTTGCAGTCTCGCATCCAGATATTGGCACATTAGGGGGAGAACATGACGATTTGCAGGTACAGCTGCACCTCTCAGAAATCATGGAGACAAGATGACCTTAGCAGTTTTCTGAGCTGTATGTTGGAGGCATTTTTTCCATGAGAGAAGGTGCTTATTAGACTTGCATTCAGTCATAGACCCATGTGCATTTCAGTCCATCACTAAGGAGGGGAGAAGGAAAGCAGGTGAGTTCTGGGATGCTGATTTTGTAAATAAAGCTGGTTCTGGCCTTCCAAATTCCCTGCATATATCTCTAAAGAAAGCGGGAAAAGAAGGAATTAAGAAAGAAGAAAGTAACTTCATAATGTCCATAGAGGGGACGAAGTAGAACAAACCAAGAACTACTTCAGAAGAAAGGAATTTATTCTGTAGTGGGACTACAATTTCTACAGGTGAGGGGACATGTGGTACTCAAAAATAGAACTCTTTCCGTTCAACGTCAATGTAATTCTAAGTCACCTAACCAGCCTTTCAAGTCCAGGCTTGGGATGGTGTAGATGAAGACTGATGAAAGGGCATGTTCTAGGGCGTTCATGTGAAACGTAGTATATTAGTAATGATTTGTAACTGCATTGTACATGGCCAGCTATAACAAGAGGTTGGGATAAAGGTCACAGTGTATTCATAGACTTGGGCTTGCTAAACAGTAGTGCCCAGTTTACACACACATAGGGAAAGAAAGCACACAAGCAAGGAAGAAAAAGAAAATTAGTCTCTGGATAGGGAAAGAGAACGTACTCATAAGACGACGGTTTCCTGTAGCCTTTTGGCTATAGACCTCGCAGCCAGTTTGGGTGGAACAAGAGGGAACAGACACTACCTTCGTGAGCCCCACTACAGTAGTGGGACTTACCTTGGTCTTGGTTTGGGCTTTCCAGATTTCCTCTGGAAAGCCCTTCACACAAGCGTCAATCTGCTGTGTGCGAGCTGCCCAGCAATTGGACCCCAACAGATCCTGGGCTTTAGTCTCAGTCTGAAGATTTTGAACAGAGGTGCAGGGATATGTTCTTGATGGTCCTGAAGAGGTCACTCTTTGATGAGAATACCCCGGACATTGTCTTCAGGTCGTCCACATATGGGGCATGACAATCCTCAAAGGTAGCCCAATAATTTGAATTTTAGTTTAGTGCCAAGGGTAGGTAGGCCCTTCAGATCATCCTTAAGTTCTCACCCAGGTCACAAACTGGAAACAAGTCGAGGGAGTTCTATGCCTAACTTCGTGAGAGGGAAAGAGAAAGAGAATGTACTCACAAGACATTGTTTGCCGTATCGTTGTGGCCATAGACCCAAATGAAAGCTACAGAGAGTATATATCTGTGCTATTTAAATATTCTGAGAAGCTGAGCGTTGCGTGCAAAGGTGGGTGAGCATGCATCCACTGGTATTCAAGGCTATCAGAGCTCGAAAATACAAGATGTATTTGTGGTGAATCTTCAATCCTGTGGTTTGCAGAGTGACGGTCTAAAGTGGCCATGCAATACTAGTTTGTCTGACTGACACTATTCTCCATCGAGTGTGTTGACCAAGATTGTTTGCCAAAGTTGGATCATATAAGCTCAATTTTGTTCAGGTGGAAGATCTGGTTGAAGGAGAAGGATGAAGAAAGAGTAAAAAGATGAGGGGTCTAGTGCTAATAGTGAGGGTGTTAGGTTGGGAGATTGAATGTCAAGTTATTCTGGTGAGAATGAGCGAGAAGTTTGAAGAAAGTTTGCTTACACCAAAGAGGGTATTATTGATGCAGTTTTCTGGGATAAAGGGTGTGATCTACTTCACGTCTCACATACTCATGCATTCGGGTGCTGGAGATTTGCTAGCAAATATTGGAAATGATAATGAATCAGCCTCCATTATGGCCAGTGGGGTCACCTGTTATCTGATGCTTCTGTGCATTGTGATGGCAATGTGGCTCATGAATTGCTCCGGCCACCGGTACTCTATCTTCCTCTCCCATTTCCCCTGGGCCTCTGAGCCTCCTGTGTAGGTGGTCCCCCTTGTCTCCATAGGGACCCCCATGCCTAGACTTTTTTCTTTTGTCTCCCTTGACTTGGTCTGGTGTCTGTCTGATACAGCCTCAAAGTCAAATTCACAGGTATTTCAACTTATTAGAGAATGTGGATTTCTCAAGGGAGGATTGTCTGTCTAATGCTTCCTAGACAGTTCTTCCTCTGTACATCCTATGGGATCCTATTGGGGTAACAGGGTTTGTAAATACAAGGCCTGGAGCTAGCATGTGGCCAGGAAGGTGTAGCTTTCAGTATAGCTAGCTTTGAATAAATGTGCGATTGCAGCACAATCAAACTTCAAAAGATAGAGAAAGCAAATATGCCTTTGCAGTGTTCTCTGTGAATTTTTCACATGCTATACGGTCTTTTGACCATAGCTCCAAGAACCATACCCATTTATAGGAATCATGATGTTTGCTTCCACCACTTATGCCCTCTACCATGATACAGATGGGGCATGTTTCTTACACATAGAGGGAGGATGAGGGCACATAATCAGATCAAATACTATGTGTGTAGGTTATGGTGCTGCCGCAGACAGGCGCCCCAGGCATGCCAATGGCTAATGACATTTGTAGCATGGTCGGTGCTATTGCTGCTTCTCTGCATGCCATTTATGGTAAGGGGGAGCCATGATATAATGCAACCTGACACAAACGGAGGTTTGGGGGAGTTGGACAACTGTGATGTTCTGTCCCATGCATCAGAGAGGGATCCTTCCTGTGGGAGAAGCAAAAGCTCACTAGTTTCAGAAGGTGTGTCCCATCAATCTTATGTGATACTCAAGGTTTGAGTACCAAACTATAAGTTAACTTTTTCTAGCTGTTTGTCTTGTTGGAATTTGCATTGAAGTGAGATATCCTTCACCTTCTATGGAATCTCCAGCTCCATAGGTGCAAGTTTCAACCTGTTCTGACAGTATGGTTTACACTGTACCTGGTTTCCTTTCTGCTGAAAGAATGGTCAATCGATGAGTAGATGTGCCAATTATATGTTGTGTGTTGTTTGGAAGATCTTATTGCCGAGTTGAATTGCAGGCTTAGCAGATTTGTCTGGAGTCTCACAAATTCTGGATGCTGGAGGGAGGCTCAAGAAACATAGGAGATCCGCCAGGAGGCCAACCACCAATAAAGTAAACGAGGAGGAACAAGAAAGGCAACATAATAGCTTTGACTCCTCTGTAGAAGTAAGTGGTGTAGGGACACGGGGAGAAGTACTCTCCCATGTTACAGCAATTAGTGGTATAGCAGAGATTCCAGCGGAGGCAAGCTCTGAACAAAATCTTTGCAAAGGCTTAAGACGGGTAGGGACTGGAGTGGTATGTGCCGCCGCGCTCTCTGGGCTGGATTCCGAGGCACATTCTCAAACTTCAGGGCGATCTCAAATGGGGGCTTCTATATTTCAAGGCTCTCCATTTTCAGACCCTTATGTAGCAGTAGTCCCCCCCTTCTTGGAGTGGGGCCACCAGCCATTGTTCCAGCTGTTGATAGCTCCGTTAACCATTGTTAATAACTGCAATAGCTCAAAATTAACAGTTTATCCTCCATTTAGCACCAATGCACAATTTTATGCCTCTGGCTTTGAAGAGATTGAGGTTGCTCCTAATGGAGAGCTGTTGGTTCCCATAGTATTCTTTCCCCAGTACACAGGGATCACTGAAGGCTTGCTGGTTGTGCAAACAAGTGTCGGAGGGTTCCTTGTGCGGATGAAGGGGGAAGGTATTGGATCTCCTTCCAGGTTGCAACCAATGCTGGGGCTTCGGACAACATTGGGAGAGCGACTTTCGCATGTTATCTCCCTGTACAACCCATTTGATGAGACCCTCATGGTTGAAGAAATATTCTCCTCGCTTGTCTCCAACACTGGATCCGCCCATGAAGCAGGGGAACTCAGGAAGAAAGAAGAGGCTGGAAATGTTGGAATAAGTGAGCCCCTTTTTTCAGCTCAGTCCCAGCCAGAAACTGAGAAGGCAACCAATAGTGGAGGGGCACTGCATATGCGAGCAGCTGGGTCATGGGAAATAGTGCCCCATTCAAGCCAGGCTATTGTAGAATTTGATTTGGTGTCTGAAGAAGAGGGATTTGAAGGATTGGTTCACATCCGGTTTTCCCGCATCTCACAGGACAATGTGGACAATACTTTGGTCCTACCAGTGAATGTCCATGTGGGTCAATCAGATGCAAGTCAACGGCCCATTTGGCCAGTGCCTGGTGTCCTTGATTTTGGAATGTTGGTTGGGGAAGAACACACAAGTATACAAGCTCTGGTTCTTCACAATTCCGGTGATGAATTGGTGCAGGTAAGTTTATTTCCTTATCTTCAAGAAATTGGGCACAATTGTCAGCAGATCATCCTTTATCGGGAGACAAACTTCCACAAAGTTTCCTGTTGACAGTTCTTAAAGATTTCTGGTTGACTCACCCATGCCGGTAGTTGTTGAAGGCAGTGGTAGGCTAGCAGCTTACAAATGCTTTAACTTGTTGAAGTGCTGAATACCTGTGAGAGGAACATCTCTACCTTCCTCATAGACTGCAGAATTTCCTAGATCCATGATTTGTATGAGTGGCTTAAGAGGAATCTGGTTACACTTGTGAAACCAAAGTCTTTAAAGGCAGTAGTCAAATCATACTTTTGACAACTTTTTGTGGGGTGGCTAGTTGTTTCTGGGGAATGTGCTGGAATTTGATTAAATTAGTGGTTGAGCCATGTCCCAGCATGTTCATATTAACATGAATAGCAGGTTTGACGGGTGAAGGGAACAAATGGTTGCTGTGCAGATAGAGGAGATTTACAAGCTCTCGGGAGACCCAAATGTGGCGGGAATCCGTTATCAAAGAGGGCTTGTACTACTTCCAGGTAGTGAGACAGAGGTCGCGACAATCACTTACAAGGGTATCAAGGAGAGGCAGCTAGATCTTTCTTCTGGAACTGGTCATCTCTATGGGGATGATCATATCTTAATGGTTCGTACCAACAGCACTGGGTGCCCACAAATAGAGGTTCCATATCGAGCTCTAGTCTTAGATGGGTTAGTGGAGTGCCAACCCTCCCATTCGTTTCTGGGGATTCTCACAACAAGCATGGGTCAGATGGGTGGGAATTTGGATGCATTGGAGGCTTCAGAAGAGAGCCAGCCAATACAGGAGGTGCTATCTGGGAGTGACTTTAGTTTACCCTTTGGATTTTGTAAGATTCAAAGGCTGGTGAATTTTCCAAGTCAACTTCCAATGGTGTGTATAGAAGGGGGAGAACAGACAGACTACAAAACAATTGTGCTCGGCTTGTCAATCTTCGCTCTTTTGGTAGGAGTGGTGGTCATTTTCTGGATGCTTCTTCAGGAGATGGGGATTACCACATTATCAGTTGAGGAGTCGTCTTTGACTACTGGTGTCAAGAATGCTCCGCAGCAAAAGGCTTCTGGTCGTGTTGGTCCCTTGCTTGGGACTGGGCCCAGTCGAAACCAAGATGGAGTTAGCAAATTTAAAAGCTTAGCAGCAGCCCTGGGGTCAGCATTGGGAACCAGGAATGGCAGTCCCTCCTCTCCCCAGTTAAATCTTTCTCGAATCAGGGTCAAAGTTTCCAACTCGTCTTCTCTGGTCACACCTCAATGTTTGAAGTCGAATGGTGTGGCGAATACAAAAGAACCTGGTGGTCGGAAAGGGAACTCTGACAAGAAATGCAGCAGAGCTTCTCAGTCAGACTATCAGGGTGATGCAAAAAACAGCTGCATGCTGATGGATGTACCAGTGTGCGTTCGGGAGATGTTACAGGCAAGTGTCAAACAGCCACCTCTTCCAAGGTCTCCAAAGGGAGGAGTATCTCCAGGAAAATCCCCCTCTTTCTATGGAGCGTCGGAACATGATCTAGTACCCACACTGGTCTCCGGGCCTGCCCCAGGATTCTCCATGCAGGGTGCTCTGAAAAAAGGGGCAATCCCCTTCAGGCAGGCCTTCTCTCATAAGCCTCAGCCTCTGTCGTCTCGGTCACAACTGCAGCCTACCACCACTGGTGATAAGGAAAGGAGCAGGCGAAAGAAGAAGAGGGGGTCTCTCCATCCAATGAAGCAAGATACTGGCTCCAACCAGGGCACCAGTGGTGGTTCATCCCCATCCTCCCCAGCCTCTCCCGTGACACCTGCCAGTCCCGCTAGACCCATGAGCCCCCTCTTTCCCTCTGAAACTAGTTCATTTTCGGACCACACATCCATGCTGCGGGCATGCTTGACCCCTGGTTCTGATAAACACGCTATAAGTTTGACCCCACTTACAAAACTTGACGTGGAAGATGTGGGTGATCCCAAGGACTTAAGTAGTTCACAACTGTTTGTAAGTCCAGAATGTCTGAGCATCGACTCCACCAGCACTGTATTTCAGCAGATGACACAAGCCAAACTTGTTGATTTGAAATGGAAACAGGAGACAGACATTGGAAAGAGAGCTGCCAGTAATGAGGGGGTTCCTGTAACTTGCAATCCATGGGCAGGCTCTCCTAAAGGACATGGCATTGAGGAGGAGAGCTCTCTGCATAAGAGAATGCACCGGGCTGCAAGTATGTGTGGGCAGCTGGGTGGTTCACAGGCTTTAATACCGTCTGCCACTTTTCCGCGTCGCAGTGCTGCAAGCATAGGGGGGAACTGTTTACCAATAGAGACTGGTAATTCAACTTGGGCTCAACGCATTTGTGGGAGCTCGAAGTCCTTTTCAGCACCAGCAATTCCTCCCAAGGCTCGGGCTCCAGGAGCCAAGGTTGCACTGCGATCTTCTGGGCAAAGTATTAGTGAAGTTGATTGCCATAGTGAAAGGGCTAGCACAGGCCTCGCAGGTGGCTGGAGCAGTGGCCTTGGGCTGACTTTCAACCCTGAACTCAGTGTTACAAGTGAGAAGATTTGGGGAGCAGGAGGTGAATCCTCTCCAGTGGGCTCTCCGGAAGAGTCTGGGGAGTTGGTGTATGATATATGGGGAGACCATTTTGGGGAGATGAGTCGCTCTGGCACCCACCACCAGCAGGCTGTTCTGGTAGGGCCGGAGAAGGATGTTGACCCAGTGGCCAGTTTGCACAGGCTCCTGGTGCCCGAGGACTCCGAAAGCCTCTTCTCAGGGCCGGTTTTTGTAAGCCCCTCAGGGGCATGCAATATTGGACCAGCAGGAAGCCCTCCCTTATCACCAGCATCATGGAATGATTTTCCTAGAAATCACCATGTCCCTGGAGCTGTTGAGAGAAGCACAGTAATTGGCAGGTCTGGTGTGGGATCAAATAGAGTGGTACCAGCTGTAAATGGCAAGGCCCGGGTGAGGACTCCTTACTCTCCACCCATGGGAGGTATATCCGCAGAGGCATACAGCCCACCTATGGGGGCTCAAAAGTGGGCTGGCAGGTGACAGATCATGTTCCTTGTGGTCCAATGGCAGCAGCAGTCAGGAAGAGGCCTGTACTGGTATCCCAGTTCACATGTACAGTTGAGACTCTCTCTGTGAAAATCATTGATCTTATTCTACTTTGCAGATGGAATCTCTGTCAACAAATCAAGCTGGAAAAGGAGAGTCCTTTTCACATGCCAGCTTCCCAGCCCCTCAATGGGGGCAGTCACACAAAGATCCTCCCACCTCCCTTTGTGAAATGAAACATTATGTACAGTTCCCACCTCTGTAATTGTTCACTCCTGGTCATTGAGGTCATTGCTGAGAAATTCTGCCAAGAAAAACACGGGAGCATGATCGAGAAGATAGAGATGTGGAATTCATGGACTAACTTACTAACAAGCAAACTGAAGACAGTGTGTCAGCAGCTGCATCCCATTGTACACAGACGGAGTTCGGACACTCTCACTATATGAACTAAATTGCTTTGTTGGTAAATGCTGGAGTACATCTCATGCTCCATCGCTTCCTTTCAATCAAGTACATGAGGGGAATAACTTAACCCTAAAAAGTTCCTGCTACTGAGTTGTTTCTTATTAAACTAGTGAACTGCTCTGTATGGTTAGCAAACGGCAGTGCCACGTGGGTTGGCGGGGAGGAAGTGGCCTGGTGAGCATTCTGTGAGAGTGTGCGGGGGGATAGGAAACGGGGTGCGCGGGGAATGCGAGGGAATGTGAATGTGAGCAAGGATGAGAGTTGCGAGGATTGCGAGGGGAATGTGAGGGAAGGATGGAGGATTACGGTCGGAGAGTGAGAGGGGGATTTGCTGGTTACCATGGGCCTGCCCTGCCTTGAGCAATGCGCTCTTGTCGACTAGGGGGTGCAGGACGGGCGCCCAATGCGGCCGATTCCTACATAGGCAGCCTCATTAGTCTCACAGCTAAGAGTGAGATTCGCTATGAGGGCATTCTGTACACTGTGGATGCCGAGAATTCCAATGTTGCGCTGCAAAATGGTGCGTCTATGTCATATTCATCTGTATCTTTGGTGGTTCGGCGTATAATTCTTGCTCTTTTTTAATGTTTGTTGAGGTGGAAAGGTTGTTTTGAGTTGTCCGATGATGGCTGGAGGGATCTCAAAGGTTTTCAGCCGGAATTTACGCTGGATCACCCGGATGAGTAGTTCTTCAGTTCTTGTCGAGCTATCTAGATGTGGGGAGTTCATTTTGTACAAGTTACGTGACAGCTTTTCTATAGAAGTTCTTTGTCATGTTATGGTAGCAGGGCCCGATTGGTTGGGAAATCTTTCTTTATGCGGCTGTTTTCCTACTTTTCCTAGACTCTCCAACCTGTCTCTTGTATGATTGTGTGTTTCTTAGGCGTAACTCGTTCTTGTCTCAAGGGCCATTCTCTGTGGAGGTCCTGTCCGAGCCCCTGGTGCTCATACCCATAATATCCAAGGTTTGAAAGATAATCTTAACCTACCACCCAAATACACTACACCTCTACTACGAGCGTTGCATTTCACGGCTATTTCATCACTCACATCCCTAATCCTCAATAAACGTAAGATTGAAAGTGGCCAGCTAGCCACTGTGTGATAGGTTACGGTTCAGATAGAGCCCACCCCTGAAAGGGGGCAGTACCCGCAAGGGGAAGAGGCTCTTATTTACGCTAGCTTCGGTTGGCGTCATATATATATATATGGGAATGTGCACACCTGGCGCGAAACAACCTTCACCTATAGCATATTTCCAATGAAATCTCTGTGTCAAGGAAATGAAGGGAAGGGAAGGGAGAGAGTTCATATGTTTTACCACACTTGACTCTGCATCTACAGTTTTGGTAGGATGTCTGACTTTGTTTCAGTCTGTTAGCACTCCAATGTGCGTAAGTACTTCTGCAATTTTCTAGAAATGATGTTAATGAATCCATCTCAGAAGATAGGGATTCAGTCAGTGCCTGGTTGTTTTTAGTTGGCTCCATGAGTCCATTGAAGTGACTCTCAAAATAAGATCTGTTAGGGTAAGTAGAGGATTCTTACGTGATTACCTGGCGGAATGCTTGTGAACTGTTCTGGATACATTCCAACTGGAACTATAAAGTGTTATTCTGACTGCAGGATTGATAGGGCCTGAAGGTTATCTCATTGTGTACATTGCTTCTTAATGTGGAGGAACCAACTGGCTAACAAGTTTGTCATTGGTCACTTCTTCCTAGGGCTCATGTCACTGTTTTTCATTTCATGCATGTGTAATGTTAGAGATCACTAATGTTCCACTAAATATCTTATGTTGAGGCAATCTCAGAGACTGCCACACAAGGCAATGTGACATTTTATGCTCAAAGCTTGCTTACTTGTGGGTGATGGTTGCTTGCAGTACGTTCATTCGGGACAGAGGGCCGTAAGAAGGATGGGCCCCAGATCCCAGCCAGTGACAAAGTCTATGACTACATCAGTTTCCAAGGATCTGACATCAAGGTGGATATAATCAAACTTCCAGACATTCTGCCATGTGGGATAAATTTAACAGATGGTGCTTATGGCCATCATGCAACTGTGTGTAGATCAGCAAGGGTGTAAAAATAGGTCACTCCAGGCCTTCTTTAGCAATGGAAGGTCAAAGTGATCCATGAAACTATCACTTTGACGGTGACAGTGGGTGCTCTTTGCTACCTGATTTGAGCAGGATTTTTAAGCTAAGGTCTGCATTTGTGGCAAGTGGACTGCAAGTTTTGGTGCATTGTACCATAAGAACCAGCCTGTGTGCTTGAAATTGGCTTACTAAGAGGACAACTGACTTGGCCACACAGCCAGATATGCAGTGTGTTATGCTAGCTTATATATTACCGAAGCCTTATCATAATTAATCTAGTGGGGAGAGTTCCATGCAGGAAATGCCACAGTTTTGTGATGCTGAACTTCCAAGAGCCAACTCTGCTCCCAGTCTCAGTCAGCCTCCTTCAATGAAATTCAAAGACAGAAAGACTCGGCCATTGACAAATAGGAGGATTATGTACACCCATTCATCAACTAGCCACCTTGAGGTCCAAATCTGCCTTTACTATTCACAACCAGATTTCTTAAGAGATTGTAATGTTTTCCAGCCAAACATTGACTTCCGCACCTTGGTGTTGACAGCCTCCCTACGGACGCCCCTTGGCTGCAGTTTTGATCTGTCTTAAATCCTCGTTGGAAGAAGTCTTTTGCAACTTGCGATCCATCCCTTGAAAGACATAATACTGCATGGATGTTTTCTGCAAGAACCATAGCCCTTCAACAGCTGAATTTGAAACCATGCATGTGCATATTTGCAGAAGGATCTGAAGGACCTCTCACTGCAAGATCTGCTCACGGTGGCTAAACAACTTCGGCACCCATCCACCACAACACTGCGTTTCTTCGTCAATACCGACCAACGATCAAATGGTACTCCCTCTCCCTCCCAATCTTCTACAGGGCTTTATCTGGACCCTCTCTCATGGCAGTAATTGTCTTCCTTTCCTCATATCTGTGTGTGTTTCGGATATGTAGGAGGTTACTTTTGTTTTGGGACAAGAATTTTTAGGATGAACATCACTAAGGTTGTGTCTTTTTCATCGACAGTCAATCGGCGCTTCAATTGGGTGGATCAACGGACCACTGATGCTTTGTTCGTTTTCACCAAGTGAGCTCTCTTTCTTTCTTCACGCTCTACCACGACCACATCCTCCATTTTTCTCCTCTACATGTCCAGGCCAAACACCAACCATCGCCGACTCCTGCTCTTTGGGACCATCTCTCCTCCTTCCCAGCCAGATACTACACTCATATAGATATGGCTGTAGTGGGGGAGAAATGTCTCTCCCCAGAAGGTGACATTCTGCAAGAGAGGCAATGCCACTGGATGGCATGGCTTCAGAAGGGCACCTTACACATGCATGAAGAGCTCAAAGAAACTGGGCCACTCTTCAAAGGCGTCTATCTGCAAATATAGCAACTCTAGAGGTGGACATGGTGAGTACCATCTATTCCATCTTTGAGAGTGAAGATCAGTTGGATTGAGGCAAGCAAATGATCATATTGTTTACTTCCAAATGGGGAGACTATTGGATGAAGTGAGTGCGATCCAACTCAGCTCTTAGACAGAATGGGAGTGGTGCAAAGGGCTGGGAAGGTTTTCGATGACTAGCCTTTATCTGCAGGATTGAGGGGGACAAGAATGAAACATGCTACAAAGCCTGTCTCATTCTAGAGCCTCCCTCCTGGATCAAGTGAACAGTAAGACTGCTACCATTGTTCTGGTCATCAGCTGGAGATTTTTTTGAGGATGCACGTGACATTAGAGGGTGATGAACGTCTCCACTCTCACCCATACTCCTATATTGAGGTAAAGGCAGAGACGGCATCTGTTCTTCTCAAGACCCGTGCTGTTTGTCGATGAAATTGGCCTTGTTAGCCTACAGTCCCTTGGGACTCCATGATTGTAAGCTTGGTGTTGCAGAGGAGTTGCCACAGCAGCTTTGATTGCAGGTGAGGGCATGCTCTGCAAGTCATGAAATCCTGGTAGTGAACTCTTACACCGATCTGAGAGTGATTGCATATTATGCACCCTCCCCACGAGATGATCAAGTGGTGGCACAGACAGATTGAGACTTTCGGGGAAATGCAGCTAGCTCTACATCAGAGACAGTTTCATCTGAAGTGCTATTTCCATTCAATCGTATAAAAATGGATCTTACTGTGGGGGGGGGAAGCTACAAAATTCAAGTGAGGAAGTTTCTGGAATCGCCGCTTATATGAGTGATTGTGGGAGGGGCACCACAGCGTTGAAACTCTTGGAGTGGAGCTCGACTGTCTCATTGAAGTTTGAGGCTTGATTCCAGATCATCTTTCTAGACAGGCCCCGCTTGCCACCGGGTCATTGGGTGCCTGCAAGATTTCTTACCCTCAGTGAAACTACCAAGAGAGGTTCCCTCTTGATCGAGGAGAGAATTTGGCCAGCTTGCACCATGCAGGAGGTGGAGACTGAACTCCATTATTTTTCCTCCCACTCACTGAAGTATGAAATTAGTTCCGACTCATAGATTGCTCACTTCAGAGTCCCTAGAGTACAAACACCATAGAAGCTTGGTCTACATACCTGAATGAGGTACTCCACCTCAAGGAGTTGGTAGGTTGATGGTGAGCTCCAGACTGGCAACTGTTGTTCGCTTGATTGTGCCATGAGCTTTTTCAGCTCTGGACAATATTTTTTCTTTCTTTCGTTCTTTTTCCCCTCTCGTGTCTACAAGGTTACAGTACAACCATGCCCTCAAAGACAGGGAATTATTATCAATGGGTGTATTCTCTCGTGCTAGTCCCTAGTTTGGGGTAGGTTGACACATTCATGAATAATGTCAGTTTCCATGGGTTCAACCAGCAGGTGGTAGCCCATAGGGTAAAGTATTTCAGGCTTTGAACTTACAACTTCCACTATCCATTATGATGCCAATACTTATTCAATGAGTATTTGATTGTTCTGATACATAAAACATTGGCCCCATGGGCCTTTTGGCACTTTGTCAGGGCATTGGCGCGGGCCATAGAAGGATGGATGCAGCAGCTAGAGCTGGGGTTGTGCTTGTGGAATCGAGACCTTCAACTTCTATCAGATGCTCTAAGTACACACAACTTCACTTTTCACACAGCTGCTAAAAGTACTTTTAAGACCCATGTGACATAAAACTCTCTTCAAGAATGGAAGATGGGAAGCCCAGGAAGGATAATGTATGAAAAGGGAAATAGAAAGACACTTCATAGAAGATGACTTAGTCACATGTTTGTAATATTTTATGGTTGAAGCAGTTTGGATTTGAAGAGCATGCTATGGGTCTGCTTGCAGCTTGCACCAAAACACTCCGGCGACTTTCTTTGGCTAACAGTGGACTAGGAGATGTCAGGCTTCAAATCCTGGTCAGTTGAAGTGACACGGAAACATAAAATCAAAATTGTTGCACACTTCATGAGTGTTTGAGATAGCAACAGGGTGGATTACTCATGGTCTCTCTAAGTTTCTGTAGTCTCTTCAATATGCAAAAAGTGTGATCACTGTGAACCCTTACAAATGGCTCACTACGACCATATGAAGAGCGAACAACAAAACTGCCCCAAGACCTTCCTCACTGAGATGTAACAGGTCTTTGCCACAGCCTACTCTGTTGTTGTTCAAAACCTTGGAGTTGTCCATGTCCTGATCTTCCCCTGTTGCTGTTCCTTTTTATGTAGTTCTGGAGGCTTGTTGGTCATTCAATTTTTTCCTCTGACCTGGCAACATCATCACAAACTGATGCAAGACGCAAAGAAGAGGAAACTTAAGGTGTTTGAAATGCTTTTCCTGGGCATGCAGTCCAGAAGTCTGCGAGAATGTGTACCACTGCAGACCCTGAGTTTGTCAGGATGCGCACTTTCGGATGCAAGTGTGTCTGTCATTACGAACATTGTTAAGGTTGGCCATGCTTACAAGCACCTCTTTAATCTACATGGAGGTCATTGGTCTGAAAACTGAGAGTCTGGTGATGGATAACATTTCCTTTTGGCTCTCAAAACACCTGTGGTGCGGGGAAGATGGGAAGTAAAACCCCAGATCAGATCCAAACCTGAGGTGTGACAAGCAGTAGGTGAATTACATATTACTGGTTGTAGAAATGGTTCAGGGTTTAGATTCAAAGAAGAAATTGGGTATAAGTGGCCAGTGACTCTTTATTGTGTATTTGCTGATCATGCTGAGGCGAAGTGATGTAAGAACACCACATGCATGGATAGTACTGCAACTGTATGATCATTTCAGTTTCAACAAGTACAGGTCATGTAGACTTCTGAGAGAGGAGCAATGGAGTAGGCAAGAGGCTCTTAGGTTTTTCCAAATTTGTCTGTGTTGAGTGTGAAACAAGGAGTAAGAGGGGAGCTGGGATGTGCAGAGCAGTGTCTGCCGAAAGGCAGATGCAGACTGGCAGGCCAGCCTCCGGGGGCCAATAATCTGCAATCGCCTGAGTGTCGTGCCAAAGCTGGTTATCAAGGAGGGGCAGGGCCTAAGTGCTCTTGATATCTCGTATAATGCCTTCACTGACACTCTTGCTGAGGAGATATGCCCCGTCTTGCGCTTGGGAGCCCCACTTGATGGTAAGTATACTTCTCCTGAATGATAATGATCTTGCATAGAGAAAGATGAAGATTGCTTGACATTTCTGCGACAAAATTCAGATGTCAGGTGACTTTGAAACACGTCTGTTGCCAACTTTCTAATGCATGCAGTTGAAATCATTGAAAACAGTAAGGAAAATTTACAACTGATGTAGCGATCATCTGATTATATCTCTGGATGTTGGTTGGCGATGTTGGTGGTGTGCATGGCTACAACCAAACCAAAGCTTTGAATTTGCAAAGTAACCGGCTAACACAGTTGGGAGCAAAGTACTTCATGGATGTGATGAAAGAGATAGGAGTGCTGCGACTGGTGGACCTGCGTGACAACACCGACGAGCCTTCCTTGGGAGTTCTTGAGTGTGGAGAGCACTACACCACATTCTCCAATTCTGCGCCCCCTTTTTGGCTCCATACATCACCCAACACTGAGTGCCATGCTGCTAATAAACATCACAGCAAGGTTACTCCTAGAAGAGTGTTTTCCAAGTACACATTCTCAGGCCAGGGAAGAACCAGCGAGGGTCTCCAAGTCATTAAGATCGAGGGGGGAATGACAAGTCGCAATAGCCCTCGTTCAGTAATCTCCAGCAATAGACTGCATCCGCGTCCAAAATCTGCTCCTGAATTCAATGGGAAGTCTCATAAAATTCCATCCTTTGCACATGTGTTGCCCAGGTATATGGAAGGTCATCAGTTTGCAGAAAGTAAGAAAAGGTCCTCGACACCTTCGGCAAAGGGAAACTGTCCAAGACAGTCTGGAAGGGAGACGCCCAGTACAGAGAAGAGTCGGACCGAGATGCATCGGCGGTGTTCCAGCAGTGACAAGACATCGGATTCTGAAGGGAACTCGAGGGTCTCTTGTTTCGGGCCCTCTGTATCTCAAACCTCGACGAGTCCTAGGGACCTCGCTCCGTGGGACCAAAATGACAGCCGAAGACAGCACACGCAACCTCCAACACACAACTGCTTTCCTCCTCCCACTCGACCTCCTCGTTTGACCTACAATGAACTTTACGAATTTGATTTGGACGACAATGATGCATCCAGCAGCGATTGCTTTGCCCAGTCCGTGGCAGAAAGGGGAGGAGATAAAAGCAAATACCGTTCTGGCTTTCCAAGACCTAGGCAGGTTTCTTTCCGGAAAGTGAGTTCGATAGCATCCCCCAATGTGGGATTCAGGGATGATGCAGAGGGACGGGGAAGGAGATTAAAAAGACAGTCCAGGGCATCAAAGCTGACCCGCGTGCCTAACAAAAGACAAGCGAGCATGATCAAAGCTGACAAGCTCCAGGAAAAGCAACGGAAAATTCCTGTGGAGAGGTTATCCAAGCTTCCTGAAGAGCAAAAGTGTCCATCAACACTGGAAGACAAAGAAGATGCAGAGTGGAATAACTTCATGATAGAGATGACTGACACCCTCTTCAACCTAAAAGGTAGAAAATTGTAGCTCCTGGATGCATTTCTGCTGTGTCATTAGAGGTATGCCTTAGTTTTCCACCACAGGATTGAAGTGGAAGGGCGTGTGAGGGTGCAGAGAGAGAAACTGTCACACCAGAACATCACACATGAGAGATGCGTGTATTATGTATGCCAAGATAATCCATGCGGCCTGCAGCAATGATACGTACACGGAAACGGAACTACTTTAGACTTCAAGACTCTAAATTTCTTTGAGTGTCGATCAAATTCAAGCCCTCTCGTGTTGCACAAGGAGGCCTTCATCTAGGTCACTCACTTCTGAGCCTGTAATTCGACTTCCCACCTCGCAAAACCTGTCGTCGTGATACTCTCTAATTCAGCTTGTTAGAAGTATTACGCATCCGCAACCAACCACTCAGACAAAGACGATTCACAATTTACCAAAACAAACCTTTGTCACAAGACTGGGGGCTTGGACTATGCCCAATTTCTCTCCTACTAAATCAAGCAGGGCTGACCAATTTTATAGTGATACTCACCCAATAGAAGTGACTTGGTCATAATCCATTTGGTTTCAGCCTTAAGCAAGCGCCAGACCAGAAACTAGCTCAATGACTCTGGGATGCACCTCATAATTGACTTCCCTTGGTGTTTAGACTTTCTTTCACTTCACAAGAAAGCTTGTGCGGAGTTTAATCTCTTCTGATAGTTCTTTGTGCCATTGCAGATGGGCTTGACCGTCTAATTGGACCATCGGAGGCTGACAAAGTGATGGCTGGTCAACATCCAGCTGCCAAGCTGCAGAGGGTGTTCTGCAGTAGCTAACATGTTACTGTGGGGGGCAGCTATACTGATGCTTATTTCATTTTTCGTTTGGTCCTCTCTCTCTCACTAAGTTGGCCCTGTCCTAGTAAGTTCCCCTCTCTACCTATGCCTTATGGACTTGTTCTTTCTATCGCAGGGAGGAGGGCTCGGCAAAACTTTTTTCCTAGGGATGAGGTAGGCCATTTATATGCCTTATGCCTTGTGAAGTTTGTTTGGGGAGGGGTCTCTCTCTCTCTCTCTCTCTCTCTCTCTCTCTCTTTCTAGAGGATATCCGGACAACTCGGATCAATTGTCCCTGGTAAGTCATACGAAAGGCGTCAGCCTCTGAGAAAGGTACCTTTGTGTTCCGCTTAAACTGAGCGGGGGGTCAATGGCCACAACTACATTAGAGGTGGCATCCCTACCCACAGCCTCAAATGACTACATAACAACCTCCACCTCCCTAACGCAGCAACAGCCTTATGCTTCAAAGCCAAATATGTTATAGCTATCAGGTCTTATCATTACAAATGTAAGCGCAAGCTCAAGCACAACCAACATGCAATTTGAACGATCTTGCCTTAATGGACTATAGAGCCCACTCTCGAAGGAAGCAATAGCCGCTAGGTGAAATGGCTATTCTTTATGTTAGACGTAGACTTTTTAGAATTTGAGCAGTGCCATGTTGTAACATCACTTTAAGTTTTTGATCGTAGCGGCGAGTGTCACTTGTGAGCTTTGATATTGTGTGGGTAAAGTACTGCAGCTGTGTTATACGGGGCGCTGACGGCAATGGGTGCAATAACATGTTCAAGCATTGAACATGGCAATTCACGTAGATGGAGTTCACATAGACTTTTTGAGTAGTGTAATGTTGTGACATCCCTTTAAGTTTTTTGAAGTGGCTTCATGTTTGTGGTGTTGGTGCTGTCGACCCTGCAATACTCTTTCAATCTGCCCGTGCTTATACTTGTTATATTACGATTTTGCTTAAGCCCTTGTTCTGTTCTGTTCTGCTGTTTACTTGGGTCACTTGGTATTTACTGAAGTAAGAGCTTTATGATCAACTTACAGACGATTACATTGTTTTATGTTTAACAAATTCTTTATTTGTCTCACACAAGTTCATAAAATTATTAGAACATAATGCTTACACAATATGGTTTCTATTGTAGTTAACATTGCTTATAGCTGATTGCTCAAGAGAGTATTCACGATCAATACACGAACGTATGATTGTACGAGCTCTTGATCATCAATACATTGAAACATTAAAACTATATAAACCAATATGTGCATAATTACATAGAACTATACAGAAAAACACCACGTATCACTACATCTGCAACACACTAATCACCTCTTTATGAGTGTCCCAACATGCTATCATAAGATACAATGCTGGTTTGGTTATCGTCACCAAATTCATTGTATACGACTAAGTCGCCAACATAACTTATACTGAAAATACCGTCGACACTGATATCTCCAAGTTTTTTGACTAATTGACCTTTAGGAAGTTTCATAAGAACGGATCTTGGAATTTTCAAGACAGCTTGAATCCAATTTCCCATAAGCTTTGTAATCGCATTCTCTCATGTGTTTGTTGTAACGTTACAAACTACCTCCAGTTCTTCTCCAACATCAACGGATAACCGACAAAACTGACAATGACGACGACGACCATCCTTAGAAATTCCTTGAAATTTGTTTCATTGAATCACCATAAGACAATAAAAAAAAAAAAAATTTGTCATTTAATATGTGCAGCTATTGATGACGTACGTGTTAAAGTCCCTAAATAAACATAAAAACATGTGTAAGGAGACACAATTCTTTTCCACATTCGGACACGCAAATCGACAACCCTCTCTTGCTACCAGGTTGGTCTTTCACCCTAAAGAAGACTCCGCTTGAATTCTTGGGGTTAGGGATATTCGGGTGACAATGTGCAATGTGTTCATGAAGACTTTCAAAATTTGAGCAGTGCAATGTTGTGACATCACTTTAGGGTTTTGATCATCGAGTGGTACTTGTGAGCTTTGATATTGTACGGATAGAGTATTGCAACCGAGTTACAAGGGGCGCTGACAACAAGGAGTGCAATAACCTGTTCAAGCTTGGCGCATGGCAATTCACTTATCGGCGAGCTAAAGTTAAATCCTACTACCAAGCAGTCATCAACACCTTTTTATGCAGCCTATCCAAACCCCTTGCTAGCTGCAGTTGGAATATTAGAACCAAATTAATACTAACTACTACAACCAAAAATAGTACTATTAACAGATGCCTGATATCACAGTCAACCCCTAGTTTGCTAGCAGCTGTGCACAGGCTCCTCCCCAGGCAGCACTCAATGTGCAAAGGGTCCCGATACAACGCACAACTCCGCACGGAAACAGCTAAACCCTTGGCCATGCTAACTGGAGGAACAAGGCTCCAAAACAAGAGGAAAACATGTCAGCCCTATAAAGAGCAATTGTATACGCTATTCATAAACAATTACTCAATTATTATACCACTGTACATAAACCCTGTTATTATGCATTCACCAATACCCCTACAGGTCTGCCTCCTCTATTATGGGGATCCCCATGCAACATCAACATCTATAAGACACCTACACTTAATTACTATTGACAACCACTGTTCTAATAAAAAGCCAGAATACGTAAGTGGGTAGAGCCCAGATCAATACAATGAGCTGCCATTGACACCCCTATCACACCACCACATTAATTTGCTGCCACCCAAACTAGCCCTTGGGAGGAGAGGTCACACATCGGAATATCAAGTGCCAATATGGACTATACCCCCTCACCCCCAACAAGGCAGAAAAGGCATGCGCTCTAGTCCAAATGCTCTCCTAAACCAGGCAATTGGACGAAACTTGTAAAGACATTGAAATATAAACCTTTGAGTTGCATGGACTACTCAAAGAAACACTGTAAAGATGCAGCAACATCCGCACTCCACAAATTGCTAGTCAGAATTAGTGATACAAGCGAGCCACCAAAAAAAATGGATGATACCCATGATTGCAATAAACCTCGATGGTGCACTATGTAGTGGCCCAGGTATTTGATTGATAACACCATCCCCTGCCCCAATAAAAGGTCAAAAGCATCTTTGAACGCATCTCAACTTGCAGATGATGAGGAAGGATCACACATGTACAATAGCGGGCCCCATACGAGCTTTGGCACAAAATCATTGGCCCATCTCCCCTAGAAAGGGCAGAGAGCCCAAATGCAAGTGGCAAACGCTCCTCAGTTGCCGCATTGACCACCAAAAAATCCAACACGAGTAATAGACGAGTCTAAAAACCCACCCAAAGAAGTTCTCACCACCATGACAAGAAAATTGTACATGAGAGATTTCATATTCACCCCACTGCCAAAGCAGCTCATATCAGTCATCAATTGCCTAAGAGTCTTAGTGCACAATTTGTTGGTACTAAAACCGGAAACTGGGCTGCCACACTATAAACATACACTATCAAAGGCCAGAATTGACACTCACTGCTCTGACCAAGAAAACAAAGATATATGGCGGTCTATGGAGATATTTGGTTGGGGCAATATTTGCAACATGCCGTTATGACCAAGAACTGCCATGCCCAAAGCTTGAAAATGCTATTGCACGCCTTGTTGCAGCACCGCTTGTAAATCGACTGCATCACTTTATCCATACGATATCACACACAACTGCCACTTGCTGCTATGATAAAAAAATATCAACGCAATATCACAACACTGCGCTGCTCATATTCTGAAATAATATTACACTTTTTGCTCTCAATACTAGTCGAAAGTCGAATGCAGTGCTATATCTACATGCTATCAAAATCCACAATTGCACGAGGTGGCAAGCTTGACAATGTGCTCAATCATACTACTTCACTGTTAACAACTTTACATGAGTTCTATGGAATTGTCTGAGTACCTTAATCAGTATCCAGAACCATTGCTATAATGGTTGTTGCAAATGGTCAGTGGAACTAGTGGCCTCAAGTTTACCGATATAATTGTCACATGTGGGAACTATTGACAATCTGTAAAATTAGCAATTACTTTCAACACTTTCAGCATTGAGAATGTTGTAAGATGGTATCTTACAGAGCTATAGCTAAAGAAAACTATAATGTCTTCACTAGCATTGCAATAATATGTTGTTCAGCATTTAGAAGAAGTTTCAAATTCAATCTATCCTTGTGTGGTTGATTACTCAATTAGAGAACATGTTCGTGAATTCTTGCATTCATTACACGGAGTACATTCAGAAGAAAAACACTTAAATAGAATGTCCATCAATGTTGAACAAGTTGGTATACGGGCAATTCACATATGGTCTAAAAGAAATTGCAAAGTTATAATTGAATGAAGAGCCTTTGCAAATTTTATATGATCGAGCGCCAAAAAATTATCTAACGATTTTTAATTGAACATTTCAATATCAATCTCCACAAACCCAACGGAGAATCTGACTCACTTCACTCATTCATAAAAAACTACACTTTCATGAATGAACATATGAGAGACTGGAACTCTCAATTATATCATATATGGATTAATTCACCTACACAACATGTTTGTCTGGAACAGAAGAAGCATATTGGACCAACCACAAACCTATTTACTTAGCAATCAAACTTCTATATTATGTCAATCATTTTTACAACAGATTTGTAACTATAATCTAGGTAGGCTTGCATATATTCCATGCATTTGTTTATGAATTTAATTGCATCATAACACATCCAAACTACTTATAACATCATTAGTGAGGTGATGATCACATACAGGTTGTTACTAGGTTGTTTTATTATGATAGCACCTTTAACACACTCAAAGTGTTAATAATTTCCTTCATAATAATGAATATCATGGCCAAAATGCAACCCGTTCTTATCGTATGATTGCACATAAGACATTTTCTAGATAGTTTGATAGAGTTAATGTGAATGTCAAGTATTCCTTGATAGTAGTCTTTATCAAGTGTTAAATTTACATGACCTAGACGTCCACCATAACATTGATCATAGTAAGTAGATTTGTAAATTGAGACTTTCATTAAGCTTAAATCAAATGTATGTGTTCATTGACATAAGCACATGACCATTGTACAAAAATGAAAATCATTTTGTGGAGACACTCATGAAACAAGTAGAGTTTGAATCTTATTATTTTTATTGGACACAATACATATCAATAAACCAATTCACATTATGCGTCGACATTTTAGTCGAAATGACTATCATGGTCAAAATGCGATATGTCCTTCTTATATGAATGCACATAAGATGTTTTCTAGTTAACTCAGATAAAAAAAAATTGAGATTGCCAAATGTTATTTGCAAATAGTCTTTATCAAGTGTTACACTTACATGACCATGATGTTTACCATATCATTGATCATAGTAAGTAAATCATCACTTGTTTGGGGTCTACCGTCCCTGGACAACCGTTTAGGCATTTTTGTGCCTAATAATAAATTCAATCAATCAACAAACTAGGCACGTTAAATCCTCAATACATAATGTGAATTGGTCATTGATATGCAATGTGTTCAATAATAACAGGGGTTAGGGTTTAGAGAAATGTCAGTGGGTGGTGCTGCAAAACAAGATATAGCTGGTACATTGTTGGGGACATCTACGATGATTTGCCAAGTTCACTATTTTCTGAAATGACAATTGCAATGCCCAAGATTCGACCAACTGCCATGTTCAGACTAGCAACTATAATTTTTGAGAGTGATGATGCATCGACACTATCTCTGAGAATAACAGACAAGGTACAATCTAGGTTCATGTCCAAATTGGCCTCATATATTACTTCCGGAACATACTTAACATTCAGGTTTACATATGTTGCCACCAAGTTGCATCTAGTCTGTCGGGCTTTTGAATATATACATTCATTGGAGGCAACACCGAAGCTCTAGATCTGGTAATGGGTACACACCACCTATGTGGGTTCAATCCACCAATTGGTATAGCAAAGGTGTCAATCTTCCCGCAGTATCGTTTCAGGGTCAAGGAAAACATCATAGTTTACACTTCATCGAGAGACGTTATATATATGTGTGTGTGTATTTGTGTATTTCTGGCGCCCTTGGGGACATGTCCTATACGATATCTTCACCATGCATAATAGATTGTAATCATAAGATGTTGTTTGCCGTAGCCTTGTGACCAGTTTGAGCGGGAACAAAAGGGACAGAACCTACCTCTGTCAGGGGCTGACGTTGGTAGTAAGACTTACCTTCATATAGAGAATTAATCCGGGTTTTCCAGATATCCTCTAGAAATCCCTTCACACAAGCATCAATCTGTTGTGTGTGATTTGCCCAAAACCTAGACCTCGGGAGGGCCTGGGCTTTTGGCTCAGCCTCGAGACTTTCAAAGTTGGTAAACATGGGTACAGGCACAATTCCCTTGATAGAGTTGAAGAGAGCGACTCTTTGGTGAGAGAACCCCGGACTGTGTATCAGAAAATGAATGTTGTCTTCAGATTGCCCACACAACGGGCAATTGCACTCTCCCTTTCCTCTTTGCTTCTGTTTGTTGTTCAAAGGTAGGCTTCCTGCCCTGAGTTTAAATTTCAGTCTAGTGCCGAGAGTGGGTAGACCCTTGAGGTCATCCAAGATGTCCTCCCCCATGTCACTGACTGGAAGCAAGTTCAGGGAAGTTTTCTGCCTAACTTCATTTTCATCAGACAATCTCATGGCAACAAGACATGGCTTCGGACACTACAGCCTCTAAGTCAGATTTATCCAGCAGGGTCAAGACTTGCGGATCCAGGTCCAGGTCCTTGAGAATCGCTTCTACTCTCTTCTGCCAGGACTTAGCCTGTTTGACAGGGCGGTCCTGTTTCCAAGATATAGAGTCGATTAACTTAGGATATCTAGTGTTGGGCATATGTTACAGCTGACCCCACCATCTGACCTTGAATTCATCTCGTCGGGAGCTTAAGGACAGAATGCCAAACTCACCCCGAACAGCCACATTGGTTGTTTTGGAGCATGCTGACATACACTCCTTAAGCACCCCCACTTGAATGGATTCTAGAGACTTAGCCTGGTTGGAGTTATCAACCCATATAGGAGATCCTTACTCCAAGGCAGGTCTAATAACGCGGCAAAGCATGGTTTTCTTAAACTCAGAGTTGACCCCTCTGCAGTGGAAAAATTTAGGGTAGCCGTCAGATGGACAATCTGTTCCTAAGTGTGCAGAGCCTGAACGTCGTGTAACTGAAGGATTTGGTATTCTAAATGGTTTACCAATCCTCAAAGTCTACACAAGACGAGCAAAATCTATACACGGGGTATTTGTCCCCAAGCAGTCTGACGGACAATATGCCCCTAAGTGTGCGGAGCCTGTGCGTCGTATAACTGAAGGATTTGGTACCCTGAGTGGTTTACCAATTCTCAAAGTTTACACAAGACGAGCAAAATCTACACATGAACGGTTGGCCGTCCAGGAGCAATCACAAGCTACCTAGACGACAAACAATTCACATGCAAAGGGCTGGCTTGCGGCTGGCCACTTTCAACTTCTCAGGGCTTACTAACCAAAGGAAACAACTCGAAGTGGGACAAGTCCTTCGGACTAATGATATTCATATTTGTGCTGGGCAAGAAACATGGGAAACGTCGGATAAACTGGTTGGAGATGTCAATGGTTATAAATGGGCAGGTAGGATGTGTACTCTCAAGGCAGCCTCTGCCAAACGCGGTCAAAAAGGGGTTGGATTCTTTGTCCGTGATTTCTTGTTTGATAATTGTGAAATTATCAACAAGGGTTTGAGGTACGAGCATAGTATCTGGCTAAAACTGAGTCTGAAGGCGGCACGAGTACGAAGGACCTCTTTGTGGGTTGTGTTTACATGCCCACAGAGGGGACCCTTAGTGCTGATGCAGACAAAGCCTTCGAAGATGTAAAGCTGGATTGTGCTTTGTTCCTTGCCAAAGGTCAGGTAGTGCTATTGGGTGACTTCAATGCCCGGGTGGGCAAAGGGCTCCATCAGGACGATATCATTGGGCCTTTTGGTGAGGACGAGCTGAATTCTAATGGCAGACGGTTAATTAACTGTCTAGAAGAGCTTCAGCTTTTGACCTTGAATAACAGGACAAGAGGTGACCAGGTGCAGTGGACTCGTGAGAAACCCCAAACTGGGGAACGTTCCATTGTGGACTATATCATAATGGACAAAAATTTGTTTCCCCAGTGTGCCAATGTGTTGATCGACAAAACTGATATTGGTACCTCTGACCACTTCCTGGTTTGGACTGAGATCAAACGGTGTTTTCCCAACACCAAGAGATCTGTGAAACGTTCGATTCGGAAGTGGCGCATAGAAAAATTCCATAATGAGGAGGTCAAGGCTGAGTACGTCCAGGCCTTGCAAGAGGCTCTCCCTCATTTTGTCCAATCGCTCCAAGAACTTCAGTCTCGCTCTGACAACGCAAGAAATGAAGTCGAAAGAGCAGTGGACTCTTGGGAGAGTTTCGTTTCCTCCGTGGCTGACAAGATCATTGGGAGGAAACTAATTGTCTGTGGTAGAGTTGTTAATTGGTGGACCAATGAGATCAAACTCAAGATAGCTGAGAGATGAGCCCTTTATAAAGAGTGCTGCAATTTGAAAACCAACAGAGAATTGTGGGCGAGGTACTACCAGCTCCGTAAGGATATCAATCAGCTTGTTAGGTCTCAGAAGAAATTATACTAGGACAAGTTATACAGTGAAATAAACTCAAACCACCATGGTGGTAATGACAAGAAATTCTGGTTGGCCCTTCAACGTTTGTACAAGCCTAAAAACGGTCAGCAAGTACAAGCGCTAAAGACTACTAAAGGTGCAGTGGTGACTTCATCGGTTGACATTGTCAAAACCTTTGAAAATCACTACAGTATCCTTGGCAGAACTTCTAGGTCTAACAGTGAGGGGTCTTAAGCTGAATGGAGGGACACAGTTGGAAAAACTGTTCCTATGATTCAAAACTGCCATGATGAACTGGAGTATATTTCAATGGCTTATAACGCTCCCATTAGTTCTTCTGAGATTGTGGAAGCAATTGAACATTTAAATGGATATAAAGCTGGTGGACCTGATGGTATTGTCAACGAGCTTATCAAGCACGGTGGCGATCCCATGATAGAGGCCCTAGTTCTCCTCTTTAACCTTATCTGGAAGACTAAAATGATCCCCTTTCGCTGGCGACAGGGGGTCATTGTCAATCTATACAAGAAGGGTGACAGAGAAGAACCGGGGAACTACCGTGGCATCACGCTCCTCAATGCTGTTGGCAAGACATTCTGCAGAGTTATAAGTACTCGTCTCGAGGTTGATCTGGAGTCTAGAGGTTGTTTCCACGAAGGCCAAGCTGGCTTTCGGCGAAACAGGGGCTGTGTGGATCATATCTTCACTCTAAGCCAGATTATCCAGGGAAGGAAAAAAGAAGGGAAACCCACTTATGTTTTTTTCCTGGATGTCAAAAAGGCTTATGACACAGTGTGGAGAGCTGGCCTATGGTTCTGCCTCTGGTCTTGTGGGATCAAGGGAAAGATGTGGAGAGTTGTCCACAACTTGTATGCTCACACCAAAAGCTGTGTCACTGTCAACGGACAGAAGTCCAACTTCTTTGACATAGACCAAGTTGTAGCTCAAGGATGTACTCTCTCCCCTCTGCTCTTCAATGTTTTCAACAATCAACTCCTCGAGGATGTGGAAAGTGAGGGATTTGGGTTAAGGGTGGGTGATACCACCATACCAGCCCTTATGTTTGCGGATGACTTCGCAGGCATAGGGGAGACTCCAACCAATCTCCAAGAGTTGATTGATTGCACGAAGAGATACTTTGATCTTTGGGGGCTAGAGGCTAATGTCAGCAGGTAGCATTCGACGACAAAGGAGAGGGAGGAAGTGATCTTCAGTGGCAGTGGGGTAGCCAAGAGATCCCGGTCCTCCCTTCCTACACTTACCTGGGCGTTGAGTTTTCCTCCAATTGTAATTGGGATGCACATATCCGGAAAGTTGTTCAAACTGGCAAGGGCAAAGCTCTGGGGCTCACCATGCATAATAGAATCAGACATGGAGATAATTGAGTAGCAGATATCTCCACTATGGTATATATATTAGCCTAATACATGCCCCCACATTTTCAAAAGACTGGAACAGACTGGTGAAAATGCTATTTACACTAAAACTGCAAGTTGCTGAACATCAGTTTTTGTTAGGGAGAAACAACATCGATGCAAAGTGACTCTAGGAGTGTCTTCGGCATTGGAAGGAGAGCCCTTCGAAACAGACTTGATGACTGACAGAACCTTGACAAGCCCAAGAATGCACTATTTATTACCCACTTAGAGCCAAAAGGAACGGCAAAAAGGAATAGTTTAGGCATTTATGTTATGTGGCCAAAAGAAATGCAGCTGGTTCAACACTACAACACTACATACGCGGCCAGCAGTTTGTTCCCAATCATGAACAGATCCTCAATGCCATTTAAATTAGGAGTTTTCCACACCAAGCTTTCAACTTGTGCTGTTCTCCAAAAATAGGTTTTATCTCCCTATCACTACCTCTCTCTCGCCAAACTCTCTCAATGCAAGTAAGACTGGCTAGTAAAGGGTGGGAAACTTAATAAGTGAAAACAAAAACATTTTACTACCTCATGGGACTTCCATCCCCTCTACACCCCGGTTTTCTAGCACTGCAGAATACCAATAATTAGTCTAAACCCTACCAGTCATGTAGGAAGCCTAAGCCGTCCTTCCTGCCTCCCTCTACGCATGCTCATCCATGTTCCACCTCTCCATGTTCTTCATACTTGAAGTGCATCCTCAAAAGACAAAAGGAAGCAGTTGACCTTAGTGTTTTCGTTGTCACCACCTTTGCCACCCACCTCCCAGGCCCTCACTGCTGCCCATGTGCCTATACTCATAGCCAGAACATACGCAAATTCAACCTCCCTTTCCAATATCTATCTCCCTTGAGACATTTTTCTCACTTCTTTGCCTCTTGCACATCCTCGTACTCGGCCTCTGTTGCTTGGCCAGCTCCACCAGACCCAGCCCCAGGTGTCCCACTTGACCCTGACTGCTTCGACAAACTCTCTCCAATTTTCAAAGATGCTGTCTGCGCAGCAGAAACCTTTTGATGAATATCATCCAAATTCTCAGCCTCAACTGCCTTTTTCAGGTCTGCAAGGGCTGAGTTAACACTGTCAACAACATCCTGTGGTAATTTCTCCTTGTGCTCGTTCAAACTCTTCTCAACTGAATAGAGTGTAGTGTCTGCATCATTTTTCGCATCAATCAGCTTCTTCCTTTCTTGATCCTTCTGGGCGTAGAGTTCAGCATCCTTCACCATCTTCTCAATATCACCCTCTGATAGCCCACCAGATGACTGGATGGTGATTGCTTGTTGCTTCCCTGTGGTTTTGTCTCGGGCAGAAACGTTAACAATCCCATTTGCGTCAATGTCAAATGTCACCTCAATCTGGGGGGTTCCACGTGCCGCAGGAGGGATACCCACCAAATCAAACTGTCCAAGTGTCTTGTTGTCAGCTGCCATCTCCCGCTCCCCTTGCAACACCTTCACACCGACCTGCAGAATCTCACAAAGACTAGCACAAAATGAGAATCGTGATGCCATAGGAAAAAATCTGCAGTACTACTGTTGGATTAGTGGGTGTGAGCATTAGAATCCTCCAGGTGCACATACGACATCTACAACAAAGTGGACATTCCAAAGCTTCATTGTGAGTTGTGCATAGTCTTCACAACTGGACTTCGCAACTATTCCACATCAATCTGACACACCTCCCCTCTGCTAATTTCTATGGCAAAGTCACTCCAAATAAGATTTAGAGTTTGATATTTCCACTCCACAATATCAGAAGATGCACATATGGTTTCTTCCCAGAGAAATGGCACCCAGTAGAATATTTGCGAGCTCCTACTCACCTGGGTTTGGCCATCTGCTGCTGTTGAAAACACCTGGCTTTTCTTCGTGGGAATTGTGGTGTTGCGTGTAATCAGTCGTGTAAACACTCCCCCTAGTGTCTCTATGCCCAGAGACAACGGAGTCACATCCAGTAAAAGAATATCTTTGACATCCCCACGCAAAACTCCACCCTGAATTGCTGCCCCCATTGCAACACACTCGTCTGGGTTCACTCCCTTGCACGGCTCCTTGCTGAAGATGCTGTTCACAATCTCTTGTACCTTGGGCATGCGAGTCATACCACCCACCAGAAGCACTTCATCGATCTCCTTGGCTGTGACACCTGCATCCTTGAGGCAGTCCTTGCATGGCTGCTTAGTGCGTTCAACCAGGTGATTTACCAGCTGCTCATATCTGTTCAGATTCAACCTCCGACGTTAATTGCTTAGTGACCTTTTGCAAATGTTAGGAGCTACAATATACAGAGTTGCAATTGTCCTATATAGTTTCCAGAGGTATGAATCAGAAACTTTGAGCTGCCTTCATTCTGCTGACTAGTAGCCTTCAACAATTGAAAGCTCCTGGTAAAATAACCAAACCAATAGGGGGAAAAACCCCAATAAGCAGACAACTACAGAAAACCAAATAATAACAACTTCTAGGACCATGACCTGGAGCGTGTGAGTGTCACATTCAGATGCTTGGCACCCGAAGCATCAGCAGTGATGAAGGGCAGGTTGATGTCAGTCTGCGGAGTCGAAGACAGCTCCACCTTCGCCTTCTCTGCTGCCTCTCGCAGGCGCTGTAGTGCGAGGCGGTCTGATGAGAGGTCAATGCTTTGATCTTTCTTAAATTCATCAACTAGGTGTTGCAGCAGTGCATTGTCGAAGTCCTCCCCACCCAGAAATGTATCTCCATTGGTTGCCTTCACCTGCAAAACAATGCAATTGCCAAATCAGCAGAGACGGCAATCAGAGAACAAGAGAAAGATGTGTGCCAAGGCTTATTCAAGCGAAAAATAGAAAACTCCTCCTATGGCAAAGCTGCAACTCAGAAGTATAAAGTACAATCTGGCAAGCCAAGTGCAAAGTCAGGTCTCTGTTGGTTTGGCTGAGGCCCTTGGTGGACTACTCGATGCGTGATTGAACACAGCATTGGGGCATTTGCTCCATCAAACACCTCAAAAGTCCCGTGCTGCCTGGTGTTTTGCACACAATATTGTAGCTTGCTAAGCTTGTGGTCAGATTCTGGTTTATGCATTTCAGATGTTTGACCCTTTCCTCCCACAAGTTTTTCCTTAGTAAGAAGGGATGTGTCTGGCACTTCTGTCAAAACCAAAGTTGAGCTGTAACTGTAATGATACAGGTACAGCAAATCCTTCTACAACATGCAAACCCTACCTCACATCTCCTCCAGTCACTGCATGAGCACACACAACTCACAAGCCTTACAGCTACAACGCGCTGAAGTAATTTAGCATGCACACAGTAACGCAGTCATACCAATGCTTGTCAAAAGGTGATAACCCGAAGCATACCTCAAAAACACCACCAGAAATCTCAAGTATTGAGATGTCAAAAGTTCCACCTCCCAAGTCAAAAACAGCCACCAGACCCTCCTTGCGGTCCATGCCATATGAAAGTGAAGCAGCAGTGGGCTCATTAATGATTCTCAGTACATCTAGACCTGCAATTCGGCCAGCATCCTTCGTTGCTTGGCGTTGAGCATCATTGAAATACGCAGGCACCGTGATCACTGCCTTGGAGACAGACCGCCCCAAGTATGACTCAGCTGTCTCCTTCATTTTACCCAAAACAAAAGCACCTACCTGGCTAGGCGAATACTTCTGACCAATAGCCTCAACCCAGGCATCTCCATTGGGTGCTCTAACAATTTTATAGGGCACCATTTTCGCCTCCTTCTGGGTCTGTGGGTCGTCAAATGGGCGGCCAATCAACCGCTTTGTGCCAAAGAGAGTATTGGTTGGGTTGGTCACAGCTTGGCGCTTTGCAGGTGTGCCAACAAGGCGCTCGCCCTTCGGTGTGAAGGCCACTACAGAGGGCGTAGTTCGAGCACCTTCTGAATTCTCAATTACTCGGGCCATCTGAACACAACAATTGCAATGAGCACAAATCAACAAATTTTGGTAAGATCCATTGTAACTAAGGTTGAGAGGGAAGACCACCCTGCACATCATATCATGCAGAGCAGATTTCAATTACACTGAGTCCAACACAATAGTCAAAAAAGTTGACAGCACAAAACAGTGTCAGCATCAAGGGGCCCTTGACTTATGAAGATGGTTTCAATCAACTTGCGAGCATGTACATGTGTGAATAGCTACTTTCTTAACCTAGTTATTTCCATCTGTATGAATGGGTAATGAAATACACAACCTAGATATACTGAATTGCTGACACAGATGATCATCAATCTTATAATGAGACAGACAAATGGCATTAGAAGCAGGCAAGGGAGTTACAGCTGCTAGAGGTCAATATTCTCCCCAATCTCAGGCAACTTGATTTCAAGTCCCTCACCTTCCTGAAAAGTAAACACACAAGCATGTCTGTGGGATAAAGTCTGCCCTCACCTTGCCCTCCATAACAGAGACACAAGAGTTCGTAGTACCCAAATCGATCCCGATGACATCGCCCCCGCCAGCTTTTGCACTGCAATCACGAATACACAAATTTTTGAGGCATCCAGCTGTCCTACCAGAGGACCGAGTCTGCTCCATAATCTCCAAGGTATCTCCGGCAGTAAAATCACAACCACCAATACTACATCTGCGTGAAGCAGAGGGGCTGCTATAAAAAGGTAAATACTATTACAGCCTAGGAGACTAAGTCTCGTATCATCATGGTTGAAACCGTGGCAATTGTATCTGGAGTGTAATTACATCCATATTGTTTGTTGCACTCTCTTGGATCAATCGTAGTTCGACTCATTTATGACTTTCGACTGGAAGCATCTGCAAGCTGTCAGAATGAATCCTTTCATATCACTCCCACTGAACATTTCGCAGCTGGAAACCGTTGTTGGTGATGAAGCGAATGCGAAAAGTCACATGACTAAACTAAACACCTGGAAAATGCGATAACATATGAAAAGGTCTACCAGATTTCCTTCCGGAAGAGCAAGAACACAGAAAGGAGGATTAATTCCAACTCCCAACAGAAGCCAGCTCGGCCAGCTCAGCCATTCGGATCCGGTATAATTTCATCCCTTCAAGAGACACAGAGAAGAGAATAGCAGATCAAACCTGTAAGCTCTCGAGACACTGGTCCATCGGCGAAGTAACGATGATGCCAGAGCCGATGCTGGCGACCGACACAGCCTGGAAGCCATCGTCTGTCTCCACCCTCTCGCTCCGCCTCAAGCAACCACCGCTGCAGGGTTTTAGGGGTTTAGGGCATTGGACATTCAACCGCCGACTCTGTCGGGCTTTATGTTCATCCATCCACCGCCTACATGTTCTAGACCTTTCTACTGCCATAATTACTTAAAATACAATTTAAGAATAATAAACAATGGCTATTTACGATGCCTCATTAATAACGCCTAAAACGGAAGTGTCCGACGTCCCTGTGTAGGCGTCAAATGACATATTGCCACGTCATCCACCCAGTGGTGCCTGATCACCGTCTGTGAAGTGTCGGAGATGTTTTGAAGGCGTGAATGCTACTCCTTGTGTGCGGGTGATATCAACTACGTGGCCTTTGTAGCATCGCACGATAGAGGAGAATCGATTCCTGTCATTGGGACTAGCATGAGTCGTCAGATGAGAAGGGATGTAGGGTCAGGGCCTGCGCTGCACCGGAGCAGAATATGGCCAAGTTCCTCTCCAGTCCACGCTCATACACCAGGGGAGGTAGGCACAAGCATACACACAGATTCTCACAGAGGTGTCACTCTGTTGATCAGTAGAATTCCATCCGTCGAGAGCTCGCTCTGCTCTTTACTTATACTTCCCAGCTAATTTTTGAAGCTGGTCTGTAGTTCTCTCAGTTTAGATGGCTGATTCTAGTTGTCTTGGCTTTGCCCTCGGTTGATCTGCTCCCTTTAGTTCGCTTTTCGTGTTTTGCTGTTGGGTATCCTCAATGGGCTCTCCTTGGTTGCCCCTTATTACGATTCTTCGTTGGCTCCTATCGGCTCTCGGCAGTATCCCTTGTGTTTTCGCCTTCACGTGGTTATTTTTTCCACGTGTACTCTTCCAATTTTTTAATTTGTTCAAATGAACTGATCGTCCCCTTCTTTAGTAGGAAATAAAATCCAGAATGATGTGATGCCATATCCCTGTCTTAGAGATGATTCCTCTTTCCTCACCCGTGAACAGAGTTGCCAGGGGGAAATGCAACTGATAGACTTGTCTGCAGGTAAGAGAGAATCAACTGTAGAGGAAAGGATTGTAACAACTCTCACTACATAAACACCAACCATTCATCCACTGTACGAACACCTCAAACACCTGAATCAGTGTTTTTTAATCTGGCGAAAAATCGCCAGATTTCGACCTGGAAAAACGAAGGGTCAGCTACTTTTACTAAGGAATTATGGGAATAAAAATCAAGAAAATAGCCAGAAAGCGCCAAAGGTTGAATACCAGGAGCCAGATTTGTCCTACGTGGACCTGTTAAAATATGACACCTGTAATATAGCCTTTTTTTCTAGCTCTGTCACCTCGTTATTCTCGCCACATGGGCGTTGGGTAGAATCTACATGTCGCCCTGCCTGTGATTTTGGAAAAGTAAAAAGAAAAACACTGCACCTGATGTACATTGTTGAAATGTACGTCATGAGGGTGAAACAAAGCCTAAGCATCAATTACTTCAGGAGAAGCAATGGTTGGATTACGAGGGACAGAGTCAAGCATAATATCATCCAGTGAAGTGTACAGATCGGTAGTCTTGCTATGTTGCTCGCCTCTCGAAGAAGAATGCCTTGGTAGTGCCCATCAATATATGAAGTGAGACGTTTGTTTTGTTTTGTAGCGTCGTTGAGATCTCCCAAACCGCGGGCCCCAGCCATGTTGGAAAGCCCTCAACGAGGATATTTGAGCAAAGCAATTACGTACACAAGATGTTGACTCACAGGACTGATAAAAGGGAATGTATTAGTTGTAGATCTCAGATTGCACTACACAGCAAAAACCTCCGTGATTGTCTCACACACTGACTTACTACAACTCCAGCATATGTACGCACTCTGCCACTGGACTATATAGGTAGTCACACCATTGCCAAGCTTTCATGCACCCTGGCTGCAGGGATGCTTGCATGTAACAACTAATCGTTCCGTAACGTATCAAGAACTGTATATATCAAGAACCTGTATAGAGCAACTAACCTCATACCGTATAAGAACCTAGATATATTACTACTACACTCCCACTCGGGATGAGGTTGATGGACCGATGACGACGTCAGTAAGGCCAAGCAGAGTCTTCATTCGGCAAAATTTGTCACGAGGGAGAGCCTTGGTCAGGACATCAGCCACGTTGTCTGTGGTGTTGATGTATGTGATGTGAATCTCCCCAGTGGCCTCGGCTTGAATCTTGTGGAATTTGACATCAATATGCTTGGTCCGTTTATGGAACTCAGGATTCCGGACAAGCCGAATGGCAGCGTGATTATTGCTGTATAGGAAAGTAGGACCGGTTTGAACATAACGCAGGTCATACAAGAGACAGCGGAGCCAGATGATCTTTTGGCAGGCAAGGTGAGCGGCAATATATTCAGCTTCCGTTGTACTGGTAGCAGTACAAGTTTGCTTGAGACTTCCCCATGAAACAGACCCTCCATTGAGCATTAACACATATCCAGATCTACTCTTCTGGTCTTGAATGTCAGCTGCGTAGTCAGCGTCACAGTAACCAACAAGCTCATTGGCCAAACTAGATTGAGCACTGTAGGTGATGCGCACATCTGGAGAGCCGTGGAAATACTTGAGGATGCGGCGCATAGCTCCAACATGGGGTGCTTTGGGTGTCTCACAGAATTGGACTGCATAGCTAACATAATAACTCACGTCAATCCTGGTGCCGGTGCTAGCAAACTGCAAACTGCCAATGCAGTTGCGATAAGGAAAACTGGTCTCGCAGGGCTCATTCTGAGCAGAGAGAAATTCGACCGAGTAGTGGGGATCAGCTGGGATGGAGAGTGGGGAAGCATGCTCAAGCCCAAACTTCTTCACAACACATTCAATGTACCGGTGTTGGTCAAGCTGGATGGAGCGAAAGACACGATCACGTGTGATGTGCAACCCCACATACATTTCGGGATGAGCCTCAGTGATGCTAAAAGCACCTTTCATCTCGCTAAGGACTTGCGTGATCATGTGGGTTTGAACGTTGCATGCAAGGCCATCATCCACCGAAATGCACAAGATTAAACGGGGATCGGTGTTGCTCACGTACACACAAGGGTCGGCGGTGGATGGAATCAGGCTGTGCGTAGTAAGAAAATGGTTGAACTTGCGATTCTACACTCTTGAAGATTGCTTGAGGCCGTAAATGGCCTTCACCAGCCTGCAAACTTTATGCGGATGCTCCTCATCGATGAAGCCAGCAGGTTGCTCCAAATAAATTTCTTCATCAATTTCTCCATACTGGAAAGTTGTACGTACATCAAATTGAGTAATATCCATGTCTTCTGCTGCTGCGAGAGAAAGGATGGTGCGGATAGAATCAAACTTGACAACTGGACTAAAAGTCTCAGTATAGTCCAAACCTTCCTTTTGAGTGAAGCCTTTGGCCACCAGCCTGGCCTTGAATCGAGCAACACTACCATCAGCGCTAAGCTTCACTTTGAAAACCCACTTAGAGCGAACAACCTTACGGCCTTTGGGTAAATCTTGTAAGATCCAAGTCTCATTCTCAAGCAGGGAATTATATTCATCTTGCATTGCACAAATCCACTCATTGCGTTTTGGGGATGTGAGGGCCTCGTCAACGGTCAGGGGTTCATCAGGGACGTTACTAGAAAAAGTGGCAACATTACATGTGTAGCTCCCTTTTCCAACAGGGACCACCCAATCGCCAAAACGGGAGGGGGGGTGGCGAGAACGAGCATCACGCTCGAGAGTGATGCTGGGTTCACCGGTGATGGCAGCCTCGGGTGCATCAATGCTCAATGGTGCCTCGTGGCAAAGCTCATCATCGCCAGAGGTGGTGACATCGGGTGGTGTAAGCCGCTCCGGGCTCTCGGGGATGTTGAGCTCGACAACAAGAGGCAAGTCTTCCATAGGTACCACCTCAGCAGCAACATGGAGCAAGGCTCCAGCACGCACTCCCACTGCTTGAGCTGGCAGATCAAAAACGCGGTCACTCAAGTGAACAATGGAGCTGTCAATTGGTGGGTCAAATCGGTCGCCTCCATTCAAATTTAGCTCGTCAAAAAGCACATCCCGGCTTTCAATGATGCGACAAGAAACATTGTCCCATAGCCTGTAGGCTTTACTTGTCTCACTGTAGCCCATGAGTATGCAGTGCTTACTTTTCCGATCCATTTTCTTACGTAACTCAGGAGGAATATAGACATATGCACTGGAACCAAATACACACACATGGGCTACTGAAGGTTTGACCCGGTACCACATCTGATAAGGGGTCGTGGAGTTGGGAAGCTAACGTGAACCAGTGCGATTAAGCAAGTAGACAGCCGTGTGAGCAGCTTCACCCCAGAAGCGTGGATGAACATCGCTTGCATAGATCATGCTGCGTGCTGACTCAATGATGGTGCAGTTGTCTTTTTCAGCCACCCCATTTTGTTCCGGGGTGTAAGCACATGTCACCTCGTGCTTGACATTCTTTGCAGCCACGAACTCTTCAAACTGAGCGTTGCAAAACTCCATACCACGATCAGACCTGAGGATCTTTATGGTATGCCCAGTTTCTCGTATCATCTATCCTAGGAACCGACGCAGGCACTCGAGAGTTGTTATCGCTGTTTTTTCCTTAATACAATAGATGACCCGAAAGCCAGAGTGGTCGTCCTTAAATAGGGCAAAATACTTAGCCCCACTTACTGTAGGAACGTTGATGGGTCCACACAAGTCACAGTGGACCAAATCACCAATCATCTCAGCTTTCTCACGATGATCTTTCCAGGGAAAAGGTGCCCTATGACTCTTTCCATATGCACAACCAATGCAAAAGGATGGATTTTGGCTTCCACCACTGATAATCAGCCCATCAACCATGTCCTTAGCCTCCATATCTCTGATCATCTGATGATGAACGTGACCAAGTCGCAGATGCCAGATATCAATATTCTGGGTGCTATCATTTTTTGTCTGCACTCCAATCACCTTGGCCGAAAAAGCACTATGGTTGTTGGATTCTGATGGCAAGACGACAGAGATAAGGAGCCTGTAAATACCGCACTCCTCAATGCCACGCATTACAACCTCCCCTCCAGCCATCAAGTGGCAACCACCTTGGGTGTGAAGTATATCAATCCCGCGTTGAACCCCTCGAGAGGTTGAGAACAAGTTTCGACCCAATTTTGGAACGTGAACAACGTCCTTCAAGACACCATGATGCTCCTGCCCGTCGACCCAGGTTGTGAATGCTATGTCACCAACTCCTTGGGCATAAAGTACCACTCCTCCAATTCCTTCTACCGGCTGCTTCTCGCTTGAGATGTCACGATAGGTAGAAAACCACTCTCTGGTTTGAGTCATGTATTGCGAGCAGCAACTGTCAACATACCAATTTTCAGAGCAGGGCGCCGAAGCAGAGGCCATGGTGTCCAATGGAGACAACTGAGGTGGTCTTGGTGCAATCCCCGCACTCTCCTCCTCTCCTGATGGTACAAAAGCCTCCACCCGGGCTTGTTGCACCCGTCGATCAGCAACCCGCTGCAAATCCTTGCTCGTGCCCCACAATGGAGTCTGAGCAACCATGGCAGGCAACTCCGCCATACCATATATGTCATCATACTCTAGAGATCCCGGAGGTGATACATCCTCTGAATGAGCGTTGCCCTCTAGCAACTCTGCAGGCCAAGTCACTGCAGCTGTGAATGCTGCTAGTGTCGGCATCTTGTTCCGCTGGGCAACTGCAACTCCTCCTATGAATGTCACAGGGAGCTGCACACGCCGGCCCTCCCCTGACTGCCATCCAGGCCTATAGGAAGCTGACTCCTCCCAAAAATCCAGGGTGAAGCCCATAGGGTACAACACTGCCCCACCAACTAGAACATCGTACGAGACCGCGTCTGTCACAATGGCCTTGGCTTGCATCACTGAGCCATCTATAGGGTGATCCGGCCGTAGTTTGATAGCCAACTCACGCCGTGTCATGCCCCGAGCCTGCTCCGATCCTCCCAGAGACGTCTGTATCTGGAAAGGACGAGGCTCCGTATCCGCCTCCGTGAGGCCCAAGCCTGCAATAGCAGCTCTGCCCAACATCAATGGCTGAGCTCCCGAGTCCAACAAGACCCGCAGTGGCCGGTACCTCTTACATGCCGGTCCACTCAAACAGAAAATGCCATCCTGGTTGTCTAACATGACAACTCCAGGTGTCACCATGGTGCGCTCAATGGCTGGCCTAGCTGGCAGCTCCATCAACCTGGCAGCTGAAGCTTGCCATGGCGCCGCCGTGGCAGTCTTGACCCTCAAATCCAAGGATCCCTCCGGCACTACACCTCCCACTATCTCCGCAGAAGATGAAGTAACCTCCCCACTCTCACAGAGTGTAGCTGCCAGCCTGAACACCTCAGCTGGTCTTACCCCCGACGTTGCAATCATGGTAGCCAAGAACAATGGAGCCTTGACACAGATGTGGCCGCTCCTAGCAGCACACTAACTGCCGTAGCCTTGGCAACACTAGGTAGTGGTGCTACCCGTGTAGCTCTCCCCAATGGCATAGTAACCTCCGCCTCGGTAACAGCCGGGCGAGAACTAGGTGCCATGGATGGCGTCGACACTGTCTCCGCCAATGTGAATGACTGAGGAAGCCTAGCCCGACGGCTTGCCTCCCCACGCTGTGGATCCAACTCCACCTCTGCACCTCGTGGCTCAGGAACTCGTGCTGCTCCTCGAGTCATGGCTGCAGCAGACTCTACCTGCACTAGTGGTAGTGTTGCTCCACACATGAATCCCATGCCTACCATATCTCCTCCCTCAGGAGCAGGAGGTGGACCATCCGGCCTTGGAGCCGGTACCACCTGAGCTGTAGCCATGGCAGCAAGCCTCTGCTCTAGCTATTAAAGCCGGTTGGCCATGCCTTGGTCAACACCCTGACCTCCGTGTCCTTGGCCATGTTGAGCTTGCCCTTGGCCTACACCCCGTGCCTGGCCACCTCGTCCTCTTTGGGCTGCTCCCCATCGCCCCCGGCCACCATTGTTCCCTTGAAACTGGCCTGGGCGCAACTCAGGATGCAAACCATAACACTGGGCCTCTCCATGCCCGTGCTTGCCACAATGCCCACACTGCAACTGTGCAGGCTGTGCATGTGCCGGCCCTTTGCCTCCCTCTGGGCAATCCTTCTTGACATGGGGTCCTCCACATGTCCAGCACACCACATCCGCCCGTTGTTGGCCAGCAAATGAAGGGAGAGACCCCTGCATCTGAGGTCCTCTCTGCCCTTCCCTGAGCTTCACCTGAGCCCCCTTGTTGCCTTGAGCATGTTGAGGTAGTGGTTGGCTAGAAGCACCACTATCCCGTGGTGTCTCCTTAACAAATCCCACCATGACCACTCGTTCCTCCACCATGTTGAGCTCTATCTGCTCTGCCAGCAAAAACACATTTGTTAAGGTGGGTTGGGCCGCTTGTAGGAGAGTTGCATCCCGCACCCTTCTCCTCAGCTCCTTGTCCAATATCCCATACTAGAATTGGACTGCCTGAGCTTCCGTAACCCCTTGGGTTACATTTATCAAGCGCCTCATGCGAGTGAAAGCCTCCCTCAAGCTCTCAGTAGGCTTCCGTTGGAACTCTTGCAAGCTCCGCAACTTCTCTGTCCTCACCCCTTGGTAGTTCCCTCTCAACTCTTTGAAAAACTCCACAACAGGGTTGAAGGCAGGCACGGGTACTGGTGCTGGTGCGGTAGTGGCTTGGGTGGACGTCGTAGCTACGGTACCACCAGTCCTACTAGTCCCACTGCTGCTTGCTGAAGCTGCCGGTGCAGCAGCAGGTGCAGCCACTGCCCTCGTGACTCTAGTGCCTCTAGTGATGGAGACATAGTCGGGTGACCAGTACATCCTCCACTCCTCGATCTCAACCTCATGCCCCCGCTTGAACTCATGGTAATCATCCATAGGCGGCCCCTCAAGGTGCTGAAACAGCCCCTTCCATGCCATGAAAGGCGTAAATAGTTGTGGATTGCGCATTTGTTGTAAATCACACCAACTATCAAATTCTTGGATAAAATCATCTAACTCGATGGTGCCCACCGCCCCAGAGTACCTTTGTGGCCCCTTGGTAGCTCCATACATCTCCTCCATTGTGTCCCACAACAATGGCAAAGAAACAACTTGCACCGCCGGTATGAGTCATCCTGATTCACAATCCGAATCAGAACCTTCCGTAGAAGACACAGGAGGTGAAGGTGGCCTAAACCGCATACCTCGTCTTGTGTACCCACTAGTATCGCTAGTGCTCGAACCGGCACTATCCCCAGCAACTAGTGGCACCTCCGTATTGACACTCAATCGGTCATGAACATATCCCTAACCCCCTCTCCACAAGGTAACCGGGAACCTGTTGCGGCTTATGGTTTGGAATACTAAGTTCCTAACATAGCCTACACCTGTACCTGCATCCACCGCAAGCACTCCTATGGTTGGCTGGTCATCACCTCCAACCTCACCACAGGAGAAACAATGATGGTCTAGCTGGTCATCACCCCAGCTTCACCATCGACAGCATGCTCTAGGTCTGGCCGGTGATCAAATCCGGACCAATCACCTATAAAAACAAGCGCCCACACAAAACTAGCATGGCGCACAGTCAAGCATGCAGGTATGGAGGGGATCCAAACACAAGAAATCAGAACGACAACTCCCCACACCAAAAACAACTCCACGGTGTTGCTCCTGCAAGGACACCCCAGCCCAAACCCGGACTGACTCTTGCCTCCACCTATGGAAAGGTCTTGGCCTAATGAGAGGGTGGAAACTACGAGGAAGAGAAGCTAAAGCAATGCCTAACCCCAGCATGCCCTCATCCCAACACTCTTCCTCTCCTCTCTTCCCTCACTTTCATGACCATGGGAATATCATGAAGATACTCCTCAAACCGCCCTCCACGAGCTTCAAAATTCGGCCTTCAAGACCACATGCCAGTCCTTAGGCAGTCCATCAGTGCCTCCACAAGTCAGCACAGGCCGTCCACAGGTCAACACGGGCCACCACAGACCAGCACAGGCCCACACAGCTCACTGGTCACAGCCGTCACAGCCCCACACAGGCCACAGCCTGTCACAGCCCTACACAGATCACAGGGTCACAGCCCCACAGGCCGCAGCCTGTCACAGCCCGTCACAGCCCCAAAGGCCACATGCCACAGCCTATCACAGCCCTACACAGGTCAGAGGGGTCACAGCCCCAAAGGCCACAGCCTGTCATAGCCTGTCACAGCCCGTCACAGCCCCACAGGCCATAGGGCACAGCCTGTCACAGCCCTACACAGGTCACAGGGGTCACAGCCCCAAAGGCCACAACCTATCACAGCCCCTCACAGCCCCTCACAACCCTACACAGGTCAGAGGGGTCACAGCCCCACAGGCCACATGGCACAGCCTGTCATAGCCCCTCACAGCCCATCACAGCCTGTCACATCCCTACACAGGTCACAGGGGTCACAGCCCCAAAGGCCACAGCCTGTCACAGCCCGTCACAGCCCTACATAGGTCAAAGGGGTCACAGCCCCAAAGGCCACAGCCTGTTACAGCCCGTCACAGCCCTACACAGGTCAGAGAGGTCACAGCCCCTGCCCATCACAGCCCGTCACAGCCCCACAGGCCACAGGGCACAGCCTGTCACAGCCCCACAGGCCATAGGGCACAGCCTGTCACAGCCCCTCACAGCCGATCATAGCCCATCACAGCCCCATCCATGGCCACTCATGGCAGTTTAGCCATTTCTCCAAGAGGTTTAGCCACGCCAAGCTAGGGTTTGTGTCTCTTGGACTTTAGGCTTCTTTGCACCGAACTATGGCGGCTGTGAAGAAATCAGCAAGGTATTCTTGCTCTTTCGGCTCCCACACACCACCAATAGTAGCCCTAAGCCATGAGGAAGATGGTTGCCACAAACCAAGCCTTCTTTCTCACTTAGACTCCCCAAACACGCCACTAAACTCAATGGCAAACAACCAAGCCTTGCTGGTTTCCAGCCCTTGTGAGCACTCATTCAAGCGGTTTCCTTGGCCATAGCATCTGTCTTAGAGCCTATTCCAGCCCCCTACACCTGCCACTTCAAGAGCCATGCTCTATCTAGGCTTGAGGTTGAAACCCCACCTCACATATGCCCTACAAGTGCTTTTCTTTCACCCAAGTGGGAACCAGCCCTAGCCCTTCCATTCTAGCTCTCTAAAGCTTAAAAACAAAAGCCTCAATGGGCTGAAGGCATGCTCCACACATGCCCCACCCTCACCACAAGAGAACCTTTGCTTCATTTCTTGCACCCACAAACCTGAAAATACAAGCTTCAGCGGGCTGAAAGCATGCTCCACACATGCCCTACAGGGAAACCAGCCTCTTCCTTCCTTTCTTGCACTCCCAAACTTGAAAGTACAAGCCTTCAACATGCTGAAAGCATGCTCCACACATGCATTGCCCTCACATAAGGGAAGTCAGCCCTTCCCTCTTCCTTGCTTGCCCTCCAAGCTTGAAGATGGAAGCTTCAATGGGCTGCATGCATGCTCCACACATGCATCCTCTTCACACAAGAAGTAATATCAGCCCCCTATCTTGGCTCCTTGGCTCCTTGATGCTCTCTAAGACAAGACTAAGCACTCCACAGCCTTTGCCAAGCTCCTGAAACCCTAAGGCTTACATTTCCAGCCACCAAACACTCCTCTTATGGTGCAAGAGCTCTTCTTCCAAGCTCTGAAACCCTAGGTGCACATTCCATGGCCTTGCCGCACCTCTTAGCTCCTGTTCCAGCCCTGCTCTTGCCATGACAAGAGCCCTCTCAATGCTGAAGCTCGAGATTGAAACCCAATCTCAACATACTCCACAAAGTGCACTGATTTACCCCAAGCCAAATCAGCCCTTTCGCTTGGTCTTGCAATCCTGCAGCATGGTGCTTTCATCTCTGAAGCTGAAGATCGAATGCCAAGGTCTACTACCTCGTAACCCACATCACCTTTGCTTCTAACAACCAAGAGCTCCACGGTGCTCCTTGCATAACGACCTGGTTTCTCTCATTCTCAAGCAAAAACCACAACTGCTACAACTAACTCGTATCTGTCACTCACAGATATGAGCTCATCTTTATCGAGTGATAAAGAAGAAGAATACAAGCACAAGCTCATGCGAGCTCACAAAGCTGAAGCATAAACTCATGCATATATAAACTCATCACTCAAATACAAGTCAAGCCAAGTGCATCCCACGCCATGGGGAATCCACACTACGGCGCCATAGCTAGGCGCGGTGAGGCTCAACTCGAGAAAGATGAGCCCACCGCGATCTGCCGTGAAGATAACAACGTCATGTAAAAGCTAGCTATTTCCTAGCTAACTTCACACTAGTGGTAAAATGGGGAGTCGTGGAAGCTGTCAGTGACCAAATACGAACGATAGGAATTGGAGACAAGACAAAACTTTGACATTGTTTGCAAAAATTGGTGTGTTGGTAGACATGATGGGCCTAACGTTGGCAACATAACAAGTACACTATTGGCTTTGTTCAATTAGCATAATCCACCGATTGGACCAAATTGAATCACGGACATTGAGACAAAGAACACACAACAATCAGCGGAACACAGAACATGCAATGCATTATTCCGTGACCAGACTTCCATAAGCAAAACTAACCTCTCCTCTGAGACTCCATCATAACAAACCAGCTTTATGTGACAAATTTGATCTTTCTCGGCAAATCCACTCTCGTAGGGTGGGGAGGAACATCGAGTAGGCCCAGTTCTCAGTTTGTCAATTTGCCTGTTCATTTCTATCACTTCCTTTCGCTACAAGGAAAAAAAAAAAAAAACCACCTCAGAAATCAGAGCAGAAATGATGAATGTCGACGATCATCACGACATCTTACCAACAATAAAAATTAAAATTAAAATAAACTCAGAAATCACAACAAAAAATGATGATCGTCGATGATCATGACATCTACCAAATGCAAAATAAAATAAATAAATAAAAATAAACCTCAGAATTTAGAGTAGAAGTGATGATCATCACGACACCTACCCAAGTGCAAGGAATAAATAAATAAATAAAACCTCAAAAATTAAAGCAGAAGACGATCATCACAACGTCTTACCCCAATGCCAAAAACAAAAAAAACCAAAACTCAGAAATCACTGCAAAAGTGATGATTGTCGACGATCACGACATCCACCCAAAAGAAAAAACAAAAAAACAAAAAAAAAACAACAAAAACCCCTCTCAGAGTAGAAGTGATGATTGTCAACGATCATCACGACATCTACCCAAAGTGCAAGTGGAAAAAAAAACAAAAAAACAATTGCTTAGAAATGAGAGAATAAGTGATGATCATCAATAACTCATCACGACATCCTATCCAAATACAAAAAAAAATTATTATTATTATTATTATTATTTAAAATCACTCAGAAATCACAGCAAAAGTGATGATCGTCGACAATCACGACATCTACCTAAATTCAGTGGAGAATGATTTTTCATGTGAGTAAGTCTATCTTTAACTTTTGCTTTGTCTCTGGGTGCCTTCTTCGCGACCCATCCTCATCGGGGAACTAATTTCTTGTTTCTTGTCCTATCATTTGTCAATGTATACTTGATCACTGTACTAGAGCATATCCCCTTGGAGAATGCTAGTATGTGAGCTGGTCACGTGAACGGAAAATCCCGTGAGCAGAATTTTGCTCACGTTCTAGGGTGACGACATCGCGCATGTGACCTATAACCGCGGACAACAAAGGTGCAGAAACCCTATTACCGCGGACAGGGTTCAGCCAAAATGCGGATAGACGTCCTTTTGTTTTCGAACAAAATAAGTCCACAAATTGGACGATTCCTCTCATCTCGCCGAAATTTGAAAATTCCTATAATACGGCTTAGCATGCCGAAGAACATATGGAAGTGGATAAATCTTGGATGAATGTGTGATTAAAAAAAAAAATACCGGACGAATAAAACATGTATGAATGGAAAATAATTTTTTGTCTGTAGGAATGAATGAAATATGACTTCAAAGCATGAAAGATGACTTCAATAGGGATGGGAATAGATAGCCGGTGGAACTAGAGTATGAGTCTGAGCCATTGTAACAAGTCCCTACATCGTCCCTACAAGTCTACTGCAGAACTTCAGAACTGGGATGTTTATCCCCGCACTTTGACAGCTTGGGGTGAGGTGATGGAGCTCCCGACATATGAACTGCCATTTCCTCCACATATACTGGCACAAGAGAAGTTGGTGGGAACTCAATTGAGTCAATGAGAGGATTGTGATAAAGGGGGATGTGCTCTGGTACAGTGATCAAGTATACATTGGCTACATCTAGGGGATGTAAATGAGTCAATTATAAGGAAATGTCTCCTGGTACATTCAAAGACCATTGAGTAAATTGCAGTCAATTATAAGGGGATGTGCTCAGTACATATGGAACCTGTAAATTGAAACGATTGACTAAGACATATTCCCGATGTGTAGTGGCTGGAGAGGTGATACAAACCTAGTGGATTATATGTCTTCTCCCTGAGCATAGCAGTTCAATCATCTCATTAACTCATTGACTTGTAAAAAGCAAAATGACTTCATCGATTTTGCTGGCAACTTATACATCTATTCTTTACCCTCCCGCACCACCTCCGATGCCCATTATCAAAGAGTCCCCACAATGATTTTTCGCTTTTGAAATTGTCACTAACACATTGTCATCACCTCTTTTGGTTGCAGTGTGAGATAACACGGATGCATATGCTATTGGAAGCGGTGTCAAACGTGTATGCATTGGTACATGGCATAAATTGAAACATTAATTGTATTAGCAATGAATTGTTAATGACATTGTACTCAATATAGTTTAGTACATATTTGCCCCTTTAAGAGACCACTGGCGTTCAATCAAATGATCCATCCTAAGCTTGTGGTACAACTTTGAACTCTCAAGTTCAAGAGTGCCATGCCGGTACTTGTCAAAGGTCAAACCTCTCATACGAACTCCCTCACAAAATCAAATCGACCCTCAAAGTAAGTATCACACTCGTCATCAATTATCATATAATGCAATATGATACATGCAAGCATGATGTCTGTAATGGTGTTCAGATCCCACTGTCTACATGGGTTCCGAATGATTGCAAATCGGCCTTGCAACACATCAAATGCCCTCTCTACATCTCTGCGGGCAGATTCCTGCAGCATAGCAAAATGCCGCATCTTCTCATCCTCAGGCGCATGGATTGTTTGGACAAAGCATGACCATGGAGGGTAGCTACCATCTGCAAGTAAGTAATATCGGGGATAGACATTGCATATGATAGTGAAGTCGACATCGATGGTAGAGCCCCTCAACAAATCTGCAACTAGTGGCGAACGATCAAGAACATTGATATCATTGTTCCCGCCAGGTAATACAAAGAAAGCATGCCAAATCCATAAGTCCTGGGAAGCAATAGCTCAAGAATGATATGTTGTCAGACTACAGGGCAATTCTTCCATTGGTAATGCATGCAGTCAATGGAAGCGAACATACCAGGAAAGCCTCTGCCACTGTTGATCTTCATCTGTTTGGCAATGTGGGAAGCAGTGGGCTAACGAAGGTACATAGCCTCAAAACAAGTGCAAATTCCAGAAACAAAGCATTTCATGGTCTGCATAGCAATGCTCTTCGCCAATCTACAATAGTCATCTGTGGCATAGGCAGTCACACCATAGGCGCAATGCAGCAATACATTTTGGAGTGCTAGACAAACCCATGACACCACACCCATCAATCCTCTGCTGAAAGTAAGCATCATGTGCAACAAGAATGTTGGCCATGATCTTCACAAATAACCCTTGTCGCATCCAGTAACGTTGCCTGAAAACTCGTTCATCATACACAGGTATAAGCGAAAAATAATCTTGATATATCCTCTCATGGCCCTGCTACCTTTGCCTCTGTAAATTGTAGGGGGCCTTCCCCAATCTCAAGCCACCTCTCGGCTTGGATTCTGGCTCATCAAAGGTAGAAGTAGCTTCATTTAACAACATATGCATGAAGTAATCATCTTGCTCGTCTTCTTCCAACTCTTCCCTAATGACAGCTTCTAATCTGTCATTCACCTCACGCCTCCAGTCATCCGTAGTTGCACATACTGTATAGAAATTGAAAGCACAATGGTACAAAGGTGAGCCGTAGGAAAGCAAGGATGACGAAGGTCGGAAAACGCTGGACTCAAGAGCTGCGACGAGGATGATGAAGGCATGCAGTCGGTGGGGAACGTCATCGAGGAGCACATGAGAACGTCGCTGGCAACTCCAGCAAGGCGGGAACATAGGATACAGGGGCGTAACGAGGGGCAAGGGTGTGGCTACGAGTAGCCGACCCTTCACACACCTTTCAATAGTCCTGAACCAACCCCTTCAAGATAACCATAGAGGGGGCGTTTCAGTGAGAAGGGTGGGGATGCTCTAAGTGTGCCCCCTACCTGCCTTGCCCAAGGGCCATGTCCTTTCAAGTAGGGTGAGACGTGAGACCCCATTACACACCAATACATAAAATTTAACTTTGGACATTAAATTGCAAGAAAACATTTCAACTCTTGAAATGGAGCTTGGTGACATTTGATTTCAGATTTGTGAGTGCCATGCTTGAGGCGCTCTTCCTCGGTCAGCTCTTGGCCACTTCTTCTTTTCTTTGTTAGGGATGCAAGTTGTTCGAGTTTCTTTGTTCAGGTCCAGGGGATTTGGTTCTTTGGGGGTTTCGGCCTTTGATAATGGTTTCATCAGCTTGTTCATGTTGCTTGCAATGTGGTTATTTTTTATTTTTTACTTTTTGCTTAAAGAGAAAGGGGACGGATGCCCTTTTCCTAGATAAAGTTTTCAGGGGCATCGCTCCCCTTCATATATATATATATATATAAGAAGAAGAAGAAGAAGAGTGAAATCACAATTTCATGCCTTGAAATCAAGCATTTCATTGGATTGAATAACGAGAAGAAATTGAGACGGAAGATAATAGAAATAATGTAAGAACTTAATGCACAAGTGCAATCTCTGACAGGATGGTACGCCGGTTTCCAGCCCAGCACGTCAAATCTTCCCCGCCCTCTCCTGAGAGTGACATGGAACTGAAGGAGTATAAACTCTAGTGGGGGTTATACGGGGAGATGTGCTCATATTCGTCGTGAGTCTATGCCTCATGGCTGCCTTCCGGCATCGAGGGTTTTAATTTTTTTCCCTTCAATAATTATGAAAGTCCCCAAGGGCAGGCTACCTCCCCTTTTCTCCTTAAAAAAAGATATTAATATTCTTTTAATTACAGTATGTATTGGTATTTCAATGGGAACTGAGAACATAAACATGGATAACTGTACTTTACGAGGGAACCGACAACGGTCACCATTTATTTATTGGGAACAATGATGGTGCTCTCGGGTGGGAAGCTGATTGTTGCACCCTAGAGACATTCTTGTTGCGGCGTGGTGTGAGAGAGAGAGAGAGAGGGTGCCCGCCATGGATTCTGCGCAACAAACCTCGTCTGCTCCTGCACGCACACCGCAAGTGGCGATGGAAGAAACCCAAGCGTCTGTGCAACGGTCTCTGGCGTTGCTGCACCAGCTGCACTGCTCCGTGTCGTCCTTTACTCTTCCCTCGCAGACCCTGCTGTTTGATCGCTTGTGGGTTTTCTGCCTCTCCCCAATTAAATTCCTGATTCTGTTTTCGTCGTGAAATTGGTGCAGTCATCCGGGGTGGGTGTAACTATGTTGCTCTGACGTGTTTCCAATACTACTTCTTATGTATGGGCATCCTGTTGTCTCCGCCGGTGCTTCCCCAATCTTGCACACGAACTATCACCGGTCCTCTTGTTTACCCTAGTGGGTTGAGGAGACTCAAAGTGCCCTAGCTAAACAGATTTCCGAATTTGGCGTGATTGATGACGGGTACAGGAATGAATTAGTGAAGGAGCTTGGAGTCATGGACACGGCGGCGCGTGACTGCCATATCCAAATTCCACTTGAGGTTGTCAGGTGAATGTCCCGTCCATTTTCCCTCGTTTCCTTAGTCCTAACTTCAGGTCGATTCTCAACTATAATCAAAAGAAGACACAGGCTATATTATCCCCCACCCTAATGTACAGGAGGACCATTCTGTCCTGTTTAGTAGAAACTGTCCTTTCTTTTCTATTCCGCCAAAATTTAGATTTTGAAGCAATTTTCCAGGCAAAGGGACATCAATAGACAGAGAATGATCATCATTCAGTGCCTGAAAGTGTTTGCAAGCAAGGTTAAATCTGTTGTTTTTGAGGTTTTTTCTCTCGCGCTTGATCATTGATTGATTCTTTGTTAGGTGCTTGTGAAGACAGATGCTGGCAAAAGTGTGTCCCTGCCTTGAAATTAATTTGGCTACATCTTTTTTCTTTGAAAACAATTGAATTGCACCAACTCATATGTTGTACAAAGCGTAGAAAGGAAAATTGCTTGGAACTCGTAGAAACCTTTATCTCTCAGGGTAAATGGTCTCAGTTCAAATTGGCACCTGAATGATGATGCCAAATTATCTGTGACTTACTGAGTTCCCAAAGTACAATACCGCCTTCCTTGTTTGTTGGCGGGTTCTAATTCTTAGACTAGTATGTAGTACTGGAGAGTTCCAATTTAAGGCAACTTTGTCCATCCCCATGCAATTGCAGGGCATCCCGAAATCTTCATTCTTCCTCCCTCTCTGTTGTACTTTCAGCATTGAAGGCTTATGGTCCTCTATTCTTTAAGTTGCATGCGCATTCCTGACCGTGTCTCCCGATTTGTGTTTACATTATATAGTGTGCATTGTACATTCATTAGGATTGGTTTTTGAATCTTGGGTGATTGGCTGGCAACAGTTTCATTGATGAAGGTCGAAACCCTGATGAGTTCACGAAGGATCTCCTCAACAGTTGCATTCAACGGAACCAGGCCACTAAGGGCAAAGTTGACGCTTTTAAGGTGATTTTTCCCCCCCAAAGATCTTCACCCCATAATGGTTCCCTTATCCTATACAGCTCATAGTGAAGGTCTATGGCTGCACAGATTGAGCTGCACTTTGAGCACAATATCTTTTGCCCCAGAAGACTATTCTGTACTCAGACAGTGATGTTAAAACAACAAGCACTCCTGAGTCAGTCTTCTGAAAAGAGGCATTCTACGCGATGCAGAAGGTGCAGGTGTTAAGCAGTTCTGACTGCTCAGTGGTTTAGATTGCATTCGTGTATGCAAAGATTGAATGGGGCCTCATTTGTGATAGGCTTTCTCAATTTTAGATCCACATCATATATATCTGTAGTGAGCCTGCCGAGATCCTACACCCAAAATATGCTCTAATAACTTCTGCCAACTCTGATTCTTTCCGCAGGCAGGGCCTTCATTCCCCTTCTTCCCAAAAATATACAATAAACCTGTCAAGAATAACCCCTTTCCCAATGTCATCTTTCTTTTTCGGCTACAATTAACTGTTTCTGAATTTTCTTCATTTTGAAACATGTTACATACTGTTCTTAAAATGGGCATGGTTTCATCCAAGAATACAACAGGTCATGAGAGGCTGTTGTATGTGCTCTGAAAGCTGATGGATGACACCATTTTTAATCTACAAAATAAATCTGTTGTTGATTGTTTTTGTGCTATAGCAGAGTCTTTCCCCTTAGATGGTAAATTAGCTTGCAAAATATTTAGTGCCAGCTATGGCTGGTATCAGTGATGGTGATATATGCCTATGGCCACTGATATTAGCGAGAAAAACTGGAGGGTTCCCACAAGCGGATTAGCTTGGGCCAGAACGGCTTTCAAAATGTTTGAGATAGACCTGGAACTAGAATCCCAGAGATTTCACCTCTCTCTTGGTAAGGCCAGTGGAATATCTTGGCATTGGGGAGCAATATGTCAAATGATGAATTACTCATCCTCTAGTCTAAGTGATTGTCATAGACAAGACATTGACAGAAGGCACTAGCTGAAATGTAAGCACCTTATCAGATATCAGATGTCAGGCTTTGAATATTTGTGCTTCTATTTATAGGCGCTGCGGAGGAACCTAATGGAAGAAGTGGAGGAAGCTTTACCTGAGGAAACTGAGGCCTACCGATCTATACGGAACCAATCATCAGCTGTAAGTCACGTGCTTTTCTCTCCAGTTCTCTTGATTGGTTTCTGACTGCAGACGGGGCATTTTACGCTAGTATTGTTGTTGGATGTCTGACTCCATTTCTGTGAACATGGTTTCTCACCATGTACATAGTAATCCATGGTATTGGCCATCCCTCGTCCAAATTAGTCCTCTCAACTCACATCTCTGGCAGCCCAGAAGATCTCTTTCTTGTCTGTCTGGCCCTTCCAGAAGGATCGTACTGCCACGTGCACTTGCTTGTTCAGGTAGAGGCTCGTAAGGATGAAGATTTAATGCAGCCATAACATCAACTCTCCATTCCCCCAAACCAGATAGCTGTTTGGTAGTTCTAAGGTGCCGAAGCCCACTGGGTTAGAAACCACTGGCTTGGATGATGAGTACACTGCAGGGATCATGTTATTCAAGGCTATGTCTTAACCAGGGTCCAAAGGAAAGAGTCAACAATTCTTTCTTGTTATTACATATGATCTGCACTGAGCTGGGGTTTTTATGTTTAGCTGATGGTGCAGGAGTCACGAAGGTTGCTTCAGGCATCTACCTTGTTGTCCAACGGCGATGTGAAAGCAGAGCATTGAACGTTTCATGGGGTGCATGTTACCTTGGTCACCTGCCCCAACCATTCCCTTGTTAGACAGCCATCTCTTGTATCATATAGCTCACACATAAATGTCAAGGTAGGCAAAGAGGCAAAAATAAGTGTCCCCTAACCATGCACACCTTATGGGTGTGGCCCTGGGATCCAGTGCCCAGTTCAAAAAGAGCAACTATTGAAAAACTTTTATTGAATGCACACGGTTGAATTGGAAAGCAATGTTTAGAAGGAAAACACTTTCAAATTCGCAGGACGCGGGGGAGAGAATGTTTCAATTTAGGGATGTGAATTTCATTGTAGTCCGTGCTCATTACAATGGATGGTGGGAAGAGAAATGGTGGTGCAACAGAAAACGGAGAGTGTGTCCCCTCATGTTCCATAAATGAATGCCCTCAAGTACATTCGTAGGTGGTGTCAACATTGCTACTGCTACCACCTGAATCTGCTGAACTGCTAGAAGTATTGCTACGACCTGAAACGGTTCCATTGGCTCATGCTACCAAGTCATAGCAACCCAAGAGAGATATTGGACCACATTTTTCACAGGAAAATTTACATTTTACCTGATGTATGCTTGAGATGAATATATGAGATGCATATGTATATATGTATATATACATATGTGGGCGAAGTAAGTTCTTATTCATTTTGGCCTCTCTATCTCCTTCTCTCTTGAGGGCTCTGGGGCGGTTCAGGGTGGGCTCCCACAACCTATGGATAGAGACTGGCAGATGGGAAAACCTGCAGCGGGAGGACCGCCTCTCTCCAGCTTCCACAGGGTGTAACCACCCAAGCTCTAATCTGCCATCACAAATGTTCCCACCAACACCATTAATAAATACCAGACCTCTCTCCCATAAATACACCTACACAATCCACACAACCCTTAACCCCTAAAGCCGGCGTGACCCGAATCGGGTCGCAGCCGTTTTCATCCACGGATAGCTTCCGTGGATGTACTTGGATGAAAAAAATCGCCGAAGGAAAAGTGAGCGCGGCGTGGAGCTGCACATGAGGGAATTTAATGCGCCCCCATCGGACAAAGTCTCAGGCCGCCACGATTTTTCTAAGCCCTCGAATCCATGGCGTGGGCCCATTGACCTGCCACGTGATAGTAACTGTGTGCACCCATCTACACTCATGCTTTTGGATTTTTCTAAAATCAATTTCACATTCCTGTTCAACTTTGGGCAGTGCAAGATTGCACCAGAGGAAAGTGCATTTGGTTACAATGTGCAGGATGTATGCAACATTTTATGTGTCACTGCCAAGTGCACCCCCCCTAATTGCACATACAAACCAGCTAGTAGATTTTTCTGGAATTTGGTCCTCCAATTTCAGGAGGAGACCTCTAACCCACCAAGGAATCTGTCTGAGTTGGTCGAGGACTGAGCAAAAAAAATTGTGATGGTAAATTTCCTTGGTCAAAGTGATTTTTTCTGTCTACATTTGCTTGGACTTGATAAATCCACCATGGTAATTCATTATAATCTCCCTAAATTGACGGTCATTTCTTCTGAAATTTGGTTAGTAGCTACGTGGAGTAGGTAAGAACCAGTTAGTATGGTTCAATTCCCTGGATGAACCCCTGCTGGCAGATATGGGGTTATTCATGACAATGGGTCCCATTTTTGGGTTGTTTTCCAATTTGGCTCCCCGTGCTTAGGGGTTAATACATACATCAAGACAAAATGTGATGCACCCTTATTAACTTCCTACGCGACCTGATACGAGTCGCACTGTTGGACCCACCATCGTAACATCCTCATATGAAGTTTTTTGTCATCCATTTCTTCTAAGCATTTATTGCAGATGAGGTGGCCCACCTGCTCAAATTTATTGCATGCCATTTGGAGCAAGCAGGCGACCTCCAAATTTTTTTGAAGGGACACGAATTAGGTGAATGAGAGTTAACTATGTATCCCAACTCATTTACCCAGTTTGGGAAGGTCAGGCAACCCGACACTGTGGGAAGAGTGGGGCCGCAGGAGGTGCTAGCATAGAAGTAGGAGGGGGTGATGGGAGGTAGACACCTGGACGGTTTTTCTTTTTCTTTTATACGGCTTGGGATGGGGCGGTGGGCCCAAGACATGCGCAAAAGACGCCGCCCTTCTAGATCTTTCCAGAAGTAGCGGGATGAGGCGGTGGGCCCCCTTCTAGAAGGCTCCACCACCACCGCCTCCAAAAACTATATAAGGAGGGGAAGGGGGGTACACAGTTTATTAGGATTCTCCCGCCTCCCTTTGGTGGGCCCCTTAGAAAATAAAAAATTGGAACCTTAACCATCAACTAATTAAAAAATCTCTTACTATGCAACAATAACAATTTGACGTGGGACCTCGGCCACCCGAGGTGCTACTCAACCTATATGAATTTAAGTTTTCTCCATTAGATTCTCTTGAAAATTTGCCTAGTGCTTCAAGGTGTTGTAAGACAGCCCCTCACCAGAGGAATTTGGTTGGCTCTGTCCCTTCAGGGCAGAGACTTTGCATCATGTTGAGGTCAATGGAGAAAATGTGGTCAACGGACCTTACACCGTGTCAAGAGCACGATTGGTCTAAAAAAGCTCTTAAAGTATAAATTGGCAACTTGTCAAAATTGTTGCTTCAATGGACAGAGCCTCTCGCAGTTTGCGGCTTGTTTAATTACAGTTTTTGGGATGACATGTTTTGGAGGACATTCAAGTTTGTATATGCTTGTTAGGGATGGACATGTCAACCCTCACCAAGACACATACAAAGCAGCATATGTAGGAAAATGTTGGTTTGATGTGAAAGTTGGCATGCACTTTATACTTGTGCTATACATTATGAAAATTTGGGGTAGGCCTTTTGGAAAATTCAAAAAGCCCCTCAAGAAGCTTGGTCAAAGCAAATAAAGGTTTATTTCAAAGCAAAAACCATTAAAAATAAAAATAAAAATAAAAAAAATCCCAAACAAACAATATAATCTCTCAAATTCAACGGTGGAATTTCTTAAAATTTAGGGAGATGGTGTAGAGGCCAAGTAGGTATGTATGTGTAAGGTTCATTTTTGTGGATGAATGTTGGTAGGTAGGTAGCCTCCCATTAGTTCCAAGGGTAATACTTTTTTAGAGTGAAAAATTTAACCTCGGAGGAAGTTAAGGGTTAAACTATGGATTACTACTATAATAAAAGCTCTGTGCATACTGCATACCACATCATACATACATCCAACAGACGTATAACAACCTCTCTCATCTAATTCCAGTTATAATACTAGAAAGTGTGTACAAACTCAACAATGAACCCCCATGCAAATACAAAAAACATAACCAAACAAACATACATAACAAACATAAACCCTACCCACAAACAACCACTAACTGCTCATTCAAAACATACAGATTACCAGACCACTACATCAAACGACACCTGGTGCACTACTACTTGCCAACACCCAAACATCATACTAGCTGAATGCCGACTTATCCACACCATCAAAGCAAATAACCAACTACTCCAGCTTTCAGAAACAAGGGACGAATTGAAAAACAAACATTAAATCTCCACTGCACTTGCTGAGGCTTCCCAGCCGCTAAGCAGAGCCCTTTCGGCTCCTTCATTCAGCAATCTGATTCTTGTTGCCCTGGTCAAGACAAAAAGTGGTCCACATGGGTTACTAATGGGTGCTAGGCCAGTGCAAACGTGACTGGCATGCCAGTCCAAGATATGTCTTCCAGTCTCAGAGGGAGAACAACGCCTCTCATTTTACAATAATTGGGACGTTATGGCACACGAGCGAGCTGCCGGTGGGCCCCGCGCACGGATGCACGGACGCCCGGCTCCCCCCACCCGGACACACACACACCCCCCCCCCCGGCCGCTGCGCGCGGTCGCCTAGCCCTACCCGCGGCCAGTCCGCTTCCCCTCAGTCCGCCAGTCTGCCGGCCAGTCCCCGCCAGTCCACCCAACAATCCATTGTGCCCGTCTGCTGCCCCCCAGTCTGTCAGTCTGCTAGTCCGCGCAGGCTGAAGGATCTGGATCGTCCATTATGAGAAACCCATCCGTGCTATCCATGTTTAGGGCATGGAAAATCGCAACATCCTACCACGAACTCGGCCACTCGTTCTTGTTGTCTCGTTCTTGCGGCTCTTTGTTGTCCAACATCGCGGAGCTGACTTTGCACGCACACAGCTGTTCTTCTTGTTTAGGGCGATTTTAATGATGATGAAGGGTGTGCCTGAACATGAGAGGGCTGGCGGGGCTCTATAGCCACCATCGTGCATATGCTTCCCACTATTTTCGTCTTCGTTTTGTGCTGACGTGGTTATTTTTAAGGACGATATGTGGAAACATTGCATGCGTTTTCGGTTTGTGGTATGTGTCCGAGTCCGAGCTCCTTCGTATGGAGCAGGAAACCATTGGTAACACGATAGCGGAAATCACGGAAGCATATGCACGTGGGGGCGTGTATACATTGTAGAATTTATGTCCACCGATGAGACTGTTCAGGGGAGGATGTCTCTGCCACCACATGTCTGGGAACTACGGAGAGTGTGAACGGAACAGGATCCAGTCCGAAGGTCCTCAAAGATCCAGATGCACTTCTTGAATCATCATATCTCAACCACTATTGTCTCCTTGCAAATTGGACAATGGAAAATGAGACGTAGCCTGAGAGATGTGGATTCATGTTGTTTGTGGATCTTTGAGGTCCTTATGACTGCAAATGCGCGTGGATCAACAGGCTCTTCGACTGCGTCTTTGTTACTACTTTCTCTAAACAGTGTGTTGTGTCATGAGTATGGGCATATGTAAGTCTGCTGGACAGATGAAATGCAACCACGACATGACGGCGACGCCAAGCGTGGTTCTGATGGGATATCAGTCTGGTCTACTGGACTGTTGGTCTGTAGGGATATCAGTCTGGTCTACTGGACTGTTGGTCTGTAGGGATATCAGTCTGGTGTGGCGCAAGTCTGTTCTTCAGTGGACTATTGGGCCGTCACTGCCTGCCGAATTCCGAAGTTTCTTCTCTCGTCAGTCTGTTGAACCGTCGGTCAGCTGGAAGTCCGCCTCTTCGGATATGAGTCCGTTAAACTACTACCTTTTAAATATCCGCATTGTCGTGAGTCTGCTGAGCCGTCGGACTGCTGGTCTGTCGGTCTCTTCTGATATCAGTCAGCTAGACTGTCACGAAGTCAGTATGCTATAGCGCAAGTCTGTTTGCGATGGGTCTGTTGAGCTGTGATTATGATCACGTGTAAGTCTGTTGGACCTATGGATGCAACGACGGCGGGAAGGGGCGCCAGTGATCTCGCACCGCGTCCGAACTCGGATAGAAAGTGCGGTTTACGGTTCAGTCCTCTACTCTCGTATCACCCGGCCGCCTAAGGGATACTTTGTCTTTTGGGATATTAGTCTGTTAGAAATCAGTCTGTTATCGTGCAAATTACTCTGCGTCAATCTCTTCGTCAGTCTGTTGAACATTTCGTCTGCTGGACTGTCCGTGCAGTGGCATATAAGTCTGTTGTTACGCAAGTTTGTTTGCAGTGGTCTGTTTGGCCGTTTTGTCATTAGGTGTAAATTTGCTGGACGCAATAAATGCAGCGACGGCGGTAAGGAGGCCCAATCATGTCGCGCCATGTCATCAGTCTCCTCACCAGACTCCGCACTCACATCCGTCTCTTCGTCAGTCCTCTTAACCTCAGTCGTCAGCCTGTCCTTGCGGTGGCATATGAGTCTGTTGTACTCGAGGGTACTGGGTCTGCTCGGCCGTCTTTGTCATCAGGAGTAAGTCTGCTGGACTTAATGAATGCGGCGACGGCAGACTGACGAGAGTCCCACTCATCTCGTCTGCCTTAGTCTCTTCTTCAGTCTGTTGAACCTTCCGTCTGTTGGACTGTCCGTGTAGTGGCATACTGACAGCACGTGTGAGGGGTCTGCAACTATTTAATGCGGTGGTGGCCAAAAAGGGGCGCTAGTGAAATGTCGCCACGTCACTCCGCGCAATGCGTCGGCATGCAAGGTTATACCTGTTCTCCACTTACCACTGGACTTCTTTCGCACTGTTTCATTTTAGGCCCGTCCACCTCTCATTTGTGCGAGACCGCTTTCCTTTGTGCGTGTTAAATTTTCGAGGCGCGGAGAGTTGCGTGAGCACCAAACCGTCGCCTGCCCGGTGAACTTTCTTCTTTGTGTTTTGGTTTCTTTCCATTCTCTTTTCCGATCTTATCTGCTTTCTTATTCTTATTCGCTCCATATCATAGTCTATCTGTCGCTCATTGCCCTGCATCTCTTGTCTGATTCTGCACCCATGGAGGATGCTTGTGAAAAAGGTGGAGCGGACTGGTTGCATTTCGTGCACAAGTCCAGGCTAAAGGAGCAAGATACTGGTACTCACTTGAGGAGTATGATGCGAAAATAGTCGAAGCATTCTAAGACCTCCGCGCAATCAAGCCTGCAAACTCAACTGGCAGAATGATAAGCTCCACTATCCCTTTTGTAATGAAATTATCAAGGACAAAGTGCAGCTAAACCGCCTTTGTGTTGACACGGGTTACAAAAACAAACGCCACATCCCACCTGCCTTCAAGCTGTGGCCAGTTCAAAGTTCAATGAGGGTGGTGAATACGGCCAACGCCAGACTCCGCGGTGCAAACCCAAAGGCCCGCACTTTGGCGGGTGTGCGCGCACGGTATGGGGTGGGTTCTACTGTTTCAATGCAAGATGTGCATGACCTGCCATCGCCATCGCCTGTCGCTCCCAGAAAAAAGAAACTTAGTGATGGGGCCCAGAAGAAAGAAAGAGAAAAGGCTGCAAGGTCTGCTCGGGAGGCCAGGGCAAAATCTCAACAGCAGACTCATCCCCAAGACAGTCGGGAAGTGTCACGGGCTATGCCAGGGACATGGTCTACGCAGTAGACGCAGACCATCAGTAGTTCAAGTGAGAGTCAGTCTACTGAGTCATCTGCAGACATCATCCGGAATGATGAATTCGCAGGTCTGGGAGGGTCTCATCTCCCGTCGGCATTGTCTTGTCTGACCAGTCGAGGGCCCATGTGGACAAAGTCTAGTCGAAAGAGACTAGCAGTGGAGTCTGTCCTGGCACATTGCGGTTGCTACCTTTTAGGCTTCTCCCATCGGTGTGCCCACTAGTGGACGATCCAGAGTTCTTCCGTTTTTTCTACAGTTTTGCCCAATCCGGACAACTCAACAGAACCATCCGAACAGCGAAGGAAAATTGATTGAGCTCCCTTGAAGATAATGAGGACGTCTATGGTGATGAGGAGGAGGAGGTAATGCCCAGTCTGTCCCTACAATTGGTAGTCTACCTACTCGATCTGCTGCATCAGTCTGCTTGTGGACTTGCTAGTCAGTCCCATGAGTTTGCTCGTCTTGCTTCCTGAGTCCAGTCATACAGTCCCCTCCTGCAGTCCACTGTAGGTGCGCAGGTGTTTGTTGTCATAGAGTCTGTTGGTTCAGTCTACTGTACATGCGCAAGTGTCTCTTGCCGTTGAGTCTGTTGGAGTCCGCTGGTTCATTTGTTCTGTGCCACGATGCTGGTGAGTCTGCTGCTGGTGAGTCTGATGCTGAGTTTTTGGGTTTTATGTCATATACCAGAATGAACGAGCCAGTATTCGGGAGGCCATGTGTGCTTGGCGGACGGTGAGCTCCGACCCTCCTTTAGCAGTGAATATGGTGCGCCGGGAAGTGGAGCGGGTGCGGGAGTACATATTGTTCAAGTATCATGGCTCAGTAGATGCCATAGCAGCACTAGACTCTGCAGACAAAGCACGCGCCAACTCTCCGGTTAACACCATACTGACTGCAGACTCGGTGGACACAGGGGCCCACCCAATCTGGAATCCAGCAGACTCTTGCCCCCCAGACTCTTTCCTAGCAGACTCCCATCCAGCACAATTTTGGCCACCAGACTCACAGTCAACACAGTCTTGTCTAGCACACTCCCATCCACCAGACTCTCGTCCAGCATACTCCCATCCACCAGATTGCTTTGCAGACTTCCAACCAGTAGACTGCTATTCCGGAGACTCCGAGGCACCATACTGCTATTCAGGAGACTCCCAGCCATCAGACTGCCACCCAAAAGACGCCCATCCACCACAGTGTTGTCCAGCGGACTCCAAGCCAGCAAACTCCCATTGAGCGGACTCCCAGCCAGCAGACTCCCATTGTCACGACCACCACGGGACTCTTTGGAGTTTGGCGCGCACCATTGCTGCTCATTGATCCCGAAGCTGTGGACCTGACACTTGCCCGACTGAGGGTGGGGGAAGTCAATGCCAATGTGGATTGGTATAATGAGCTCCATTGCATTGTCACGGACGGCCGGTGGTCATTTGTTCCCTTTCATTATTCCATGGAATTTACTATGGCAGAAGTGAATGAAGTTCTCGAAAGCGCACATTATGTGGCCCTGGCAGCCACGAAGGTCCAAAATGCCCCGCCACTGCTTGTCCAATTAATCCTCATGCATGACCCATGGCCTCAGGAACTGAGACATATGCCCATGGCACATCCTACCTTTGGGGTGTGGGGAAAGCACTTGTTTGGAATTACTGAAGAGTACTTTGATCACATTGCTAATTCCTTCCTTCACCATTGATGGATGCAGTTCGGCAATTTCCGTTCCTATAATAAATTGGTAAAGGAGCTGCAAAGTTTGAGGAAGTATTTGTTTCATTCAGATTCGGATGCGGGTAAGAAGAGTGTTGTGGATGAGGCGTTGCAACAGTTTGCTGCGGTAATGGAGCGAGCATTGTTTGACATTGTCTTGAACAGACCAGATGTGTTCAAAGTCCTTTGGTGCGGCTCCCCATTTGAATACCGCATGCCAGCGATTCGCCATCTCAATGGAGCATGCTTGGAACGCCAAATCAAAGATATTGGTCTCATTGGCAGCCTCCTAGAAGGTAATGTCGGCTTCTTCTGGACCGTTGTGAAGTTCATGGTCTTTTCTTCCACCCTGCTGTTAGACTCACTTTGTCCAACTCATCTGTTTCAGGATTGTCCGATTTAGACGAGCACGTGCAGTCTGCTTTCGATTCCCTTCCCAGAGGTGCAGAGATGTTGTGCTGGCGTTACAGGGACTCCATGAGACCGTTCAGCAGACTGCTGAAGACGCCATTGCTCAGCAGACTGACCCACTGCAACAGAAAGAACATGAACAGATTGTCCACACTATCCTAGTCAATGTTCAGGAGAGTGGGCGCAATACAGGCCACACCGAGGACGAGGAGACACATGAGCAGACCGGCGAGCAGACCGAAGGAGTGCCTCTGCACCAGCAGACTGATGACCTGCCTCTGCAGCAGACTGTGCAGCATACCATTGATGGGGTTGTCAAACAGACCGTCTAGCATACCAATGACCAGACCGTCCAACAGACTGAAAGTAGTCACCACAATGACAGTGCCCAACAGTTTGTCCAATAGATTCGTAAAGAACAAACTCTCGGCCCCTGTTGAAGTCATCGATGGATGACCATTAGCATCAGGAAATGTGGACCATGAAACTCGATCACTTGAAGTGAAGCTTAAAGATCAAGCATCACATATTGTTTTCAACATCATTTGGTAGTCTTTAACTAGGACGGTGAAACTGCTAACTGGGGAGTGAAAATAATGGAGATAAAGAGAAGGTTTAGCAGGAGCACTAAGTTGGCGGATAGCTGAGAGGTTAGCCGAGAGGCGCAAAGGAGGGCGGCGCTCCGCCCTCCCATCGTGAGACCACTCGTCATTTGTACATGGTGGCATCCTGTAGGGGACACGTCGTCTCCTGGTACGCGCCGCGCTTCGGGGTTTGTACACCCTCTCAACCTCTCCACAAAATCAGACCTGCTTCGGGAGCTCAGCAGCGGGCCAGGGTTTTAGCGGCAACTCAACCTCGTCCCAACCATCCTCCATGTTCAACCAAGGACAACCCTCCCCATCAATGACATGCCTATTCAACCTAACCTTATCCTTCATGGGCCGCCCACAAAACTTGCACTTATAGGGATTCCTTTGTTTCGCGCCATCACGAACTCTGAGGTCCGCCTCTGCCTCCACTATCATCTCATCCCACTCAGTTGGTGTACACCATAAAGGAACCTCATCCCCTTTCTTAGGCTTGTGCCAAAAAACCAGCATACCATCCTACGGGAGAACAACCTTAGGCCTAGTCTTCGCCATCAGCAACAAGCACACGACGCCAAAATACACAAAAGAAAACGCAAGGAACAGAAGCCAGAGAAAACAAGGAAGAGCACACGGATTGCAACGAACAAAAGAAAAACACAACGCATAGACAGCAAAGAGGATATGAGTAGAGTAGCTGAAAAACCACAACAAAAGAGCCGCCACCGAAGAGTCGCTTCGCGAGGAAGACATTCCGCACGTGCAGTGTACCTAGGGGAGCGGGCACGTGGGGGAGCAGGGGATCAGTCGATGGACACGTGGCGACAGCACCAGACTGGGGATCACTGATGTCGACATGTGGGGAGATCTAGGCGGTCATAAGGGGGAGCAGGCATGGGGAGATGTGAAGGGGGAGCAAACCCCTAGGCAGTGTTAGAACATGGGAATCAAAGTATAGGGACCAGACACGTGGGGGGATGTTAGTAGAGGGGAGCAGACATGTGCGAAGAGTACTGGATGTGACATGCATGGCGATTCTGTGGTCAGGGAGGTGACACGTGGGCAGCGAAGACAAGGGGAGCGGCGGGGGGGGGGGGGGGACCAGACAGTGGGGGGAGCAGAAACTCAGGAGGGATTGGATGTTTGGGGTTTTGCAAGTGAGGGGTTGAGGGAGGGAGACAACTCATGAGAGGAAGGGGACCAAAACTGCAGGGGCAGGGAACATGAGAAGAGACCGTTGTGTAGGACGAGTAAAACACCATGCTAGGTCGAAAAAGAAATCCCTATAAGTGCATGCATTATGAGCTAGCCCGTATACAACCATCTTGGACTCTGCAACTCCATCAATCCTATTCAGCTGCTTGATATGCAACCATGTTTGATTCTGCAACACACAGATGTTTACATGTCAATCTAGCAAGGTAAGTAGTATGAAAAAGCAAACATGAAGTTGAGGCTGAAGTTTAATATGCACAAGCTACTATAGTTACTGATCCTCATCCCCCTGCACATGGGATTTGGTGCAGCCTATGCCAATCCTCTAGTTCAGCTTTCAAAACAACAAACAACAAACAAGAAAGAGGAAAACAAGAAAGAACAACAAAAGAAGAACAAGAAGAACAAGAAGAGAAGAAGAAAACCCCCTATACGCATTGTATGCAAGACGCTCGTCGCAAGAGAATCGAAAACGTCATAGAGCGCACACGATTGAGACCCCGGCAGGTCATCCCAAACCCATCAAAGCAGGAGCACGAACAAGCATGACAGCTGGAAACCCTAAACCAGGGAGATGGAGAAGCCTACCTCCACGACGAAGTGAATAGCACATGCAAGTCCACGTGATGCGATACCCACCGTTGGAAATGGAAGGGATTGGGGGATCGGTCGAAGGGGGATCAAAGCAGGAGATCGGCGGCAAGACCAAGGAGGGGGATGGACAACCAGGGGAGCACCATGCAGTGGACCATCGCGCAAAACTATCGGACAGCGGGGGGACGGCCACATCACGTTGAAGAGGGCCAAGGGGGATCAGTCCCCGGGGGAGCAGGGGATCGGGCTCCACCCGCTTTTCCTTTCGAAGCACCGGGTGCCGCCTTGACTTGTGAAGGCCCTCCCTTCGATTTCCACGTGCCATTGTCGCCGCGTGGCCTATCCCACTTCTTTTCCGGTCGGAAGGAGTCACCTTCCCGCCGGGTCTTCTTGTGGTTCAGCTCCGTACGGCCTTGTCTTTCACCCTTAGGGACATCCGAGAAACATTCAGCCCTCTCAATTGCCTCGTTCAAAGTCTTAGGTGGCTTCTCCTCCAACTTCCGCCTGGCCCATGGGGCCAGTCTCGCCACAAAGTTGAAGTCCATTTCTGGTTCTGCCATGTCCGCGACTTCGAGCAACAGCACATTGAAAGCCTGGACATATCCCCGAATGTCATATGTTTGCTTCAAATTCCTCATCTTGTCCCGGGCGAGCCAAGACGCGTTGAAGGGCACAAACTGCCTCTTCATCAATCCTTGAACCCACTCCAGTTCAAGGTTTCCGGGCTTGGACCTCGGTCGTGAAGGCGTTTTTGCCACCATTGTTGAGCATAGCCCCTCAAATAGGTGGGAGCCACTTTCACCCGATCCTCGTCACTCAACTTGGCTGCCCGGAAGTACTACCCAACTCCAAGAGCCAGGTGTTGAGTGCCTTCCGATTTTGGATGCCCTCGAAGGTGTCGGGTTCCTTTGGCTTCACCTTAAACTTTGCCTTAGTGGAAGTGGTATTAGCCGCCTTCAACACGTCTTTCAACGTCCCGCCAAATTGCGCCAACAACCCTTCCCAAAGGCTGCCGGCATGGGAGGCATCTGTTGGTCGGTCGGAGCTCTCAAGGATTCCTCAGGCTCCGACTCCTCAGATTCCTCCCGCTCTTGAGCGGCCTCGTTTTCGGAAACATGATCGCTTCCTCAAACGGCCGCCTCGGTGATACGTCGCCCCCATCGGGCTCACCAGGATCATCATATTTTGGGCCGTTCCGCTTTCGCTTTGGCTTGCCCGACCCCGTGATGAGGCCAATCCCAAGGACGATCGCGTACTGAACTCTAAGTTTTGATACCAAGTGTCGCGCACCTCACTTCGGTAAGCTCCCCCTCAAGTCATAGTTACTCGCTGATGCGCGCGCCTAACTCCCAACCTGGCCGCCGGGCCAACTTGGAGCTTCGGCTGCTCACCGGGACATAACGGTCCCCCCCTGATCTCCCAAAGAACCCTCCAACGATTTAGAACCAGCGGAATTCCCTTTGGTAGTTGGCAGTCCGGAACAGCTCCCCACTCTTTGGTCGCTTTCCGGCTCGCTGCTTACTCACTAGCTTTGGTCACCAACGGGCTTGCACCATTCTTGGGGTTACTACTCCCTATATATACTTCTGTAGCTGTCCGCGGGGGTTTCACAAACAACCATGCCATTTTATGGCGAACCACCCCGAACACCCTCGACTCCCGGTGATGAGTCGCGGTGAGTCTTGGCCCACCCACCACGGCCCCTATGGACCGTGATGAGCCCAAGACTCCCCACGACTCCCACCACAAGGTCTCCGCCCCAGGGTGAGTCCTATGTCACCCCCACTAAATCCCGCTAAGCTACCACCACCCCTTGTGGAGCCACCCCCACCGCAACCCGGTGTGCGGGGCTCCACCTAGTGAGCGCCTCCGCCTCCTTGAGTGCTTTGGGCACTCAAGGGTGCTTCAGCCCCCCATACCTATCGCTGCCACTGCCCCCACCACAGGGGCAGCCCCTCTTGTGTCCCGACCCCCTGCCCTCAAGGCAAAGGGCCGCGACACTCGCCGTCGATCCCCTCATCCCATCGGAGCCATTCCCCCGCAACTGGGTTGATCCCCGTCACGGTGGGAGTGATCCCCCACTCCCAATCGTGCGCCACGTGTGCTCCTCGAATGTGTTGATCCCCTGCCCATCAATCTTACCTAGAACCATTGCCATTCACAGTGACACGTCACCACGTCGCAATCCCCTCCACCGTCGATCCCTCCAATGGTTAGAGGCCTGATCCCCCGAGCCCAGGCGCGGTCCCCCGGGCCTTCGACCATGGACGGTTGATCCCCGCGCTGTCGCTCCCTCCGCCTCGGTTGATCCCCTCCTGAATACTTACAACAAGGCAGTTTTTGCTGATATGGGAGGGCCTCATGACTACTACAACACTTGGTTTTTCAGGCTTATGGCGGACAGAAGGCGACCTTTGATGGAGTGTGTTTCAATTGCGGGGAGCCCGGGCACATGGCCAAGAAGTGCACGAAGCCCCGGCAATTGAACATGACTCGGGCGACCACAGAGGCTGTCGGAAGATACCATCAGTCGCTTGGTGGAAGCGGTGGTCGCCAGGACTTGCAAGGTAGGCAAATTTTCTTGTGAGTTTGTATCAGGAAACTGGCGCCTTACGTAAAGGGAGTCAGTTTATTGTTCGTGGATGGGATAATATCCGGAACTAACGTGTCGTTGTTGTGGACACAGGAGCGTCGCACTCCTTCATGACACCGGCAACAGCACAAAAGCTTGGACTCCCGACAAGTGACGTGGGGGCCTCAATTGAGGTGCGTTCTGCCAAAGGAGAACCGCAATTGGCGACAAGGTTGGTGTTTGATGTTGCTCTTCAACTGGGGAGTTGGGAGGGACGTGAGAACTTCACCATCTGCGAGATCGATGGAGTGGATCTCATTTTGGGGATGACCTTTTTGAGCAAATCCGGAGCGGTCATAGATGGCCGCAAGAGAGTAGTCACGCTGCCACGTGGGAATGGTGGCGAGGTCTTATGAGTGTCGAAACGCCCAAACCGTGGGAGGGCGAATAAACCTCCTGTCAACAAGGAGTGGGCTGTGGAGGAGGCACACGAGCCCCAGTTTTTGCTCTATATTAGAGAAGTGAGGGAGAAGGCGATGGGGAGCCGAGCCCAGATTGGATCAAGGGGATTTTGGAGAAATACCAGGATGTGATGCCGGAGGATTTACCAAGCGGCTTGCCACCGTGAAGAGGAGTTGACCACAAGATTGAGGTAATACCGGGATCGGAACCGCCCTGCCAAGGCGCCCTACCGGTTGAGCCACAGAGAGTTGGTCGAGCTGAAGTCTCAGCTCAAAGATCTAATGTCAAAGGGGTACATCGGCCGAGTAAGTCACCTTACGGAGCCCCGGTGCTATTCGCAGACAAGAAGGATGGGACGCTATGCGGATGTGTGTCGATTACAGGGCTTTGAATAAGGTGACTATAAAAAAAACCGGTACCCTTGCCAAGGATCGACGACCTTTGATCGGTTGCAGGAGCCGAAGTATTTCAGCCGGATCGATCTGCGCTCCGGCTTTCATCAAATTCGAGTGGCGGAAGGAGATGAGGAGAAGACCGCGTGCAGGACAAGGTATGGTTCATATGAGTTCTTGGTGATGCTTTTTGGACTCACCAACGCTCCTGCGACCTTTAGCACGCTGATGAACAGCCTTTTCCAGGAGTGGTTGGATGACTTTGTGATCGTGTACGTCGACGACATCTTGGTGTATTCGAAACAAAGGAGGAGTACCTGGAGCACCTCAAAAAGGGTGTTCCAGAAAATTGCGGGACAAAGGAAGCTGTATGCCAAAGACTTCACAAGTGCGAATTCGGGGATCACAAAAGTGGAGTTCCTGGGGCATGTGATTACACAGGATGGGATCAGAATGGATGATAGGAAGGTGAGGGCAATCTTGGACTGGGAGCCTCCGACTTCGGTCCCGGGAGTGCGATCATTCCTAGGACCTGCCTCCTACGAGGTTTACTATTTCATGAGCAGAAACCATGAGCCATGAGCCATGAGCCGCATGAGCCGCATGAGCGGTGAGCCGAAGTCTAAGATACGCGGATTTCATGAGCGGACTCCTCCAAATTTGGAAATGCGGCAGATTAAACAAGTATTAAAATAATAGTTTTTTATTTGACCTTGCCGTTTTTGGACGTTCCAGATCATGTAATGCGGCGAAGATATGTCGTCAGTAACAAGTCCGCTCATGGTTTTTAGATCCGCTCATGGAAATAAGTGACCGTGCAACGGGAAATCCAGTATACCACTGCAAAAGGACGTCGCATACTGGCCTGTATAGAGTATTCCGCGGTTTTACATGCCTTAACATTGGAATGAAGCTGACCCTTTTGCCGCGATTGAACCAATGGAGTCTGCACCAATACAGTCTGCAGTACTTCACAATTCTGTCTTCTTCGGGTATTCGGCGGGAAAGGTTTGCAACTGAACTGGGAAATAGGGTGCCGCATTAGGGTTCGCACGTGCGAAATTTCGGAGCGGTTTGGTGTTGGCGAAGGCCGCCTCTGGGTACCTACGACGATACTTGGAAATGCGGCGCCGCATTTCCTTGTCGGAGGTCGAATGAGGAAAGCAAGTTTTCGGAAAGCAGAAAAACATGAACCCTCCAACATACAAAAATACATGCACGTGGAAACAAGTGAACGATATAGTAATATCTTAGTTCGAGCAAAACAGGTTACTGGTAGGCAAGACATATGTCGGACCTTTCTGTGGCCAGAGTCTGAGGTACTGGCAGCAGTACAGTTCTACTATCCGAAAAGGATGGGCGTACCATTGTATGGGACCGCAAGCCAAGCTCACTGGTCCCCTGGATCCATATTCAGAAGAGTGTGAACCTCCTGGGGGCTCAACCCTGGTGCATGTATGAAGTGATGAGTTGTGGAATTACAACGGAGTCTCTTTAGGTACACGTAGTACAAATGCTTGCAAGGGCAGTATGATGCCCCCTTGTTCGCCATGATCTGGAAGTCGGTGCAATTGCAGGTGGGTAATTCTGAAATGGTGATGGTGTACACCTCATTGCGAACAGCTGAGCCCGCCGTGGCCATCTGATACACACGCCCGAATCCTGGTGGGGGCACTTCTGTCGAGCTCTGGATTGTACAGTTCATCCGAAGTGCATTCCCCATCCTTGTCTCGTTCACTTTTGAGGGAGGTCGCCGCCTCTTCGGTTTCCCCCAACGGTGTGTAGGATGCTTAGAGCTGTCGTGTCCCATTGTTCTTGCTCTCACAGGGGTCGGTGGTGGAGGCTGTGGAAGCGGAAATGGTTCTCTGGGGACGTCAGTGCGCTGCACCATCCGAAATCCTGCGGCGGTAAGGGCGTCGGCCTCAACCTGACTCAGATCGCAGCCTGGTTCCACCGGCCACACCGGGGGAGCCTCTGGCATTGTTTGTATGCCGTACTTGGGCTTTCCATACACGCAAGTCATAATGTCGTGCCTGCAGAACCAGAACTGGGTGGTTGTCGCCTCCGCAAACTTTGCATGGACAAATCTTCCTGTAAAAGTAGGAGCAGGGACAGCCCCATCTGGATTCCTCCTTATCATCTCTAAACAACGTTGCCGTGTATCCACACGAATTGCGGAACACCTTCCTCGAAACGACGGCTTTGTGCGAGCAATTCTCCACTGTGAGGCAGACACAGTCGTCTCCACAATGGCTTGGCCATACTGCATAACAGCGGGCGGAATGTGGGGCAAGGGAGCGGTGGGAATTTTTTGCACGAAATCCCCGGTTGAAGGCGACGGCGATCTGGAATTTCTTGGGCTTCCACTGCTGGAAGACACATTGTGCGGCAACATGACGGGACCTCGAGGTGCTGTCCGAATGTTCCTGTCGGATCTCCAGGAATCCTCTTCGCACCCGGGTTCCTCTTCAATCCTCCGCCTGACAGGGCGAGTCCGGACGTCCCCCTCTAGGTGTTCACCTCTGCGGTGCAGAGGCGTCCCTTTGATCTTCTCTCGCAATGCTGTCGCCCATTTCACTGGATTCTTGGACCTCGAAGCTGTTCGTACCAACAATTCCCTGTCCGGCCCAAAGCCCCATTGTTTGCCGCTCAGGAACTTGTAGTACGTGGCTTGCTGCATGATTGCTCTGTCGATGTCCTCCGTTGTGGCCGTCACTACGTCCACCAGATGTGCGGCAGAAGACGCTCGCCAGGAGGAGTGGACCGATTCTGCCATATTCGTGTTCGGCATGTCCGTGTCGGAATCCAAGCACCGCTCCTAGAAGGACACAAACAATGGTGAGGGACCAATCGAAATGTCCGTAACAGAAAGACAAATGAACGAAATTGACAGCAGCCTACCTCCCGCATGTACTGTCCGAACTGTCGATACCGAAAATGCCACCACCCCAACCAGCTGTGCAATGCTCCCAGATTGGTTGTCTCCACTGCACCTGACGTGTTCCACCAAGCCTCGATGATAGCAAACTTAACCTCCGCGTCATCAAATGTGGGTGCATCCTTCCACGCCGTACAAAGGACACGGTGTTCAGCCTGGAATGAGCTAGCAACAAATTTGGTAGTGTAGTGGGATAGACTCTGCATCCAATGGAATCCACAGGATCTCTCTTTCCCCTCCATTGGAACATTGGGGTCCTCACCGTACACACGCCGCACCGCTGCCCAGTTGGCCTGAGCGTTGTCTGCCATGAATCCCCTGAAATTGGGCTCTGGCAATCCCGCCCTTGCCATCTGCTGTTTATGCCCTCCCACAGATGCATCTCGGACTGTGTGTCCTCCCCTTTCATCTCGCAGATTGCAATCGTCATGAGCCTCTTGGAGTGATAGTCATAAAACATGCGCACCCATAGTCACCCACTGATGGTTTGTAATTCGCTTGATGTGATCAAACATCACCCAAGCATTCGACAAGTTTCCAGTTGTCATGCGAGTGACCAAGTCGACTCCACTCCCAGGCCCACACGTCGACATTTTGAAAATGTAACAACGATCGGATTCGCTGCCTTGCCCTGGAAACCTGCTACCTTGGATGTAGTCATATCCAGTCATTCGTTTCACCTCCAGGATTGAGTACATGTCCGACCCCCTGCCGAACTCCTGCTTGCAAGATACGATGTGATTCCGCACATTCGGACTACAAACGTGCGAGACGGACTCCAAGAGGTCACGCATCTCGTCTTCGGTCAAGGGCTCTCGGTCGGAACCATCTTCAGACATGATTTTGCCAAGAGCAATCTTGTGGGCTGCCTTCAGCTGAATCTGCTTTGGTCTGGCTCCGGGGCTCAATTTCACCTCCTCTTTTATGATGTCGTGTGCTTCCTGCACAGCCTCACGCATGTTGCCTCTCGCCAAGGGGTGGCAGTGGACCCCAACGTGTATGCAAGCTCTAGTCAAGTCCGGGAGCAAATGGATTACGTAATATTGCTTGGCTCTGCACATGGACATGCACGTCGGTGGTTCTTTGCAATGTGCACACTTGAAAGAACCCGCAGGAGCTTGGCTGGAGACAATGAATGGATGATGCGTTGTGCCAGTCCAATCCGTCTCGTTTCTCCGCCCTCCTTTGGAGAGAAAGTGGAAGCAGGTGGGATTGAGGCACCTCAGCCCCGCACAGAGGACATATCGTACACGAACACCATCAGCAATTTTCGTGCTACTGGTCTTCGTCACACACCAGGGGTGTCCGTCATGCTTTCGATCCATGTCTGTTAACATCCCGGAGGCTTTGTTTGACGAAGAAACAGGTGGAAACTCGAAGATGACATTGCCATCGACTTCGGGAGGCAGAAAGTTACCTTTCTGACTGGGAATTTGGCATAGTCGAGAGCAGCCAGCTCGGAGCGAGAACCATCGAGGTGATGTTGTCGTAGGAGCTGCACAATGGACCGGGTTGGAGTTATGCTCGAGGGCACATGCGTAGCACCTACAGAGACGTCCATGCCGGATTTGAACGACCGTGTGGAGGACATGGGTACCTCAATGCAATCATCTTCCTCGTCGGAAATGTCGAATACGTCCACACGAGAAGCTATGGAGGGTCTTGACGGTCCAGGTCGGGAATGATTATCGTTGCATACCTCTCTGTTGGCAGTGGCCGCCTCTCGGTTTCCGGACTCCTTTGTGGATGGTGTGGGCAGCGACTGATTCGGAAAGGGAATGGGCATTCCCACAGCTCGGTACAGGATGGTGTCTGACGGGGGAACGTGCCATTCGATTCCGCAACCTCCGTCGTTACCTAGCACGACAATGGTCTCGTCAACCTGTCCAGGAACATCCTTCCTTTCTTCTTCCAAATAAACTGTGCCCGGTTTGAGCTGAATTTGGAACAAAGGTAAGTTTCAGTCACTCTGCAAAGTCCTCCCTCGTTTGGGATCCAGGCTCTCCCAAGAGGACAGCAAACTATAGCGTAGGAATTCGGAGCCATCGAACACCGCACGGAGTTGGCAAGTGCGAGGTTCAGTATAGCGACAGACCAAGGCTCACAGGCACCATCTAAGTGGATCTGCGGAGTCCATCGACGATTGGAAGTCGCACATTGAAGTGGAAAGTATTGTTTCAAGCTACATGCATGAAGGTGGAGGTTGATTCCATAGCCAGTAAGTATGACAATGATGGCCGACGAAATAACATCTCCTGACAGTTTCTCCTGAGGGTGATCCAGCAGTATTCTCGGTGCAGACAGGAACGTTCGCACTGACAAGTGCCAGGACTGTTGGTTAAAACGGTCAGACAACCAAGTTGTGCTCATCAAGACTGGCCGCAATTGTGTTGTTTCGGAACAATGCAACCATTCAGGTTCCAGATTTCCCGTCCCGAGTGATTCTTTCGATTGCTGGTGGACGGAAATACGGCGCCGCATTTCCGTATTGCATCTTGGTCATGCACCAGAGCGACGGAAATGCGGCACCGAGTTTCCGTCCGGGGGAAACCTTTATACTCTCCAGAACGGAAATGCGGTAACGCATTTCCATCCAGCAAGCACGGTATGTGAAGGTGGAACGGAAATGCGGTACCGCATTTCCGTTCTGATTGAGAATTATGAACAACGGGAACAGAAATGCGGCACCGCATTTCCGTCCGAGTCGCACTTTTCGACATTCCAGAACGGAAATGCGGCGCCGCATTTCCATTTTGTATCTGATGCATGGAGCTGAGGGATAGAAATGCTGCAGCACATTTCCGTCCTTAAAAGACATTCATACTCTCCAGAACGGAAATGCGGTACCGCATTTCCATCAACAAGCACCGGAAATCGCATTTTTTGTATCTGATGCATGGAGCCGAGTGCGATTCCGACAGCTTCATACAGCGCAATTCCGACCGCTTGAGACATTCATACTATCCAGAACGGAAATCCATTTCCGTTCTGACTGAAAATCGTGAACCATCGGAACTGAAATGCGGCAGCGCATTTCCATCCGAGTCGCACCTCCCAACATTCCAGAACGGAAATACGTTGATATGAAATATCCTGAAACATCGGAACTGAAATGCGGTACCGCATTTCCGTCGGAGTCGCACCTTCCGACATTCCAAAACGGAAATGCCCGCATTTCCGTTTTGTATGTGAGGCATGGAGCTGTGGAACGAAAATGCGGCACGCATTTCCGCCAGCGTCAGACGTTAATACTCTACAGAACGGAAATGCGGTACCGCATTTCCGTTCTGACTGAAAATCGTGCGCAACGGGAACAGAAATGCGGCACCGCATTTCCGTCGAGTCGCACCTTCCGACATTCTAGAACGGAAATGCGGCGCCGCATTTCCGTTTTGTATATGGGGCCTGGAGCTGTGCTACGGAAATGTGTTGCCGCATTTCCATCCATGTGAGACCTTCAAACTTTCCAGACCGGAAATGCGGCACCGCATTCTGTCCAGGTGAGACCTCTATACTTTCCCGAACGGAAATGTGGCACGGCATTTCCATTCATCAACTAACGGGAACAAATGCGGTACCGCATTTCCGTTCACAATCATGGAACTGAAATGTTGTGCCTCATTCCGTCCGAATCGCACCTTTCGACATTCCAGAACGGAAATGCGGCGCCGCATTTCCCTTTGAATCTCATACATGGAGCTGTGGGACGGAAATGCGGCACCGTATTTCCGTTCAACAACTAAGGTATGTGAAGGTGAACGGAAATGCGGTGCCGCATTTTCTTCCAACAAGTACGGATGTGTAGCTTCGTGATGGTACTTAACGGAAATGCGGCGCCGCATTCGCATTTTCGCTCCAACTCATCAGACGCTGGGACGGAAATGCCTTGAAATGTGAACACGTGGAGCAACGGAATTGCTGCACATGTCGGCACTCTATCTGACTGAAGGGGCATGAGGCGGCGCGGCCTGACCGATAATGATGTTTGTTTTTCGGACGGCAGGCGTACCCTGAACGATTCGAATTTCGTAATGACGCAAAGTCCACGAGGAGACACTTTCGTCCAACCCTTTCGAACCCAAGTGGTGCATCACCGCCGTTTCATCTACTTTGTCGTGTCTCCTCAGTCACCCCTCTCGCGCCCTTTCCATCTGCACTCTTTGCCCCTTTTCCCTCTCTCTGTTCTTCTTATGCTCGAACTGAGAGGGGGGGAGTTCGTGCACCAGACAGGAGACCTCGTCGCAAGCTCCGGAAATTATACTTCGGACGTAGGCCAATGCCGAAGGGGAGGAAGCAGATGCGTCTACAGGAGGAGATTGCCATCTCCGAGCAGCAGGCCACTCAGGCAACCCAGCCACCAGTGAGAGCTCCATGCGATCGGGCTGCGCGCAGCTGATCGAGCACCGAACCCCCCATTTTGCTTCTGTAATTCTTAGACTGAATGCTAGGAGACTTGAATGCAGAACATGTTTGCATGCCTAACAGGAAAGGTGGACGTGCTGGAGGGATCGCAGGAATCCGAAGAGCCGCAGGAAGAGTCCGAGGAGCTAGCTGCAGCACGTACACCCACCCGATCCCCGAGCGCGGGTATTCCTGCCGGGCCTAGCCCTGTGCGATTCAAAGACGCGTCTTCGAAGGGCAAGTTCAAAGCCCCAGAGATCGACTCGCGTTCTTCGGTCATGGAGAATCGCCAGCAGGGGTCGGGCCCTTCTCCAGCAAAGTCGAAGAAGAAGCAGCCCGTCCCTCTACTGGCTTCTGAACCGGCTCAGGCCGATTCACCCCCCCCCAACGCGAATGAAGCAGCAGGGTAGAAGATTCAATTGCAGCAGACACCTTCACCTGCAAGGATGAGGAAGCAGAAGGCAATCAGGGCGACGGCGAACAATCTCCCGCAAAAAACCGCTTCCACGAGCTGAAGCTCAGTTCCTGGAGGATTTCCCGCCTGCAGATGTTGGGGCCGACTCTGCTGCAGCGAAGGCAATGGGATCGACCGTTGATCTCGATGGTACCGGAGGAGGGTGCTGCCGCTCAACGTTCGCAGCAAGACCTCACCACCGATGAGCAAGCAGGCCCGGAGGAGGCCTCTGCAATGGCAGAATTGCCCGCAGACAGGCCCCAGAGTGCAGCTCCAGTTGAGGATGCTCCAGCTGCTCAGCCACTACCGGCACCTACAGACATGTCTCCGGAGGATTTCAAAAGTGCAGCGGATAAAATGGAGGAGACACACAGTAGCATTGGCAGAGTTCTGGGCAGCAGGGTATTCCAGCGGACTCTTCGAATCCCACTCTGTCGCATGGTCTCCCTTCCCATCGTCAGGCAGGCCCTTCCGGAGATGTGGATAAGCTCAAGTTCGCATTTCGAGAAGGGTACCGTCTGGGATCGGCAGCGTTTTACGTTTCCATTGAGAATGAGGACGGCGAAACTCGTGGACCCACTGCCGATGAATTGTCAACGTGGGATACCCACTGGCACACTCGCAACACGAATTCGAGGCGACGCTGAAGGGTGATCCGACTTCGGCCATATGTCGGGTAAAATGTTCTTTGTGTGGGACGGGAATCACCGACTTCTCGCCTGGTGGGAGTACATCAAGCAGAACCATGCCAAGCACATTGGCTGGCATTACATGGTGGAGTGTGTCATCCTCAAGGTGAAGGCGGCAGACTCCTCCCTGCTCAAGAATGCCATGGCGGACCTCAACTCGTAAGATACTCATACCCTCCCTAGCACGTTCGAAATGCGGTGCCGCATTTCGGTTTCCATTCTGGTTTGTTTCCGTGCTTCCGTGTACTGAACTGGAGAGTGTGCCTTGCAGGGTCACTGAGAATGCGTACGTGCATACCCACATGGCACATATGCTGTACAGGGTGAGGAAAACTGGTCTCACTCGATCCGCAAATGTTGCGGAAATGCTGGAGCCCGAGCTCATTCAGAAAGCCGTTGCAAAAAACGACCGGACATGGTATCGTCTCACTATGGATGGAATGGTGGAGGTGATATACGAAGTAAGTCGTCCTCCAATTTCCTCTGCTCATCCTTCCCCATTTCAGTAATGTTTCCACATGAATCGAATGTAACGCTTCTGCATGTTTTGTTGGCAGTCAAACATCAAGCTGGATTGGCCCATGCAAACGCTTCTCATGGAAAGTGAGGGGCAGGTTGAAAACGTTGCAGTCATTGATTGAGCACTTGAAGGAAGCGGTGTCAAGTCCAGAACCAAAATACAAGTCAAAGCTTGTGAAGCTGGTGGCAATTGCAGATCCGGCACTTGGAAAGGACTTCATCCCCGAGATTGCAAACACTATTCTCGGGCCATGCAGCCGACATGCAATTGGAGAGAAACTGCATCCACTCTCAACGGCATGTGTGGAGGCGAAAGAGAAGGTGAGGTTTCAATGCACTGAAGTTCCTTCTAGCAATAGCCACTCTCTTCCAGCTCCTGACATTGGATCGGAAATGGCAGACACGGTGGCTGTCGATCTGGAATGCATCCGAGAGCATAAGGACAATGTGGTCTTTTCCACTGGAAGTTTCCGACCCTGCAGTGGATGTGTGGCTCAACCGTATGACTTGGTGGTTCCAGGTAATTCAAGGTACTTCCCCAGATTTGCTTTTCTGAAATGAATTCCCTGAACTGCTACGTGACAATGCATTTGGGAATCGCAGGTAATGTCGAATGCGAAGGAGCAAGTCGTAATGCACACAAATTCGTTCGGCTTGTACGTCAAATGGGATGGAACACAGACATTGGAAGACTACGTGACACGTTTCAGATGTGCGTACAAGGACAACCTTTTCGCCAGAGAGCTACAGACAGCAAGAAGGAGCGTGGAGTTTACACATAGGAGGGAGCGGGGAAAGCTGCAATGCGAATTGTTTACAGGTGAAGCACAGCTGCCCTTGTATGCGAAGCTGGTTACGAGGTTTGTCTCGGAAATGCGGCACACCGCATTCGCATTTTATGTTTTCGGTGGCACTCTGCGAGTAGGTTGGTCTCAACTTTTGCTCACGCATGCTGACTGCCTTGCAGGTATATGAAATACGTGCTCCTTCAGACAGGGGCCCTGGCTCAAGAGCCCCCGTTCTTCATGGCTGGACCGTGGCGGGCCCAAGCTGTGTCTACACACCCGAGATGCAGAAGAACAATGGCATCCCGCGCATCTCGTTGGATGCCGTGGTACCTGGACATGTCTGGCGGTGTATGTTGACGAGTCTGAGAAAGATCTGCACGCCTTGGCAGAAGAGAAGAGAAAGGAAAGACGTGTGTCCCTGCTGGGCCAAAGTCGGCAAAGGAATCTGCTGCTCTGGAAGAATCCAGAAAGGCAGCTGAGATGGCACAAAAGACGGTGGATGCAGCTGTGCAGGCCCAACAGAAGGGGTCGAAGAAGAGGACTCGCCAGCAAGGTAGCTGTTGTGACACCCGCCAAAACGAAGAAGCAGAAACAGCCTGTTCAGAAGAGGGTGAGGAAGAGGACTCCGATGGAGACTTTGCAACCAGCCCACCCCCCCAAACGCAGGTTGCCTCCCCTGTGCCCACCGTTGTCACGAGAGGCACGAGAACTGGCTCGGCAAAAGAAGGCACTCTTCAACCCCCCAGGGGGGCACCCTTTCGAGCCGGGGTGGAAATGAAGAGCCAAAGTGGCTCCCGAAACAGTAGTGCAGTGTGTAAATGAGAGTTTCTTGGCGGCTTTGGATGGACGGGCAGCCAAGTTGACATACATGAAGACCATGGAGGGTCTGAAGGGCAGAGCACTGAAGAAGGCGACTGCCGAAGAGCCTTCCGACACCCCAGGATTTCAGAATATGGTCTCGTTCTTTGAGAGGGTGTGTGCAGACAAGGATTGTAGAGGGGCGGAAATGCCACCGAGTGGTCTTGCGATATGATCATCTTGGATATTCCGGACGGAGAGCCTGTGGAAGGACTGCAAGCTTTGCCATCTTGGAACAGGTACTCGGAGGACTTTTGGAGAAAGGATTCGGGCTTGCCCGCATGGTGTTGGACGACAGAGGCTGTGTGGTTGTCCTGGCGAGCAGAGGAAAAAAAACATTCAGACAGGAATTGCGAAGTGGACCCCGCAAGAGCGCCGTCCCGATTCTGAAAAAGAAGTGGACGTGCATCAACACACTGGGCCTTCGGTCAGAAGGGAAGAAGGTGATTACGACACTGGCACTCGTCCATTCATTTGCTTGGGTGTTTTCAAATGCGGTGCCGCATTCGGTTTCTAATCGTTCCCCCTGTGTATGCAGACAAAGCAGTTCGATGCATACTGCTTTGTGAAGGAGAACTCCACCTTTGCTTTCCGGAAGGAGGAGGAAAGGTTGACCCGAAACTGCGACCCCTCGATTACGACGTTCTGTTCAACAACGTTCCCAAGGAACTTCTCCCTCATAGCCTCACTTCAACGGAACCCCTGCGGTACTCACGGACTCGGAGCCCTGCCTTCATTCAGACAATTATGGAGACATGCACAGACGTGGAGGGCACAGTGCTCGACCTCATCTGTGGGACAGGTATGCAAAATCTTGATCTATGCTGTTCTGCAAATTCTCGTTAGGATGTAGTTCGCAACATCTGAAGCGCCATGTGGTAATGTGTGGATGGCATTGTAACAGGTGCCTCAATGTGGGCTGGGCGGTTTTCCGACCGGCACTCTTTGCCTACGAGGAGGATTCATCCGTGTGGGGATCCCATCTGGAAGGCTGCAACGGAATGTTAAGGCTCCCGAAAGAGCGGAAGTCTCCTCGGATTCGTCGGAGTCCGAGGAAGACACAGTGGACATTGATGCGGAGGAGAACCCGGAATACGAGTGAGTGCAAACATTGTAAGTTTGCAAAGCTTCTGGGTCATTTTTGTCAAACGAATTTCCCGACTGTGGTTCTCATTAGTCTCGTTGATGATTGTCATGTGCAGGATTGCAGGGTCCGGGTCGAAACATGTAGGGCCTACACTTCCTGCCAGGAAGAATGTCCCGTTCTTTGCGAGGGGCCGACTTCATGACGAGCCCGGTGAGGGACTACTCCCTTCCTAGTTATGCAGCTAAACTCGCAAATACAGCGATTAGAAGAAGTGAGAATCCCAGTAAAGTAGAGCAGATTTTGGAGAGGGCTAGGGAGGACAGAAGGATAAGGAAAGAGTTGGCAGCAGCTCAGACAGGTAGACGGGTACAAAAGTACATATGTGATTCAGCGGATGAGAGCGACGCAGACAGGAAGGGAGGAAGACGACCCAACGGAGCTGAGATGGACAGTTCCGCAAGGGGAAGATGGGATTTTCGAAAGCCTGGCCAACGAGCAGTCCGCTGGAGATGAGAAAGGCACTGAGGGGGTGGAGGCGGAGCAGGACAGTCTAGAACAGGATGAGGATTCGGATGATTTTCAGATTAATAGAATTTTAATGAAGTCTCTGTAAATGTAAATTCTCTTCCAGAGTATATAAAGGAAATTCTGCCAGACATTCGTGACCCCTCTCCAGTGTGCATTCCAGCCACACAATCGCTCAAACCACGACGCTCCCAAAATCAGAAATGGGCACCGCATTTCCAAAATTTTGGCAACTCTAAGAACCTCTTTTGGAAATGCGGCACCGCATTTCCAAAACAGGGGAGGGACTAAATTTTCCATTTCAATGTTGGCATAGTAAAAAGTAATCGGCCGATTGGAAATGCGGTGCCGCATTTCCAAAATTTCCTTTGTCCACACGCCAGTTTTGGCCTCTCCTGCTCATTGCATGGATGCCACCACGCTTACAGAGGTCGAACAAGGAGGTCGAGATGGCGGAATTGAAAATGCGGTGCCGCATTTCCATATTGGGGATGGTCGTTGTTCGAACTGCAGGCCCATCAGCAAAAATTGGCACCGCATTCCATTGTAAAAAAAAAGTTGATGACGGACATGGAAATGCGGCGCCGCATTTCCAGAACGGACATTGCAATTTGTCCATTTGCAGACCCTCTCACGGAAATGCGGTAACGCATTCCATCGCGCTGGTCGGAAATGTCACACTTTTCGAAGTGTTGGACGGAAATGCGGCACCGCATTCCCTTGTCCAAAAAGAAGTTTCCATTGCCAAGCTGGAAATGCATCGCCGCATTTGCAATGCCAACCTCATTGTCTGTCCAATTTATAGACCCGTGTTGGTATTTCGTGTACCTGGACGGAAATGATGCACCGCATTTCGATGCCGACATGGAAATGCGGTGCCGCATTTCAATGTCCGACATGGCGTTACTCTGGTATATTCTTGACACATGACTCACATACCGGTTACTCTGCTATATTCATCCGGACAGACACATTGTAGAAATGAGACATCAAATTGTAAACAGTGGGCCAATTCCGACAGTTATTCAACACAATGAAACACAATCATACAGAAGTGAGGTACGATGGGTTTATTGATCGGACACGATGTTTCACATTTACCAACTACAGACAAAACTAAGCCCTTCCTCCTTCTATATGGGCTTCACCAAGTCGACGGAACTTTGATACCCCTCAAAACAAGCTCATCACTGCTGCGGCACCTCGAGGTAAACTGCAATTCGGTCGTTCTGCTGCCCTTGCTGGAGCCGACGACAATGTCATGTCCATCAATGATACTACCATCATACATTGACAAGGTCACTGTGGGCCTCATGTGCCCGTGCGATTTGTCTTCGCAACTCAGCCGAATGTCTCCATACACTGGAAGAGCGGAGTGATCTGCACGTATATAGTTTTCCCCGGTGCCGTCCTCCCTGGTCCACTGGCAGTAGTTCCAGCGCCAAAGCGAGGCCGTGCGTGATCTGTCCGGCATCCCTTTCCAGCTTGGTATATCGAGGTCAACAATTTTCAGGACCCATGAACCGCATTGACCCTCGCCCTCACCTCGCTCAAAGCGGTAATAGCCCTCCAGATACTCCATTGCGCGCAAAGACTCTTGCTTGATTCCAGCAGCGTTTGTGAAAACAGAGAGCCAGACAATGATGTCTCCTGATTCTTGTTTGAACATAGCATAATCGTGGCCATGATAAGGGCAGTCGGCTGGATTTCGGCGGCACGGCATCCTTGAAAAAGAGTAGCGGAGTACGCTCAATGACAGCAGCTCCCGGATGGAGGAGGAGCAGCGCGGTGGCTGGAAAAAGTTCAAGCTAACGCTGCAATTCCTCACAAACACTCCAGGGCACATTTAAATTCCCCCCCTACAGGATCCTGGACCGATGAAGATTGGCTGCGATGATAGGGCAGGATGAGGCATTGTCATTGACTGCGCAGGCAGGGAATACTGCTCATGAGGTTGCGACAGAGCAACCACGGGACGCGTCTCCTACCTCTAAGTCTACTGGACTTACGGTTGCAGTTACGGAGGACAATTGGGAGCCTGACATTGAACCCATTGTCATTGGAGGAGAGAGACGACGTATACGGCGGTTCCTGAGGGCTTATAGGAATTGCTTTGCCTTCAGTTTGAAGGATTTGGGAGCAGTGAAGGGTCAAGAGATTTGTATTGAGTTGGCCACGGACACGCCAATCTTTCGGAGACCCAATAGATACAGTGGAGAGGTCTTTGATTCAGATGAGGACTCAAGATCTCTGGGAGGCTGGTTTGGTGGAGCTCTCAGGTTGAGCTCTCTGGTGGAGAGTATGCTTCAGCCACGGTGATGCAGCCCAAGAAGGATGTCTCTGGCAATTGGACGGAGAGACGTATGTGCGGTGATTACCGGCCTGTAAATCGTCAGACCAAGTCCGATAAGTATGCCATGCCCACACCGGATGAGATCTTTGATGCCATTAGGCATGCCAAGGTCTCTAGCACTCTGGACTTGCGGTCCGGATATCACCAGTTGCCGATCAAGGAGGCAGACAAGCAGAAGACGACATTCTGGGGGATCAATGAGCACGGGAAGGATTGCCTATATCAGTGGCGGTTCTTACCATTCGGGCTTAAGAACGCTCCTGCAGAGTTCCAGAGAGTCATGGACAAGATCCTAGCAGGGGTGGACTTTGCTCGGTGCTACATAGATGACATCATCATCTTTAGTGCTACGGTGGAGGAGCACGAGAGACACCTTCAGGTGGTGTTTGAGTGCTTGAGAGCGCACGGATTGAAATTACATCCAGGGAAGTGCAAGTTCTTCCACAACCAGATTGAGTATCTGGGCCACATGATATATCATGGAGGATTGGGGGGTGCAGCAGACTAAGGTAGAGGCCATCGCACAGATTCCACGCCCCACGGATGTGAGCCGAGTTCGAGCTTTCATGGGGTTGGCAAACTACTATAGACGGTTTGTCAAGGGATTTAGTGCTATTGCAAAGGCTCTAACCAAGCTGACCAAGGTAGACCAGGAGTGGCAGTGGGAAGATGAGCAAAAACGAGCTTTTCATGAGCTCAAGGCGAGGTTGACCTCGGCGCCCATCTTGAGACGACATATCAGGGGGCGTCCCTTTCAGCTGCATACAGATTAGAGCATGTTGGGGCTTGGAGCGGTGCTCACACAAGTGGATGATGAGGGAAGAGAGTTCGTAGTGGCTTATGCTAGCCGCTCAAACAGAGTCTAATTATAGTTCATATGAGGGGGAGTGCTTAGCTGCAGTGTGGGCCATGACACACTTCAGGTGCTATCTATATGGCAATCTCTTCACTCTTGTCACGAATCACCAGCCACTCAAGTGGTTGATGGAGTCAGACAAGCTTACGGGGCAGCTTGCACGGTGGGCACTTATACTCCAGGAGTATGACTTTCAGGTTGTGCATTGACCGGGTTTGGTCAATAGGGATGCGGATGGATTGAGTCGCAATCCATGCACGAGTTAGCAGGATGACACTGGAGCTCGGTGGCATGGTGAGACGGACGAGGAGATGGTGCCGGGATGGCATGCATCTGCCTTTTTGTGTATCTTGGCATCGGGAGGTCAGGTTGGACCTACAACAGGGATGACTGTAGACGGAGTGTCTGCGGACCTTGAGGCTAGTGATGAGCCAGATGGTGCTAGAGATATACATGAGGATTCGGTTGTGTTGGACTACCTCCGCACTGGAGACACGGCAGCTAGTGTGACTGCCAAAGAGAGGGATCAGATCCTGCAATGAGCCAAGAGGTTCAAGTGGGAGGGGATACATCTGCTTCGAGTGTGAGAGGATAGTCGGGTGAGGATCGTGCCTCACCCAACACAGCGTGCACGGTTAGTGCGGCATGCCCATGAGGAGTTGGGGCATTTTGGAGTGCGACGCACTCATAGTCTACTGCAGGGGCAGTATTGGTGGCGTGGTATGCACACAGAGGTGCAACAGTTTGTGGCTAGGTGCATGGTGTGTGACAGGGTGCATGCTTCATTCAACGCCTCTATACCACAGTTGCATCATTTACCCATCATGGGATTGGGCTACAGGTGGAGTCTTGACTTCGCAGGGCCGTTACCACTGATGATGCGTCACCACAAATATGTATTGGTGATGGTGGAGCACTTCTCCAAGTGGATTGAGTTGGTTCCATTGCCTGACAAGGCTAGTGAGGGGGCTGCGTATGCATTCCTGGATCGTGTGCTTAGCCGATTCGGTGCTCCAGCTGGGGGGCTGCTATTTCATGAGCCATGAGCCATGAGCGGCATGAGCCATGAGCAGAGTCGTAAGTGTGGAAAAAAACATGAGCAGCACTATTTTCCGGAAATGAGTGTCCGCGGGAATAGGGTTTAGGGTGCCACGGTCATAGGGGAGAAGGACCTCCCGATGAAGGAGGTTCGGCAATGTTATTTAGAATTATATTGAAAGGCAATGTTTCGCGAATGGTAGGGTGGTACTGCTCTGTACAATGGGGGCCCATTTCAGCCTACCAGCCACTTGCAAAATCCACCCACACTCCCAATCCCAAACGAAATGAGCAATGACGCATTCTCGGAACGATGGACACAGAATAGAATAAAAAGAGGGCACAATGAGGTTTATATTGATCCACATGAATTGCATTTGAAGCACGTCTACTGTGCTGATTGTGCAATCAAATCTTTAGCCCTGTGCCTACTTAATACAAGTCATGTTGTCAATGGGACTTCGACTGCTCTCAGAACTAGCTCATGAGTCATGGGGCTCCTCCATGTAAAGTCGATTGCAGCCGTTGTACCGCCCCTAGTGATGTTCACCACAATGTCCTGCCCTTCAATCATACCACCATCGAATATGGAAATCTTCACGTTTTCGTCGTCCACACCAATGCGAATGTCCCCATACAATGGAGAAGAGGAGCGCACTCCTTGAGGAGAATAGGTCTCTCCGATGGAGTCCCCACGTCCAGTGGCAGCAGCAGTTCCACCGCAACAGCATAGCAGTGCGCCTTCTTCTGCATGGGTGACCGTCGTAGCTGGGAAAATCGGAATCGAGGATGCGCAGGAGCCACGGACTCCTCAGACCAAGATCGTCACCCGCTCGAAGGCGTAGTGGCCTAGGATATACTCAAAAGCCACCAATGTTTCCACAATCGAACCAGTATCTTCTCTGTAATCTGTGTACCAGATAACAATGTCTCCCGATGTGGCCGAATACATTGCATAATCGATGCCTCCAAATGGGCAATCGTCCCGGTTCCGGAAGCACGGCATCCTTGCAAAGGAGGACCTGAGGACGACTTGGATGCAGATGACAATGACCTTGCGGACAGCTACGAAGCCCTTAGATTTTGGAAATGATGCGAAGCGGAAGAGCAGTCCGGCCTCCAATAATGGAGCATTTGGGTCCCACGTACCCACCGACGGAGGTGGAACGTGTTCATCACGCCGGCGGTGGATGAACCCATACATCTTTCTCATCAACAAGTTATAGTTTGAGATCTGCCACCGAAGTCCATCCCCCGGATGGAAATTTGGCGCCGCATTTACATCGACGAGGGGATGGACTTCGTCGTGTCCAGTGGCTATCGGCCCACCTGGCAGTGAGTGCCCATAGTTTGCATGGCAGGGTAGGAAACTGAAATGACTACATTCATGAACCTCATCCATCACAGCCGCCTTGCGTGCCAACTCCCTTTGAACCTCGAGCACATCCCACGTGTGCCATGGATGTCTACACCCCGTGGTCCTCACCGGCTCGCCCCCACTCGCTGCCTGTACCGTCTCGGTAGGCAGAGAGACCGTCAGGGGAAGTGCACTCCGCACTCTACGTTGCTCAGCCATAGCCAAGCTGATAATCCAGGTCAAGCAATTGAGATCCATTGCTTGCCCCAAAACCTGACGATGTGATGCCTCAGAAAGAGAAGGCACTGTCGTGATCCCAGTGGAAAAACCCATAGCTCGCTCTTGCTCATCGGCATGTTTCACTAACTGCTGCAACTGAGCATCCCACAGGAGGCCAGGTCCACTATCCCGGAAAGCATGCGATCCTGGGAAGTTGAACAGTGTAGGTAGTGCTGCTCGTGGTTGACCCACCTTGTTGACCATTGCCAAAGCCGAACGGTCATTGTGTCTTACATGCTGAGACTGCCTCCATGTGTCCAAAATGCTATCCAATGTAAGGTGTGCTGGCCGCTGCACCCCATCAAATGCACGCTTGAGCAATGTGGGTGGCATCAAGTTAGTCCACCATAACCGTGGACGATGAGCCCGTGACCCCACTGTAGCTGCATCCAGCAACACTGCTGACCCAAGCCATGACCGGACTTGATGCACACTGGCCATCACCCTGGCCCGAGAATCGCCCATCAATGGCATATTCTCCAAGATATATGCTGGAGATACAACTTGATGAAGCTGTAAGTGACGCAAAACCCGCACCATCTCCCAAAACAGACCCGACTCGAGTCTCGCAATCCATTGCCATGTCCGGCTGATGAATGCCCTTGGCAGGGCAACCTGCCACTACCAGATCAATGGAGCCAACCCGCTCCAAATCTTGCGCCCCCAGCAACGAAATGTCTGTTGGCAAGGCCTGCTGATATCCACGAATTGCAGACACCAGCAACAACTCAGGGTACTGCTACACCAACTGAGCAACATGGCGTAGGGAGACACGTCGTGTAGTCTCATCCCTCTCCACATACAGGTAACGCCGAACTCGTACTCCTGCCTGTAGAGCAGCAGCAAATCCGGTGCTGAACGCCAAACAAATCCAGAAGGCAAATGTCACACGATCGGTGTGGTGTCCAATGGTGACAACTGAGGTGGTCCTGGTGCAATCCCCGCACTGTCCTCCTCTCCTGACAATACAAAAGCCTCTACCCAGGCTTGTTGCACACGACAATCAATAATCCGCTGCAAATCCTTGCTCGAGCCCCACAATGGAGTGTGAGCAACCATGGCAGGCAACTCCGCCATACCATACATGTCATCCTGCTCTCCCAGAGGTGACACATCCTCTGAATGAGTGTTGCCATCCAACAACTCTCTAGGCCAAGTCACTGCAGCTGTGAATGCTGCCAGTGTTGGCATCTTGTCTCGCTGGGCAACCGCAACTCCTCCTATGAACGTCACAGGGAGCTGCACATGCCGGCCTTCCCCTGACTGCCATGGGAGGAGTTTAGGGTTTAGGGTCTATCCAGGCCTATAGGAAGCTAACTCCTCCCAAAAATCTAGGGTGAAGCCCATGGGGTATAACACTGCCCCACCAACAAGGACATCGTACGAGACCGCGTCTGTCACAATGGCCTTGGCTCTCATCATTGAACCATCCGTAGGATGATCCAGCTATAGTCTGATAGCCAACTCAACTCTGCCGCGTCTAAGTGTTCCACCCAGTCTGTTTGGTCTGCCGACACGTAATTCCGCAAGATCTGCTTCACTACGGAATTCACTCTTTCCGTTTGGCCGTCGGTCGTAGGTCGGAAGGCGGTGCTCATCTTCAGCCTCGTCCCCATCTTCTTCCAAAGTGCCCTCCAAAATTTACTCGTAAACTTTGGATCGCGGTCCGAGACAATATCCTTCGGGACTCCATGATGCTTTAAGACGTGGGCGAAGTAAAGTCGCCCTGCTTCTTGTGCCGTTGTCGTCTCCTTGGTGGGGATGAAATGGCCCATTTTACTGAACCTATCCACCACCACCATGATTGCATCGAATCCTTTTGACAGCGGCATAGCAGTCATGAAATCCATTGAGACGCTTTCCCAAGTCCCATCTGGAATCGGCAAGGGTTGTAACAGCCTCGCTTGCTTTTTGTACTCGCTCCGGTTTTGTTGGCATGTGGTGCATGTCTTGACATACTCCTCTGCCTCCTCCCTCAGTTTGGGCCAGAAATACTCTTTCTTCAAGAGTGCCGAAGTGCGCTTAGCTCCGCCGTGGCCCGCAAGCGGGCTATCATGGCATTCTCTCAAGAGGCTATCTCTGATCCCTCCCTTCGGCACGTAGAGACGCTTTTGCTTATACCGGAGCAGTCCATTTTGCAAGTGGAACTGCGATTTCACCCCCATCCTCAAGTCCTGCATCACGGACTTCGCCAGCTCATCCTTTTGGCAAGCCTTCCGGATCTTCCTTTGGAGCGCCGTCTCGCCCCTGTACACCAACAAAAGCTGTTGCTTTCTACTTAAGGCATCGGCCACCACGTTGTCCCGTCCCGGTTTGTACTGGATATCCACGTTGAACACCGCCAAAGTATCTTGCCACCTAAGTTGTTTTGGGGACCACTTGGGCTGCGTGGCAAAATACTTCACCGTGACATTGTCCGTGAACACCTTCACTGGGTTGGAACCAACATAGTGGTGCCAAAGCTCAAGACAGTGCACCACCGCCTTCATCTCTTTCTAGTGCATCGGCCACCGTCGCTCCACTTCATTCAGTTTCTTACTTTTGTAAGCCACTGGGCGTCCATCTTGCATCAGTACACCCCCAATCGCGAAGTCCGACGCATCTGTATGAATCTCGAACGGATGATCGAACTCCGGGATTTTCAAGACTGGAGCTTCCGGCATCCGCTGCTTCAATTCAGCAAAGGCTTGGCCACAAAAGGTGTTCCATGCCCAGACTTTGGATTTACACAGAAAGTCTGACAGTGGCCCCGCGATCTTGGCGAAATTTCTCACATACTTCCGGTAGTAGGGGGGGGGCTGCTATTTCATGAGCCATGAGCCATGAGCGGCATGAGCCATGAGCAGAGTCGTAAGTGTGGAAAAAAACATGAGCAGCACTATTTTCCGGAAATGAGTGTCCGGGAATAGGGTTTAGGGTGCCACGGTCATAGGGGGAGAAGGACCTCCCGATGAAGGAGGTTCGGCAATGTTATTTAGAATTATATATTGAAAGGCAATGTTTCGCGAATGGTAGGGTGGTACTGCTCTGTACAATGGGGGCCCATTTCAGCCTACCAGCCACTTGCAAAATCCACCCACACTCCCAATCCCAAACGAAATGAGCAATGACGCATTCTCGGAACGATGGACACAGAATAGAATAAAAAGAGGGCACAATGAGGTTTATATTGATCCACATGAAATTGCATTTGAAGCACGTCTACTGTGCTGATGTGCAATCAAATCTTTAGCCCTGTGCCTACTTAATACAAGTCATGTTGTCAATGGGACTTCGACTGCTCTCAGAACTAGCTCATGAGTCATGGGGCTCCTCCATGTAAAGTCGATTGCAGCCGTTGTACCGCCCCTAGTGATGTTCACCACAATGTCCTGCCCTTCAATCATACCACCATCGAATATGGAAATCTTCACGTTTTCGTCGTCCACACCAATGCGAATGTCCCCATACAATGGAGAAGAGGAGCGCACTCCTTGAGGAGAATAGGTCTCTCCGATGGAGTCCACCCACGTCCAGTGGCAGCAGTTCCACCGCAACAGCATAGCAGTGCGCCTTCTTCTGCATGGGTGACCGTCGTAGCTGGGAAAATCGGAATCGAGGATGCGCAGGAGCCACGGACTCCTCAGACCAAGATCGTCACCCCGCTCGAAGGCGTAGTGGCCTAGGATATACTCAAAAGCCACCAATGTTTCCACAATCGAACCAGTATCTTCTCTGTAATCTGTGTACCAGATAACAATGTCTCCCGATGTGGCCGAATACATTGCATAATCGATGCCTCCAAATGGGCAATCGTCCCGGTTCCGGAAGCACGGCATCCTTGCAAAGGAGGACCTGAGGACGACTTGGATGCAGATGACAATGACCTTGCGGACAGCTACGAAGCCCTTAGATTTTGGAAATGATGCGAAGCGGAAGAGCAGTCCGGCCTCCAATAATGGAGCATTTGGGTCCCACGTACCCACCGACGGAGGTGGAACGTGTTCATCACGCCGGCGGTGGATGAACCCATACATCTTTCTCATCAACAAGTTATAGTTTGAGATCTGCCACCGAAGTCCATCCCCCCGGATGGAAATTTGGCGCCGCATTTACATCGACGAGGGGATGGACTTCGTCGTGTCCAGTGGCTATCGGCCCACCTGGCAGTGAGTGCCCATAGTTTGCATGGCAGGGTAGGAAACTGAAATGACTACATTCATGAACCTCATCCATCACAGCCGCCTTGCGTGCCAACTCCCTTTGAACCTCGAGCACATCCCACGTGTGCCATGGATGTCTACACCCCGTGGTCCTCACCGGCTCGCCCCCACTCGCTGCCTGTACCGTCTCGGTAGGCAGAGAGACCGTCAGGGGAAGTGCACTCCGCACTCTACGTTGCTCAGCCATAGCCAAGCTGATAATCCAGGTCAAGCAATTGAGATCCATTGCTTGCCCCAAAACCTGACGATGTGATGCCTCAGAAAGAGAAGGCACTGTCGTGATCCCAGTGGAAAAACCCATAGCTCGCTCTTGCTCATCGGCATGTTTCACTAACTGCTGCAACTGAGCATCCCACAGGAGGCCAGGTCCACTATCCCGGAAAGCATGCGATCTGGGAAGTTGAACAGTGTAGGTAGTGCTGCTCGTGGTTGACCCACCTTGTTGACCATTGCCAAAGCCGAACGGTCATTGTGTCTTACATGCTGAGACTGCCTCCATGTGTCCAAAATGCTATCCAATGTAAGGTGTGCTGGCCGCTGCACCCCATCAAATGCACGCTTGAGCAATGTGGGTGGCATCAAGTTAGTCCACCATAACCGTGGACGATGAGCCCGTGACCCCACTGTAGCTGCATCCAGCAACACTGCTGACCCAAGCCATGACCGGACTTGATGCACACTGGCCATCACCCTGGCCGAGAATCGCCCATCAATGGCATATTCTCCAAGATATATGCTGGAGATACAACTTGATGAAGCTGTAAGTGACGCAAAACCCGCACCATCTCCCAAAACAGACCCGACCTCGAGTCTCGCAATCCATTGCCATGTCCGGCTGATGAATGCCCTTGGCAGGGCAACCTGCCACTACCAGATCAATGGAGCCAACCCGCTCCAAATCTTGCGCCCCAGCAACGAAATGTCTGTTGGCAAGGCCTGCTGATATCCACGAATTGCAGACACCAGCAACAACTCAGGGGTACTGCTACACCAACTGAGCAACATGGCGTAGGGAGACACGTCGGTAGTCTCATCCCTCTCCACATACAGGTAACGCCGAACTCGTACTCCTGCCTGTAGAGCAGCAGCAAATCCGGTGCTGAACGCAAACAAATCCAGAAGGCAAATGTCACACGATCGGTGTGGTGTCCAATGGTGACAACTGAGGTGGTCCTGGTGCAATCCCCGCACTGTCCTCCTCTCCTGACAATACAAAAGCCTCTACCCAGGCTTGTTGCACACGACAATCAATAATCCGCTGCAAATCCTTGCTCGAGCCCCACAATGGAGTGTGAGCAACCATGGCAGGCAACTCCGCCATACCATACATGTCATCCTGCTCTCCCAGAGGTGACACATCCTCTGAATGAGTGTTGCCATCCAACAACTCTCTAGGCCAAGTCACTGCAGCTGTGAATGCTGCCAGTGTTGGCATCTTGTCTCGCTGGGCAACCGCAACTCCTCCTATGAACGTCACAGGGAGCTGCACATGCCGGCCTTCCCCTGACTGCCATGGAGGAGTTTAGGGTTTAGGGTCTATCCAGGCCTATAGGAAGCTAACTCCTCCCAAAAATCTAGGGTGAAGCCCATGGGGTAATAACACTGCCCCCACCAACAAGGACATCGTACGAGACCGCGTCTGTCACAATGGCCTTGGCTCTCATCATTGAAACATCGTAGGATGATCCAGCTATAGTCTGATAGCCAACTCAACTCTGCCGCGTCTAAGTGTTCCACCCAGTCTGTTTGGTCTGCCGACACGTAATTCCGCAAGATCTGCTTCACTACGGAATTCACTCTTTCCGTTTGGCCGTCGGTCGTAGGTCGGAAGGCGGTGCTCATCTTCAGCCTCGTCCCCATCTTCTTCCAAAGTGCCCTCCAAAATTTACTCGTAAAACTTTGGATCGCGGTCCGAGACAATATCCTTCGGGACTCCATGATGCTTTAAGACGTGGGCGAAGTAAAGTCGCCTGCTTCTTGTGCCGTTGTCGTCTCCTTGGTGGGGATGAAATGGCCCATTTTACTGAACCTATCCACCACCACCATGATTGCATCGAATCCTTTGACAGCGGCATAGCAGTCATGAAATCCATTGAGACGCTTTCCCAAGTCCCATCTGGAATCGGCAAGGGTTGTAACAGCCTCGCTTGCTTTTTGTACTCGCTCCGGTTTGTTGGCATGTGGTGCATGTCTTGACATACTCCTCTGCCTCCTCCCTCAGTTTGGGCCAGAAATACTCTTTCTTCAAGAGTGCCGAAGTGCGCTTAGCTCCGCCGTGGCCCGCAAGCGGGCTATCATGGCATTCTCTCAAGAGGCTATCTCTGATCCCTCCCTTCGGCACGTAGAGACGCTTTTGCTTATACCGGGCAGGTCCATTTTGCAAGTGGAACTGCGATTTCACCCCATCCTCAAGTCCTGCATCACGGACTTCGCCAGCTCATCCTTTTGGCAAGCCTTCCGGATCTTCCTTTGGAGCGCCGTCTCGCCCCTGTACACCAACAAAAGCTGTTGCTTTCTACTTAAGGATCGGCCACCACGTTGTCCCGTCCCGGTTTGTACTGGAATCCACGTTGAAACACCGCCAAAGTATCTTGCCACCTAAGTTGTTTGGGGACCACTTGGGCTGCGTGGCAAAATACTTCACCGTGACATTGTCCGTGAACACCTTCACTGGGTTGGAAACAACATAGTGGTGCCAAAGCTCAAGACAGTGCACCACCGCCTTCATCTCTTTCTAGTGCATCGGCCACCGTCGCTCCACTTCATTCAGTTTCTTACTTTTGTAAGCCACTGGGCGTCCATCTTGCATCAGTACACCCCCAATCGCGAAGTCCGACGCATCTGTATGAATCTCGAACGGATGATCGAACTCCGGGATTTCAAGACTGGAGCTTCCGGCATCCGCTGCTTCAATTCAGCAAAGGCTTGGCCACAAAAGGTGTTCCATGCCCAGACTTTGGATTTACAACAGAACGTCTGACAGTGGCCCCGCGATCTTGGCGAAATTTCTCACATACTTCCGGTAGTAGGAGGGGGGGCTGCTATTTCATGAGCCATGAGCCATGAGCGGCATGAGCCATGAGCAGAGTCGTAAGTGTGGAAAAAAACATGAGCAGCACTATTTTCCGGAAATGAGTGTCCGCGGGAATAGGGTTTAGGGTGCCACGGTCATAGGGGGAGAAGGACCTCCCGATGAAGGAGGTTCGGCAATGTTATTTAGAATTATATATTGAAAGGCAATGTTTCGCGAATGGTAGGGTGGTACTGCTCTGTACAATGGGGGCCCATTTCAGCCTACCAGCCACTTGCAAAATCCACCCACACTCCCAATCCCAAACGAAATGAGCAATGACGCATTCTCGGAACGATGGACACAGAATAGAATAAAAAGAGGGCACAATGAGGTTTATATTGATCCACATGAATTGCATTTGAAGCACGTCTACTGTGCTGATTGTGCAATCAAATCTTTAGCCCTGTGCCTACTTAATACAAGTCATGTTGTCAATGGGACTTCGACTGCTCTCAGAACTAGCTCATGAGTCATGGGGCTCCTCCATGTAAAGTCGATTGCAGCCGTTGTACCGCCCCTAGTGATGTTCACCACAATGTCCTGCCCTTCAATCATACCACCATCGAATATGGAAATCTTCACGTTTTCGTCGTCCACACCAATGCGAATGTCCCCATACAATGGAGAAGAGGAGCGCACTCCTTGAGGAGAATAGGTCTCTCCGATGGAGTCCACCCACGTCCAGTGGCAGCAGTTCCACCGCAACAGCATAGCAGTGCGCCTTCTTCTGCATGGGTGACCGTCGTAGCTGGGAAAATCGGAATCGAGGATGCGCAGGAGCCACGGACTCCTCAGACCAAGATCGTCACCCCGCTCGAAGGCGTAGTGGCCTAGGATATACTCAAAAGCCACCAATGTTTCCACAATCGAACCAGTATCTTCTCTGTAATCTGTGTACCAGATAACAATGTCTCCCGATGTGGCCGAATACATTGCATAATCGATGCCTCCAAATGGGCAATCGTCCCGGTTCCGGAAGCACGGCATCCTTGCAAAGGAGGACCTGAGGACGACTTGGATGCAGATGACAATGACCTTGCGGACAGCTACGAAGCCCTTAGATTTTGGAAATGATGCGAAGCGGAAGAGCAGTCCGGCCTCCAATAATGGAGCATTTGGGTCCCACGTACCCACCGACGGAGGTGGAACGTGTTCATCACGCCGGCGGTGGATGAACCCATACATCTTTCTCATCAACAAGTTATAGTTTGAGATCTGCCACCGAAGTCCATCCCCCCGGATGGAAATTTGGCGCCGCATTTACATCGACGAGGGGATGGACTTCGTCGTGTCCAGTGGCTATCGGCCCACCTGGCAGTGAGTGCCCATAGTTTGCATGGCAGGGTAGGAAACTGAAACGGCTACATTCATGAAGCAGCCAATCTTCATCGGTCCAGGATCCTGTAGGGGGGAAATTTAAATGTGCCCTGGAGTGTTTGTGAGAAATTGCAGCGTTAGCTTGAACTTTTTCCAGCCACCGCGCTGCTCCTCCTCCATCCGGGAGCTGCTGTCATTAAGCGTACTCCGCTACTCTTTTTCAAGGATGTCGTGCCGCCGAAATCCAGCCGACTGCCCTTATCATGGCCACGATTATGCTATGTTCAAACCAGAATCAGGAGACATCATTGTCTAGCTCTCTGTTTTCACAAACGCTGCTGGAATCAAGCAAGAGTCTTTGCGCGCAATGGAGTATCTGGAGGGCTATTACCGCTTTGAGCAAGGTGAGGGCGAGGGTCAATGCGGTCCGTGGGTCCTGAAAATTGTTGACCTCGATATACCAAGCTGGAAAGGGATGCCGGACAGATCACGCACGGCCTCGCTTTGGCGCTGGAACTGCTGCCAGTGGACCAGGGAGGACGGCACCGGGGAAAACTATATACGTGCAGATCACTCCGCTCTTCCAGTGTATGGAGACATTCGGCTGAGTTGCGAAGACGAATCGCACGGGCACATGAGGCCCACAGTGACCTTGTCAATGTATGCTGGTGGTATCATTGATGGACATGACATTGTCGTCGGCTCCAGCAAGGGCAGCAGAACGACCGAATTGCAGTTTACCTCGAGGTGCCGCAGCAGTGATGAGCTTGTTTTGAGGGGTATCGAAGTTCCGTCGACTTGGTGAAGCCCATGTAGAAGGAGGAAGGGCTTAGTTTTGTCTGCAGTTGGTAAATGTGAGACATCGTGTCCGATCAATAAACCCATCGTACCTCACTTCTGTACGATTGTGTTTCATTGTGTTGAATAACTGTCGGAATTGGCCCACTGTTTACAATTTGATGTCTCATTTCTACAATGTGTCTGTCCGGATGAATATAGCAGAGTAACCGGTATGTGAGTCATGTGTCAAGAATATACCAGAGTAACGCCATGTCGGACATTGAAATGCGGCACCGCATTTCCATGTCGGGCATCGAAATGCGGCACCGCATTTCCATATCGGACATTGGAATGCGGTGGTGCATTTCCATGTCGGCATCGAAATGCGGCACCGCATTTCCATGTGGGACAAGGAAATGCGGTGCATCATTTCCGTCCAGGTACACGAAATACCAACACGGGTCTATAAATTGGACAGACAACGAGGTTGGCATTGCAAATGCGGCGACGCATTTCCAGCTTGGCAATGGAAACTTCTTTTTGGACAAGGGAATGCGGTGCCGCATTTCCGTCCAACACTTCGAAAAGTGTGACATTTCCGACCAGCGCGATGGAATGCGTTACCGCATTTCCGTGAGAGGGTCTGCAAATGGACAAATTGCGATGTCCGTTCTGGAAATGCGGCGCCGCATTTCCATGTCCGTCATCGACTTTTTTTTTACAATGGAATGCGGTGCCAATTTTTGCTGATGGGCCTGTAGTTCGAACAACGACCATCCCCAATATGGAAATGCGGCACCGCATTTTCAATTCCGCCATCTCGACCTCCTTGTTCGACCTCTGTAAGCGTGGTGGCATCCATGCAATGAGCAGGAGAGGCCAAAACTGGCGTGTGGACAAAGGAAATTTTGGAAATGCGGTACCGCATTTCCAATCGGCCGATTACTTTTTACTATGCCAACATTGAAATGGAAAATTTAGTCCCTCCCCTGTTTTGGAAATGCGGTGCCGCATTTCCAAAAGAGGTTCTTAGAGTTGCCAAAATTTTGGAAATGCGGTGCCCCATTTCTGATTTTGGGAGCGTCGTGGTTTGAGCGATTGTGTGGCTGGAATGCACACTGGAGAGGGGTCACGAATGTCTGGCAGAATTTCCTTTATATACTCTGGAAGAGAATTTACATTTACAGAGACTTCATTAAAATTCTATTAATCTTGAAAATCATCCGAATCCTCATCCTGTTCTAGACTGTCCTGCTCCGCCTCCACCCCCTCAGTGCCTTTCTCATCTCCAGCGGACTGCTCGTTGGCCAGGCTTTCGAAAATCCCATCTTCCCCTTGCGGAACTGTCCATCTCAGCTCTGTTGGGTCGTCTTCCTCCCTGTCTGCGTCGCTCTCATCCGCTGAATCACATATGTACTTTCGTACCCGTCTACCTGTCTGAGCTGCTGCCAACTCTTTCCTTATCCTTCTGTCCTCCCTAGCCCTCTCCAAAATCTGCTCTACTTTACTGGGATTCTCACTTCTTCTAATCGCTGTATTTGCGAGTTTAGCTGCATAACTAGGAAGGGAGTAGTCCCTCACCGGCTCGTCATGAAGTCGGCCCTCGCAAAGAACGGGACATTCTTCCTGGCAGGAAGTGTAGGCCCTACATGTTTCGACCCGGACCCTGCAATCCTGCACATGACAATCATCAACGAGACTAATGAGAACCACAGTCGGGAAATTCGTTTGACAAAATGACCAAGAAGGCTTTGCAAACTTACAATGTTTGCACTCACTCGTATTCCGGGTTCTCCTCCGCATCAATGTCCACTGTGTCTTCCTCGGACTCCGACGAATCCGAGGAGACTTCCGCTCTTTCGGGAGCCTTAACATTCCGTTGCAGCCCTTCCAGATGGGATCCCCACACGGATGAATCCTCCTCGTAGGCAAAGAGGTGCCGGTCGGAAAACCGCCCAGCCCACATTGAGGCACCTGTTACAATGCCATCCACACATTACCACATGGCGCTTCAGATGTTGCGAACTACATCCTAACGAGAATTTGCAGAACAGCATAGATCAAGATTCTGCATACCTGTCCCACAGATGAGGTCGAGCACTGTGCCCTCCACGTCTGTGCATGTCTCCATAATTGTCTGAATGAAGGCAGGGCTCCGAGTCCGTGAGTACCGCAGGGGTTCCGTTGAAGTGAGGCTATGAGGGAGAAGTTCCTTGGGAACGTTGTTGAACAGAACGTCGTAATCGAGGGGGTCGCAGTTCGGGTCAACCTTTCCTCCCTCCTTCCGGAAAGCAAAGGTGGATTTCTCCTTCACAAAGCAGTATGCATCGAACTGCTTCGTCTGCATACACAGGGGGGAACGATTAGAAACCGAATGCGGCACCGCATTTGAAAACACCCAAGCAAATGAATGGACGAGTGCCAGTGTCGTAATCACCTTCTTCCCTTCCGACCAAAGGCCCAGTGTGTTGATGCACGTCCACTTCTTTTTCAGAATCGGGACGGCGCTCTTGCGGGTCCACTTCGCAATTCCTGTCTGAGTGTTTTTTCCTCTGCTCGCCAGGACAACCACACAGCCTCTGTCGTCCAACACCATGCGGGCAAGCCCGAATCCTTTCTTCCAAAAGTCCTCCGAGTACCTGTTCCAAGATGGCAAAGCTTGCAGTCCTTCCACAGGCTCTCCGTCCGGAATATCCAAGATGATCATATCGCAAGACCACTCGGTGGCATTTCCGCCCCTCCTACAATCCTTGTCTGCACACACCCTCTCAAAGAACGAGACCATATTCTGAAATCCTGGGGTGTCGGAAGGCTCTTCGGCAGTCGCCTTCTTCAGTGCTCTGCCCTTCAGACCCTCCATGGTCTTCATGTATGCCAACTTGGCTGCCCGTCCATCCAAAGCCGCCAAGAAACTCTCATTTACACACTGGACTACTGTTTCGGGAGCCACTTTCGGCCTCTTCATTTCCACCGGCTCGAAAGGGTGCCCCCCTGGGGGGTTGAAGAGTGCCTTCTTTGCCGAGCCAGTTCTCGTGCCTCTCGTGACAACGGTGGGCACAGGGGAGGCAGCCTGCGTTTGGGGGGTGGGCTGGTTGCAAAGTCTCCATCGGAGTCCTCTTCCTCACCCTCTTCCTGAACAGGCTGTTTCTGCTTCTTCGTTTTGGCGGGTGTCACAACAGCTGCTCCTTGCTGGCGAGTCCTCTTCTTCGACCCCTTCTGTTGGGCCTGCACAGCTGCATCCACCGTCTTTTGTGCCATCTCAGCTGCCTTTCTGGATTCTTCCAGAGCAGCAGATTCCTTTGCCGACTTTGGCCCAGCAGGGACACGTCTTTCCTTTCTCTTCTCTTCTGCCAAGGCGTGCAGATCTTTCTCAGACTCGTCAACAATACCGCCAGACATGTCCAGGTACCACGGGCATCCAACGAGATGCGCGGGATGCCATTGTTTCTGCATCTCGGGTGTGTAGACACAGCTTGGGCCCGCCACGGTCCAAGCCATGAAGAACGGGGGCTCTTGAGCCAGGGCCCCTGTCTGAAGGAGCACGTATTTCATATACCTGCAAGGCAGTCAGCATGCGTGAGCAAAAGTTGAGACCAACCTACTCGCAGAGTGCCACCGAAAACATAAAATGCGAATGCGGTGCCGCATTTCCGAGACAAACCTCGTAACCAGGCTTCGCATACAAGGGCAGCTGTGCTTCACCTGTAAACAATTCGCATTGCAGCTTTCCCCGCTCCCTCCTGATGTGTAAACTCCACGCTCCTTCTTGCTGTCTGTAGCTCTCTGGCGAAAAGGTTGTCCTTGTACGCACATCTGAAACGTGTCACGTAGTCTTCCAATGTCTGTGTTCCATCCCATTTGACGTACAAGCCGAACGAATTTGTGTGCATTACGACTTGCTCCTTCGCATTCGACATTACCTGCGATTCCCAAATGCATTGTCACGTAGCAGTTCAGGGAATTCATTTCAGAAAAGCAAATCTGGGGAAGTACCTTGAATTACCTGGAACCACCAAGTCATACGGTTGAGCCACACATCCACTGCAGGGTCGGAAACTTCCAGTGGAAAAGACCACATTGTCCTTATGCTCTCGGATGCATTCCAGATCGACAGCCACCGTGTCTGCCATTTCCGATCCAATGTCAGGAGCTGGAAGAGAGTGGCTATTGCTAGGAAGGAACTTCAGTGCATTGAAACCTCACCTTCTCTTTCGCCTCCACACATGCCGTTGAGAGGTGATGCAGTTTCTCCAATTGCATGGTCGGCTGCATGGCCCGAGAATAGTGTTTTGCAATCTCGGGGATGAAGTCCTTTCCAAGTGCCGGATCTGCAATTGCCACCAGCTTCACAAGCTTTGACTTGTATTTGGTTCTGGACTTGACACCGGCTTCCTTCAAGTGCTCAGTCAATGACTGCAACGTTTTCACCTGCCCCTCACTTTCCATGAAGAAGCGTTTGGCATGGGCCAAATCCAGCTTGATGTTTGACTGCCAACAAAAACATGCAGAAGCGTTACATTCGATTCATGTGGAAACATTACTGAAAATTGGGGAAGGATGAGCAGAGGGAAATTGGAGGACGACTTACTTCGTATATCACCTCCACCATTCCATCCATAGTGAGACGATACCATGTCCGGTCTGTTTTTGCAACGGCTTTCTGAATGAGCTCGGGCTCCAGCATTTCCGCAAACATCTGCGGATCAGTGAGACCAGTTTTCCTCACCCTGTACAGCATATGTGCCATGTGGGTATGCACGTACGCATTCTCAGTGACCCTGCAAGGCACACTCTCCAGTTCAGTACACGGAAGCACGGAAACAAACCAGAATGGAAACCGAAATGCGGCACCGCATTTCGAACGTGCTAGGGAGGGTATGAGTATCTTACGAGTTGAGGTCCGCCATGGCATTCTTGAGCAGGGAGGAGTCTGCCGCCTTCACCTTGAGGATGACACACTCCACCATGTAATGCCAGCCAATGTGCTTGGCATGGTTCTGCTTGATGTACTCCCACCAGGCGAGAAGTCGGTGATTCCCGTCCCACACAAAGAACATTTTACCCGACATATGGCCGAAGTCTGGATCACCCTTCAGCGTCGCCTCGAATTCGTCGTTGCGAGTGTGCCAGTGGGTATCCCACGTTGACAATTCATCGGCAGTGGGTCCACGAGTTTCGCCGTCCTCATTCTCAATGGAAACGTAAAACGCTGCCGATCCCAGACGGTACCCTTCTCGAAATGCGAACTTGAGCTTATCCACATCTCCGGGAAGGGCCTGCCTGACGATGGGAAGGGAGACCATGCGACAGAGTGGGATTCGAAGAGTCCGCTGGAATACCCTGCTGCCCAGAACTCTGCCAATGCTACTGTGTGTCTCCTCCAACATTTTATCCGCTGCACTTTTGAAATCCTCCGGAGACATGTCTGTAGGTGCCGGTAGTGGCTGAGCAGCTGGAGCATCCTCAACTGGAGCTGCACTCTGGGGCCTGTCTGCGGGCAATTCTGCCATTGCAGAGGCCTCCTCCGGGCCTGCTTGCTCATCGGTGGTGAGGTCTTGCTGCGAACGTTGAGCGGCAGCACCCTCCTCCGGTACCAAATCGAGATCAACGGTCGATCCCATTGCCTTCGCTGCAGCAGAGTCGGCCCCAACATCTGCAGGCGGGAAATCCTCCAGGAACTGAGCTTCAGCTCGTGGAAGCGGTTTTGCGGGAGATTGTTCGGCCGTCGCCCTGATTGCCTTCTGCTTCCTCATCCTTGCAGGTGAAGGTGTCTGCTGCAATTGAATCTGTCTTTTACCCTGCTGCTTCATTCGCGTTGGGGGGGGTGAATCGGCCTGAGCCGGTTCAGAAGCCAGTAGAGGGACGGGCTGCTTCTTCTTCGACTTTGCTGGAGAAGGGCCCGACCCCTGCTGGCGATTCTCCATGACCGAAGAACGCGAGTCGATCTCTGGGGCTTTGAACTTGCCCTTCGAAGCCGCGTCTTTGAATCGCACAGGGCTAGGCCCGGCAGGAATACCCGCGCTCGGGGATCGGGTGGGTGTACGTGCTGCAGCTAGCTCCTCGGACTCTTCCTGCGGCTCTTCGGATTCCTGCGATCCCTCCAGCACGTCCACCTTTCCTGTTAGGCATGCAAACATGTTCTGCATTCAAGTCTCCTAGCATTCAGTCTAAGAATTACAGAAGCAAAATGGGGGGTTCGGTGCTCGATCAGCTGCGCGCAGCCCGATCGCATGGAGCTCTCACTGGTGGCTGGGTTGCCTGAGTGGCCTGCTGCTCGGAGATGGCAATCTCCTCCTGTAGACGCATCTGCTTCCTCCCCTTCGGCATTGGCCTACGTCCGAAGTATAATTTCCGGAGCTTGCGACGAGGTCTCCTGTCTGGTGCACGAACTCCCCCCTCTCAGGTTCGAGCATAAGAAGAACAGAGAGAGGGAAAAGGGGCAAAGAGTGCAGATGGAAAGGGCGCGAGAGGGGTGACTGAGGAGACACGACAAAAGTAGATGAAACGGCGGTGATGCACCACTTGGGTTCGAAAGGGTTGGACGAAAGTGTCTCCTCGTGGACTTTGCGTCATTACGAAATTCGAATCGTTCAGGGTACGCCTGCCGTCCGAAAAACAAACATCATTATCCAACGGTCAGGCCGCGCCGCCTCATGCCCCTTCAGTCAGATAGAGTGCCGACATGTGCAGCAATTCCGTTGCTCCACGTGTTCACATTTCAAGGCATTTCCGTCCCAGCGTCTGATGAGTTGGAGCGAAAATGCGAATGCGGCGCCGCATTTCCGTTAAGTACCATCACGAAGCTACACATCCGTACTTGTTGGAAGAAAATGCGGCACCGCATTTCCGTTCCACCTTCACATACCTTAGTTGTTGAACGGAAATACGGTGCCGCATTTCCGTCCCACAGCTCCATGTATGAGATTCAAAAGGGAAATGCGGCGCCGCATTTCCGTTCTGGAATGTCGAAAGGTGCGATTCGGACGGGAATGAGGCACAACATTTCAGTTCCCGTGGTTCATGATTTTCAATGTGAACGGAAATGCGGTACCGCATTTCCGTTCCCCCTTCACATACGTTAGTTGATGAATGGAAATGCCGTGCCACATTTCCGTTCGGGAAAGTATAGAGGTCTCACCTGGACAGAAATGCGGTGCCGCATTTCCGGTCTGGAAAGTTTGAAGGTCTCACATGGATGGAAATGCGGCAACACATTTCCGTAGCACAGCTCCAGGCCCCATATACAAAACGGAAATGCGGCGCCGCATTTCCGTTCTAGAATGTCGGAAGGTGCGACTCGGACGGAAATGCGGTGCCGCATTTCTGTTCCCGTTGCGCACGATTTTCAGTCAGAACGGAAATGCGGTACCGCATTTCCGTTCTGTAGAGTATTAACGTCTGACGCTGGCGGAAATGATGTGCCGCATTTTCGTTCCACAGCTCCATGCCTCACATACAAAACGGAAATGCGGCGCCGCATTTCCGTTTTGGAATGTCGGAAGGTGCGACTCCGACGGAAATGCGGTACCGCATTTCAGTTCCGATGTTTCAGGATATTTCATCAGAACGGAAATGCGGTGCCGCATTTCCGTTCTGGAATGTTGGGAGGTGCGACTCGGATGGAAATGCGCTGCCGCATTTCAGTTCCGATGGTTCACGATTTTCAGTCAGAACGGAAATGCGGTACCGCATTTCCGTTCTGGATAGTATGAATGTCTCAAGCGGTCGGAATTGCGCTGTATGAAGCGGTCGGAATCGCACTCGGCTCCATGCATCAGATACAAAATGGAAATGCGGCGCCGCATTTCCGTTCTAGAATGTCGGAAAGTGCGACTCGGACAGAAATGCGGTACCGCATTTCCGTTATGGAGAGTATGAATGTCTTTTAAGGACGGAAATGTGCTGCAGCATTTCTATCCCTCAGCTCCATGCATCAGATACAAAATGGAAATGCGGCGCCGCATTTCCGTTCTGGAATGTCGAAAAGTGCGACTCGGACGGAAATGCGGTGCCGCATTTCTGTTCCCGTTGTTCATAATTCTCAATCAGAACGGAAATGCGGTACCGCATTTCCGTTCCACCTTCACATACCGTGCTTGCTGGATGGAAATGCGTTACCGCATTTCCGTTCTGGAGAGTATAAAGGTTTCCCCCGGACGGAAACTCGGTGCCGCATTTCCGTCGCTCTGGTGCATGACCAAGAAGCAAACGGAAATGCGGCGCCGTATTTCCGTCCACCAGCAATCGAAAGAATCACTCGGGACGGGAAATCTGGAACCTGAATGGGTTGCATTGTTCCGAAACAACATTGCGGCCAGTCTTGATGAGCACAACTTGGTTGTCTGACCGTTTTAACTAACAGTCCTGGCACTTGTCAGTGCGAACGTTCCTGTCTGCACCGAGAATACTGCTGGATCCACCCTCAGGAGAAACTGTCAGGAGATGTTATTTCGTCGCCGAATCGGCCATCATTGTCATACTTACTGGCTATGGAATCAAACCTCCCACCTTCATGCATGTAGCTTGAAACAATACTTTCCACTTCAATGTGCGACTTCCAATCGTCGATGGACTCCGCAGATCCACTTAGATGGTGCCTGTGAGCCTTGGTCTGTCGCTATACTGAACCTCGCACTTGCCAACTCCGTGCGGTGTTCGATGGCTCCGAATTCCTACGCTATAGTTTGCTGTCCTCCGCAACTTGGGAGAGCCTGGATCCCAAACGAGGGAGGACTTTGCAGAGTGACTGAAACTTACCTTTGTTCCAAATTCAAGCTCAAACCGGGCACAGTTTATTTGGAAGAAGAAAGGAAGGATGTTCCTGGACAGGTTGACGAGACCATTGTCGTGCTAGGTAACGACGGAGGTTGCGGAATCGAATGGCACGTTCCCCCATCAGACACCATCCTGTACCGAGCTGTGGGAATGCCCATTCCCTTTCCGAATCAGTCGCTGCCCACACCATCCACAAAGGAGTCCGGAAACCGAGAGGCGGCCACTGCCAACAGAGAGGTATGCAACGATAATCATTCCCGACCTGGACCGTCAAGACCCTCCATAGCTTCTCGTGTGGACGTATTCGACATTTCCGACGAGGAAGATGATTGCATTGAGGTACCCATGTCCTCCACACGGTCGTTCAAATCCGGCATGGACGTCTCTGTAGGTGCTACGATGTGCCCTCGAGCATAACTCCAACCCGGTCCATTGTGCAGCTCCTACGACAACATCACCTCGATGGTTCTCGCTCCGAGCTGGCTGCTCTCGACTATGCCAAATTCCCAGTCAGAAAGGTAACGTTTCTGCCTCCCGAAGTCGATGGCAATGTCATCTTCGAGTTTCCACCTGTTTCTTCGTCAAACAAAGCCTCCGGGATGTTAACAGACATGGATCGAAAGCATGACGGACACCCCTGGTGTGTGACGAAGACCAGTAGCACGAAAATTGCTGATGGTGTTCGTGTACGATATGTCCTCTGTGCGGGGAAGCTGAGGTGCCTCAATCCCACCTGCTTCCACTTTCTCTCCAAAGGAGGGCGGAGAAACGAGACGGATTGGACTGGCACAACGCATCATCCATTCATTGTCTCCAGCCAAGCTCCTGCGGGTTCTTTCAAGTGTGCACATTGCAAAGAACCACCGACGTGCATGTCCATGTGCAGAGCCAAGCAATATTACGTTATCCATTTGCTCCCGGACTTGACTAGAGCTTGCATACACGTTGGGGTCCACTGCCACCCCTTGGCGAGAGGCAACATGCGTGAGGCTGTGCAGGAAGCACACGACATCATAAAAGAGGAGGTGAAATTGAGCCCCGGAGCCAGACCAAAGCAGATTCAGCTGAAGGCAGCCCACAAGATTGCTCTTGGCAAAATCATGTCTGAAGATGGTTCCGACCGAGAGCCCTTGACCGAAGACGAGATGCGTGACCTCTTGGAGTCCGTCTCGCACGTTTGTAGTCCGAATGTGCGGAATCACATCGTATCTTGCAAGCAGGAGTTCGGCAGGGGTCGGACATGTACTCAATCCTGGAGGTGAAACGAATGACTGGATATGACTACATCCAAGGTAGCAGGTTTCCAGGGCAAGGCAGCGAATCCGATCGTTGTTACATTTTCAAAATGTCGACGTGTGGGCCTGGGAGTGGAGTCGACTTGGTCACTCGCATGACAACTGGAAACTTGTCGAATGCTTGGGTGATGTTTGATCACATCAAGCGAATTACAAACCATCAGTGGGTGACTATGGGTGCGCATGTTTATGACTATCACTCCAAGAGGCTCATGACGATTGCAATCTGCGAGATGAAAGGGGAGGACACACAGTCCGAGATGCATCTGTGGGAGGGCATAAACGAGCAGATGGCAAGGGCGGGATTGCCAGAGCCCAATTTCAGGGGATTCATGGCAGACAACGCTCAGGCCAACTGGGCAGCGGTGCGGCGTGTGTACGGTGAGGACCCCAATGTTCCAATGGAGGGGAAAGAGAGATCCTGTGGATTCCATTGGATGCAGAGTCTATCCCACTACACTACCAAATTTGTTGCTAGCTCATTCCAGGCTGAACACCGTGTCCTTTGTACGGCGTGGAAGGATGCACCCACATTTGATGACGCGGAGGTTAAGTTTGCTATCATCGAGGCTTGGTGGAACACGTCAGGTGCAGTGGAGACAACCAATCTGGGAGCATTGCACAGCTGGTTGGGGTGGTGGCATTTTCGGTATCGACAGTTCGGACAGTACATGCGGGAGGTAGGCTGCTGTCAATTTCGTTCATTTGTCTTTCTGTTACGGACATTTCGATTGGTCCCTCACCATTGTTTGTGTCCTTCTAGGAGCGGTGCTTGGATTCCGACACGGACATGCCGAACACGAATATGGCAGAATCGGTCCACTCCTCCTGGCGAGCGTCTTCTGCCGCACATCTGGTGGACGTAGTGACGGCCACAACGGAGGACATCGACAGAGCAATCATGCAGCAAGCCACGTACTACAAGTTCCTGAGCGGCAAACAATGGGGCTTTGGGCCGGACAGGGAGGAATTGTTGGTACGAACAGCTTCGAGGTCCAAGAATCCAGTGAAATGGGCGACAGCATTGCGAGAGAAGATCAAAGGGACGCCTCTGCACCGCAGAGGTGAACACCTAGAGGGGGACGTCCGGACTCGCCCTGTCAGGCGGAGGATTGAAGAGGAACCCGGGTGCGAAGAGGATTCCTGGAGATCCGACAGGAACATTCGGACAGCACCTCGAGGTCCCGTCATGTTGCCGCACAATGTGTCTTCCAGCAGTGGAAGCCCAAGAAATTCCAGATCGCCGTCGCCTTCAACCGGGGATTTCGTGCAAAAAATTCCCACCGCTCCCTTGCCCCAGATTCCGCCCGCTGTTATGCAGTATGGCCAAGCCATTGTGGAGACGACTGTGTCTGCCTCACAGTGGAGAATTGCTCGCACAAAGCCGTCGTTTCGAGGAAGGTGTTCCGCAATTCGTGTGGATACACGGCAACGTTGTTTAGAGATGATAAGGAGGAATCCAGATGGGGCTGTCCCTGCTCCTACTTTTACAGGAAGATTTGTCCATGCAAAGTTTGCGGAGGCGACAACCACCCAGTTCTGGTTCTGCAGGCACGACATTATGACTTGCGTGTATGGAAAACCCAAGTACGGCATACAAACAATGCCAGAGGCTCCCCCGGTGTGGCCGGTGGAACCAGGCTGCGATCTGAGTCAGGTTGAGGCCGACGCCCTTACCGCCGCAGGATTTCGGATGGTGCAGCGCACTGACGTCCCCAGAGAACCATTTCCGCTTCCACAGCCTCCACCACCGACCCCTGTGAGAGCAAGAACAATGGGACACGACAGCTCTAAGCATCCTACACACCGTTGGGGGAAACCGAAGAGGCGGCGACCTCCCTCAAAAGTGAACGAGACAAGGATGGGGAATGCACTTCGGATGAACTGTACAATCCAGAGCTCGACAGAAGTGCCCCCACCAGATTCGGGCGTGTGTATCAGATGGCCACGGCGGGCTCAGCTGTTCGCAATGAGGTGTACACCATCACCATTTCAGAATTACCCACCTGCAATTGCACCGACTTCCAGATCATGGCGAACAAGGGGGCATCATACTGCCCTTGCAAGCATTTGTACTACGTGTACCTAAAGAGACTCCGTTGTAATTCCACAACTCATCACTTCATACATGCACCAGGGTTGAGCCCCCAGGAGGTTCACACTCTTCTGAATATGGATCCAGGGGACCAGTGAGCTTGGCTTGCGGTCCCCATACAATGGTACGCCCATCCTTTTCGGATAGTAGAACTGTACTGCTGCCAGTACCTCAGACTCTGGCCACAGAAAGGTCCGACATATGTCTTGCCTACCAGTAACCTGTTTTGCTCGAACTAAGATATTACTATATCGTTCACTTGTTTCCACGTGCATGTATTTTTGTATGTTGGAGGGTTCATGTTTTTCTGCTTTCCGAAAACTTGCTTTCCTCATTCGACCTCCGACAAGGAAATGCGGCGCCGCATTTCCAAGTATCGTCGTAGGTACTGGTAGAGGCGGCCTTCGCCAACACCAAACCGCTCCGAAATTTCGCACGTGCGAACCCTAATGCGGCACCCTATTTCCCAGTTCAGTTGCAAACCTTTCCCGCCGAATACCCGAAGAAGACAGAATTGTGAAGTACTGCAGACTGTATTGGTGCAGACTCCATTGGTTCAATCGCGGCAAAAGGGTCAGCTTCATTCCAATGTTAAGGCATGTAAAACCGCGGAATACTCTATACAGGCCAGTATGCGACGTCCTTTTGCAGTGGTATACTGGATTTCCCGTTGCACGGTCACTTATTTCCATGAGCGGATCTAAAAAACCATGAGCGGACTTGTTACTGACGACATATCTTCGCCGCATTACATGATCTGGAACGTCCAAAAACGGCAAGGTCAAATAAAAAACTATTATTTTAATACTTGTTTAATCTGCCGCATTTCCAAATTTGGAGGAATCCGCTCATGAAATCCGCGTATCTTAGACTTCGGCTCACCGCTCATGCGGCTCATGCGGCTCATGGCTCATGGCTCATGGTTTCTGCTCATGAAATAGTAAACCTCCTCCAGCTGAGGTACTCACGGACCAAGGGAGAGAGTTCTTGGGGGAGTTTCAGGCTTTGTGTGATAAAGCTTTGATAGACCATCGTACCACTTCTCGGGATCATCCCGAGGCCGGTGGCTTGGCAGAGAGAGTGGTTCAAACAGTGAAGAAGGGTTTGCACAAGTATTGCTTGCAAAAGAGACACCAAGGAGATTGGGATCTTTATGTACCTTGGTTAGTCATGGGCTACAGGTTTAGCAAGCAAGCATCACTTGCCTCCTTCTCACCATATTTCCTTGTCTTTGGCCGAGAGCCGGATTTGTCTGCATCTATTCCCAGGGAGGCTGCAGTAGTCCTCAACCTTGATGATCCGGATGTGTGGACACAAGCATGTGCCCAGCACGCAAAGTTGGTTCAAGAGAGTCATGCCTATGGCTTTTGAGAACCTTGCTATTGCCCAACACCGAGACACATTGAGGTATGTCACTATACGTGGAGGGGGATATCGGCCAGGTGTTCGGCGTTTCCACCCTGGGGACTATATGTATCTGCAGCAAACAGCACCTACGACCTTGGATGTCACAGCAGGACGTGTGATTCTAAGGGTCAGGGAGGTGTTGCCTTCAGGAGTGTTGATTCTGGAGGGTCAAGATGGCATGGTATGGAAGGACCATGTGCGTAATTGTGCGCCATGTCACCTTCTACATGTGGATGGGTGGATAGATCCCAACCTTGCAGTGGTACCTGCAGGATTGCGTTGCATGTTATGTGGGCATGCTCGTGGTGCCGCCACTATGCTGGTGTGTGATCGATGCTCAAGAAGTTGGCACATGGGATGCTTGACACCACCTCTTGAGAGGGTTCCTGATAGAGATTGGTTATGTCCACACTACTTGGGATAGTGGCAGTGGATATGACTAGTGGCAGCTAACAAGACATGTGAGGCCAAGCTCATAGGAGTCAATACCCGAGATCTCAGGCTCAAGTTCACAGGTTGCAAGACGGCGACTAACGATGGGGCAACTCTTGTACCCGTCCTCTTGATCTATCGAGTTTGAGTGTAGTAGGGATAGTGGTGGAGGACTTAGTGAGGCTATGGCCACTATCACATCTTGTGGCTACCTGGACTTAGAGGGACCTAAGCGCCAGCTAGGGGGGCGATTGTAATGGACTAGTGGCTGCACTAGTGGTGGCTAGTGGTTGTCTAGTGGCAACCTAGTGGTGCACTAGTGGTGGACTAGTGATAGACTAGTGTTTGGTGTGCACATGTGTTGTGTGGTTTTGGACAGCGATGTAGTTGTGTAGCAATATGTATGCGCACGACAACTGTCAAGTTATTTTACCACTAGTGTGAAGTTAGCTAGGAAATAGCTAGCTTTTATATAATGACATTTGGGATTGATCCAAGTGTCAATCCAGGGGCCAATATATGTTTGGGCACTTGACGTTGTTTTCTTCATGGCAGATCGCGATGGGCTCATCTTTCTCGAGTTGAGCCTCACCGCGTCTAGCTATGGCGCCGTAGTGTGGATTCCCCATGGCGTGGGGTGCACTTGGCTCGACTTAATATATGAGTGATGTTTCCATGTGCAAGTATGTGAGTTTGAGAGGGCTTGTGTGCTTGCATCATTCTTTTCTTTATCATTGTGATGGACTAGTGGCAGCCTAGTGATGGACTAGTGGCTGCACTAGTGGTGGCTAGTGGCAGTCTTGTGGTGGACTAGTGATAGACTAGTGTTTGGTGTGCACATGTGTTGTGTGGTTTTGGACAACGATGTAGTTGTGTAGCGATATGTATGCGCACGACAAAGGGTTCGGGCATATGAAAATAATCGGGGGGCTAGAGCCGACGCCGTAACAGTCTGTTGGGAGTTGGGTGAGGGCACTAGGAGTACTGGTAGGTAAGCCACATATTCGCTTGGTTAGTTGAGTGATGTATTTGTCTAGTACTTTGAGATCCGGTAGGGAGAAGGGAGCGGCGTGAAAAGAGTATTGGACTTGTGGCTTAAGCACAGAGCCGATGATTGATAGTTTGGGTCTAATGGAGACAGGGGATTTAAGAAGAGCCAGACTTTTGTTAGATAGCTTAGCAAGTGTGGTGGTCTTCTGCACATGCCAGGTAAATGATGGGAATAGCTGGATGCCTACGTATGTGTAAGGCTCATCGGGTCCCAAAAAGGGGAAGGGGTTGTTTGGGTAATGGATATAGAGTTTATAATGGGAAGCAATCTCAGTTTTTGTTAATTTACTGCGGTAGGTTGTTGCGGTAACGACGCACTTATGGAGGCTAAGTTCCATGCCTGACCATAAGTTAAAGCGGGATAACTTGCTGACTTGTCGGTTGAGGTGTTGGGGTTTGTGAGCTAGGATAGCTAGGTCGTCAGCGTATGCGGCAGCGGAGATTTCACTGAGGGAGGTTTTATAGTGATAGCCGAGATTTCCGCGTGCTAACCATCTTAGTAGAGGTTCTAAAATAATAATTAATAGGTATGGACTGAGGGTGTCACCCTGGATGGTACCACGTAGGATAGGAATTAGGGGGGGTAGTACCATAGTATGAGCCGGAATATTCCGTAGTGCTGTTGGTATAAATGTTGCCAATGAGTTGGATGGCATCGATGGGATAACCGAGGTTCGTCATGATTGCAAGTAGTCTGGCATGGTCTAAGGATCCGAAGGCATTTTTAAAGTCTATATACAAGAGATAGATATCTTGTTTAGTGAGCTTGGCATCTTTGAGGGCTGAGAGGACGTATTGTATTTGACGAGTTATATGCGTGGCTCGGAAGCCCTCTTGGGGGTCACTCAGAATATGGTGTTGTTCTCCGTAATTGGATAGCAGCGTGGTCAGTGTGATGGTAAACAATTTATAGATAGTATTGGCTAGGGCTATGGGTCTGTAGTTACCGAGGTTAGTTGGGTCGCCTTTCTTAAATAGAAAGATGGTGCGGCTATGTTTCCAAGTAGGTGGGATACGCTTGAGTTGGTAACATAGTTTGAAAAATTTGAAGAAGAGGGTATGAAGATGGGGGTTGAGCGCTTGTAATATAGCGTTAGGAATCATATCTGGTCCAGGGGCTTTTGATTTGGGTAGACCTTTAAGGCAAGAGTCATAGAGATCTAGCGTGAATAGGTCATGTATGCGGTCCGTGGGTATCCCACGTTTGTCTAATGAGAAGCCGTCGAGGTCATGCCATGGGTAATGTTTGACTTTACATAAACAGTTGGGGTGGTGGTGGTCAGGGTGTAGGCATTTTGTGATAGCGAGCGTATATGAAGCGGATGTTTGTATCCATATTTCTTTGTTGATATCAGTGGGGCTTGTCAAGAAATGGCCCAATCGATGTTTAAGGCAGTCAATTGGTGGATTGAGCGTAGGGTTAAAGATGGCTTTGTGTGCTATTTTAGGATGGTCATGTAGGAGCTGGCCAAATGAGGTGATAAACTTTTTGTGGTTATCGCTAGCTTTTTGTTTAATTATAAGATCTGCGGCTTTTTTTGCGTCTCTTCCTAGCTTGGCGAGGGCAACAACCCATTTTCGGGATGGTACTGTGGTCCATAAGAGGAGGCAAGAGGGCTTGGCATACTGGGAGAGAGTTTAGGCAAATAATGCGGGGGTCGCGTCTCCATTCTGTGTGATGATTGTTGGATGGGGTGTCAAGTTATTTTACCACTAGTGTGAAACTAGCTAGGAAATAGCTAGCTTTTACATATTGACATTTGGGATTGGCTCAAGTGTCAATCCAAGGGTCAAGGCAGATTTAGGCCCTGGAGTGGTTATCTTCACGGCAAGCGCGGGAGGCTCATTTTTCTTGAGTTGAGCCTCACCGCGCCTAGCTATGGCGCCGTAGTGTGGATTCCCCATGGCGTGGGGTGCACTTGGCTTGACTTGTATTTGAGTGATGAGGTTATATATGCATGAGTTTATGCTTCAGCTTTGTGAGCTCGCATGAGCTTGTGCTTGTATTCTTCTTCGTTATCACTCGAGAAAGATCAGCTCGAGTCTGTGAGTGCCATGTTCGAGTTGTTTTGTAGCACTTGTGTTTTCATGAGAAGCGGTTCAGCCTAGAGTGCAGGGATCCGTGCATGAGCCTATCCAAAGTGGATAGAGTGCAAAGGCGAACAGGTTGCAGGTTTGCAATGGATAGAGAGGCGGGTAGCCTATGTTGAAGAGCGGCGTTGCATAGCTCAACGCTATGGAAACCAAGTTTGGGCTTCTAGTATGAAGCGGGGGAGATGCTGGTCTCGAGTGGGTGAACTGGTGGTCGTCTTCTTCAGCTGCAGGCCAAGTTAAGGAGCTACAGCAATGTGGAGCTGCGAGGGTGTTAGATGTAAGTCACAGTTATCGGGAGCTCCAACTTCAAGCTCATAAGGAGGTATGAGTGAAGAGAGATGGCTGATTTCTCTTGTATGCAAGCCAATGCATTTGTGGCTATGTTGAGTTGGGGGTTTCAATTTGAAACTCCAGCAGTATGAGGGCTCTTGCCATGGCAAGAGCGGGGCTGGAACAAGAGCTAAGAGGTGTGGCAAGGCCATGGAATGTGCACCTAGGGTTTCAGAGCTTGGAAAAAAGTTCTTGCACCACAAGAGGAGTGTCTTGTGGCTGGAAATGTAAACCTTAGGGTTTCAGGAGCTTGGCAAGGGCTGTGGAATGCTTAGTCTTGTCTTAGAGAGCATCAAGGAGCCAAGGAGCCAAGATAGGGGGCTGATATCTCTTATGTGAAGAGGTTGCATGTGTGGAGCATGTATTCAGCTCATTGAAGCTTCCATCTTCAAGCTTGGAGGGCAAGCAAGGAAGAGGGAAGGGCTGACTTCCCTTATGTGAGGGCAATGCATGTGTGGAGCATGCTATCAGCCTGGTGAAGGCTTGCACTTTCAGGTGTGGGAGTGCAAGAAAGGAAGGAAGGGGCTGGTTTCCCTGTAGGGCATGTGGAGCATGCTTTCAGCCTGCTGAAGCTTGTATTTTCAGGTTTGTGGGTGCAAGAAATGAAGCAAAGGAGCTGATTCTCTTATGGTGAGAGTGGGGCATGTGTGGAGCATGCCTTCAGCCCATTGAGGCTCTTGTTTTCAAGCTTTAGAGAGCTAGAACGGAAGGTCTAGGGCTGGTTTCCACTTGGAGTGAAAGAAAAGCACTTGTAGGGCCTATGTGAGTTGGGGTTTCAACTTCAAGCTTGAAGGGAGCGCAACTCTTGAAGAAGCAGGTGTAGGGGGCTGGAATAGGCTCTAAGACAAATGCTATGGCCAAGGAGAGTGCTTGAATGAGTGCTCACAAGGGCTGGGAACCAGCAGGGCTTGGTTGTTTGCCATTGAGTTTAGTAGCGTGTTTGGGGAGGCTAAGTGAGAAAGAAGGCTTGGTTTGTGGCAACCACCTCATGGCTTAGGGCTACTAAGATGGTGTGTGGGAGCCGAAAGAGCAAGAATACCTTGCTGATTTCCTCACAACCGCCATAGCTCGGTGGAAAGAAGCCTAGAGTCCAAGAGACACAAACCTTAGCTTGGCGTGGCTAAACCCCTTGGAGAAATGGCTAAACTGCCAGAGCGGCCATGGATGGGGCTGTGACGGGCTGTGAGGGCCTGTGAGGGCCTGTGCTGGTGGCCTTTGGGGCTGTGACGGGCTGTGAGAGGCTGTGAGAGGCTATGCCCATGGCCTTTGGGGCTGTGATGGGCTGTGAGGGGCTGTGACAAGCCGTGCCTGAGGCCTTTGGGGTTGTGAGGGGCTGTGTCAGGCCGTGCCTGAGGCCTTTGGGGCTGTGAGGGGCTGTGACAGGCTGTGCCCTGTGGCCTGTGGGGCTGTGATGGGCTGTGACAGGCGGTGGCGAGCTGTGATGGGCTGTGATGGGCTGTGACAGGCTGTGGCGGGCTGTGACAGGCTATGCCCAGTGGCCTGTGGGGCTGTGACGGGCTGTGCGGGGCTGTGTGACAGGCTGTGCCTTGTGGCTTGTGGGGCTGTGACGGCCTGTGACAGGCTGTGGCGAACTGTGACAGGCTGTGATGGGCTGTGGCAGGCTGTGACAGGCTGTGCCTTGCGGCCTGTGGGGCTGTGACGGGCTGTGACAGGTTGTGGCGAGCTGTGACGGGCTATGAGGGACTGTGACAAGCTGTGCCCAGTGGCGTGTGGGGCTGTGACGGGCTATGAGGGGCCGTGACAGGCTGTGCCCTGTGCCCTGTGGGGCTGTGACGGGATGTGATGGGATGTGACAGGCTGTGATGGGCTGTGATGGGCTGTGGCGAGCTGTGACAGGCTGTGCCATGCGGCCTGTGGGGCTGTGATGGGCTATAAGGGGCTGTGACAGGCTGTGGTGAGCTGTGGCGAGCTATGATGGGCTGTGAGGGGCTGTGACAGGCTGTGGCCTGTGGCCTGTGGGCTGTGAAGGGCTGTGAGGGGCTGTGCCCAGTGGCCTGTGGGGCTGTGAGGGGCTGTGAGGGGCTGTGGCCTTTGGGGCTGTGACCCCTGTGACCTGTGTTGGGCTGTGACAGGCTGTGCCCTGTGGCCTATGGGGCTGTGATAGGTTGTGGCCTTTGGGGCTGTGACCCTGTGACCTTTGTAGGGCTGTGATAGGCTGTGCCTGTGGCCTTTGGGGTTGTGATGGGCTGTGACAGGCTGCGGCCTGTGGGGCTATGACCCAGTGACCTGTGTAGGGCTGTGACAGGCTGTGGCCTGTGAGCTATGTGGGCCTGTGCTGGTCTGTGGTGGCCCGTGTTGACCTGTGGACGGCCTGTGCTGACTCGTGGAGGCACTGGTGGACTGCCTAAGGACTGGCATGTGGTCTTGAAGGCCGAATTTTGAAGCTCGTGGAGAGCAGTTTGAGGAGTATCTTCATGATATTCCCATGGTCATGGAAGTGAGGGAAGAGATGAGAGGAAGAGTGTTGGGATGAGGGCATGCTGGGGTTAGGCATTGCTTTAGCTTCTCTTCCTCGTAGTTTCCACCCTCTCATTAGGCCAAGACCTTTCCGTAGGTGGAGGCAAGAGTCAGTCCGGGTTTGGGCTGGGGTGTCCTTGCAGGAGCAACACCATGGAGTTGTTTTTGGTGTGGGGGAGTTGTCGTTCTGATTTCTTGTGTTTGGATCCCCTCCATACCTGCATGCTTGACTGTGCGCCATGCTAGTTTTGTGTGGGCGCTTGTTTTTATAGGTGATTGGTCCGGATTTGATCACCGGCCAGTCCTAGAGCATGCTGTCGATGGTGAGGCTGGGGTGATGACCAGCCAGACCATCATTGTTTCTCCTGTGGTGAGGTTGGAGGTGATGACTAGCCAACCATAGGAGTGCTTGCGGTGGATGCAAGTACAGGTGTAGGCTATGTTAGGAACTTAGTATTCCAAACCCTAAGCCGCAACAGGTTCTCTACCCGGTTACCTTGTGGAGAGGGGGTTAGGGACATGTTCATGACCGGTTGAGTGTCAACACGGAGGTGCCACTAGTTGCTAGGGACAGTGCCGGTTCGAGCACTAGCGATACTAGTGGGTACACGAGACGAGGTGTGCGGTTTAGGCCACCTTCACCTCCTGTGTCTTCTACGGAAGGTTCTTATTCGGATTGTGAATCAGGAGGACTTATACCGGCGGTGCAAGTTGTTTCTTTGCCATTGTTGTGGGACACAATGGAGGAGATGTATGGAGCTACCAAGGGGCCACGAAGGTACTCTGGGGCGGTGGGCACCATCGAGTTGGATGATTTTATCCAAGAGTTTGATAGTTGGTGTGATTTGCAGCAAATGCGCAATCCACAACTATTTACACCTTTCATGGCATGGAAGGGGCTGTTTCAGCACCTTGAAGGGCCGCCTATGGATGATTACCATGAGTTCAAGCGGGGGCATGAGGTTGAGATCGAGAGTGGAGGATGTACTGGTCACCTGACTATGTCTCCATCATTAGGGGCACTAGAGCCACGAGGGCAGTGGCTACACCTGCCGCTGCACCGGCAGCTTCAGCAAGTAGCAGTGGGACTAGTGGGACTGGTGGTACAGTAGCTACGACGTCCACCCAAGCCACTACCGCACCAGCACTAGTACCCGTGCCTGCCTTCAACCCTGTTGTGGAGTTATTCGAAGAGTTGAGAGGGAACTACCAAGGGGTGAGGACAGAGAAGTTACGGAGCTTGCAAGAGTTCCAACGGAAGCCGACCGAGAGCTTGAGGGAGGCTTTCACTCGCATGAGGTGCTTGATAAATGTAACCCAAGGGGTTACGGAATCTCAGGCAGTCCAATTCTGGTATGGGATATTGGACAAGGAGCTGAGGAGAAGGGTGCGGGATGCAACTCTCCTACAAGCGGCCCAAACCCACCTTAGCAAATGTATTTTGCTGGCAGAGCGGATAGAGCTCAACATGGTGGAGGAACGAGTGGTCATGGTGGGATTTGCTTAGGAGACACCACGGGGGTAGTGGTGCTCCTAGCCAACCACTACCTCAACGTGCTCAAGGCAACAAGGGGGCTCAGGTGAAGCTCAGGGAAGGGCAGAGAGGACCTCAGATGCAGGGGTCTCTCCCTTCATTTGCTGGCCAACAACAGGCGGATGTGGTGTGCTGGACATGTGGAGGACCCCATGTCAAGAAGGATTGCCCAGAGGGAGGCAAAGGGCCGGCACATGCACAGCCTGCACAGTTGCAGTGTGGGCATTGTGGCAAGCACGGGCATGGAGAGGCCCAGTGTTATGGTTTGCATCCTGAGTTGCACCCAAGCCAGTTCCAAGGGAACAATGGTGGCCGGGGGCGAGGTGGAGCAGCCCAGAGAGGACGAGGTGGCCAGCCACGAGGTGCAGGCCAAGGGCAAGCTCAACATGGCCAATGACGCGGAGGTCAGGGTGTTGACCAAGGCATGGCCAACCGGCTTCAGCAGCTAGAGCAGAGGCTCGCTGCCATGGCTACAGCTCAGGTGGTACCGGCTCTAAGGCCGGATGGTCCACCTCCTGCTCCTGAGGGAGGAGATATGGGAGGCATGGGATTCATGTGTGGAGCAGCACTACCACTAGTGCAGGTGGAGTCTGCTACAGCCGTGACTCGAGGAGCAACATGAGTTCCTGAGCCACGAGGTGCAGAGGTGGAGTTGGATCCACAGCGTGGGGAGGCAAGCCGTCAGGCGAGGCTTCCTCAGTCATTCACATTGGCGGAGACAGTGTCGACGCCATCCATGGCACCTAGTTCTCGCCCGACTATTACGAGGCGGAGGTTACTATGTCATTGGGGAGAGCTACACGGGTAGCACCACTACCTAGTGTTGCCAAGGCTACGGCAGCTAGTGTGCTGCTAGGAGCGGCCACATCTGTGTGCCAGGCTCCATTGTTCTTGGCTACCATGATTGCGACGCCGGGGGTAAGACCAGCTGAGGTGTTCAGGCTGGCAGCTACACTCTGTGAGAGTGGGGAGGTTACTTCATCTTCTGCGGAGATAGTGGGAGGTGTAGTGCCGGAGGGATCCTCGGATTTGAGGGTCAAGATTGCCATGGCGGCGCCATGGCAAGCTGCAGCTGCCAGGTTGATGGAGCTGCCAGCTAGGCCAGCCATTGAGCGCGCCATGGTGACACCTGGAGTTGTCATGTTAGACAACCAGGATGACATTTTCTATTTGAGTGGACCGGCAGGCAAGAGGTACCGACCACTGCGGGTCTTGTTGGACTCGGGAGCTCAGCCATTGATGCTGGACAGAGCTACTATTGCAGGCTTGGGCCTCACGGAGGCGGATATGGAGCCTTGTCCTTTCCAGATACAGACGTCTCTGGGAGGATTGGAGCAGGCTCGGGGCATGACACGGCGTGAGTTGGCTATCAGACTATGGCCGGATCACCCTACAGATGGCTCAATGATGCGAGCCAAGGCCATTGTAATAGACGCGGTCTCATACGATGTCCTGGCTGGTGGGCAGAGTGTTGTACCCCATGGGCTTCACCCTGGATTTTTGGGAGGAGTCAGCTTCCTATAGGCCTGCATGGCAGTCAGGGGAGGGCCGACATGTGCAGCTCCATGTGACGTTCATAGGAGGAGTTGCGGTTGCCCAGCGAGGCAAGATGCCGACACTAGCAGCATTCACAGCGGCAGTGAGTTGGCCTAGAGAGTTGCTTGAGGGCAACGCTCATTCAGAGGATGTGCCACCTCCGGGAGAGCAGGATGACATGTATGGTATGGCGGAGTTGCCTACCATGGTTGCTTAGACTCCATTGTGGGGCACGAGCAAGGATTTGCAGCGGGATGCTGATCAACGGGTGCAACAAGCCTGGGTGGAGGCTTTTGTACCATCAGGAGAGGAGGAGAGTGCGGGGATTGCACCAGGACCACCTCAGTTGTCTCCATTGGACACCACACCTATTGTGTGGCAGTATCCGGATGAAGGCATTTGTCTTCTGGACTTGTTTGGCGGGATCAGCACCGGATTGGCTGTTGTGTTACAGGCAGGTGTACGAGTTTGGCGTTACCTGTATGTGGAGAGGGATGAGACTGCACAACTCATTTCACTTCGCCATATTGCTCAGTTGGTGCAGCGGTACCCTGAGTTGTTGCCGGTGTCTGCAGTTCGTGGATATCAGCAGGCCTTGCCAGCAGACATTTCGTTGCTGGGGGCGCAGGATTTGGAGCGGGTTGGCTCCATTGATCTGGTAGTGGCAGGATGGCCCTGCCAAGGGCATTCATCAGCTGGGTATGGCAATGGATTGCAAGACTCGAGGTCGGGTCTGTTTTGGGAGATGGTGCGGGTTTTGCGCCACTTGCAGATTCATCAAGCTGTATCTCCAGCATACATCTTGGAGAATGTGCCACTGATGGGCGATTCTCGGGCCAGGGTGATGGCCAGTGTGCATCAAGTCCAGTCGTGGCTTGGGTCAGCAGTGTTGCTAGATGCAGCTACAGTGGGGTCATGGGCTCATCGTCCACGGCTATGGTGGACTAACTTGATGCCACCCGCACTGCTCAAGCGTGCATTTGATGGGTGGCAGCGGCCAGCACATCTCACAGTGGATAGCATTCTGGACACAGGGAGGCAGTCTCAGCGTGTGAGACACGATGACCGTTCGCCTTTGGCAGTGGTCAACAAGGTGGGTCAACCACGAGCAGCATTACCTACACTGCTAAGTTTCCCAGGATCGCATGCTTTCAGGGATAGTGGACCTGGCCTCTTGTGGGATGCTCAGTTGCAGCAGTTAGTGGAGCCTAATGCTAACAAGCGTGAGTGGACAATGGGTTTTACCACTGGTACCACAGCGGTGTTGTCTCTTTCTGAGGCATCACGTTGTCAAGTGTTGGGGCAAGCAATGGATCTCAATTGCTTGACCTGGATTATCAGCTTGGCTATGGTGAGCAACGCAGAGTGCGGAGAGTACACTTCCCTCGATGGTCTCTCTGCCTACCGAGACGGTACAGGCAGTGAGGTGGGGGTGAGCATGTGAGGACCACGGGGTGCATGCATCTGGCACACGTGGGAGGTGCTCGAGGTTCAGAGGGGAGTTGGCAGCCAAGGTGGCGATGAAAGATGAGGTTGGGGATTTTCTCGGGTGGAGGAAAGTCCTTGAGGATGAGATGATGGGCAAGATGAGGCCTTGTCACTGACTGAGCAGGTAGGGAGTACTGCTCAAGAGGTTGCAACATAGCAACCACTGGACGCGTCCTCGACCTCTAAGCCCACTGGACTTAGGGTTGCAGTTACGGAGGACAATTGGGAGCCTGACATTGGACCCATTGTCACCGGAGGAGAGAGACGACGTATACGGCAGTTCCTGAGGGCTTATAGGAATTGCTTGCCTTCAGTTTGAAGGACTTGGGACACGGAAGGGTCAAGAGATCCATATTGAGTTGGCCACTGACACGCCAATCTTTCGGAGACCCTATAGATACAGTGACATGGAGGGGTCTTTGATTCAGATGAGGACTCAAGATCTCTGGGAGGCTGGTTTGGTGGAGCTCTTGATGGAGAGTATGCTTCAGCCACAGTGATGCCAGCCAAGAAGGATGTCTATGGCAATGGACGGAGAGACGTATGTGCGGTGATTACCGGCCTGTAAATCGTCAGACCAAGTCGATAAGTATGCCATGCCAACAAGAGGAGATCTTTGATGCCATCGGGCATGCTAAGGTCTTTAGCACTTTGGATTTACGATCGGATGTTACCAGTTGCCAATCAAGGAGGCGGAACAAGCAGAAGACGGCATTCTGGGGGATCAATGAGCATGTCAAGGATTGCCTATATCAGTGGCCGGTTCTTACCATGTGGGCTTCTTTAAGAATGCTCCTGCAGAGTTCAAAGAGGTCATGGATAGGACTAGCAGGGGTGTGGACTTTGCTCGGTGCTACATAGATGACACATCATCATCTTTAGTGTTACGATGGAGGAGCTGGAGAGACACTTCAGGTGGTTATTGGAGCGCTTAAGAAGCGACGGATTGAAGTTGCATCCGGGGAAGTGCAAGTTTTTCCACAACCAGATTGGTATCTGTCACCTGATATATCCTAGAGGATTGGGGGTATACAGCAGACTAAGGTAGAGGCCATTGCCAAATTCCACGCCCCACGGATGTGAGCCGAGTTCGAGCTTTCATGGGGTTGGCCAATACTAGTGACGGATTGTCAAGGGATTTAGTACCATTGCAAAGGCTCTAACCAAGCTGACCAAGGTGGACCAGAGTGGCAGTGGGAAGATGAGCAGAGGAACGCGCTTTTCAAGAGCTCAGGGCAGGTTGACCTCGGCGCCTATCCTGAGACGACCTATCAGGGCGCGTCCCTTTCAGCTGCATACGGATTGGAGCATGATGGGGCTTGGAGCGGTCCTCACCAGGTGGATGATGAGGGAAGAGAGTTGTAGTGGCTTATGCTAGCCGCTTCGAACAACGCTGCAGAGGCTAAGTACAGCTCATATGAGGGAGAATGCTTAGCTGCAATGTGGGCCGTGGCACACTTCAGGTGCTATCTATACGGCAATCTTTTCACCCTTGTCATGGCTCACCAACCACTCAAGTGGTTGATGGAGTCAGACAAGCTTACGGGGAAGCTTGCACGGTGGGCACTCATACTCCGGAGTATGACGTTCAGGTTGTGCATCGACCGGGTTTGGTCAATCGGGATGCGGATGGATTGAGTCGCAATCCATGCATGAGCCAGCAGGATGACACTGGAGCTCGGTGGCATGGTGAGATAGACAAGGAGATGGTGCAGGGATGGCACGCATCTGCATTTTTGTGTATCTTGGCATCGGGAGGTCAGGTTGGACCTACAACATGGATGGCTGTAGACGGAGGACCCTGAGGCTATCGATGAGCCAGGTGGTGCCAGAGATATACATGAGGATTCGGCTGTGTTGGACTGCATCCGCACGGGAGACACGGCAGCCACTGTGACTGCCAGGGAGAGGGATCGGATCCTGCAACGAGCCAGAGGTTCAAGTGGGAGGGGATACACCTACTTCGAGTGTGGGAGGATATTGGGAATTCATTTGGTTCCATGTGCCAAGTGAGGTGAAGAACCTCACTTGGGACGTGGGGAGTCCACGTGAGACATAGGCAGGCTCATCTTCTTCTAGTCGAGCCTCTCGAGGCCTTTTTCGCCGCCATAGCTCTAGTACTTGAGATGGAGAGTGGGTGAGATCTGTATGGTGGAGTCCTTTAGCAAAGGTGCCATTGGCTTGACTTATATAACGTGATAGAGTGGGTTCACCTCTTGTCACCATTTCCGTATCACTAGAAGAAGACCTGACTGACATCGATGGTGCAAGGTGTTAGAATAGTGAGAATTGTGTGGAGGAGAGCTTGATAGATAGCTCTTAAGTTAAAAGGTGATGCAGGGTTTGTAAGAAGAAAGTCTTGTGGTGTGTATGTACAAGAAGAGGTCTTCAAGGAGAGCCCCATTGAAAAGTTTGAGAGCTTGTGAAAAAAACTCTTTGTTCTGCAAGTGTTGCAGGGTTTGAGGAGTTCAAGAAGAGCTGGGTGTTGTTAAGGAAGCAAGCGGTGCATGTGTGGAGCATGGTTTCAGCTTGTGGGAGTCTTCAACTTCAAGCTTACAAGAGCTATGAGTAGAGGTAGACATCTGATTTCTCTTTGGGGCAGAATAGTGTATTTGTAGAGCATGCTTTGAGTTGGGGTTTCAATCCCAAGCTTGGGAAGAGCATGTCTATGGAAGTGGCAAGTGCAGGGCTGGATTAGGAGCTCTAAGAGGTGCACTATGGCCATGGAAGGAAACACTATGAGTGCATGCAATGGCTAGAAGAGGGTATGCCATAGAAAGCTCAATAGCTTGTTCTATGCTTGTTTCAATAAGTTCCATAGAGAAAGAGAGCTTGTTGTGTGGCAAATAGCTTACTCAGGGAGTTAGAGGCACTCTTGGTGGTCTATTGATGCTCAAGAAACCAAGAACAACACCTCTGGTTGCTCCATAGAAGCCATAGCTTGTTGCAGCAATCGCAGAGGCAAAGCGGCGCAAACCCTAGCTTGGGACCGCGTGGGAACGCTTGGAAACGCGTGTGAACTCCTTGGGAACTCCTTGGGAACTCGTGGGAACGCATGGGAACGCATAGGAACATTGCCCCAGAGTTGGGAGCACCACCATTGTCCCATCGGATGAACTATTGAGCCAGTGGATGAAAATCAGAGCTTCTGGATGAGAATCGGTTGCAGTGGATGAAATATTGTCAACGGATGAACTATCGTGCTTGGATGAAACTGCGCACAGCGGATGAAATCTCATCAGCGGATGAACTATCGCACTATCGGATGAAAAATTGTGGTGACGGATGAAACTGCGTTAGTGGATGAACTATCGTGCCATTGGATGAAAAATCACGGCGACGGATGAAATATCGCACCGACGGAGACCTGTGGATGAGAAATCGTGGTTTTGGATGAAATTTGGTTAGTGACGGATGAAAAATCGACTGACTGTGGATATTTTTGGAGCATGTTGGGGGCTTGTTTGAGGACTATTTGGGGTCTACTGAGGCCAATATCTAACAGGTATTGGGGCCTGTTTGAGGACTATTTGGGGTCTATTGAGGCCAATATCTAACAGGTATTGGGGCCTGCTTTGGGGTCTATTGAGGCCAATATCTTGCAGGTATTGGGGTCTGTTTTGAGGACTATTGGGGGTCTATTGAAGCCAATATCTTGCAGGCTTGTGGAGCCTGCTTGGGGCTGTTTGAAGGACTATTTGGGGTCCTTTGAGGCCAATGTTTTGCAAGCCTGTGGAGCCTTGTGAGGGCTGGTTGGAGGACGATTGGAGGTCCTTGGAGTCCCATATTGGGCAGGCTTATGGAGTTTTCTAAGAGCTCTTTGGGGGACTATTGGAGGTCCTTGGGAGCAAATACTTGACAGATTTGAGGAGCTTCTTAAGGGCTGTTGGAGGACTGTTGGAGGTCCTTGGAGGCTAATACTTGGCAGATTTGAGGAGCTTCTTAAGGGCTGTTGGAGAACTGTTGGAGGTCCTTGGAGGCCAATACTTGGCAGATTTGTAGAGCTTTTTAAGGGCTGTTTGGAGGACTCTTGGAGGTCTTTTGAGGTCATATTGGGCAGGCTTGTGGAGCCATTGTGAGGGCTGGTTGGAGACCTTGGAGGCCACTAATTGGCGGGCGCCTAGGGCCTTTTGGTGGACTGTTTGAAGTCCAAGTTTGCGAACTTCTTGAACCTCGGTGGGTCTATGTTAGGGGCTGATTGAGGGCACATTTCAGAAGTTCATGGCAATAATTTGAGGGCTCTTGAGAGTTATTTGAGAGGTTCTTTAAGGATAGTCTTGTCTATTGCTCGAGCAAGAGTGAGTATGAAGATAGGGGGAGTAATGGGATGAGAGCATTCTGGGCTTAGATATTGCTTTAGCTTCCCTTCTCTATAGTCTTCCATTATCTTTGTAGGCCAAAGCTTTTCCGTAAGCGGAGGCAGAGCTAGTTTGGAAAGAGACTTGGTCATCTTGCAGGTTTATTGGAGTAGCAAGGAGATCGATTGATTTAAGTGTGGGAAGTGTTGTTGTTTGAGTTTTCTGTGTTTGGATCCTCCTCCCACACATGCATGCTTGACTGTGCGCCATGCTAGTTTGGTTTGGGCGCTTGCTTTTATAGGTGGTTGTGCCGGAAATATTGTGGCCGGCCAATTCTAGAGCATGCTGTCGGTGGTGAGGCTGGGGTGATAACCAGCAGACCATCATTGTTTCTCGTATGGTGAGGTTGGGTTGATGACCAGCAGACCATAGGAGTGCCTGGTGCAGGTGCAGGTGCAGGTGCAGGTTCAGGTTAGGAATATAGTATTCCAAACCATAAGCCGCAACAGGTTCTCTACCCAGCTACCTTGTGGAAAGAGGGATTAGAGACAAGTTGATAGTCGGTTTGAGTGTGAGTTTTCATCACGGAGGTGCCACCAGTTGCTGAGGAGAGTACCGGTACGAGCACCAGCGATACTAGTGGGTATACAAGACGAGGTGTGCGGTTTAGGCCAACTTCACCTTCAGTGTCTTCTAAGGAAGGTTCAGACTCGGAGGTAGGAGGATTCTCGCCGAGGGTACAAGCCATTTCCGTGCCATTGTTGTGGGATACGATGGAGGAAATGTATGGAGCTACTAAGGGGCCACGTCGGTACTCTGGAGCTGTGGGCACCATCGAGCTTGATGATTTCATACAAGAGTTTGATAGTTGGTGTGATTTGCAGCAGATGCACAATCCACAACTGTTTACGCCTTTTATGGCGTGGAAGGGGCTGTTTTAGCACCTTGAGGGGCCGCCTATGGATGACTATCATGAGTTTAGGCGGGGAAATGAGGTGGAGATTAAGGAGTAGCGATCCTGACTATGTCTCCATCACTAGAGGCACAAGGGCAACGGTGACACCAGCAGCGACACCAACATCCCCAACTGCAAGCACTAGTAGTGGGACAAGTAAAGATGGAGCTGGGAAATCCACTCAAGCTCCTGCTGCAGCACCAGCACCCGTGCCTGACTTTAACCCAGTTGTGGAGTTCTTCGAGGAGTTGAAGAGAAACTACCAGGGGATAAAGACGGAGAAATTGCGGAGCTTGCAAGAGTTCCAGCGCAAGCCTACTGAGAGTTTGAGGGAGGCTTACACGCGCATGAGGCGATTGATAAATGTAACCCAAGGGGTTACGGAAGCTCAAGCAGTCCAATTCTGGTATGGGATATTGGACAAGGAGCTGAGGAGAAGGGTGCGAGATGCAACTCTCCTACAAGTGGACCAACCCACCTTAGCAAACGTGTTTTTGCTGGCAGAGCGGATAGAGCTCAATATGGTGGAGGAGTGAGTGGTCATGGTGGGGTTTGGTAAGGAGACACAACGAAGCGGGGCTCCTAGCCAACAACAACCACTACCCCAATGTGCTCAAGGCAACAAGGGGGCTCAGGTAAAGCCCAGGGAAGGACAGAGATGATCTCAATTGCAGAGGTCACTTCCTTCATTCTCAGGCCAACAATAGTCGGGTGACATGTTGGGATTGTGGAGGACCCCATGTTAAGAGAGATTGCCCGGAGAGAGGCAAAGGGCCGGCACAGGCACAGCCTATACAACTACAGTGTGGGCATTGTGGCAAGTATGGGCATGAAGAGGCCCATTGTTATGACTTGCATCCTGAGCTACGGCCAGGCCAGTTCCAAGGGAACAATGGTGACCGAGGACGTGACAATGTAGTCCAGAGAGGTAGAGGAGGCAGAGGTCGTGGTGGAGGTCGTAACCAAAACCAAGGAGCACAGGGTCAAGGTCAAGGTCATGACCAAAGCATGGTGGATAGGCTTGCCCAGCTAGAGCAACGTCTTGCTACCATGGCCACTACTCATGTTGCGCCAGCTCCAAGGCCTGAGGTTCAAGTCCCACCTGCACAACCTCCTATGCCTAGGGAAGACCAGATTGGTATGGGCTTCATGTGTGGAGCCGCACTTGCAGGACCATTGCATGTGGACTCTGTAGCTATTGTCACTCGAGCAGCAACGCGTGCTCCTGAGCCAAGAGGAGCACATGTGGATTTTGATCCACAAAGAGGGGAAGCAAGTCAACAGACAAGGCTTCCACAGTCTTTCACATTGGCTGAGACAGTGCCAACTACGCCATCGATGGTACCCGCTCGCCCAAGTGTGTCCGAGGTAGAGCCACGAGTGCCAGTGGGGAGAATTGGTGTGGTTCGGGAAATGCCAGTGGGTGGTGCTGCAAAGCAAGGTGCAGCCAGTACATTGTTGGGGGCGGCTACGGAAATTTGCCACGCTCCATTGTTTTCTGCCATGACCATTGCAATGCCGGGGATTCGGCCAGCTGTTGTGTTCAGACTAGCAGCTAGACTCTGTGAGAGTGGTGATGCATCGGCACTATCTGCGGGGATAGCGGATAGTGCATGGATGCCCTGGACTCAAGGGTGAAGACAGCCACAGCTGCACCATGGCAAGCGGCAGTTGCAAGGTTGCAGGAGTTGCCAGCTAGACCAGCCATTGAGCGTAGTATGGTGACTTCTGGGGTAGTCCTGGTGGACAATCAGGATGATATGTTTTAGTTGGGTGGCCCAGCCGGGAGGAGGTTTAGACCACTGCGGGTCTTGTTGGACTCGGGAGCACAGCCATTGATGTTGGGAAGAGCAGCAATTGCAGGCTTGGGCCTTACAAAGGCGGATTTGGAGCCTTGTCCTTTCCAAATTCAAACATCTTTGGGCGGTTCAGAGAAGACACGAGGGATTATACGCCATGAGCTCTTCATTTGATTACAGCCGGATCATCCTACGGACGGCTCAGTCATGAGAGCTAAAGCTAGTGTTACGGACGCGATGTCCTATGATGTGTTTGTTGGTGGGGCGGTGTTATACCCCATGGGATTCACTCTGGACTTTTGGAAGGAAACGACATCCTACAGGCCGGAATGGCAGTCAGGAGATGGCCGACGTGCACTGCTCCCAGTGCGGTTTATTGGGAATGTAGCAGTGGATCATAGGAACATGATGCCCACATTGGCTGCATTCTCAGGGGTGGTGGCTTGGGGTGGTGAGCTCTTGGAGGGCAATAGCCATGCAAATGATAGGCCATCACCTGATGAGGACAAACAATTGGCATACAAGGCTGATTTGCTTCCTCATGTGCCTGTGCATATTCCACTGTGGGGTACGGTTGGGAATTTGCATCGAGTAGCAGGCGAGTGTGTGCACCAAGCATGGCAGGAGGCCTTTCCATTGATGAGTGAGGGGAGTTCAGTGACATCACCTGGACCTCCTGAGTTAGCTCCTTTGGACACAGTGCCCATTACCTGGCAACCATCTGACTCAGGGATTTGTTTGCTAGACCTGTTTGGAGGCATGAATACTGGGCTTGCAGGAGTGTTGCAAGCAGGGATTAAAGTACGCAAGTACTTGTATGTGGAGAAGGATGAGATAGCTCGGCGTATTTCTATGCGCCACATCGCCTTGCTCACACACCAGTATCCTGAGTTGTTGTCTCTCTCAGCAATTCAAGGGTATCAAAAGGCTTTGCCAGCAGACATTACCTTGCTGGGGGCGGATGATTTGGACCGGCATGGTTCCATTGACTTGGTGATAGCTGGATGGCCTTGCCAATGACACTCTCCCGCAGGTCATGGGAATGGCTTGCATGATGCACGATTGCATTTGTTTTGGGAGATGTTGCGAGTTTTGCGGGACTTGCAGACGAGGCAAGTGCAACCTCTAGGCTATATCTTGGAGAATGTTCCTCTTATGGGGGATTTTCGGGCCAGGGTTATGGCCAGTGTGCATCAAGTGCGGTCTTGGATTGGATCGGCGGTGCTATTGGATGCAGTAGCGGTGGGATCACGCGCGCATCGACCTCGATTGTGGTGGACCAATCTTGCACCACCAGAGCTGCTCAAGAGAGCATACGATTCCATTCAACGGCCACCCAATCTCGCGGTTGAGGGCATTTTGGACCAAGGGAGGCAACCACAGAGAGTGCGACATGATGATCGTCCACCTCTAACAGTGGTCAATCGAGTGGGGCAACCACGTGCGGCCTTGCCTACACTCATGAGCTTTCCCTTGTCTCATGCTTTCCAAGACAATGGTCCTGGGTTGATTTGGGATAGTGTGCTACAACAATTGGTGGAGCCCAATGCGGATGAGCGAGAGCGGGCAATGGGATTTGCCACCGGCACTACAGATGTGTCAGCTCTGTCAGAGGCATCATGCTGCCAAGTGTTGGGTCAAGCAATGGATCTAAATTGCTTGACATGGGTCATTGGCTTGTGCATGGCTGAGCAACGGAGATTGCAAGCATTGATGGCTACTTCTGCACTCCCATTGGATAGTGCATCCTCCCTACGAACTGGGATGGTTGAGGCAGTGAGTGGGGGCGAGCATAAGATCATGGGTTGCAAACACCCATGGCAAATGTGGGATGATATACGCAAAGAGAGAGTCATTGGATCTCTCAAGCAGCAGTATGAGGAGTGGGGAGAGCCATGGACTGAGGATCAGTTGGAGGCCAAGGTGGCCAAGGTTTTTGAAGAGGTTGAGAATGTTTCTTGCTCAGAGGATGTTCTCAAGGTGGCTATGGCGGAGCAAGTGGAGACTACGCCACAGTCAGATTGGGCGGACAAGGCCCAAGATGTTGCTATCTAGCAACCAAAGGATTCGTCTTCGACCTCCAAGCCTGGTGTACCCAAGGTTGCAGTCACTGAGGACAATTAGGAACCAGATGTTGGACCTACAGTCACCGGAGGAGAGAGACGGAGGATCCAGCAGTTTCTAAGGGCTTATAGAAATTGCTTTGCCTTCGGTTTGAAGGATTTGGGGAGTTTGAAGGGTCGGGAGATTCGTATTGATTTGGCAAGTGACACACCAATCTTTCGAAGGCCCTACCGGTATAGTGACATGGAGAGGTCATTGATCTAGTCACGGACTATGGAGTTGTTTGAAGCTGGATTGGTGGAGTTGTCAGGCGGGGAGTATGCGTCGGCAACGGTGATGCCAGCTAAGAAGGATATCTATGGCAATTGGACAGAAAGAAGGATGTGTGGGGACTATTGTCCTGTGAACCGTCAGACTAAGTCCTATAGATATGCCAAGCCAACTCCAGAGGAGATCTTTGATGCTATTGGGCATGCAAAGGTGTTTAGCACATTGGACTTGCGATCCGGTTACCACCAGTTGCCAATCAAAGAGGCTGACAAGCAAAAGACGGCATTCTGGGGGATTGACCAACACGGGAAGGATTGTTTGTACCAATGGCGGTTCTTACCGTTTGGGTTGAAGAATGCTCCTGCAGAGTTTCAGAGGGTCATGGATAGGATTCTCGCGGGGCTAGACTTCGCCCGGTGCTACAGTGACGACATCATCGTCTTTAGTGCTACGGTTGATGAGCATACGGTTGAGACACCTTCAGGTGGTGTTTGAGCGCTTGAGAGCGCACGGGTTGAAACTGCACCCCGGAAAGTGCAAGTTCTTCCACAATCAGATTGAGTATATGGGCCACATGATATACCCTGGAGGATTGGGTGTTCAATAGACAAAGGTAGAGGCCATTGCATGCATTCCACGTCCCATGGATGTGAGCAGAGTTCGTGCTTTCATGGGATTGGCAAACTACTATCGACGGTTTGTCAAGGGATTTAGTAGCATTGCAAAGGCTCTTACCAAGTTGACCAAGGTGGGTCAAGATCGGCAGTGGGAGGAGGAGCAAGAGAAAGCCTTTGAGGAACTCAATGCTCGATTGACTTCTGCACCTATTTTGAGGCGGCCTATTCGGGGGCGGCCTTTCTAGCTACATACGGATTGGAGTATGCTGGGGATTGGAGCAGTGCTCACACAGGTGGATGATGAGGGAAGAGAGTTCGTAGTGGCATATGCTAGCCGCTCGAACAATGATGCCGATGCGAAGTATAGTTCCTATGAAGGGGAGTGTCTAGCTGCGGTATGGGCAGTGGCACATTTCAGATGCTACCTCTATGGCAATCTCTTCACCCTTGTCACGGATCACCAACCATTGAAGTGGTTGATGGAGTCAGACAAGCTTACAGGGAAGCTTGCACGGTGGGCACTTATGCTTCAAGAGTACGACTTCCAGGTGGTGCATCGAGCCGGTATTGTCAATCGGAATGCAGATGGATTGAGTCGTAATCCATGCACAAGCGAGCATGATGATACTGGAGCTCGGTGGCATGGTGAGATAGATGAGGAGATGGTGCCAGGATGGCATGCATCGACCTTTTTGTGCATTCTAGCAATGGGAGCTCAAGCTGGTCCATCCCATGCGATTGGTCATATAGATAGCATGCATGACGATCCAGAGACTAGTGAGGAGTTTGGTGGTGCTAAGGATATGCATGAAGATGAAGCAGTGTTGGCATACCTTCGTACCGGAGAGATAGCAGCCAGTGTGACTACTAATGAGAAGAATCGGGTCCTACAACGAGGCAAGAGGTTCAAGTGGTATGGGACTCACCTACTCCGGGTATGGGAGGATGAACGAGTGAGGATTGTGTCTCATCCAACACAACGAGCGCGATTGGTACGCCATGCCCACGAGGAGTTGGGACATTTTGGGGTGCGGCGCACTCATAGTTTGCTGCAAGGGTAGTATTGGTGGCGGGGCATGCATACGGATATGCAGCAGTTAGTGGCAAGGACACCTAGGAGATTGGGACCTTCAATTGCCTTGGCTAGCTATGGGCTATAGGTTCAGCAAACAAGCTTCACTTGCCTCCTTCTCACCTTACTTTCTTCTCTTCGGCCGAGAGCCGGATTTGCCTGCATCTATTCATAGGGAGGCTGCAGTAGTTCTCAACCTTGATGATCCAGATGTGTGGTCACAAGCATGTGCCCAGCGGGCAGAGCTGTTCAAGAGAGTCATGCCTATGGCTTTTGAGAACCTTGCTATTGCCCAACACCGAGACACATTGAGGTACGCTACTATACGTGAGAGGGGATATCGGCCAAATGTTCGGCGTTTCCACCCTGGGAACCTACGACCTTGGATGTCACAGCAAGACGTGTGATTCTAAGGGTCAGGGAGGTGTTGCCTTCAGGAGTGTTGATTCTGAAGGGTCGAGATAGCATGGTATGGAAGGACCATGTGCGCAATTGTGCGTCATGTCACCTTCCACATGTGGATGGGAGGATAGATCCCAACCTTGCAGTGGTACCTGCAGGGTTGCATTGCATGCTATGTGGGCATGCTGGTGGCACCGCAACCATGTTGGTGTATGACAAATGCTCAAGGGGGTGGCACACGAGATGCTTGACACCGCCACTTGAGGAGGTTCCTATCGGAGAATGGTTGTGTCCACGATGCCTTGGACAGAGGTGGTGGGCATGACAATGGTGAGGCGGACAAATGATCCAAGGTCTAGCTAGTGGGGCTTCAATGCCATGGATACTCAACTGAAGATCATGGATTGCATAAAGCATGATGAAGGCGACTAACGATGGGGCTATGTTTGCACCCGGCCTCTTGATCTATCGACTTCAAGTGTTGGGACTTGTGCGATTGAAGACCAAGTGATGATCTTATTGGGGTGGATACTTGCAAGCTATCCGGTGTTAGAGGGAGCTAATCACCAGCTAGGGGGGCGATTGTGGCGTGGCTTTCTAGGACTATATGCTAGGAAGTGTGGTTGGACAGCGATGTATGTTGTGGCATGATGCTTAGGTGCACGACAGTTGTCATGGTTTTGTTTGTGATTAGTTAGAAATAGTTATTTCTAGCTAATTAGGACATTACACATTTATATTTGTATTTTGTTGGCATTGGGACTTCATTTGGTTCCATGTGCCAAGTGAGGTGGTGAACCTCACTTGGGACGTGGGGAGGATGCCCCGAGCCTGCTCTGATCCTCCCAGAGATGTCTATATCTGGAAAGGGCACGGCTCCATATCCGCCTCCGTGAGGCCCAAGCCTGCAATAGCAGCTCTACCCAGCATCAATGGCTGAGCTCCTGAGTCCAGCAAGACTCGTAGTGGCCGGTACCTCTTGCCTGCCGGTCCACTCAAACAGAAAATGTCATCTTGGTTGTCTAACATGTCAACTCCAGGTGTCACCATGGCGCGCTCAATGGCTGGCCTAGCTGGCAGCTCCATCAACCTGGCAGCTGCAGCTTGCCATGGCGCCGCCGTGGCAGTCTTGACCCTCACATCCGAGGATCCCTCCGGCACTACACCTTCCACTATCTCCGCAGAAGATGAAGTAACCTCCCCACTCTCACAGAGTGTAGCTGCCAGCCTGAACACCTCAGCTGGTCTTACCCCCGGCGTCGCAATCATGGTAGCCGAGAACAATAGAGCCTGACACACAGATGTGGCCGCCCCCAGCAGCACACTAGCTGCCATAGCCTTGGCAACACTAGGTAGTGGTGCTGCCCGTATAGCTCTCCCCAATGGCATAGTAACCTCCGCCTCAGTAACAGTCGGGCGAGAACTAGGTGCCATAGATGGCGTCGACACCATCTCCGCCAATGTAAATGACTGAGGAAGCCTGGCCTGACGGATTGCCTCCCCACGCTATGGATCCAACTCCACCTCCGCACCCCGTGGCTTAGGAACTCGTGCTGCTCCTCGAGTCACTGCCGTAGGTGACCCCACTTGCACTAGTGGTAGTCCTGCCCCGCACATAGTGGTAGTGGTAGTGTTGCCCGGCACTAGTGGTAGTGGTGCCCCACCCACAGTGGTAGTGGTAGTGGCACCCCTCACCTACGGCACATCACGGCCACTGTTCCCTGCATGCCCTAGAACTCCCAACGAGTTCCAATGCGTTCCCGGACGTTCCCACACATTCCCGAGCTCTCCCCCAGTTGGGGTTTGCTCCTGCACCTGCTGCCGACGAGCTATGGCTTCTACGGAGCCATCAGCCCCGTCGCCCTCCACTCTTGAGCTCTCACGGCCCACTAGAAGCACCCCCAACTCAACAAGTAAGCAACATGCTGCCCAACAAGCTCCATTTCTTCATGAAGCTCACAAAAAATGAATATGAAAATACACACATTTACAAACTTGGTGCACATGCACTTCTCATGCATATCCCCTAGCTCTAGGACGTCTCGCTGCTGCCCTTCCAGCCCCGCTCTTGCCACTCCAAGAGCACTTACACTGCTGAGTTTCAGATTGAAACTCCAACTCAGCACATGCTTCACAAGTGCACTGATTTGCACACAAGAGGGACCAGCCCCCTCTCTTCACTCATACCTCTTCATGAGCTTGGAGCTGAAGCAGTGTAGCTACGGCGTGAGCCCAGCCCCGTGAGCCTGGGAGCTGAGCTCACGCTTCAAGGAAGCGTGAGCGGCACAAATGTGCTGGAGAAGCAGGCCCTATAGGCGAGGATTGCAGGAAGAGTACCTATTACTGTGGACAAACGTGGACAAAACAAAGGGGCCACCATGCACCATGTCTGCACAAAAAGAGGAATATGAACATATGGCAGATTTGAGCTCAGAATGATTGTCACATTCAATTCACAGATAGACACCTGTTTGTGCCCCCCTGGTTCCGCAAATAAAATGTATGTGGTTGTCCTACATGCAAAGACTCCACACGATAAGCTGGAAACCAGCACGGGAAGTGGGCATGGCTCGTTTTTGTTCACACAGAATCTGGCAGAGCCCCACGGCAGGTGTCCCGCTGCAGAAGAGTGATGACCTCTCCTTAGCCTAGTGTGGCTTGGTGAATGAATTGGTCTCTCTTACTGTCGCAACACATAATTATAAGGTATATGTAATATTGATGCTTGCAGGGGACGCACTTCCCTCTCATGCCGAGAGCGTCCTCACGCATCGTTACAAAATCTGGATAGGTGCACGCAGGGAAATTCCCCACGGTAACCTGATATTCTTTGCCATGTACTGAGCCAGTAGACAACACTGTGTAAATCCGTCCATACCCCGGGGGCGGGACTTCGGTGATACGTGTCACCTGAGCCTGCAAAATTCTAGCCGATTCCATCTTATAGTCGTGATCTGCACCCGAAGCGACACAGCGCACTGTTTTTCCATCTCTTTTTGTTGGGTGGGAGTCGGCACTGGGTGGATGCATTGCCGGATCATGTGGCACATCTGTGCCTAGAGTGCATGAGGGCACCAAACCGTGCAAGGCGGAACCCTCCCTCCTCCAGCATGCTTATCTCGGTTGATGATAGTGACGTCCCAAGTTTCACAGGTCAAATTGCGGGCGAATGGGGCTTCATTATCACCGATGGACGAACTGTTCACTTGACGCATCGTGCCATATCATTTGGGCAGAACCAGAACTTCCAGTCCTTTGACTCCCCACTATGATAAGGTCGGAACAACCCTGTGAATGTTGGAGCTGGAGTCCCCCTGGAGCCTTTACATATTTTTGATTTGCATTTCTTGAAAGAGGGGGTCCGAATTGCCATGCAAGCCGCTCTAGATCCTGGTGGGGTGCGTTCTATATGCCACTCAGTGTCAATGCAATCAGATTCTTGCACCAAGGACACCACCTCCTCCAATGGGATTCCTGCTGCTGTGCTTGCATGATTTGCACCTGCTCCACTGGAAGAGGATCCACCTGGGAAGGGGCGGGCACATGACTTAGTCTGCACCAGAGACACCTTAGGTACAGAGAAATTGACCCTGTCCGGGCGATAGGAATCTCCATCTGACCTTGGAGGAGTGTTCAATTTCCTTTTGCATGATCCAAATGTTTCCTCGCCTTCCAAATGGGGGACCCTGGATTGCAAAGGGGAGCCTTCAGTGCACCTGTTCAGAGCTCTCGCCATCTTTGATGGGTCTCCGGACCTGCTCGTAGCCCTTAGCATCAACAAAGTCATATCAGGGCCCTTGCCTCCGCCCCGTCCCATCAGAAAATTGCGGTATCTGGTTTGTTGTGTACCATGTCATCAGCAGTGACAACATACAAGTCAAGTCCTGCTTTGGTAGACTGCTGCATCCAGGCGTTGTGAACAGTCTCCGCCAAATTACAGGAAGGCATGTCGGCCAAGTCCTCCAAGGACATGTCCTACAGGAGGCATTGAACGCAAATGTGAGGAACGAAAGGAAATGGAAGAGGTTCTGCAAGTGACAATCCAACAAGCCCAAAGGAACAGGCACGATGCAAAGTGAAATTTGTGTTTCTGGGATTGAAAAGCATACCGTCATCATGAAAGCTCCCCATTGTCTGTACCTGAAGTGCCAGAAAACCAACCAGTCCTCCAACTCCTTCAGTTGGATCCCACTAGCAGCACTAGAGGAGAACCACCAAGCCCGGATTGCTTGGTAAGTGCTCTCAGCTTCTCCCATTGAGGTGGCATTTTCGTACTCGAGGCAGAGCCTTATGTGCTCCAACTGAAGGTCAGGTCGAATGCAACGCTTTGTATGACATACCAGAGATTGACTCCAATGGAAGAGGCATGTGCGCTCCCTAATGAACCGTGTCCGTCATGTTTCTTGTCCATGCCCTGCAGAAGCCCAGCTAGTCCACTGGAAGACGTGGGAGGGTGGAGCTCAAATGTCCCCGTCAAACTCTACTCCTCCATATTGAACCCTCTACACCCAAAGAGACTCCCAATCAACAAAACGAAGCTCGCTCTTGCACCCAGGCACACCTGCGAGGGCTTTCAATTTCGGAATGACACTCGTTATCTCCTGGAATTCGTCATCATCCAAGAATGGAGTCTGGACTACCGGAGGAATCTCAGAAACATCCTCCGAGGACGAGTCTGAAAGAGTCACGAAGGTAGTGGATATGCTCACCTCGCGTTTCCCATGAACTGTGTCTTTCTGCTGCACGACCGATGCTGCAGTGCCAAGGGTAACTACTAATCCTGCCAACCAATGGTTTCGGCAACGCACACTATTTGTGCCCCCCTTTCTGGTTGTGTTTTGATGTGTAAATGTGCGACAGTAGGCCAGTGTGCCAAGTTCAAAACACCCATAGTTGGAAGCACCAAACAGTGTGCGGCAACGCACACTGTTTGGGCCCCCCTTTCCGGTTGTTTTTTGACTTCAAAATGGGCCACAAAGGGCCAGTATGCCATGCTCAAGATACCCCTAATTCGAAGCCCCAAACAGTGTGCTTCAGAGCACACTCTTTGAGGCCCCCTCTGTGCCTGATTTTTGATTTCAAAATGGGCCATGTTTGATGTCTAAATGTGCCACACAAGGCCAGTGTGCCAAGTTCAAAACACCCATAGTTGGAAGCACCAAATAGTGTGCGGCAACGCACACTATTTGGGCCCCCCTTTCCGGTTGTTTTTTATCTCAAAATGGGCCACAAAAAGGCCAGTATGCCATGCCCAAAATACCCCTAATTGAAGTACCAAACAGTGTGCGGCAACGCACACTGTTTGGGCCCCCCTTTCCGGTTCGTTTTTGACTTCAAAATGGGCCACAAAGGGCCAGTATGCCATGCTCAAAATACCCCTAATTGGAGGCCCCAAACACTGTGCTTCAAAGCACACTGTTTGTGGCCCCCTCTGTGCCTGTTTTTTCATTTCAAAATGGGCCATATTTGATGTCTAAATGTGCCACACAAGGCCAGTGTGCCAAGTTCAAAACACCCATAGTTGGAAGCACCAAACAATGTGCGGCAACGCACACTGTTTGTGGCCCCCTCTGTGCTTGTTTTATTATTTCAAAATGGGCCATATTTGATGTCTAAATGTGCCACACACGGCCAGTGTGCCAAGTTCAAAACACCCGTAGTTGGAAGCACCAAATAATGTGCGGCAACGCACACTGTTTGGGCTCCCTTTTCCGGTTCTTTTTTTACCTCAAAATGGGCCACAAAGGGCTAGTATGCCATGCTCAAAATACCCCTAATTGGAAGCCCCAAATAGTGTGCTTCAAAGCACACTGACACATGCCCCCTCTATGCCTGTTTTTGTATTTCAAAATGGGCCATGTTTGATCTAATTGTGCCACACAGGGCCAGTGTGCCAATTTAAAAACACCCATAGTTGGAAGCACCAAACAGTGTGCGGCAACGCACACTGTTTGGACCCCCTTTCCGGTTGTTTTATACTTCAAAATGGGCCACAAAGGGCCAGTATGCCATGCTCAAAATACCCCTAATTGTAAGCCCCAAACAGTGTGCTTCAAAGCACACTGACAAAGGCCCCCTCTATGCCTGTTTTTTAATTTCAAAATGGGCCATGTTTGATCTAATTGTGCCACACACGGCCAGTGTGCCAATTTCAAAACACCCATAGTTGGAAGCACCAAACAGTGTGCGGCAACGCACACTGTTTGGGCCCCCCTTTCCGGTTGTCTTTCGACCTCAAAATGAGCCACAAAGGGCTAGTATGCCGTGCTCAAAATACCCCTAAGTAGAGGCCCCAAACAGTGTGCTTCAGAGCACACTGTTTGAGGCCCCCTCCGTGCTTGTTTTTTGATTTCAAAATGGGCCATGTTTGATGTCTAAATGTGCCACACAGGGCAAGTGTGCCAAGTTCAAAACACCCATAGTTGGAAGCACCAAACAGTGTGCGGCAACGCACACTGTTTGGGCCCCCCTTTCCGGTTCTTTCTTTACTTCAAAATGGGCCACAAAGTGCCAGTATGCCATGCTCAAAATACCCCTAATTGGCAGCCCCAAACAGTGTGCCTCAAAGCACACTGTTTGAGGCCCCCTCTATGCCTGTTTTTTGATTTCAAAATAGTCCATGTTTGATCTAAATGTGCCACACAGGGCCAGTGTGCCAAGTTCAAAACACCCATAGTTGGAAGCACCAAACAGTGTGCGGCAACGCACACTGTTTGGACCCCCTTTCCGGTTGTTTTATACTTCAAAATGGGCCACAAAGGGCCAGTATGCCATGCTCAAAATACCCCTAATTGGAAGCCCCAAACAGTGTGCTTCAAAGCACACTGACAGAGGCCCCCTCTATGCCTGTTTTTTAATTTCAAAATGGGCCATGTTTGATCTAATTGTGCCACACACGGCCAGTGTGCCAATTTCAAAACACCCATAGTTGGAAGCACCAAACAGTGTGCGGCAACGCACACTGTTTGGGCCCCCTTTCCGGTTGTCTTTCGACCTCAAAATGAGCCACAAAGGGCTAGTATGCCGTGCTCAAAATACCCCTAAGTAGAGGCCCCAAACAATGTGCTTCAAAGCACATGTTTGAGGCCCCCTCCGTGCCTGTTTTTTGATTTCAAAATGGGCCATGTTTGATGTCTAAATGTGCCACACAGGGCAAGTGTGCCAAGTTCAAAACACCCGTAGTTGGAAGCACCAAACAGTGTGCGGCAACGCACACTGTTTGGGCCCCCCTTTCCGGTTCTTTCTTTACTTCAAAATGGGCCACAAAGTGCCAGTATGCCATGCTCAAAATACCCCTGATTGGAAGCCCCAAACAGTGTGCCTCAAAGCACACTGTTTGAGGCCCCCTCTATGCCTGTTTTTTGATTTCAAAATAGTCCATGTTTGATCTAAATGTGCCACACAGGGCCAGTGTGCCAAGTTCAAAACACCCATAGTTGGAAGCACCAAACAGTGTACGGCAACGCACACTGTTTGAGCCCCTTTTCCGGTTGTTTTTTGACTTCAAAATGGGCCACAAATGGCCAGTATGCCATGCTCAAAATACCCCTAATTGGAAGCCCCAAACAGTGTGCTTCAAAGCACACTGACAAAGGCCCCCTCTATGCCTATTTTTTTATTTCAAAATGGGCCATGTTTGATCTAATTGTGCCACACAGGGCCAGTGTGCCAATTTCAAAACACCCATAGTTGGAAGCACCAAATAGTGTGCGGCAACGCACACTGTTTGGGCCGCCCTTTCTGGTTGTCTTTCGACCTCAAAATGAAGGGCTAGTATGCCGTGCTCAAAATTCCCCTAAGTAGAGGCCCCAAACAGTGTGCTTCAAAGCACACTATTTGAGGCCCCCTCCGTGCCTGTTTTTTGATTTCAAAATGGGCCATGTTTGATGTCTAAATGTGCCACACAGGGCCAGTGTGCCAAGTTCAAAACACCCGTAGTTGGAAGCACCAAACAGTGTGCGACAACGCACACTGTTTGGGCCCCCCTTTCCGGTTGTTTTTTTACTTCAAAATGGGCCACAAAGGGCGAGTATGCCATGCTCAAAATACCTCGAATTGGAAGCCCCAAACAGTGTGCTTCAAAGCACACTGGTTGTGGCCCCTCTGCGTCTGTTTTTGATCTCAAAATGGGCCATGTTTGATGTCTAAATGTGCCACACAGGGCCAATGTGCCAAGTTCAAAACACCCGTAGTTGGAAGCACCAAACAGTGTGCGGCAACGCACATTGTTTGGGCCCCCCTTTCCGGTTGTTTTTTTACTTCAAAATGGGCCTCAAAGGGCCAGTATGCTTTGCTCAAAATACCCCTAATTGGAAGCCCCAAACAGTGTGCTTCAAAGCACACTGTTTGTGGCCCCCTCTGTGCCTGTTTTTTGATTTCAAAATGGGCCATGTTTGATGTCTAAATGTGCCACATAGGGCTAGTGTGCCAAGTTCAAAACACTGGTAGTTGGAAGCACCAAACAGTGTGCGGCAACGCACACTGTTTGTGCCCCCGTTTCTGGTTTTTTGTTTGTAAATCAGCTTCCTTCTTGTTCCTCTTCTTGGTGGTTCTCGGATGGAGTTGCATAAGTCGATCAAGTGAATATGTAGGTGCCTGGTTCTCAAGCTTCTTAGATCCTTCTGGATGTCCATTTCGCAGACACGTTTGTTTGAAGCTGTTTGTCTCGTCCGAGTGCATCCACGTACGACTCCAGCCGTCATTAGGGAGTTCGCCATCACTCATGGGGGCAAGTTCATAGACAAGAGGACAGATCCTCCCACGGATGACATGCACCACAACTACGTGGACAACAACGTCTGCTTGCGAAGGGGAAATGGGGTTCCTTGGAGAGGGGCCAGGGAGAGGAGCTCGGCTTTCATTCAACCGATTGTGGAGTGCTGCACCTACACCGACGCCAGAGTTCTCGATTTGTCAATGGGCACAGGTTCGTCTCTTCAACATTCACATTTGATCGGGTTTGTTTGAGCTTGCACTTTCAGCGCTTCTCACCGTTCCAAATGAGTCTTCAATGTCTATTTCCTTCCTTCTATTCCATTGCAGGTGCTTTGTACCACGCTTGCAAGGCCAGTGCGCCACATCTCTTCAGGATTGAAGGGGATGCCGAAATTTACAAGAACCTCCTGATGGGTTTGGATGGACAAACTTCTCAAGTCCTTCCAAAGCCGCTTCTCGGTGATATTGATACAGGGGAGACGTCCGACAAGGAGCTGGACTCCGACTTTGCCTGTGAGTAAGTTCAACCTGTGGATGCTTGCATTCTTGTTTCACTTGAATCACTGTTCTTAAGGCAAGGTGCACATGGGAGACATCCTCTTTGTTGGACTTGTGCATTGCATTATTGTATTCAAAATGGGTTTTTGACGACTTGTGCAGGAGTCCGTGTGCTTCCACTGACCCTCCAGGGCTATCACAACTTCTTGGACTTCTTTCAAGTCCTCCTCAGTCTTACATGCTACCCGTCTATGTGGAGGCACTCGCAGCAAGCATGTCCGTTCATGGGACTCGCAGTCCAACCATCGACGGTCGTGGTAGAAGACGTGGTGTTGGGGCCAGAATCTTTGTGGATGACATAGCAAAGGAGGTCGATTCTGATTCAAATGACTTTGACACTTGATATCAAGTTTTATTTTACTTTTATTCGGGGCCAATTTTGAGATGGGATGGTGGTGTGTCCTTGTTGTCCTGTTTGCAATGTGTGCGTGGGGGGCAAATTCTTGGGAACAAACTATCATTGGAGATGGGGGTTGCATGGACTGCCCGTATTGTTCTTTCAATCTCTTTAGTGTTTTCCGGAGCTCACAGTCTTGTGTGCATTGCAAAAACAAACAAACGTCTTTGGTTTGGGCAGTGCATTCTCGCATCATTTGCTCGTTGGTCTCCAAACCATTCCAGCCAGAAGAATGCTTGGTAAATCCACCACGTTAAAGTCCACGTGATCAAAGATCGTTCAGGCATTCTTCTGCTGAGCATCCATGATGCTCCCACATATACCATACATGTGGCAAGGGTGGTAAGTAAGAAAACATTTCGCAGGGATCCGCTTTGGATGATGTGAGTGTGCACCTGCTCGCGACGTACCCATTCCAATGCAAGGGCTTGATATGTTAATAACGTCTAAATAGATGCAATGGATATAAAGGATGGATACAATGGATGTAACACATCCAGTCTGCATTCCCTGGAAATGACTGATCAACTCGCGGTAATAGGTGACACCCGCGGAAATAGGCCCTGTATGCATGCTGACGTGGCGTGAGCCTGTGCTGGGCTCATGGGCTCTTGGACTCACAGGCTCACGCCTCCGGGCTCACAGAATAGCACCCCCCGAGCTGAAGCTCCCAACAGGCTGCGATGCATCCCCTCGCAGCTCCACTATTCGGCTGCTCCTCATCTACCCGCAACAACTAGTTTCGGGCAGAGATACCTGGAGCTGATCATATAATCTCCAACCTGCAACATGCTAGCTTCCCATGCGCAGCCCATATTCCTGCAGCTCCTTAACTCGGTTTGTAGCTGAAGAAGACGACCACCAGTTCGCCCATCGTGGCCAGCATCTCCTCCGCTTCACACTAGAAGCCCAAACTTGGTTGCCATAGCGTTGAGCTATGCAACGTCGCTCTTCAACATAGGCTACCTGCCTCTCTATCCATTGCAAACCTGCAACCTGTTCGCCTTTGCACTCTATCCGCTTTGGATAGGCTCATGCACGGATCCCTGCACTCTAGGCTGAACCGCTTCTCATGATCTGAAAACCACAAGTGCTAGAACTAACTCGAACCTGACACTCATAGACTCGAGCTGATCTTTCTCGAGTGATAAAGAAAGGATTGATACAAGCACACAAGCCCTCTCAAACTCACATACTTGCACATGGAAACATCACTCATATATTAAGTCGAGCCAAGTGCACCCCACGCCATGGGGAATCCACACTACGGCGCCATAGCTAGACGCGGTGAGGCTCAACTCGAGAAAGATGAGCCCACCGCGATCTTCCGTGAAGAAAACAACGCCAGGTGCCCAAACATATATTGGCCCCTGGATTGACACTTGGATCAATCCCAAATGTCAATATATAAAAGCTAGCTATTTCCTAGCTAACTCCACACTAGTGGTAAAATAACTTGACACCTTGGTACCCAGCTACAAGAAGCACTCAATGACCCTGGACGCCTATGACTTATCTACCGCGGACTTCTTAAATTCCTAGCCCACAAATTCAATGGACTACAAGCCCTCCCATCTCTTCATTCCTAATCTTGCCTACACTCCCCCACGGCACGTACACTACTCATCCTACGACAAATGCGTATCAGCATACAAACCGACCTACCCGGCTATCCTAACACGATACCACAGCTGGAACACGCTCTAAATACCAGCCCATCCCTCTCCCATTTTGAACGCCTTCATCCCCGCCAAAAGCGTCCCCTCCTCACCTATTTCAAAGAACGGCATATCACTCATCTCACCCAACTTACCACCGCCACATGGACTCAACTTATAACCCTGGGAGAATTTGCACTTAAACATTCTCGTGCCACAGCCAAAACCTGCAGGTTCCTCCAACACTCTCCCTTTCCTCTCTGCTTCTGTTTGCTGTTCAAAGGTAGGCTTCCTGCCCTGAGTTTAAATTGCCGAGAGTGGGTAGACCCTTGAGGTCATCCAAGATGTCCTCCCCCATGTCACAGACTGGAAACAAGTTTAGGGAAGTTTTCTGCCTAACTTCATTTTCATCAGACAACCTCATGGCCAGCTTCCAGTGTCTATGGCGGGTATCGTTACTCACGGTCACGGAGATGGCGCGTACGCTCAATATTGGATGGATTTTTGGCTAGCAGATCCCAACTTCGTTATAGGATCTTTGGCTAGAATTTTGCGACAATTGGAGAAACCAACATGTCGTGGATCAATATTGGGCAGATATTCTTGAAGAACTTGACCTTCCGTTGGAGGAGCCAAATGACGAGCTTATCGAAAGATTTTGGCCAGCACAAAATGGGTCGAGCACCATAAGAGAGACGGTGTTCATAGAGAGTCTCAAGACGCATTGTCCGATAATGAAGATATTGTGGAACCGTATTGTGGGCCGAGATGTGACCGTCCGAAAATACCGTTGAATCCATTCAAAGATATTGAGAAGTGATTCGCCCAAATGATACTGAGACTTTTCCTGTTTGGATGGGAATGACAATATCGGATGTTGTACGAGATAGAGAAGATCGCAATTACAAAAAGCTTCTTGTGGAGTGATGGAGACCGAAGAAAAGGGGCAATCCTACGGATGCAGATAGATACAAAAATTGTTGGTCCAAAAATTGGGAGTTCAACCCAATGGATCCCACTCAATGGATTCATGTTGACAATGTAGTATGGACAATGCCACCGAGAAAAAATATGCCCCAACTCCTCATGGGCATGCCGCACTAACCGTGCACGCTGTGTGGGGTGAGGCACAATCCTTACCCTACTCTGCCACCCATCCGCATCATGTACCCTTGAATGCGATCTTCCATGCTCACTCTTCCCTCATACCCAATGCGACTCACTACCATCCACATCCACCTCCCCTATACCATCTCCCCACTCGGATAGGGACTCGACCCAGACCCCTCCCGCCCACATCCATACGCCATTCCTTACGCAAACTACTTCCACCCCAGCTCCCACCTCACCTGCCACTCCTGCAACTCATCATGACCACACAGCTGATGATAACTCATGGCAAATCGAGGACGACCTCTTTAGCTCACATGATGATTGCGACCCCGCCCACAATCTCACACTCCTCACCGCATTCCACAAACGTACTGACACTAACTACCTCGCGCATACCCACCAACAACATATCTCCCAAACCCAACCCAAAGATGCTCGTCACGTACATCAACCACTTACCGCCCCCAACGTACACATATACATTACTGAATGCAATCCAGATAAGGATATCCTGCACACCTCCCCCACAATCTGTCAAGGCCCTCGTATGTCAACTATCTACACCTTCAACGGCCGTTTTCTTGGCCTCATTCCCAATGACAGACTAGCATGGCTGTGGGCTAAATACTCTACTTCCTCCCCCTGTGACACTCAAATCCACCCACCCCGCCAAGACTTCGCTATCGAACTCAGTTGGCTTGTTACCCGCTACCTCCAAGACACTCCTCCCAAAAAACCCTGTTCCCTGACGAAACTATCACAAGCCTTTGCTCATACTACTATCCCCCCGGATATCCTCTCTCTGCTCATTACCACTTTTGAACTCACTCATTCATATTATTCCAGTCCGCTTACATTCCCGATGGGAATCACAACTTTTGTCAGCCCCCACCCCCGAGACTGCATCTTCAGAGCCACCCAACATGCCACCCAACATGCATGGGCAGGGAGGGGATTTGCCCACCCCCCTTCAGGCCCCTCACACATGAGGCCCTCCAATGGGCCCGTATGGCCACACAGTCCTCCCCATCAAGCGTCACGACCTTTTACTCACTCACCAAAAGCTACCCAACAGTCCCCACCCCCTCCTACAATTCCCACCCGGTGTAACAGTCCTCGCCGCTATCGAACCTAACCAACTCCGGTACATCCACACCCCGCCCCTCTCCAAATACCTTCGTTACAAAGAACCAACCCTTACCATTCTCCTTCATGTCCAACACACCACGCATTCCACCATACCTCCCACCTTCCTTGCCTTACTGGATCAACTCCTTAAGCGCATTCACAAGCTAAAAACCACCATCTACCCCCAGCATCTCACACACCCGGTCCTCACAATTCCACCTGGCCCACTCCCTAGGATTAACTTAAGCAAGGCATGGAAAACCGCGCTACCGCGCTACCGCGCCCGTCCCCTGCCCCACCTACACTCCCCCCACTCCTCCCATCCTACTGCCAAACTATACCTCCCAAATTTCCGCCATCCCACTCCCACTACACCGACGGCTCTCTCAATGGCTCCCATGCAGGTTATGGAGTATACCATGCCGCTACCAATCAGGGCACCGCTCATAGACTTCCTGGTCCTGCTACCATACTTCGTGCAGAACTAATGGCAATATTTGAAGCGCTTACCTCGCTCTTTCTCATCTACAACCACTTCTCTTGCCCATCTTCTCACCATTATCACTCTGACCGTAATCTCATCACAGCCATCGCCAACCTGGCTATCTACATCAACCAACCCATTCACTTTATCAAAGTACGCGCACACACATGTATCCGGGGGAATGAGGCTGCCGACCTTCTTGCCCAGGAAGGTGCCGATGAACCCCCTGTTGACCCTACCAATGATCCCATCCGCATAGCACATACCCACCCATTCTGGCTAATACACCCCCATACCCGACCCCCTTGAACCCCGATCCATACGCAACCTTTTGAAAACCCTTACTCGAGAAGCCAATAAGCAAACCTCGGTATCTGCTAGCCACACTAAACTATACATACAGAAATGGACACAATCCGGAGTACTCCATAACAAACTCTCAAACTACTTTTGGTACTCCAAAGCGGTACTGACGCCCAAATCAAACAGACGCTTAAATTCCGATACGCACAATATATGGGACATCAACATAAACACATGTTCTGGCCACACCTTTTCCCATCCCCGCATTGTCCCCTCTGGTCTCATACCCACCAGGAATGTGACACCTGGCCACACCTTCTTAGCCAATGTACACACCCGGTCATCCACGGGCTTCGTATAACCCGCCATAACCAAGCAGTCTGGCACATCCATAAACTCCTCCTACATCGCGCCGAGACAAGATGGTTCTCGCTAATCAATGTTGGTACTTACCAAGGACGACCCCCAGACCACACCGTCCCCCACTGGCTTCTCCCGTGTACTTGCTCCCACCCCCCCTGCACCTGCCCCACCAGACTATGCTCGGACATCTTGCTTGTACATGGTTTACCCATAAACTCCCCCCCACCCACCGCCCCAACCCCGAACCTTACCATCTATTGAATTCACATACTGCCATGATCGATACCCCGCTGATTCAACGCTAGACAAACGGCTTAAATACGCGCCACTTATCCTTGCGCTTCGACATAAGGGCTGGGTCCTTTGACGGTTATCACGGCTAGTACTCGAGGCGGCATTCATAACGCTAGTATCGATGCATAGTAGTGGGACCCCGCGTAATCACTTCATTCAATAAAAATAGGGGACACACAAAGGCAACGAACACTTCTAGATGCCGCTACCTTAAGTGCAACTACCGACACCAGTCTCCAACCTTCAATCTCCAACCTTCAATCGTCACTAGAATTATCGGCAATGGCTAGTAGACGTACTCAAGCATGCATAAAACTATTCATCCTGGGAATTCATTCATTCATAGATATGGATGAAATATTCTAGAAAAAACTCATGTCATTGTAATAAATCTCTTCAAATATCTATAGAATTATTTATAATCCATATAGTAAATCAATTGAATCCAACTGTATTAATAAGTAGTAAGTTAGTAGGTAGTAAGAAGGGGGGCCTCCCTTATATACCCTCTCACGGCGGTGGGACCCTTCTAGAAGCCCGCCGACCCTGGACCCTTCTAGAAGGCCCTGGACACATGTCAGCCCTACAAGACTCCCTATCTAAATTTGGCCAATTTAATACATCTCGCATTCCTCCTTCTTTTTTTGGACCCCTTGATCTCATTCCTTAATACACGTGGCCTTACTACATAAGCCCCCCACCACTTTAGAATGAACATGGCCCGAATGAAAATGCTCTACATATTTGGAGATTTCAACATGCTAGGAAATAATATTGAAACAACCAAAATTCCATGCATCATCACTAATTTCAATTAACATTCTCAGAATGTTTAATTGATGAGCTGAGGAGAGAGGCATAACCAAGAGAGGGTGCAAGAGAGCCACAGCTATGCAACTGGAGGGTTTAGGGACTGCTATCCAACAGTGTTACCATGGAGAGGAGGGTGTAAAAGGTCTACCACCACTCTCTATATATATTTATACATGGATTTTATGACGTAATTGGTTAGACTGTGTTCATTTGACAAGATTTTTCTACACCAAATTACTTCCACGATGCACTTGGGTCTGTTCGATTTCGACGTTCCATGGTTATAGATTGATAATTTACAGATTCGAAGAGAATATATACCCTCTAACATGTCAAACTACATTTGTATTTTACCCCAATATTTTGATGTATTCCAAAATTGCATAACTGGTTTGACAACCAAATTCAAGTATCGTGTTGAATTGATTCTGTGGCACCTACAGGGATATCTCCCCAAAAATCGAAATTCCAAAAATTGAGATAGATTGCTATGTATGTGAAAGCTGGAGGATAATTTTTTCAGATTTTGACTTCCGTAACATTTATTTTGTTTTGTTTTTGTATTTTTGATGAACAGGGGAGTGTGGCTGAAGATAATAGGAATAATGTAAGAACTTAATGCACACGTGCAACCTCTGACATGATGGTACGCCGTTTTCCAGCATGTCAAATCTCCCCACCCTCAATTGAGAGTGATATGGAACTGAAGGAGTGTAAATTCCAGTCGGGGTTACACTGAGTTACACGACAAGTAACTCCACTGGGGTTACATCGGGTTACACGACGAGGTATGTAACTCCAATTGGGGTTACACAGAATGAAGTGTAACTCTAGTCGGTGTAACCCACACTTGGTCTCAAAATTTGACTAAGTCCAAATGTGGCTAAGTATAAAATGGACTAACTAGAGTTACATGAGAAACCAGGGTTACATAGGGTTACATGGATTTGATAGTTGATTCCCGGTTATACACTACAAGAACCCAGAACCTCGCTGCCTGCAATTCTGTCACCTTACCATTACGCTACCCACCACACCATGAAACCCACTTGGATTCTTAAATATTTAAAACTGAGGTAAGTGTGGGTGGGGAGGATTTGACAGGGGCCCCGCCGGAGGAGAATCCGGGGAAAGTACTGTTAGATCGTAAGCGTCCATTAAGTTCTTACAGTATTCCTGTAGTCTTCCGACTGTGGCCCTGTGATTTACTTTATTTGTGATACCTTCTAATTCCTTTGATGAGTAAAATTCCATAGTGCCTTGTCCAAAAATTTGGGGTATTATAATAAACTTTGAGCCCATTTGGCCTGCCAAGTGGGCATGTCAAGGGTGCTTTTCCAACTTCCCTGCCCTTTGGTAAATCCTAGAGAACCGGACTTAGATTGTTTTAGGACCTTGTAAATTCCACATGTGCTCTACCCTAACTTAATGTGCACCATTCACCTTCAGGGTTCACTTCCACTACAAATGGTTTTGCAGTGAAAGACCTTGAAAGATGCATCCCAGATCTTGCACATGGATTCAATCACTTGCACTTGAATGGCAGCATCAACCGCGCCATACTTGACAGCTAACTCTACTCCAGAAGCGGAAGAAGATGAATTGGAAGCAGCTTGGGGAGTGTCACACTCTACATATCACCTCTTAGGTGGGTTTCGTGGCCAGGGTATGACAGGGTCTTGATTTTTTTACCCTCATCCATATGAGATTCAGAGCCGACTATCCTCCTTTTTACAACAGTAATCGAGTGACAACACAGGGTTTGATGTTTCTGGGGTTTACTGCTTAAAATCCTACTGTAGAAAGGCCAGCAATCAAAGTCAAGAAAGACTGAAAGAAAAGTGGAGCACAAATCTGAAGTTGTGATTTCATGAATAAAATAACATCAGAAAGCATCAATCCCTTACATATATTACTTCCTGGGTGGGTAGAAGTACCACATGACAAAGGTAGAAACTTGGAATATTCTCCAAACTTAACAATTCATTGTTCCTTGTCCTATAGGAGAAGGCTGGTAGATGCCTGGCGAAGTACCAAGTGAACCAGAAACAAGGCATAGTCTGTGTTTCAACTAACCGCCTAATTCATTTGCAATCTGATGTCACAGACATCAAGACTCTCAAAGAGACTTCAAGATCTCTTCTGCACTAGAGAGCTCATAACCACCCTTCTCGATGTTGGCAACCTTCACCACCAAATCCTCAATAAGGAGACAATACCTCTGTGAGCGCATACCATGTCAGTCAGGTTCACGTCCAAGCCCAGTGCTTTGGTGTATATCCATCAGCTAAAAATTTGATCTGGTCAGTATTGGGGTCTCCCATTCTTTCACTACGACGGGATCATTCACTGCACCAACCGCACAGAACGACAAAGATATTAGTCATGTTCGACAATATTAATGCTCATGTGACTCTCTCAAAATGGTGATAGAGCCAGAGCCTTCATCTTCACCACATTCCATTCCTTGGCTGAAGACATTAATTGTTGGCACAACCCACAAAAACCTCCTATCTCACATTCGCAGCGAATTGTTTTTCAAGACACTCTGTTGAACATTAGCTATACCAAACAACCATCTTCAAAACTTTCCTTGTGAAAGCAATCTCTCTCTTTTCCCAAGCAATTTCAAAGCTTCAATTTGATCCATTGGCCTTCTTATCCAGGGGACACTGAAGCTTTATTATACAAAACACTTCACTTATTCCAGGGATAAGAGAAAAGGGGGAGGGAGGAAGATTCCAGAAATTGTAGAACAGCACACAATTTCCAAAGATTGCAGAGGTTTCATTAACAAAAAGTATAGAAGTAGACTATGTTGTGGCCTTTGGACATTCCGAGGATTTGAGGACTTTTTAGCACTGTAGAAGCATTCAGCATAGCTCCCTTCCCCAAGGGTTGGTGCTTCACAAAACAGTCACCACTCTTGCAGCTGGCAGCCAAGGAGAGCACTAACATAACTCAGGTCCGAAAATAGCAGGGCCCTGAGTGAATTCTATATGAACACAGTCAACACATCAAGAACAGTGCCATTGGGGTTGACAATCATTCTTTATGGCAACAGCCGGGAGATATGATGACAATGCTGCAAGAACTGCAAAACGGGTTCCATGAAAGGATCAAAGCAAAGAAGGGCTGAACACTTGGACAGTAGAATTGCACTCAGCAATTAGCTTTGCACATTGGGACAGAAGCTTTCCTCACGGTGTTGTGGAATGCCTGACCAACAGGCGTGTGTAGACTTTATCCTGCTCAATGGTGTAAACTCTTATCTGATGAAGTAGAGCTGGTATCATCTTCTTTAACTGGGAGTACATCTCTCTCCCTGGGATCTGACAGTTGTTGAACAAACCTAATCACTGTGCCTAGTGAAATACAATGCAAGGGCTTTCAAGTGGTGCCCTGCATCACCTTGTGCCTATCGTAATGCTGAACTGGTTTACATGGATTTGAGTGCATGAATTCATGACTGTGTCCGGAGACAGGTGCAGCAGCAGGTACCTCCCCTGGGACAGGTGCCAGTTCATTTTTACTGAAACGTTCCTCCTCATAAAAACTTGCTCGCACTACTCGGCCTCCAAAAAATCTACCATCAAGGTCGACCAATGCTTTGGTCGCTTGCTCGGCCCGCTCAAACTGCACAAATATTCGCACTGCTTCTGTGACAGGAAAATCAGGTTCTGTGATTTCAAAGATAAGCACGCGTGTGACTACCCCATACTTGGTGCATTCTGATGCCACCTCGTCCTCAAGCTCACCATCCACCTCTCCAGGGCCCACCTGCAGAAGTAGGTGTCAATTGTTATGCATCACAAACCAATGGTTACATTGCACATTGTCCTCCAGTACACTAAACTTCGGGCTCCAATCAGGAGCCACAGTATGATGTTGGAGGATGAACAGCCATTTTGTTACATGTGCTAGCACTATTTCGCCACAGAACTAAAAGTATGCAGTCAATGTTGTTGCTTATCCTGGATACCATCAGCATCAAAGGCATAAACCCTGAATCCTGGATAGAGGTAAAAATCTGGGATGTTGCTAGCAGCACAGAATTATGATAGATTTAGACTGGTTACATTTCGAGGTGACAACAACTCCCAAGAAACATAAAACCTAAGAAAGAATATCTCTCTTTGCCATGCCCCACCCAGTGCACACTCTTGCCAAACAATCCCAAACACATCCAAACCCTCGCAGATAGCTCTGCACCACGAACCCTAATAAGAACTCTGCACCCTGTTCTCAAGCTCTATTGCCAGAAAGGAGGGAATGAGTTAGCAAGAGATTTACAAGAGCGTGATCCCAAGGACAAGTCTGAATTGTTCCTTATCTTACATGAATAACCAAAGGACAGTGCTGTCTGTACAGGAACACAAGCAGGACGCATAGGAAGCACTTACCATATTCCGTAGCAAAACAATACGTGTGGGTGGGCCAGAGATGAAGACACCCTGCTTGGGAGCCTTTTTCTCAGTAGCGGCAGCGGCGGCAGCGGCGGCAGCAGCTGCATTAACAATTACACCGGCGCGCTTATCAGTCTTGCGAGCCATGAGTGGCACAGTGATACCCTGCTCTTGCTTTCCCAAGCCTTGCCCTTCCTTCCACCCCATGCGTGCCATCATGCGCTGTGCTGCGGTCATTGGGTTATGTTTGCCCATGCTGAACCCTTCGTTGTTCCGTGGGGGCGACGGCGATCTCACCCTTGCTGGACTGCTTTCTGCAGCGCGCGCTGCACTCAGCATCGCGCGCCGCTTCCATGCCTCCTCTCCACTGATATGCAATGATGTCGCACGTGGTTCAGGCACAGGCTCCTTCTCTCTTTCTATCTCACGTTCCCTCTCTTGCTCACGCTGTCGCTGCAACTCTAGCTCCCTTTCTTCCTCCTCATGCCGCCGTCGCTCAACCTCTCGCCGCATCTCTTCTTCCACCTTTCGCCGTCTGCGCTCCCGGCAGTACTCATCATAGTCGTTGGGTCTTGCAGGATCATACTCTTCCACCACTGTTGCGCTGACTGCCACCAGTGCTGGTTGAGGAGGCGGAGATATGGGTCTCTCAGGTGTGTTCACAACAAGGTTGTCTCCACCATCAGCCGCCCATCTGGATGCTCCACCCACCGCCCTCCGCCCAGGTGTTGCCGCCTTGAATTTGGTGGCTGCCGCCTGATTGCGCAACACAGAAGCAGGAGGAGCAAACAGAGCAGGCTTTCTCAAAGTGGGTGGGGCCATCTTGGTGCTGCTGTTGGACCACATCGATGCGCCCGGAGCAGATCCATTGAAAGCCACACCTTCTGCCTTGCCAGCCCCTTCCTCTTCTGAAGAAGGAGGAGGCAGGTCCCCATACAGACCCCCCAACATCGCCACACTTGCACACTTCCCTCAAACTTGTTTTCCTCTGCAACCCAGTTCACTCTTCAATCTCTATACAACACAATACCCCGTCGAGCCTCCAAGATGAGGCAACGCTCTCACACAGCTTAGGTCACTAGTCACAGCGATGCAGGCAAAACTTCCCCAGAAAACAACAAAACAAATTATAAGACAACGAAAAAGAAAAGAGAGGAGGAAGGAAGAGGGAGAGAGGTTCCAATTTTGTGGGCTTCCCTGCCTCATGAGCAAATCAACCGAAAGTCAAGTCAGAAATCAACTGGTGTTGCTCGCAGATCTGTACATGAAGGCCTCGTAACCCTACATTCTGCTCTGTGAGGTCTCCCATATAATGCAGAGAAAAGATTGGAGAGAGGGTGAGATGGGAAAGTCGATAAGGTCGAAGAGGAAAAAGAGATTGACGACGTTGAAGAGGGAGCTGGTGGTGCCTCACTGCGATCAGAAGGAGGACCTTGCCAAGTTTTCCGCACAGGAAGTGGCCGCGGCTGCCCCCAAGGTCGAGCTTCATACGAGTCGCTCCAATTCCGTGGACATAGGCGTGTGTCCCTCTCCTCTTTTCCACTCTCTCTTCCCCTCTCTCTCTGTGCGATGACTCATTCTTGTTGGACCTTATTGTACTCTGAAACGGGCCAATCTCCCAATGCCTCACGGGTGTCTTTTTTCAGCTTTGTCTGAACTGTTGGTGTACCACGTGAGTGCAGAGATGGAGGAACAGGCTCATGCAGTCGTAGCTGTGTCAATTTTGCATGAAGGGCGGTCAGTTGCATAAATCCAGAGAGGACTGGGAATCCTGAAGAAGTGGAGAAATGAACCATGTTTCAAAGAGGAATGTGAAATCTGTTCTTGATAGAAATGTGTGAACGGGGAAATTGTCTCATCACAAGGGATTGGAAAGCTTTTATTATATGGGGATTTTTGGTTGCTGGACTTTGCTTTGCAACTGACCGGCTCGAGCAATACCCTACCCAAGAAGAACAGCTGCTGGAGTGGCATAAAAGGGAATAAGCAGGGGATTCACTGCCGCTGCAGATGCTGTGGCCCCTGCTGCACCCACAGCCGTAGAGAGGCCATCAAGTGCATACTTGAACATGAAGGGGACTTGGAGGGTTAGGTTTGTTAGGGTTCCCTCATGCACGTCCCTCAGCGGTTTTATATAGGGGCTCTGTTCAAATTGTCCCGTGTGTTTTTCATTTAGTCATCTGGAAATGTGGTAGTGGTCATTTTATACCTACACTGCGCATTTTCGTTTGCAAAGTGTCCCATTCTCAGATGGCCCCATCTTGTGGGCAACACAAATCCAAAATGTGCATACTCTGTTGAACGCAGTAGGTATCCTGGTAAGTCCTTAATTGATAATGGGAGGAAAATGACACCTCATGACACCCAGACCTGGGCTCATATTTGTGAAAAGGATGTGGCTGGCCGGTCCCAATATGGATGTGGCTTGATTTTATCATCCCCACCCCCCTCCGACCCCTCCGCCCTCTACGCCCGCCCGCCCGCCTCCGCCAAGGACCCCCGACCCCCTTACCACCGCTGGCCATGCGGCGCCCACATCTCCGCCTGATCTTCAGCGACGTGCCCCCCCCCCCCCCCCCCCGTGGATACCCTCATTGGGGTGATCCCCCGTCCAGTGCCGGAGTGATCCCCCACCCCATCTCCAGCCACGTGGCGCTCCCCCCGAACCGTTGATCCCCTCCCCATCCATCCAACCTCAATTAAATGGATGATGTCGGTCATCCGCTCCTCCCCCCACCATCCTCCCGCGGAGGGGATGGATGACGGCCGGATGAAGGCCCCATGACGCGTCCATGGCAACGTGGTGCTCCCCCCGCCGTCGATCCCCTATTCCCATCCACGGTGCGCTCCCCCGACACGTCGCCGCTCCCCCAACGTGCCTTGATCCCCCTTTCGGACCGGGAGTGATCCCCCAACCCTAATTGCCCGCCATGTGCGGCTCCCCCCAACCGTCGATCCCCTGCACATCCATCCAACCTCACAAACAATGGATGATGTGGGTCATCGGCCCCTCATCCCCCCGCCATCCTCCCGCGCAGGGGATGGATGACGGCCGGATAAAGGGCCGATGACAGAGACAGGCCACGTGCCGCTCCACCCGCCGTTGATCCCCTATTCCCATCAACGGCCCGATCCCCCGAGACGTCGCCGCTCCCCCGACGTGCCTTGATCCCCTTTCCAGACCGGGAGTGATCCCCCAACCCTAATCTCGCACCACGTGCTGCTCCCCAAACCGTCGCTCCCCTGTGCATCCATCCAACCTCACAAACAATGGATGTTGTGAGTCATCTGCCCCTCATCCCCCCGCCATCCTCCGCGCAGGGGATGGATGACGGCTGGATGAAGGGCCGAAAACACTGACAGGCCACGTGTCGTTCCCCCCCGCCGTTGATCCCCTCTTCCCATTGACGACTCGACCCCGGCCCCCTCGGTTGATTCCCCGTCCAATGTGGTGACTGATCCCCCTCCACCCATCGGCCTGCACGTGGTGCTCCCCCCGCCGATCCCCTCGTCCCATCCACGGCGCATCCCCCGAGATGTTGCCGCTCCCCCGACCTGGCTTGATCCCCCCTCCGGATCGGGAGTGATCCCCCACCCCTAATCGCCCGCCACGTGCTGCTCCCCCGAACCGTCGATCCCCTGCGCATCCATCCAACCTCAAAACAATGGATGTTCTGGGTCATCCGCCCCTCATCCCCCCGCCATCCTCCCGCGTAGTGGATGGACGACGGTCGGATGAAAGCCCGATGACACATCCACCGCCACGTGGCGCTCCCCTCGCTGTCGCGCACCTCACTTCGGTAAGCTCCCCCCTCAAGTCATAGTTACTCGCTTGATGCGCGCGCCTAACTCCCAACCTGGCCGCCGGGCCAACTTGGAGCTTCGGCTGCTCACCGGGACATAACGGTCCCCCCCTGATCTCCCAAAGAACCCTCCAATGATTTAGAACCAGCGGAATTCCCTTTGGTAGTTGGCAGTCCGGAACAGCTCCCCACTCTTTGGTCGCTTTCCGGCTCGCTTGCTTACTCACTAGCTTTTGGTCACCAACGGGCTTGCACCGTTCTCGGGGTTACTACTCCCTATATATACTTCTGTAGCTGTCCGCGGGGGTTTCACAAACAACCATGCCATTTTATGGCGAACCACCACGAACACCCTCGACTCCCGATAATGAGTCGCGGTGAGTCTTGGCCCACCCACCACGGCCCCTATGGACCGTGATGAGTCCCAAGACTCCCCACGACTCCCACCACGAGGTCTCCGCCCAGGGTGAGTCCTATGCCACCCCCACTAAGTCCGCTAAGCTACCACCACCCTTGTGGAGCCACCCCCACCGCAACCCGGTGTGCGGGGCTCCACCTAGTGAGCGCCTCCGCCTCCTTGAGTGCTTTGGGCACTCAAGGGTGCTTCAGCCCCCCATACCTATCGTTGCCACTGCCCCGACCACAGGGCAGCCCCTCTTATGTCCCGACCCCCTGCCCTCAAGGCAAAGGGCCGCGACACACACCCCTACCAACAGGGAGTCGATGTCCTCATCGGCTTGTACATTTTGTGGAAACGAACATCCAAGTTGTGGCGTCCCACATCAAGGAGTTTGTTTCCGTACCATGGCAAAGAACCAAACCCCACACTTGACTCTACTCTCCGCTAGTTCGGCCGACGTCCTCCAAGTCCCGGCCAAGGGTGGAGCCTCTCAAGCTCCTCCCAGTGCACTCTTCTTGGCCTACTTCAAGGCCAAGGAACGATCCTCCCCGAGGATCGAATCGCCTTACTGCAACAACATTGCTTGCGACCGCTCATGATGCCGCTTTTGGCATCACCTTGAGCAAGGGTTCACCTCGAACCCTCTTTGACTAGGAAGATAACCTTGAACCAACCGCGCGCCCCAATCACTACAATTGGGTCCGCCTTGGAATGCTGGCCTGAGGTACGGGAACACGCCGAAGCCGCACTACGACTTCGTCCCGAGGCTACACGATTATAGTACGTGAACGGAAGCACGTAGCTTCCGCGTTAGCCCGCAGAAGGCGCAAGTTTCCTTGCCCCTTTGGATGGAAGTCACCCGATTTCGGCACTGCGCAAACACACGATTAACCCAATTTACTTCTCCCACTTTTGTAAGCTAGCATGCATTCTACACACTAGCCAACCACACCATGCATCACCATTCCAAACAAAATAGGACGCACAACATTTGGAACCCATTTCCTTTATAACAAATTTTTGTACAATACAAGTTTTTGCAATCGGATTCCTAAGCTAGCTAAGCCGGGCTAAGCATGCATTTCCTCCCCCACGCTCCAAGGTTGATGTTCCCATCAACGCTTCTTCCGTTTTTGAGGTCGCCCTTCGAAAACTGCAACCGCCTCGGATGCGTTTCCCATTTCTGAGGCACGCACCCAAGATGCCTCCACATGATAATAGCCCTTCCATTTGACGAGATACTCCGTTTCTCGGTTCTTGAACCTCCTCGACTTAAGTACTGCCTCCACTTCATACTCAGGTTCATTTTCATGATCCAACAGCACAGGTGGCGGGCACAACACTTGATGCTGATTCGGACGCGCTTCATCTTTGAAGTAAGGCTTCAAAAGGGAGACATGGAATACTGGATGCACCTTGCTGTTTGCCGGCAGCTCCAATTCATACACATCCTCATTCATAACCTTCCGGATGCGAAAGGGTCCCGCATACGGAGGTACGAACTTTGGGCTCACTTCCGGAGGTAGTCGAAAATTCTTGATGTTCAACCAGACCTCCGTGCCTGCCTCAAACTTCACTTCCCTCCGCTTCCAATTCGCCTGCCTTTCATACCGTTTCCTAGCTTTGGCAATGTTGTACTTTGCGAGCTTCAACAAACGCTCGCGTTCTTCCAGTACCGCCGCTACTGCCGGTTCCTCAACGTCTTGGGCGGCCCAACTTGTCGGCACCAGAGGTGTTTTTCCATAGACCAATACGAAAGGGGAAACTCCCGTTGCGGAGTGTTCTGTGTTATTATAGACTCGTCTTCTTCTAGTCGAGCCTCCCGAGGCCTCTCTCGTCGCCATAGCTCTAGTACTTGAGATGGAGAGTGGGTGAGGTGTGTATGGTGAAGTCTTTTAGCAAAGGTGCCATTGGCTTGACTTATATAACGTGATAGAGTGGGTTCACCTCTTTTCACCATTTCCGTATCATTGTGGCGTGGCTTTCTAGGACTATATGCTAGGAAGTGTGGTTGGACAACGATGTATGTTGTGGCACGATGCTTAGGTGCACGACAGCACAACGTATGGTATGATGGGTGTTAAGGTGCGAGGTCCAGACATGTTTTTGTGAGCGGGTAAGGTATCCTCCATTTTGTTTGGATCGGGTAGTCTGGGGGAGGTCCTAGGGGGCCGAGCATGTTGCCAACACGCTTTTGGTCATTTCTTGGAGGATGGTTGTGAGGGTACGCTCGGCCTCAAACCAGGTTACTTCAGGGGACTGCGTCATATTTGTGTCAGAAAGGGTGTAGGAGAGTTTTTGGGTAAGGAGTGATGCTTGAGGTTGGAAGTGTTTTAGAAATGTGGTGATATTATGTTGGGGTAAGGGTGAGAGGAGACGGGGTTGTGGGTCTTGGGCTTGGATAGGTGGGATGGGACCGATGGGGATGAGGGATGGTGGGAGAGAGACAGATACTGGGTAATGGTCTGAGTTGCATATGCTATTGATATGAATATGGCTTGTAAGGTATGTGGGGATATCATTGGGCGACTTAAGATAGAAACCATCTATAAGGCTTAAAGATGAGTAGTTAAGGCCGCCTTGCCTCGAATAGTGATGGTCTGAAGGTATGTATCTGAGATGATGGTTATGTATGAAGTGGGCCCAGTCTTGGTCAAGAGGGGATGAGGGTTTGTGGACTCCGTTGTATGTGTGGCCTGATAGAGCAATGTCCCGGTTGAAGTCACCTGCCAGTATATAGTGATGGTGTTGGTGCGCGGGGTGCTTGATTGTGTTAGAGATTGTGTCCAATATGTCGGGTATCAGGGATAGGTCCTCAGTATGGGATGGCATATATAAGTGGATGAGAGTGATGGGCATAAGTGTAGGGAGGTGCAACTGGACAATTTGAAGGTGAGATCGGAGAGGGATGGGTACTAGAACTTTTGTGGTGGTGCTGGGAGAGTGATGGGTGCGGAGGATGCCAAGTGCCACACCACCCCGCATAGGACAGTATGGGGCGGAGCGACAACGGAGACATTGTGTGGCTGTCATGGGGTCCCATACAGGAGGTAGTAGGCTGGTAGGAGTTTGTTAATATAGGAGCTGTTGGTGTTGTTAGTGTTTAGTTTGGTTTCTTGGATGAGAATAATGTGTGGGGGCATGGAGTTTGTGAGGAGGTGGATCAGACTCTGGATACTGGTGGCAAGGGATCCAATATTCCAAGTGGTGATGTTAAAGGAGTGTGACTGTAGGTCGGGGGTGTTTGGAGTGTGGCAACGAGGTGTAGCGGGTGAAGATGCAGATTGGGGGTGGGTTACAATTGGTGTGGTGGCGAAGGAAGATGGTGGGTAGTGGGGGGGTTGGAACCCTGGGAGGGGCGTGGTAGCGTTAAGCGTAGCTGTCAGGATGTTGGCAGAGAGAAACGAGAATTTGTTGATGGTAGTGGGAATGTCTGGGACAGAGGTGGGTGCAGATGCTAGATGATCACCAAGAATTTTGTATATAACTCCGGGACGGGACTGTAACAGGTTGAGGGACGCGTGGAGATCAGTCAAGCAATGTGGTGGGGCCAAGTAGTTGCTGGTATGTGTGGGTAGGTCTTGTAGGTGATGTAGTAGGGAAATGAGTGGGGAATCTGGTTGGGACGTAAGGTAGTCATTACATTCTTGGGGCAAAGGGGAGATGAGGACAATAAGGGAGAAGAGGAGGTGGTATGGTGGAAAGGCTTGAAGTTTGTGGGAGGTGTGGGAGAGAGCAGGGTATGGGCAGGCTGGGAGGCCAAAGGTGAAAATGTTGTGGGGGGCAGTCTGTAGGTGAGTAGAGGGGATGAGTAGTGATTTGGGGAGGTAGGGGGCGAAGTGGGTAGCAAGATGTATATATTGGTGTATAAAGGATAGGGTGCGGCTGGAAGTATAGCGCATAGCGATCTTGTGCATCAGCAAGAGTTGAGTCATGATGGTGGAAATAGTGAGTGGCCCGGGGTTGGGGTGGATGTCCCCACAGGAGCAGTGTAAGTGTGATACATAAGTTGAGGTATAAGGTTTCATGTGAAGGGGGATGATGGAGGCTGTGTTTGGATTTTAGGGGGTGGTAAAGAGAGCGCCCGTTTGGGCTGTGAGTAATGAGAGGGTTTTTTTCTAGGTAGTTCAGAGGGTAATTTATGAGGGTAGGATGGATTGATGTGCGGTAAAGTTAAGGAGCTATGGTTGTTAGAAGCTAGGGTGGAGCTGGTGTGCTGGGCGCAAGGGGGGAAGATATATAGTGGGTAGGGGAAATAGGTTGGGCCTAGTATCTTGTTAGTGATGAGGGTTGTATATGACAGTTGGGATGATGTATAAGTGTGTTGAGTAATGACATAAGAATTTGGTGGGGAGATTATTGGGAAAATTTGGAGCGGTTGGCGGGTTGATTGAGCAAAGACAAGGCTGTCGGTAATATGGTCATAGGGTAGCACAGGTGTCCATGTGTATAGAGGTGTAGTGAGTTTATATTTGGGGTGGTTCCAATGATAAGGTTGTGACCAGTTGGGGCTTAGTTTTGTAAGCAATGGGCAGTCATAAAGGGGGTGAAGTTGTGGAGTGATCCATTCAGGAATGCCAAGGGGTATTATGATAAGTAGGTATGGGCATTGGGGTGCTGTGGGCTGGTGGATGTGGGGAGAATAAGTGGAAGTTGGGCGTAGAAGGATGTCATATGGACCGAGTAGAAGCCAGGCCTGTGGGGGATGTATGTGAGGGTACAACCACCAAGTTTGGATGGGATTGGTGAGGCAATAGTTGTAGAATGGCAGTACTGAAGGTATGTGACGTTGATGTGTTGGAGTATAGACATATATAAGCATGGAAACAAAGAATTGAAGGGGCTGGAGGATCATGAGACAATGTGGAATTGTGTCAACAATTAATATACGAGATCCAGAGCATTGGGAAAGACACCTTTTAGAGTGTGGGAGCCCTAAAACAAATGTAGAGATGAGGAGGGCACCATGCCTCCCAACAGTAATATATGAAGAACAATTAAACAACGTGGTGGTAAGATCATTGCTATAAAGAGAGCCCTGGGTGTGTCTAGCTGGCGGGTGATTGAGCCCTGTAGGGGAGGAAGAGTGGAAGACCAGCCAAGAGCTTGGGGGTGGCGCATTATATGGGTACCAATTGTTGGTGTCCAGCCTCAGGAAGTCGCCAGTGTGTAAGATGGGTGAAGGTCGGAGTGGACAGGAGAGCTGAGCCGAGGTGACTGGGTAGTGGGCTGTGCTGGCAGGTGTCCAATTGGGAGAAGGCAGCCAGTTGTTAAATTGTTTGGAGAGTTAGACCATCACAGTGTGCAGATTTTGATTGGGGGAGGTCCGGTACTGCAGCAAACTGCAATCACACAGGGCAGAGAGTATATTGGCAGAGGCATGCGCAGCCGCAACTTGGAGGGTTGGCCTGATGTAGAGGTATGAACTATTCGCCAAGTGGTCTGCGGGTGCTGCGTAGAGAAAGAACACTTGTGAGTATGCCTGAATGTAATATATGTGGTACAAGGGGGTGGGGCAGCATGAGAGGTTGGGCCTCGGGTAGCGAAGGTGAAGAATGAAGAGGGGGGCATCCTGAGTGGTGAGGGGGTCTGGGTAAGCTAGTGGCCTGCAGCTGGGGTGTCCAGGGAGGGGGATCAGATTGTGTGACCATAAAGCAGGCTGGATCAGAGGGTAACTTAGTTAGGTGTCGAGGGGGGACTATACGAAGAGTATGAGAGACTGGGGAGATTTTGGTGTTAGAGTGGAGGAGGGCTGAGGCCTCGTTGTGGGATCTGGGAAAAGTAATCACCAGAGGAGGGGGTGTGAGTCTCACAACCTAGCAAGAGAACTGAGAGGGGGCCCATAACAAGAAGAGCCAGATTGTAAGAATATGGGTATTGATAGTGTATAGGTGTGGAGGGTAATGCGTGGTGGCACCTAGCAATTGAGCAAATGGAGCATAAAAGCCAAGGGGGGTGTAGTACCTGAGTGGTGTTGGGGGGGCAGTATATGCCACCAGAATATTATTACAAGGTTGCGGGAGGGCTTGAGTAATCAAGCAGCGATGGTACACATAGAGGAGGAGGGTAAACATATGATGTAACCTATGCAAATATGTGCAGATTACAAGCAAGCCAGCAAACATCTACGCACCATGGAGGGCCCCCCTCATATGCAGCTGCAAATTCAAGGATCAGCCAAATACCAGATCAAGAGCTCGGCCTCGCAAAAATGGGAACTGGAGTGCTGATGCTCTTACTAGCGCTTTGGCAGCAATCGACTCTGCAGCTACTCTACGGGCACACATGTATGGAACTATTTATAGCCAACGTCGTGGCAAACATGGGGTCTCGACGAGAGGTTTACTATTTCATGAGCGCATGAGCCCATGAGCCTATGAGCCTATGAGCTCATGAGCGGGCATCCGCGGAATTGGAATTTTCCTGCCTTTATTGACGGTGTTATGTCCTCTTACCTCGGTAATAGGGTCTGTTTCTCCTGGTCCAGGATGCGGAATGAGGAATTTCGGCGCCGTTATTCCCAAGAGCAGTGTGCTAAAATGGTGTTTTGAAGACATCCACCGGGGTATTTCGGCACCGAAATTACCTCTTAAAATGTGATATAGTGCGGTATTTAAAGGCGCAGAACGGGCAATTTCGGCGCCGAAATACCCAAGTGGAATGTGGTGAAGTGCCTTGTGCTGAAGGCTTCCATCGCAATATTTTGGTGCAGTAATTCATCCGTGGAATTTTTGAGGCCCATATAACGAAGGCGCAAACTGGGCTATTTCGGCGCCAAATTTCCCAATAGGAATGTTAGAAACGGCAGGGTTTTCATGGCTTCAAGTTCCCAGGTCGATGGTGTACATAAATTACTTGTAGGGTTCTTCACTGAAGTTTGCGTCTCTTCTGCTTTTATTATAGATTTTGGTTGGCGGAAGAAATGTAGGGAATGGACAAGCAGTCTGAACACAATGATTTTTCAAATCGTCAATATATTCATTAAGTGTTTCAGAACTGTACAACAAAAGGATCCAAATGAGACTTTGCTATGGTGAGGATCCGCTATCACTGTCCGATGCATCCCCGCCCTCATGCAAGGATGGTTGCCTTCCACCTGCCTCCGAATCTGCACTGCCGCTACCGCTGTTACTCTGAGAAGCCCTCCCCTCAAAAATACCATCCTCACCAGCCGGAACTGTCCACCTGGGTGCGGAAGTGTTCTCGACATTCCCCTCGCTCTCGGACGCGGATTCTATTACGAACTTCCCTACTTTGCCTTTCACAATTCTATGTTTGGCCTCACGCCTCATTATAATTCTCTGCTCATTCCCATATGTCAATTGCTCTAACCGAGTAGGCCTATCCTCCCTCCTGATGGCTTCTTTGGCAGCCGTGTCTGCATAGGCTGGTAGAAAAAAGGGCTTCTGGGGACTCGCGAGAAACGATTTTCTGGCAAAGAATGGCCGATGCGATTTTGTCTCCTCCTCTGCAACAGGGTCCGATTCGAGCAAGTCTCCCAGCTTCTCCTCGTCGGACGACTCTGCAAGGCTGAGTGTACGCACAAACATAGAATGAAGTACATTAGAGAATTCAAACAGGGAATCATCGGCAGGTTGCATGGTCCCTACAACCGAAACCAATACACTTACTATGGTGCAACTCACTCGAAGACAGGCATTGGGGGAAGCGGCTTCGGGCGCCCCTGCATCGAACGAATTTCCCGGACTTCCTCCTCTTCATCTTCCTCCTCTCCTTCCACGTCATCTTCTGCGTTTTTGGGATCCTCAGTCGGAGGCAGACGCTGAAGGCCCGCCAAATTGTAATCGTACAAGGCCGTATCCCCCTCAAATGAGAACACAAATCGGTTCGACATCCTTCCCGCCCACATACAGGCACCTGCGAATTCATACGACAACCACAGCCAAACTCAAGAATGAGTCGCTTCCTCGCACAAGCAAACATACAGAAACGGAAATGGTGTCAATTTCGGTGCCGCATTCAATTAACGTTCTCACCTGTATTTGCAGTGACGTCAAGGACCCTGCCTTCAACATCCGTACACGTTTCCATGAGCGTCTGGATGAATGCAGGACTCCTGGTCCTGCCATACCTCCATGGCTTGCCCGACAAATCACAAAGAATGTCCTTCTCTCCCACATGGTTGAACAGGACGTTATACTCTAGTGGATCAACTGTGGAATCAACAAGTCTTCCTGCTTCACGTAATTTGAATTTCGAATGTTCCTTCACGAAGCAAAATGCCTGAAAGATAAGAGTCTGCAGAGAAGGAAATGAAAACGTCAGAGGTGGCCTACATGTACAGGGGCAATTTCGGCCCAGAAATTGACATAGCAGAGGAGAACCACAGCATACCTTCTGGCCATCGTTGAGAAGACCCTGCGTGTTGATGCAAGTCCAGATCTTTTTCAGGATGGGTGCTGCACTTCTCCCCGTCCATACTTTGATATCATTCTCAGTGACTTCTCCATCGGCTGCTAGCACAACAACACAGCCAACGTCGTCCAACATGTTGGCTGCGAACCCGAATGTGTGGCTCCAGTATCGTTCGTCGTACTTGTTCCACTAGGGAACTGAGCCCAGCCCCAGTATCTCCTGCCCATCCGGGATATCCACAAGGATCATGTCGATGGAGGCTTTCACCGCCCTGCCCCCGACTGTGCTCTTTTTGCCGTGGCTCATTGCCACAAAATACTCCATCATCTTTGTGTAGCCAGGAGTGTCCTCCATATCATTGCCAGTGGCCTTCCTCTTCCCCTTCCCCTGGTGGGCCTCGATCGCCTTCCTCAAACTCGTTATCTCCAGCCTTCTGGTCAGAGCAGTTAGGAAATTTTCATTAACACACTCCACAATTGTGGGTGTTTTGAGGACTTCCCTGCCCGCAATCTGCACCGCACGGTAGGGTCTGCCAGGTGCATCCTCGTATAGTGATCTCTTCGCAGCCGACCCCCCGGAGCGCTGGCCCTTGTGAATTTTCGGACGAGGTGTGGCCCCCTGGGTGTTTTCCTGCTGGAAATCGTCGTCCGAATCCTCCTCATCTGGCTGACTGTGTTGCTGCTTCTTCTTCTTGGGTGTGGGGGTCTTCGTCTCTTGCCCCTGTTTGCGCGTTCTTTTCTTCCTGTCCTTGGGCTGCTCAGCTGCCTGCTTCTCCATCTGCTCCTTCGCCAACGCTGCCGCCTTGGCTGACTTTCTCAGTGCTTTCTGCTTGGCTGCCTCCTCTGCTTTCAGTCTTTCCGCGTCCTCTGGTTGGGGATCCGATTGCGCCTTCATAGCCCTGGCATTCGCTTCCTTCTTCAAGTTAACCTCCGAGAGGTCAACGGTCCCACTTGGGAGATCCACATACCAGGGGCAGTTTACCAAATGCTCGGCATGCCACTCCTTCGCCATTACTTCTGTGTACATCGTTCCACGACCTCCAGGTGTCCTCCACGCCAGGAAGAATGGTGGAACCCTTTGAATGGCTCCGGACGGAATGAGTGCAAAGTTTATGTACCTGCAATCACGAGGCAGTTCAACAAAAATCATTCTACCGATGCATCATGCAAGTGGAAGTTGTCAATGCACAAGGTATTTCGGCACCGAAATACGGAGTGGACCGTGCCCCAATTACCCAGAACTCACATCTTGCAGAGGTATATTTCGGCGCCGCAATATCCATCGCTGCTTAACCAAATCATCTAAACTGCAAATAGGGGGATGCATTGTCAGCAGATTACCTGAACAGGACACGCATTGCCGCTTTGTCGGCACCCTCCTGCTCTTTGATGTATACGCTGCGTCTTGCCTTTGCAATTTCTCTGAAAAAGAGGTTTGCGAAGCGCCCTCGCCACGACTGCACGTAGTTCTCCATTGTCTCAGGCTTCGTCCAGTCGATCTGTAACTTGAAAGTGGTGGTGTTGCAGTCCAATTGCTCCTGGGCGTGGGTCAGTACCTGCATCATGGCAGGTTTCCAAAACATTCATGATTTTGAAATTGCGACGATGTCCAACACAGAATAGGAGAAAATTATACCTGATGCCACCAAGTCATGACATTGAGCCAGTCGTTCATTTTGTCGTCTGTTGGCTCGATGGGAAAGTGGTACAACAGCTTCGTGTTTGTATGGCCGTTCCAGATTCGCAGCCACCTCGTCTGCAGCCACCTCACATCGGTCAGACAAGAGCTCCAACATAAGAATCGCGAGAAGTCACAAAACAAGAATAAACACATGCTTACCTTCTCCGCCGGCTCAACACAGGACACTGCGATGTGATGAAGTTTCTCCATGGACATTTCCGGTTTCATGGGTCTGGAGTAATGCAGTCCTATCTCCGCCAGGAACTCGGCACCAAGACCAGGGTCAGCGATTGCAACTTGCTTAACAAGTTTGGACCTGTACTTGGTCCGGGATTGCTTCCCTGCCTGCACAATATGACTCTCTATCGACGCGTCCGCCTTGTTGGGGGCATCATTCTCAAAGAATTGCCTTTTGGCATAGGCCAAGTCATCCCTGATGTTCGTCTGCATTCCCATACCCAGCAGATACAGTCAGGCCACGGATCCCTGCAACAAATAACATTAAATTGATACTGAAATTTGAGATGAACCTCACCGAATAGAGGATCTCCACCATGGCGTCCAGTGTTGGTCGGTACCAGGTGCGATCTGCTTTCGCTAGGGACTTCCTGTACAGCTCGGGATCGAGGGACTTTTGGAAGTCCGTCAGCGGAGCTGTCCCCACTTCTTGCACTCTGTAGAGCGTATGTGCCAGATGAGTTTCCACGAAGGCCCTCTCTGTTACCCTGCCATGGAGAAAAAAAACAACATGAAAATATGATTTCGGCACAACAATCCAATTTCCAGTTCATAGAGTGCATGACAGTGGTGAACATTGCCTATTTCGGCGCCGCAATAGGCAGTACACAAGGATGTAATTGTATACTTACAGATTTATATCCGCCATGGCACCCTTCAACAGTCCTCTGTCCCTGACGTCCACCTTCACGACAATGCAGTCCACCATGTAATGCCAACTGATATCTTGCGGATGCATTTCAGCAATGTACTCTGTCCAGGCAAGCATCCTGTGGTTCCCGTCCCAAACGAAGAACATCTTCCCTTCCATGTGTGCGAATGTGGGATTAGTCTTCAGATAGGCTTCAAACTCGGCATTAACAGTGTGCCAGTGGGGGCCCCAATTCTGAAGCTCCTCTGCAGTGGGGCCCCTTGTGACACCCTGGTCATTCTCAATGGAAACGTAGAATGCTGCCGACCCCCGTCTGTACCCTTCTCTGAAGTTGTGCTTCAGTCGATCGATATCCCCTGGCAGTGCTTGCCTTACAACTGGAAGGCTTACCATGCGACACAAAGGAACTTTAAGGTTCTCGGGATACACCATGGAGCCCAAAACGCGGCCTATGTTGCTATGAGTCTCTGCCAGCAACCTGTTTGCTGCTATGTTCATGTCTCGTGCGCTCATGAGCATACCCGCCACCAGTTTCTTACTTGTATCACCTCTGTCACTTCCCTCACTCCTCTCACCAGCCTGTGTACTGTCTTGGAGGTTTTGCTCCTCCGCAAGCTCCAGCAGGTTCTGATCGTCGCCAAGTCGTACCACGTTATCGTCCTCTCCTTCTGTCAGTTGAATGGGCCGCCCTTCTGCAGATCCGACTCCCACATCTCCAGCGGCCTCCACCACATCTGTGTTTTCTGAAATTGACTGCAAACCCAATATCTCCGCTTCCAGTCTCCCTAGGGGTTTTACTGGCGAAGCCATGGGCTCCTTCTGCTTTCTCGGCTTCCGAACTCTAGGTGGGCTTTTCGGAGGCGATATCCGAGGTGTTGAATGAGGACTCGTCTGCCTCGATGCACTTCCACCTTGTGAGCGCAGCACCCGGGCAGGAGTATCCAAAGTTGACTGTGTTGCCTCGCCCCCTGCGATCCCTCCCCAGCTCCCATGTCAAACAAACAGGAAAACATGAGACACTGCACGCCAAAACAAAGGTGTAAAAGGAATATTGCGTATGGAGTGCTTCACATCCGCGAAGCACGAATCTCTCACTGGTGGGCGATCCGAGTCTCCGGATAACGACGTCTGCATTTCATGCATGAGACGGAGCTTAAGTCGTGTCGTCGGCGGCTTCCCAAAATCCCGCGTCCTCCTCTTTGCCGGAGTCACCTGACCTTCCACAAACTCTATGCTACCACTATGCCGCATAAGGAGAGGAAACGCAGGAGAATGTCACTGCAGAAGGGCAAGGAGCGAGAGACCGAAGCGGTGGAACATGCAACCACTATGCACGAGCAGATGCGTAAGCAGCCACGTCTCCCGAAGCGTTGCCACCGTCCACCACTTTCTGCCGTATGGGTGATGAAGAGATTGTGACCCCTGACACGTTCGCACGGATGAAGTCGACTGGAACACGACGCGTGCCAGTTCCAGCCACCAGTGTATGACGGTTTATCCGAATTGCCGCACCGAAATACGTTCCGTTCACCGGATGCGGTTCCCGGAGCAGCCGACATTGAATGAAATATCCGCACATCATGAAACCCAACCGCCATGAAAATCCCCTGCATATGACATTCAACAGTCAGGTCGGTACGTTTCATCAGCGGACGGATGAATTTCGGCGCCGAAATTCATCCTATTCAAGTGCTTTCATACACAAACTTACAAATTTCGGCGCCGCAATTCATCGCTTCCCAAGTCCTCATTCGTCATGAGCAAACCTGTCAGTGGGATATCGGAGCCGGAATTAATTCCGGGACAACGGAAACGGCTGCACTTCGGCACATTTCATCCATATTTCGGCGCCGAAATTCATTACGAATATGTCCGTCCGCGCGTAGACGAGGTGAAATCATCCATATTTCGGCGCCGAAATTCATCGCTTCCCAAGTCCTCATTCGTCATGAGCAAACCTGTCGGTGGGATATCGGAGCCGGAATTAATTCCGGGACAACGGAAACGGCTGCACTTCGGCACATTTCATCCATATTTCGGCGCCGAAATTCATTACGAATATGTCCGTCCGCGCGTAGACGAGGTGAAATCATCCATATTTCGGCGCCGAAATTCATCCAGAGCGAAGACTAAATCGGCACGATGCTATGCTTTGCCGCCATCATTGCCCCTGACGGATGCTGTCCATGCCTGTTGGACTTGTCATTTCTGGACATTTAACTATAATTTCGGCGCCGAAATTATACTTTATGTGCGGCAACGTCCCGTGCGAAAAAGACCACTTCATGGATACTGTCGGTTTCAAATGAAAAAAAACGGCTTAAATGCAATTAATTTTGACAGAAGTGGTTTAATATGCCGATTTCTCCATTAAATGCAGAATATTCCTGTTATATTCGTCGGAACGGGGTATTTCCAACGATTTACGGAAAATTATCATCCAAAAGCAAAAAGTAAGTGCCGGGTTTGGACGAATTTCGGCGCCGAAATTCATCCGTCGCATAGAAAATGTAATATTAGAGTTACTCATTGCGGACAGTAAGGATGAATTTCGGCGCCGAAATTGATCCATTTCAAAGAAAAATAAATATTGGATGGAAGGCATTGGATGAATTTCGGCGCCGAAATCCGGCGCTAAAACCCTGAAAAAAATTTGGAGGGATGAAGTCGGCTGAATTTCGGCGCCGAAATTCATTGCTCGCGAAGGAAAATAAAAAAATTCGGGAGGACTTCGGATGAATTTCGGCGCCGAAATTCATTGCTCGCGAAGGAAAATAAAAAATATCTCCTGGACTTGGAATGAATTTCGGCGCCGAAATTCAATGCTCGCGAAGAAAAAAAAAAAAATCGGGAGGATTTTGGTTGAATTTCGGTGCCGAAATTCATTGCTCTCGAAGAAAAAGGAAAATTAAAAGGGAGTACTTGGATGAGATTCGGCGCCAAAGTTCATCTGTCGCAAAGAAAAATAAAAACAGAAAGGACTTCCGATGAATTCTGGCACCGAAATCCATACGCAGGGCAGCAGAATTAGGGTCGGAAAAGGAGATGAAGAATGAATTTCGGCGCCGAAATACATCCATTCTGCCGAATCAGGATTACTGTCATTCGGAAGTCGGCACCGATATCCGGACACGTGGTCAATCACGACTGTAATCAGCAACACATTTATCCGTATTTTGGCATCTAAATTCAACCCATATGTGCAGATACAATTTAATGAAGAAGAAGTTCATCCGAATTTCGGCACCGAAATCCATCCGTTGGGTGCTTGGTCAGTTTAATGAGGTAAACAAATTACGATTTCTGTTGCCAGAATTCATCCCTTGGCTTCCAAAGCTGTTACATGACAGAGATGTTCATCCAGATTTCGGTGCCGAAATTCATGGGAAGGCCTGATTTATTGTACCCCAAGTGGTTGTACATTACAATTCAGGCACCAAATATCCGATGTGAACTTGCTGTTTTCGTCCGTTTTTTTAACGTACGTTACACACCTTCATCTTTACGTGCACTGATCACCCATCATGTTGGATACGGAATCCTCCAGAAAATCATTTGTGTTATACCACACTAGGCCTTCTTTGCGCACAAGCTTGCCGTTGTTGGGATTTTAAGAGCAACCCACCTCGCACAAAATGGCCGAAAATTTCCAAGATGCGTCATCCGAGACACTCGAGGAGGCCGGTGACGCTGTGCAGCCTGTCAACGAGCAGCTTGGCCATTTGAAGCGAGGACAATGTGAAAACCGCAGCCGATGCGACACCGCTAATCAGGCTTTGGAGTCTTCCGGAGATGGAACCCGGAGCAGCATACACGAGGCACAAGGTGCTGCACTGCCAGCGGAAGACCAAGTCTCACAGAAGCTGAGCTTGGCGAAGGAGAAAGCCGGGGCCGGCATTCACGAGTTGAAGGCTGCTGCCCATCAGCGTGCTCATGACCGTGTGGGAGGCCGTGCCCAGGAGGGCAAAGGAGCTCTGGAGCAAGGCTTGGCGACTGTGCAAGATGCACTGACGAAAGGGGCTACTGCCGTTTCAGAACGACTAGCACAGGCAAAAGACTCGGCCACCGACAACACTGGTGAAGGAAACTACACTGTAAAAACAGTAGACCACCAAACGGGGGCCGAGACACATGACAAGCTAGGGCTGGTGCGTGATGTCCCTACTGACGTTGCGCATGAAAACGCAGACCAAAAGCCAACCACCCTTCTCCAGTCTTTTACTGGTGTCATCTCCCACATTATCTGTCAAAGAGGCTTTCACCTCCAGCAATAGTCTTCCCTTCCTCAGCTGCCTTGATAGCCTGAACAGCTTGAATAGCTGATTTGCGAGCATGATCAACGTGCTCTACTCTGCGCAGGTCACCGAACAGCTTCAAGGGGAGGGTGACAACATCACCAATGACATAAACATCTGGAGCACTTGTTTTGCAGAACCCATCAACCTTGAAACCTCTTGGTTTTCAAACTCACGCGCAGAGACGACAACTAAATCTGCGCGCACAACCCATGGCAATAGCAGGGCCAGACGGACTCCTGCCCCAAAATATATATTATAATAGTGCTAAAACAAACATTGTATCTAGCTTAGCACCAGCACACTAGATAATGGTCATCTCTCTCGAGTGATAAACAAGCTAAAGACACACACTCTCCACACAAGAAACAACATGAATCCATCGCTATCACTCTTAAAAACAGAAGTCGAGCCAGGGGCACCCCAAGCTACAGGGACTCCACCCCACAACAACCTACACTCCCATCATAAGCACTCTCAGTCCTAAACGATGCGGGAGCTCGGTCGCGCAGGCTCAACTCGAGAGAGATGAGCTGCGCGACTGCCGCTCTCGTGAAGATAAGACGGGTCAGGTGTCAAACTAAACTTGACACCTGATTTAACACTTGACCTAAATCCAAGTGTTAAATACAAATAACTAGCTTTATTCTAGCTAGTTTCACACTGTGCTTATTTAACTTGACATACCTGCTGGATGGAAATTCGGCGCCGGATTTCCATCCATCCGCGATTCGAGTTACCTGCAAGATGGAAATTCGGCGCCAGATTCCATCCATCCGGGATTCGAATTACCTGCAGGATGGAAATTCGGCGCCGAATATCCTTACGCCAGCGATCCGACTTACCTGCTGGATGGAAATTCGGCGCATGATTTCCATCCATCCGGGATTCGAATTACCTGCAGGATGGAAATTCGGCGCCGGATCTCCATCCATCCGCTCTCCGACCAACCTTGCGGATGGAAATCCGGCGCCGGATCTCCATCCATCCGCCTCCGAATTACCTGCTTGAAGGAAATTTCGCGCGCTGTCCTACCTACGCGGATGGAAATCCGGCGCCAGATTTCCATCTATCCGCTTCCGAATTACCTGCGTGAGGGAAATTCGGCGCGCCGCCCTACCGAATTTGCAGCGTCGACTTACCTGGAGGATGGAAATCCGGCGCCGGATTTCCATCCATCCGCTCTTCGAATTAGCTGCACGACGGAATTTTTGCGCGCCGACTTAGCTGGCGGATGGAAATCCGGCGCCGGATTTCCATCCATCCGCTCTTCGAATTACCTGCATGACGGAAATTTTGCGCGCCGACTTACCTGGAGGATGGAAATCCGTTGCCGGATTTCCATCCATCCGCGCTCCAAATTACCTGCATGACGGAAATTTTGTACCTGGCGGATGGAAATCATGCGCCGGATTTCCATCCATCCGCTCTTCGAATTACCTGCATGACGGAAATTTTGCGCGCCGACTTAGCTGGCGGATGGAAATCCGGCGCCGGATTTCCATCCATCCGCTCTTCGAATTACCTGCATGACAGAAATTTTGCGCGTCGACTTACCTGGCGGATAGAAATCCGCCATCCATCCGCTCTTCGAATTACCTGCATCACTGGAAAAATGGCGCCGAATTTCCGATTTTGGTGCCAGTCAGATCTGGTACTTAGCCATTTTCGGCCCCGAACTGGAAAATGGCGCCGAAAAAAAAAAAAAAAAACAAAAACGCCATTTTTCTTGTTCGGGGCCGAAAACGGCTAAGTCCCAGATCTGACTGGCACCAAAATCGGAAATTCGGCGCCAATTTTCCAGTTCTAGGCCCAGTCAGATCTGGGACTTAGCCATTTTCGGCCCCGACCAGGAAAAGTGGCGCCGAAAAAAAAAAAAAAAAAAAAAAAAAACGCCATTTTTCCTGTTCGGGGCCGAAAACGGCTAAGTCCCAGATCTGATTGGCACCAAAATCGGAAATTCGGCGCCATTTTTCCAGTTCTGGGCCCAGTCAGATCTGGGACTTAGCCATTTTCGGCCCTGGACTGGAAAAAAAAAAAAAAAAAAAAAAAAAAAAAAAAAAAAAAAAAACGGCATTTTTCCAGTTCGGGGCCGAAAACGGCTAAGTCCCAGATCTGACTGGCACCAAAATCGGAAATTCGGCGCCATTTTTCCAGTTCTGGACCCAGTCAGATATGGGACTTAGCCATTTTCGGGCCCAACCTAGGAAAATGGTGGCGAAAATGGTTTACGAGTGAGTGGTCGCATTGTAAGTTGCCTCCTGATTTTGTGAGGCACCTCCTCTCGCTCTTTTATTTCATTGAAAGACCGTTTCTGCTTCTGCTGGTATTGACATTCTTCAAGTGGATTTGTTCTTACTGTAGGAGGGACGTCTACACCGCAGTTCATGGGCAGGAGGAACGTGCATTTTTTTGCCAGGGGAGATTTCATGCCTAGTCCAGAAATGGACTACATCATTCATACTTATGTTGCCCGGCTTGCTTCCATGTCCATTAGGAGGTGTTCCGAACCTAGTCGTGTACAACAGATTTTAGACGAGGCAAACCTCAAGAAAATGAAGATGAGGGAGGAGACAACAGCTATTAGAGCCCGTCAGGCTTATAGATTTGTCTTGGATTCAGCTGAGGAAAGTGGGGGAGAAGATGCAGAAGATTCCCAGGAGGTGAGGTGGACAGTCCCCCAAGAGGATGGGATTTTTGAGAGGCATAGTGGAACTGATGCATCACAGAGCTCGGAGGATGAGGGGGATGAGGAAGAAGGTGGGGCAAGTTCCTCGGAGGGTGTAGGAGAGTAGTGCCCATTCCGGCTATGACAGTTAGAACACACTTGTATAGACGTGGCTTGCCACAAAATTTGCAATAAAATGTTGCATTTCAAGTCCACTGGTGCCACATTCCAACTTCACATGACCCTATTTCCGTGCCTCCTAACCCTATTTCCGTGGACTCACAATGGTCTGCTCATGTTTTTTTTTTTTCCGCTCATGCTCATGCCGCTCATGAAATAGCAGCCCCCCCCCCCCCGAGGGCATGAGGGAGAAGTTTGGCAAAGGTGAGAAAAACGATGTGGTCACTCGGCTAGTCTCTCCATTGCATGGGCTCGGCCATGTGGTGGTAACTGACAATTATTTCACATCATGTCACCACAATTGTTGCATGATATGACTTTGCTTGGGACATGGGCCACTGGCACTGTAAGGCTCAATGCCCCCTTCCTTGACTTGCTTGTCCAATTCCACTTGACTGCCAAGCAAAGAGACATTTGGTGGCAAATGCATAGTAGTCGACAAGTTGCTGCTTGTTTGTGGTAGGATAAGAAATGTGTGTTCATGGTGTCATCCGCATCTCGGCCAGCATTAGGGCCGAATCCACTTGTGATGGTTAGAAGTTTTGTAGGGAATGCCAGGGTGCAGGTGCCTTCTGTTCCAATGCATGCTCAGTACTAAACTTACATGCATGGTGTAGATGTCTAGGACCAGTCGCGAGGTGCATATAGCATGTAGCTGAAGACTCACAAATGGGTGGCATAAAGTGTTTTTTTTCCTTTTGGACATCACGATTGTCAATTCTTATCTCTTGCAAGTCTCTCACATGTGTTGGATGGGGTTGCGTGGGATGACCCATCTTGAGTTTTCACTGGCCTTGGCACACAGTCTCACGTCACCTGCCACACTTGCTGTGCGCCCGATTCGTGCCACAGTGTTGACGACCTCGCCTTTTCGCTGGCATTCCTCTTTGTACAGTCCGCTTCGCCCTGTGTGCACTCAATGTGGGTTGCGTACCTATTACTTTTGTCCCGGTCAGTGTGATAATGCATTCTTGTGTCTTGGTTCTTGTTGGCGTGAAGCACATCTCGTCCGGAGTCGGTGAACTGGGCATGTTCACTTTGGTTTTGGACATGCTCATGGATCCTACATGTGCATGGTACTCAAACTCTAGTGTGTGTGTGTAGGACGGAATCGCATCTGCAGGTGGTTGCTGCTACGCTGGACTTTGGACATGGTGGATAGGCTCACGGGAGTGTGTGGGGGAGTGTGTGTGTGTGTGAGAGAGAGAGTTTTTTCATGTGTGTGTGTGTTGCTTGGGGGGGAGGGTCTGTCTGCATATGAGGGCAGATTAGGGGGTTCGACTCCCCCTCAGTTCATAGTAAAGGTCGCGTGGGTGTATTGGCGGTCTTCCTGCGCATGTGTGGTTCATGGGGAGGTGGTAGTTGAAGCAGTCCCAAGACAAGGAAGCATGTAGTTGAGTGGCAATTGCATTTGGGTGCATGAGCGGCCATGCCAAAATTTCGCGGGGTCCATTGGCAAGGTTGGAATGAGGTGGCCCCGTGAAGATGTGGGAGAGAACGACGTGGCCTGGAAAACGTTGCCTGAGTCACATGCAATTCCGGCTGGCATAATCCTAACTTGGACCAGACTTTGCCAGAAAATTCACTGAAAGCTCCATCCGAGGGGCAAATTTTATCCAAATGGTGTAGTTCGTGGGCAGGGTGTTTTGAAAGATGCCACTGCATAGACTGACCGTTGCAACTTTAGATTTGGCACAAAATTTCTAGTGATCATGGGACCTCCATGATCTGCCCTAGAAATTGGCAATTGTAATTCTACCCCATTCACATACAAAGTGCTCAACCCCCCCTAAACTTGTCGGAGTGTCCTCAAATTTTGTGGGATGTGAAGAAGCAATGGAATATGGGGGGCATTTGCCCTGGAAAATTTTGCAACATTGCCCACGAGCTTGGTCAAAGTGCAGTTTTGGGACACTTTCTGGATTTATGTACAAAATGGACCTCACTTTTTTATTATAATGTCCCAATTGGAACTGTCAAATTTGCTGGGATTTGGGGTGCATGTGCATGTACTAGGTAGGGACACGTTTCAATGGTTCATCCCTGTGGATGACAGGGGTAAGCAGATCCAGCCTTTCTTGTCAGGGTGGGCCTAGTTTTTGTCCAAGTGGACAGAAACTGCTCTCGCCGTTTAGGGGGTAAGAGCTGGGTTCCATGGGCACACCCAGTCGCCCCCCAAGCAAGCACCCCCAGGAAGAATCGCCCCTTATAAATGAGACTGAGCAAGCTTGACACTCTTGGAAAATGGTGTTGAGTTCCATACTGACATGATCAAGGGATAACTGTGCCAAACCTTCTTTATAGCAGGTTATGATCAGCATAGATGCGGTAGGGAGATGATAGAAAACTAACTTTTGTAGCTTGTTGTGCCTACCATTATGCAACAATACACCAGATGTAAACTTGCATGAGACAAGAAAAAAAAATAAGCTCAAGGGAAGTACTTACACTGTGCTCATCTTGTTGGTCACTTGTGGGTTAGTCAGATCCACTGTCGTTGTAGTCTGATTGATAGCAGGTTTTGTACTGTCCCTGTTCAGTGAACGCTTCACCGGTTTCACCATCTCTATATTGACTACAATGATTGAAAGATTAGAATAGCATGAATGACATACAGTAAAGTAGTTTCAACAACAAAAATCCACGCACGCTAAACATCCACATCTGCTCTCACCTTTATCTGATTATGCTTTGTTGTTGCATCGGGAGGCAAAGTCGTCGGAGCTCTGGGTGCAGGAACCCCCGTTGAGAATGTTATTGCAGGCTGCTGTGATCCTTGGCCATGGCTGTGCTCTTGAACAAGTAATTGGGCTGCCCATATGGGTATGGATGCTATGACACATACTCAGGGATGTTTGGAGTCTTGGATGCACCATCTAACCGAGGTAATAACTTTTTCATAAGCCTCTTGCAGTTTGGCTGATCCACCAATTTCCATGGATACGGGAAGATGCAATTGTTTGCAGGGTTAGGTAAACAAGTCAGTGGGGAATCGTCCACCAACAAAGTATTGGTTGGATTGTAATGGAGCTGTAATCCTTCCAGAACTTAGACAAGTTCTTGTACATGACAGGTTTATAAGGATTGACAGGGTCAACAATTCCCACAAGCCTGTCGTAATAGTCTTGGTGAAGCATCATCTTTGGCTACTTCCCACGAAACAAAGCTTTCACTATATGAATTAGGACAGTGCTCAATGACATGGAAGACCACACATTTACATAAAAAATCTGTAAGTAGTGATCCAGAAACTTTTGACACCCAGGTCTGGCAATGACAGTTGGCTCTGAGTGTTCCATTGTCCGTACTATGGTATCACATAACAGTCCATTCAAGTCAAGTATAAGGATATGTTTCTGCCTCTCATATGCCGAAGGTGGATTTCCTACAACTTGTACATGATCAGTCGCACATCTTTCTGTGGGGCACTCTGCAAATTCATCGAGATCTCACTGGTATATTGAGAGGGTACATGTGCCAACAATACTACTGGTGCAGGGGACAAAAGAACTGATGCAGACTTTGCAGTTGCATCAATGAAGTAGGGGTATGGATTGAGTTAACCTTCAGAGAAACCCTCCATGTCATCATTCCCCTCCATCTCTGAAAGTACAAACAATGAGCCTATTGTGTTTGATTTTGGTGGCGTTGAAAAAACTGCCTTGGACAGGTTGGGTGGTGAACCCATAACATGAAAAATAGTATCCTTTGTCTGTGGCGCAGAGGGAGTGCATGGTGGACCTACAGGTTGTGAATCTGGCACATTCAAGCCAAGTTTGGCTGCGAGTGTAATGTTTAATGCAGTTGCTGCCTCAAGCTAGACTTGGACTATTGCCAAAGCTGCCTTGGAGCTGTTTTCCATCTTCAGTTGCTTGTTTTCCATAGCATTGAGCCGAGCTGCTAGTGAACCAATTCCCTGCCTCAGCAAAAGAATAGAGTTGACTGCCAATGAGGCATCACATCTCACCCTTACAGAACACATTCAAAGAACATATTCACTACACTGATGGCTTGAACTAAGAAAAAGAGCATATGCAAGCAGCAACTAGCAAGGGCATTGAAATCATGAATACACAATATCTTGTCTACCAAAGAATGCCAAAAAACAACCATATTCATGAAGACTCAACTTTGGTACACGGGTGGTAATGGATTTACAACGCATCTGCATGATCATGCAGAGGCGTTGTGTACCTATCTCCACCCGACGAGCCAATTCAAGTGTCATTAAGATATTTGAGATGAAGGAGATGGAGGATGTTCTCTTAGGAATGCAAGAAAACTGATGGCAACAATCTGTGCGTGATCCATTTCCAATCATACATAGTTCCATTCCTAAAAGTAATTAGGACCGCTAAATACAGCCTACTGTGGTGTATCCATGTTTGCTCCTATCAACTCTCTGTTTGTAATTTATGTGCTTACTTTGTGATCACGAATTTGGGTGGCCAAGGAGGTTTTACCACTCCTCGAAGAACTCGGCACTAGACGAGGGGTGATGTCACGGACATAACCCAAAAGAACTCACCAAGAGTAATTACCAAAAGTTACCAAGTTATCGGGAGTTATCATGATTTGCCAAAAATTACCATAAGTCACCATGAGTTACCAAGTTATCAAATTACTGAGAGTAACTCGAAAAGTGTTTATGAAGATTTCTTGGTTGAAGAAGCTTATTAAGAAACTTCATTTGGTTGAGGAAGCTTATCGAGAGACTTCATTTGGCTACAGAAGTTTCTCAAGATACTTCCCTTGGTTGGGATCTTAGGAAAATTCCTAGTAACTAGTATATATAGGAAGGTAAATGCAGACTACACTGGCTCAGTTTGGACTGCAATTTGCAGTTTTCAACTGACTATATTATTCTTCACCCTATACACATAAATATATATTCATAGCGAATGGACTTAGAATGGGTTAGCCACTTACCATATGTACATGTGGGTACAATTATTTTGGAATTTGGATGAAATGTCATGAAGCTATGGACTTTTGTAGGGAAGTCCAATGGACTATCACAGTCCTTCTATTGTCCCAAATGTCATCTGAAAAACCTATTTGTGCAAACCAATTCATTATATGGACTTTACAACTAGATACACAATGTTTGAATAGACACAAATATAAAATTTGTGAACAATTCCATCCATCCATCAAGACATTATGTTGTAAAAAAAAAAAACCCCCATAATGACAATTTGTCCATAGCATTTTGAAAAATTCATTTGGGTGGATATCTGCTAAGAATATATATATTATTATTGTCTTTAGGAGCTTATTGTTATATGGACAAATTTTATAAACTACAAGATAATAATAAATAATTATTATTTCTAAATAAAGAAAAAATAAATAAATAAATATCTCAAATATTTGGGATGAGACCATTTACTAAAAATGATTAGTATACCATTACCTATGAAGATAAAAATATATTTGAAAAAACATCTTTAATTAGAATTTTCTCATGGACCTTCAGTGGAGGGCACATTTGCCACTTTTGAGCCAGTATAGTCTGCACTTCCCTAGGAGAGGAGGCTTGACACTCCTCAATTTTACCTCAGCATTTTCCTCACCCTTGATAACTCGCAGTTGCAATGTGTAGTTTTGGTGCATCATCTCCACCAGACGGTTTTCTTTTTGTAGATCCTCCTGGTAAGTAAGCTCTTTGTTTTTGGCTTCTTTGAGCTCACTCTCATACCTTTGACATTGGTCTCTGCACATGCATCTTACGTTGCATGTTCAAGGGTTGCATAGAGGATGAACTTGTCTATCAGCTATTATGGACAGACAATTAACACCTGAATATTGGACATAAAGTAGAGCAAGTTTGAAAAAGAGAGTTTTGAAGTAATACCCATACCGCAAGCTCTTAAGCTCAACATGGAGTTGCACAATCTCCAGCTTAGCCCCTGTAAGCTCAGCTTTCAAACTTTTATGGGCTTGAGACTTCCGTGTCTCTTCCAAAGTTGTCTCGACCTTTCTCAAAGACTCAGTCAGCTCTTGTATCACCTTCTTGGAATCATTCCAACGGCCCTAGAATGCTCTCATTCTATTTTTTGTTGCTTCTAGACCTACTTGAAGCTTCATGCTACTGATCGAGTTTTCCTGAAACACAGAGCATTAAGTCAAGATGCATTTTAAATCTACATTTATACATCCATTGTTTCAGATGTCTAATATAACTGTCTTAATGATGGATTTTCAACAAGGAGTAGCTCATTGAGCAGCTGCAACGTAACAGCAAGGAGTGCCCGGAACTGCAAAACAATCTGGCTGTCGTTTTTAAGGTAGGCATGCCTGTGAGTTCTCTTGAGTTTATATAGAGGAGAGGTAGTTTCTCAGAAAGTCTCTGGGGCTCAAAAGAACAAAAAGACTATTTATATATATACATATTTATAAACTGTCAGTTTCAAGGGCAGTTTTTAAAATTGGTGGAAGACAACAAGGGGCAAGATGAGTGCATGAGAGAAAAGATTAGAGTACATTGGAAGCCTCATCTAGAAAAAAAATGAGGTGAATTCATTCGCATTCTCTTTACTCTGTTCTATGTAAAAGTTGACAGCGTACCATGCATCCAACACAAGTTCGAGCTACTCTTGCTTTCAGTTCCAGTACTCCCACCCAAATTCCAGTATCCAGTATCTGGTACTCCAGTCCAATTTCTAGTATTCCAGTACTCAAATACAGTTCTAGTATCTTACATTCTTGTCATTATTGTAAAAACTACATAAACTCATCTTGATTCTTGTTTATCCATCATATGTATTCGGCCACGCCGACCTTGACTTCTTGTCTAGTCTTGTACATCTAGTCTGATCTCTTCTTTGAGTTTAGTCATGTTCTCGTCCTTGACAATTATGAAATAATTACGGGGCAGACTGTATAAACTATTGATCTATAGAGCACAAAGACATAATGCAATACTGTGTGAAAGAACAATATTTCAGGATGTTGGGTTCCTCCAAAAACCACCGTAAGCTCTGGCGGTCCCGATTTTTTAGTAAAAAATATTTAAAAACTAAAAATTGTGACCTCCAGATCTGTCAGTTTCAAATTTAATAAAATAAAATAAAAATGAGGGCCGCCAGCTTTGGGACACCCTACTCAAGCGTTACCAAATTTTAATAAAAAAAAAAAAGAACCAGCTAGCTCTGCGGTCATGAATTTAATAATAAATAAATAAACATTATGATCGTCAGCTCTGACGATCCTAAATTTATTAAAAATAAAAAATAAAAATAAAATTGGGATTGTGTAATACAGGTCATGTTAGTCTGACGCTGACGTAGGGTTGCGTCCCTTTGGCTTTATCTTAAAACAAATGCTAAAAATATGGGAGATAATAGAAAGATGTCACAAGAGCTAGAAATACAAAAATAATATTCATGTGACTTAAATAAATTATCAAAAACTGTCATGTCAACAATATATATATTTCAAAAGTTTAATTAATTAGGTTCAATATATATCTTCAAAATTTGTTAAAATAAAAGTGGAACCACGAATGCTGACGGGCCTATATAATTTTAAAATATTTAAAATAATTTGTGAGCGTTAGTGCTAGCAATCCCGTTATAACTAAAAACACTTTAAAATTGGGACCGCCATAGTTGGTCGTCCTGATTGATAAGAAAATATTTAATAAATTCATGATCGCAAACATCTGGAGGTCCTGATTTTTAAGAATAATTTAATAAATTGAGATCACTAATTCGGGCTGTCTTGAACTATCAAGATAATATTAAATTTGTTTTGGTTCACTGAAACAATGACGCCGCGTAATGATTTCGTTTCAACGGCCCGTAATCGATCAATTTGTCAGACGGCTGTTTGAGTTTTTTTTTGTGTGAATTCAATTGTTACTAAGGTATCTTAGGCTCTCATTAAAAATCCAAATGAGGTTTTACCTAGTGATGGTTTTTGATTGAGATTTTGTTATGTTCAAGTCCACAAACTATCAGAACGAATCCATTTATCCAAGGCCATTATGCCCAAGCAAGGCTAAAGCTTGATGGAGGTCCTCCAAGCACAGCCCATGAGGGCTGTCATTGGATGCTCGCAATAGCGCATAGACAACGTTGCGCAGCACGATTTTTTTTTGTGGTGGACCAGCGGTCCAACGGTGGTCCTAGCCACCGTCGGGCTGCTGATTACCCCCGCGGCTGGCCAATAGCTCTGCGGCAGCAAGCATGTGTCAGGGCGGAGGACCGCTGGTCCGAGGCATCTTAATTTTATCCAGTGTTTTCTGGTTTAAAAAGGGAGGAGGGGTGACGAGCCCTGGAAGCGCGCGGCCAAGGTGACGATAAATTTGAAACTGTAGTGAAGCGATGTAAAAACAATATCTTGAAAAATACGAGATCATTGTCAACCGTATCGTTTGAAATAGCCTATTGGATCAGGGTTGCACAAATGCATGTGACGTGGCGCTGACACGTCCGAGTCACATTCAGACGTGCGTCCCATTACCTCCAAAATAGATATTATCTCTCGTAAATTATTTTTCTCATTTAATTTTTATTAGTTAAATTTTACCCTAGGTATCAAGGAGGAAGCTTAGGTGGAATGTGGACTACATAGGTCGATCTATAATTTTATTATAATTATTTTATTGATTTAAATTATAATAATTTAGCTACGACATGTGAGTTTGGAGATCGCTTGAATTTTATGTATTTTTCAATTCGCTGCAACAGCCAAAATTTGATAGTCATGGCTATTAAAAAAATTTAATTACATACGACGGCCAAATATTGGTTGTCATTTGGATTTTTATATTTTGATGAGTTGCGACAATTTTTAAAAATTTAAAGAAAATTGGTGCGACCGCCAAGCTTGGTAGTTGCATCAATTAACAAAGAATTACGTCGACCACAAGAATTAGAACTCACCCCATTTTTATTTTTTTTGTTTTTTTTTTCTCAAAAATTGATGCGACCGCGAAAATCGACCATTGTCCTCTTGATTCATGTTAATTGATTGAGCATTGTCTTATTTTGTGTCATCTCCTGTCCCTAATCTGGTCCTTGTTATCTCCTTCTTAAAAAAAAAAAAAAAATGTGGAGCTTTCCTGAAGAAGCGTAAATGATGGTGTCTCTTGACCCCAAGGCCTACTACCTTCCGACAGGAAGGTGGACACCTTTGTGACACCACTAGGTGAATGGAACCCACAACAACCACTTCTGAGGTGGTATGAGCCACTGGACTACAACTTGGTTGTCCATTGGGATTCTAGTGTAATTGGGATCCGGTTTAGTTATTTGAACCCTCCTCTTTTGCTGCTTAACTTAGACCAAAGCAAGCTGTGAAACTCTTGTCCAGTCTGGACTTGTATCCATGCTCATTCTTGACTTTGGATTATTTGGAAGTCAAGTTGTCAGTTTGCGTATGATGGGGTAGGTGCCCTAGCATCAGGTTGGTCCTACATATTAGGATTTATTGTGATCTGATGACTAAAGGGCGTAAGGTGTGGTTGCTTAAAACTATTTGCTAATATACTTGCTTATCCGAAAGCAGATATTATTGATATTCAATAATTAAAAGCATACGAAGAAATTATACTGGATTGTTGTTCCACAAATCCATAAAAATAGGCTCATACACTAGTCATTCTATCTTGGATACCCATCTTTCTCCATAGGTTTCAACTAAAATTTTACTCAGGAATTCAATGAATTCTGGTAATTGGGTCTGTCATCCTTGAAGGATTGTAAAGGCTTCTGGCTTTCTTTGAGGGTTAAACTTTTTCCCACTTAATGAAGTGCAGTTAAGTCTTGAGGCTGGCTTCCTTCTCAAAATATGTACATACGCATACCTGTCATTGGGGTTGTGACAGCCCCAATTCAACACTCTCCCAAGGATTCATTCCTTACTCCAGCCATCAACATTAGCAGTCTTCAGGTCAATGAAAGATTCACTGCAACTGAATAGGTTGCAAAAGGTAGTATGTAGCTAAGACTTTGTTGAAGTCCCATACCACCCATATTCATTGGACCAAGTACCTTTTGAGAACAATTTATTGCCGAGAAGATCAACCACCACATGATAATTATTTGATAGTATCAAAGTTTCTTGGCACATGGACCTTTCTGTTCTCAGTAGTTCATATGTTGGTTGATTGACTAGCTCCCTCATGGGCTCAGAGCTTTCCATGTCATGAAGACCACCTGTCAAGCAGTCTAGGACACATTGATCGCAGTCTGATCCATCGAAGACAATAACACACCAACCCACTGCATTTTGTCTTTTCCAGCAGTCTCATGACTAACAAGTACTTTTCTCCTCTCACCAATACTGTGGATGTGTCCAATTGCTGAATTTCATACTGATATTTTTCCATCAATATATCTAGGCACATGCAATGGAACAGGTTAGGAGCTGGCTTGCACAAGAATATGAATAAGCTCTCATGAAGAGAGTTTCCATATCCTAGAGCAGGTTCATACTTCCTTATTCCTAGCGCATTCAATAAATTGGTCCACACATCCCATGGCCAGTCTCAGTGGTCCAACCTCAAAATGTCTATGCAACTTAACATCTCTCTTGCTCTTTCTCACACACTCCAATGTGCTAGGTCAAAACAAATTGGCTCCTCAAAATCATACGAGCCAAATTGGGTATCCATCCAATTTGTTAAAAATCATTAATTATGGATTTTATTGATATTGATAATTATCAATCCATCCATATCCTTTCCCAATATATTGGCTCCTCAAAATGCTCAGAACTTGTCTAAGCATAGACCCAGACTTGGAAGGCAGGATCAAAAATTACAAATGACCTACAGATATAAACTATTTGCAGGAATAGCATTAAACTCTCATACACAATAACACAACATCTTGCAAGTGAACAAGCCCATCTCCCAAAAGTCCTGCAGTCTGGTACACGAACCTTAGATGGCATGGGCAGACCAAGGCCATAATTGTTGTTGCCTGTTGCATGGACACTGATCCAAGGAAACACACATCTATGCATTGGAAACCCATCTCATTAAGACAAAGTCAATACAGCTTTGATGCACCACCGGCTGTCTAATGCTCTTTTGAACCAGACGTAGATATATGAATCAATGGGTTGAGCGTCCTCATTTAAACTTGATAATCAAAGGACAAGTTTCTTTGTCTCATGCTACCTCCAAAATTAGTGATGTCAGGATGAACATGCAGTTCTTTTCCATGTAAGTGAAGAAGCGCACTTGTCCCAATCAGGCATCAAATTTCAGACCAGAAAATATCACAACTGGTGGACTACGTATTCAGCTTAAAATCTTCACTATCTCAGCCCTTCAAATTTAATATATGTATGGCCTAACACAACCTCGCTGCAGTGTCACACACAAAAAGGCACAATGAAGAGATGCATTACCGGGGGCTTCCTATAGGTGGCCAGATGATAAACAAACCTTACTAAATGTCTACAACCCTAGTCCACGGTTCATCTGCAGCATCAATCAACTGAAACCTAGTCTTATGGATATGCACCGTGGCTTTCTTGTGCCTTCTTTCTTGCGCCATTGAGAGAAGAGACAAAAATTTAGGACACAAGTAGCATGGGGGACAGGGAGTATGAGAAAACAAAAGAGAAAGACCAATATGAGCGTACATGTCCGAGGATGGTTATGGAATATTATGGCTACAGATGACATAAGGATTGGGTAACAAATCACTGGATAGCAAACATCCATACATACCTGTCTTTGCCAAACTCTCTCTGCTGGAGCATATCACAGTTTCAGAGTTTCCACCTCCTAACCCCACAATTGGCTCTTGAAGAGTTGATATGTCACAGCGGGAATGCTGTCAACAGTACGTCATCGACACATTCTCAGGGAATAATGAAAGAACCAACAAGCTACATAAATTCAATGGAGGAGGCAAGACAATCACACCTTACAGAGAAACATCATTTCACCAGTACTCTCCACAAGAACAAACCCCATCTTCAAAGTGATGAAAGCGGTTTGCATCCCTTGCAACAATTGCTTGCCCAACATTCTTTGAGATGAACTTGGTGGCCGTGTGGCAGTCACCACACACCCGAAGGTTCTTGACAACACGGAGTGTTGTCCCAGGAGCAGTGCTGACCCGCCCAAAACAATTGCCAGCTTCTCACTGCGGTGGCAAAGAGAAAATTCCTTTTGCTCCTCCTCCACATCATGCAATACAAAGCGGGTGTCAGGTGCGTAACCTGCCTCCTTCATCTGCCCAGACAATCTTCTCAGCTCAGCATGGATTTCCTCAATTTGTGGATGCAATTTGTCATTTACCACAAATGTGTGCACCCGGTTGCCGACCTCAATGCAGGAACGATCTGGCTCCTTTCTGACACCTCGGAGCTTCATCATTGTTCTCACCTTTGCAGCATCGTCCCACCTGCCAACCATGGCATAGATGTTTGATAGCAAAACATAAGTTGCAGTGTCCGGTTTGATTGGCATCCTGTTAATGAAGTCCTCTGCCTCATCAAATTGCCAGGCACCAAGCAAGGCTTTCCACACCACAGCATCCGGTTTGATTGGCATCCTGTTAATGAAGTCCTCTGCCTCATCGAATTGCCACGCACGCCCAAGAAGGTCCACCATGCAGCCAAAGTGCTCCATTGTAGGAGTGACACCATGATCTTGACTCAGGGAGTCAAAGTAGGTATGCCTTCATCCACTAGGCCCCCATGGCTACATGCTCGGAGAACAGATAAAAAGGTGATATTGTTCGGCTTCAAGCCTTCCTTTTTCATTCCATCAAATAGTTGCAGCGCCTCCCTACGACAACCATGCTGGGCATATCCTGCAATCATTGCACTCCATGACACCACATTTCGTTCAGCCATACTGTCAAAATTCCCTTTGCATCCTTGATGCTTCCACATTTGGCATACATGTCTACAAGACTATTGTTTAGAATGATATTTGGTACAATTCCTGCTTTCATGATGTCCGCATGGACCTCTTTGCCCTTCTCTAGGGATGCTATGCGGGCACACGCTTTGCAAACACAAACAAAAGTAACCTGGTTGGGTTTCATCCCTTCCCGCATCATTTGCTCATAGATATCTAAAGCCTCCATTCCACACCCATGCTGGGCATAGCCTCCAATCATCGCACTCCATGACACCACATTTCGCTCAGTCATACGGTCAAACACTCCCTTTGCATCCTTGATGCTCCCGCATTTGGCATACATGTCCACAAGGGTATTGTCCAGAATGATATGCAGCTTTCGTGATGTCCCATGGACTTCTTTGCCTTTTTCCAGGTCTGCCAGGCTGGCACATGCGTTGCAAATGCAAACAAATGCGACCTGGTTAGGGGTCACTCCTTCCTGCACCATATGCTGATATATTTCCAAAGCCTCCATTCCACACCCATGCTGGACATATCCTGCAATCATCGCACTCCACGATATCACATTTCGTTCAGCCATATTGTCAAAAACTGCCTTTGCATCCTTGATGCTGCCACATTTGGCATACATATCCAAAGGGGTGTCCAGAATGACATCTCGTGCAATTCCTGCTTTCATGATGGCAGCGTCGACCTCTTTGCCCTTTTCCAGGGATGCCAGCCTGCCAGATGCCTTCAGGACGCAAACAAATGTGACATGATTGGGCCTCACCCCTTCCTGGATCATCTGCTCATAGGTCTCCAAAGCCTCCATCCCAGATCCATGCTGGGTAAATCCTGCGATCATCGCATTCCATGACATCACACCTCGTTTGACCATATCGTCAAACACTCCCTTCGCATCCTCGATGCTTCCACATTTCGCATACATGTCCACAATGGCAGTGCCCAAGATGATATTTGGCACAATTCCGGCTTTCACCATGGCAGAATGAACCTCTTTGCTCTTTTCCAAGGATGCCAGGCTGGCACATGCATTGCAAATGCAAATGAATGTAACCTGGTCAGGCTTCACCCTTTCCTGCATCATTTGCTCATAGGTCTCCAAAGCCTCCATCCCACGCGCATGCTGGGCATACCCAGCAATCATTGCACTCCATGACACCACATTTCGTTTACCCATATTGTCAAACACTCGTTTTGCATCTTCGATGCTCCCACACTTGGCATACATATCCACAAGGGTATTGTCCAGGATGATATTTGGCACAACTCCAGCTTTCATGACGTCCAAATGGACCTTTATGCCCTTTTCCAGGTCTGCCAGGCTGGAACACGCGTTGCAAACACAAACAAATGTCACCTGGTCTGGCTTCACCCCTTCCCCCATCATTTGCTCATAGGTCTCCAAAGCCTCCATACCAAACCCATGCTGGGAATATCCTGCAATCATCGCATTCCATGATACCACATCTCGTTCAGCCATAGCATCGAACACTCCCTTTGCATCCTCGATGCTCCCACATTTGGCATACATGTCCACAATGGTAGTGTCCAAGATGATATTGGGTGCAAGTCGAGCTTTTACAATGTCAGCATGGACCTCTTTGCCCTGGAACCCTTTTCCAGGTCTGCCACACTGGCACATGCCTTCAGAACACAAATGAAGGTGACCTGGTTGGGTGTAGCACCTTCCCACATCATTTGCTCATAGGTCTCCAAAGCCTCCATCCCACATCCCTGCTGGGCATAGCCTGCAATCATTGCACTCCAGGACACCACATTCCGCTCAGCCATATTGTCAAATACGCCCTTTGCATCCATGATGCTCCCACATTTGGCATACATGTCCAGGAGGACATTGCTCAAGCTTATATCTGGCACAATTCCAGTTTTAATGATCTGGGCATGAACGCCTTTGCCCTTTTCCAGGGGAGCCATGCTGGCACACGCCTTGGGAATGCAAATGAATGTCACCTGGTTGGGCTTCACCCCTTCTTGCATCATTTGCTCATTTGTCTCCAAGGCCTCCCTACAGTATCCCTGCTTGGCATATCCTGCTATCATTATGTTCCATGTAGTCAAACTTCGTTCGGGCATTTTATCAAATACTAGGCATGTATCCAAGATATTCCCACACTTGGCATGCACGTTGACTAGGTTGTTGTGTAGAAAGATGTCTGGCTTGGATAATGTGGGCATGGACCTGCTTCCCCTCTGCTAGGTCTTTCATTTTGATGCACTGCTGCAAGAGACAGACATAAGTTTTGGAGTCTGCTGAAATACCCCCTTGGTTCAAAATATGCAAGGCCTCTTTCGATCGTCCTGCCGTACACAGTGTCCTCATATCCCCACATCTTTCGAAAGAGGTGGTCATGGAATCTGATCCTTTAGGAAGGATCTTTCCACCTCGAATGTCCCACCATTGACTGGGGTTTGGAAAACATTCCTTCCAAAGCTTCTCCTCGTGTTTGTTTTCAAAATTTGGATCTTTGGCCCTAGCTGCATCCAGCTTCGACAATTCATCATCTACCCTCAGAGGTTTCATGCTGCTATCAATCCACAGCCCCTCGCTAGTAGTCTTGTGCTTAAAATCTGGTCCGCTAGGATGGATGTTTGTCCCACCATTGGCTTGGGTTTGAAAATCCTTCCTTTCATAGCTTCTCCTCGTCTATATTTTCAAATTTTGGATATTTGGCTCCAGATGCATCCAGCTTCTCCAATTCACCATCCACCCAAGCAGGTTTCTTGTAGTTATCAATCCACAGTCCGATGGTACTTTGGTGCTCGAAATCTGATACTCTAGAATGAATCTTCCTGCCTCGATTGTCACACCCTCGACTGGGGTCTGCAAAACACTCCTTGGAGAGCATGTCCACCTCTGGATTTTGCAGGTTTGGATTTTGGCGTATGTGGGTTCCCTGCTCATCCCCCTGTCCATTAATTTGGTCGTCCTCTACTGGTCTCCACTGCCCCGCAATCAGCTCGAAACTGTTTGAAGAGAATCTGAATGCAACGCAGTTTCGAACATGCAAAGGAGTCCCGTCCAGATTGTACAGCCCACACGTTTTTGAAGCTCTCAGAACAGGCCCAGTCTTGCAAGCAGCGTAGCCTCGGGTAGGCTTGTGAGGGCACCCCGAGGTGTCACGGGAGCACACGGAGGATGCCTCGAGAGCCATGCTTATTGTACTCGATGCCATGGTTGCTCCTTGTCGAACTTTCGCAACCTGCACTGCTGCTGTGTAGGTTTGAAGCCAGTGTCCTGAGCCTGGTTAGTTCAAATCATCCACTGTCGCTCACACATTGGACTGGCCCCGACTCAGGTCCCTGGATCAACCAACAGCCATCTCTCTCTCTCTCTCTCTCTCACGTTGCCAGGGGAAACAAACTGCACAATGACCCACTTCCATTGACGAGGAGCTGTGAATGGACCTCAGTCGCTCCAGCGATTCTCGTGATCACAAAGATTCACAGTGCTGCAGCAATTCCTTCTCATCTCCCACCTCTCACCATCAGAGGGTGACGGACCGAAGAGCGGGACTGACGCTTACGCAGCATCGACCCCCCTGAAGTTGCACCTCCGGCATGCTTTCTTGCAGCCCTAATATAGGGTCACTCTCCTTTATGATACTTTAATTCCTGTAGTTGTCAGTTGTGAGATCAGTCAGTACACCCCATAAGCTTGACGCTCTTTGAGTTTCAGGCACGAAGATCACATGGAGCATGGAACAGCGCCGGCGATAGTTCTTTGCAGATCCTTCACAATTGTGGGACAACCGCAATGGCAAGGTCTGGCTGTCTTCTTGTATGGTCTGAAGTAGTTTGAAAGTAGCTCAGTAATAGGTTCTTCTAAGCAAGCTATGAAAATGCATTGCCCAAGAGTTACCTCCTGGAGTTTAGAAGGTACTTAAGAGGGTCGGCTAGGTCTTAGGAGGCTGTGTTTAAAGTGTAGCTGCTCAGCTGCAAGCTGGTGGTATTCACAGACCAACCCAAGATAACTGGACTACAGACATAAGCAGCGCGTGACAGACAGCCTTTGGATTATGGGTCCTTGGGTGTAAGAAAAGCTAGATGCTTCCGTGACTCAAGCGCAGACAGAATGTCGTAAGGGCCTCCTTCTTCTACTCATTTAGGCTTGTTTTGTGTTCTTACCCGATTCGCCCCTAACCTCAACTCAACCATCGGGACTTGCGTCACAAGTTCCAACCTATATGGCAAGGCTTGCATGGATTACAAGCATCTGTTTATGTCCAACTCTACTGACGACTGAAGGTCGGAGACTAGTTTTAGTGTGGAGTAATAGGGTGCCTTAATGCCACGTCATCATCAGCCCCGTCATTGCCATCATTTGTTTTAAATCTGCCCTGCCTGCCCGAAAACTTTAAGACCTATAAAAAATAAAAATAAAAAGACGTCATCTATGCCACGTTATCTTCGCCACGTTTCGGAGGCCACGTCATCAACGTACAAGCTGCCCTGATTGCCTGAAAAAAAAAATTGAATTATGAAATTTTGGACGTGTGTGTGCTTGGAAGGCTGGCTTGTGTCCATCCATTGACAAACCTTGGAGGAGTGTTGATAGAACTCCCAAAAATCCCTCTATCTCTTCAAGCTATGCTGACATGAACCATTGTTGTGTTTTCTTCAAGCTTGCAGGCCAATTGAAAGACAAATGAAGAATTCCGCGAAGAAGATGCGAAAGAAGAACGTGTAGTGCTAATGCCAAGTGGACAACGTGCCAAAAGGTTAGATAATCTCTACTCCTACTTTCCTCCCTAAATCCTCCAGCTGCTGCTTCTTCTCCGCCTTCACATCTCTACAAAAGATCTCTGAAGTTCTCCAATACCCACGATGCTCCAAAAACCACCCAGGATCCTCCATGCCAGATTCATGCTCTCCGAACCTGACAAGCTCCCAGACTTGTCCAAACTTACATATCATCCTACTCTCATTGCCCCAACTAGACCAAATTGCACGTTTTGAAATGCACTGTATCCTTTCCATGTGGAAAATCCAATTCACCACAAAACTCAAGTGAACGATCAATACTCTAGTGTAGCCCGTTTAGGAGGATGTGCATTACCAGTGGTTTCAAATATATGGAACATGATCATCAAACAAGTACTCTACATACACAACCTCCGTCCTTGCATCATCTGCAGCATAACAAAGGCCCGATCATCTCAAAATACAATTCCACTCTGCAGTGAAACCTAGTCTACAACATATGGACAGGGGTCTTTCTTGCACCATTGAGACTGAAGAGGTGACTATTTAGGACAGAAGCAGCATGAAGCAGTGTGTGGGGACAGGCATATTGAAGAGAACAACAAGAGAGATGACTGTGGGCCTAGCCATGTCCACGGGACGCATGGTTTTATGTGGGTAGAGAATATGGCTACAGATCACTTTAAGATCGGGAAAGAAATTAGGGGACAGCAAACAATCTGCACATACCTCACCCCCCACGTTGTAGGACATGCAAAGATCACACCCTGCAAAAAGAAATTGGCTTGGAGGGTTGATGTGCCATGGACCCAACGCCCAACATTCCCACTGGACAGTGAAAGAACCAAGCAGCTGCCTGGTTTTAGTGAATGAAGCAAGACAATCACACCTTCCAAGTGAACCATTGTTTCACCAGTACTCCCCACAAGAACAAACCCCATCTTTGAAATGGTGAAAGCGGTTTCCATCCCGTACAACAATTGCTCGCCCAACAATCTTTGAGATGAACTTGGTGGCCGTATGGCAGTCACCACACACCCGAAGGTTCTTGATGATACGAAGAGGTGTCCCTGCAGCCGTGCTGATAAGCCCAAAAGCGATGGCCAGCTTCTCACTGTGGTGGCAAAGAGAAAATTCCTTGTGCTCCTCCTCCACATCATGCAACACAAAGCGTGTGTCAGGCACGTACCCTGACTCCCTCATCTGCCCAGACAATCTTCTCAGCTCAGCATGGATTTCCTCAATTTGTGGATGCAATTTGTCATCTACCACAAATGTGTGCACTCCATTGCCAACCTCGATGCAGCAGCGACCTGGCTGCTTTCTGACACCTCTAACTTTCATCATTTTTCTTACCTTTGCTGTGTCATTCCACCTGCCAGCTACGGCATAGATATTTGATAGCAACACATAGGTTGCAGCATCCTGTTGATCCCACTTGAGAATAGATTTCGCCGCATGTTCTGCCACCTCCACATTCCCATGAATTCTGCAGGCACCAAGCAAGGCTTTCCACACCACAGCATTTGGTTGGACTGGCATTTTGTTAATAAAGTCCTCAGCCTCATCCAATCGCCCTGCACGCCCAAGAAGGTCCACCATGCAGCCAAAGTGCTCCACTGTACGACTGAGGCCATGATCTCGACTCAGAGAATCAAAGTAGTGTCTGCCTTCATCCACTAGGCCCCCATGGCTACATGCTTGGAGAACACATATAAAGGTGATACTGTTCGGCTTCAAGCCTTCCTTTTGCATTCTATCAAATAGTTGCAGGGCCTCCCTACGACAACCATGCTGGGCATATCCTGCGATCATTGCACTCCATGACACCACATCTCGCTCAGTCATCCTGTCAAACACTTCCTTTGCATCCTTGATGCTCCCACATTTGGCATACATGTCCACAAGAGCAGTGTCCAGCATAATATTCGGTACAATTCCAGCTTTCATGATGTCCGCATGGACCTCTTTGCCCTTTCCCAGAGCTGCCAGGCAGGCACACGCATTGCAAACACAAATGAATGTGACCTGATCGGGCTTCACCCCTTCCTGCATCATTTGCTCATAGGTCTCCAAAGCCTCCATCCCGCACCCATGCTGGACATATCCTGCAATCATCACACTCCATGACACCACATTTCGTTCAGTCATATTGTTGAACACTCCCATTGCATCCTTGATGCTCCTGCATTTGACATACATGTCCATGAGGGTATTGTTCAGAATAATATCTGGTACAATTCCAGCTTTCATGATCCCAGCATGGACACCTCTGCCATTATCCAGGGCTGCCAGGCTTGCACACGTGGTGCAAACGCAACCAAATGTGACCTGGTCGGGCTTCACTCCTTCCAACAACATTTGCTCATAAATCTCCAAAGCCTCAAGTCTGCACCCATGCTGGGCATATCCTGCAATCATAGCACTCCATGACACCACATTTCGTTCTGCCATATTGTTGAACACTCTCTTTGCATCCTGAATGCTCCCACATTTGGCATACATGTCCACGAGGGTATTGTTTAGAATGATATCTGGTACAATTCCAGCTGTCATGATGACAGCATGGACCTCTTTGCCCTTTTCCAGGGCTGCCAGGCTCGCACACGCACTGCAAATGCAAACAAATGTAACCTGGTCAGGCTTCACCCCTTCCCGCATCATTTGCTCATAGGTCCACAAAGCCTCCATCCCGCATCCATGCTGAGCATATCCTGCAATCATTGCGTTCCATGACACCACATCTCGTTTAATCATTCTGTCAAACACTCCCTTTGCATCTTTGATGCTCCCGCATTTGGCATACATGTCCAAAAGGGTACTCTCCAAAATCATATCTGGCACAATTCCAGCTCTTATGATGACAGCATGGACATCTTTGCCCTTCTCTAGGGCTGCAAGGCTCGCACACGCTTTGAGAACACAAATGAACGTGACCCGGTTTGGCATCATCCCTTCCTGCATCAGTTGCTCATACATCTCTAAAGCCTCCATTCCACAACCCCCCTGTGCATATCCTGCGATCATCACGTTCCAGGACACCACATCTCGTTTAGCCATATTGTCAAACACTCCCTTTGCATCCTTAATGCTCCCACATTTGGCATACATGTCAACGAGGGTGGTATTCAGAATCATATTTGGTACAATTCCAGCTTTCACAATGTCAGCATGGACCTCTTTGCCCTTTTCCAGGGCTCCCAGGCTAGCACATGCATTGCAAACAGAAACGAATGTGACCTGATTGGGCTTCACCCCTTCCCGCATCATTTGCTCGTAGGTCTCCAAAGCCTCTATCCCACACCCATGCTGGGTATATACTGCAATCATTGCACTCCATGAGACCACATCTCGTTCAGCCATATTGTCGAACACGACCTTTGCATCCTTCATGCTCCCGCATTTGGCATACATGTCAACAAGGGTAGTACTCAGAATCATATTTGGGACAATGCCAGCTTTAATGATGTCTGCATGGACCTCTTTACCCCGTTCCAGGCCTGCCAGGCAGGCACACGCCTTGAGAACACTAACAAACGTGACCTGGTCGGGCATCACACCTTCCTCTATCATTTGCTCATAGGTCTCCAAGGCATTCCTACCACACCCATGCTTGGTATATCCTGCCATCATTATAGTCCATGAAAACATATTCCGTTTAAGCATTTTGTCAAACACTCGGTGTGCATCCTCGATGCTCCCACATTTGACATACATGGTGACAAGGGTGTTGTTTAGAAACACGTTTGGCTTAAATCCACTTTGGATAATGTGGGCATGCACTTGCTTTCCGGCTGCTAGGGCTTTCATCTTGATGCACTTATGCAAGAGACAGAGATAAGTATCAGAATCTGCTGAAATGACTCCTTGGGACAACATGTGCAGAGCCTCTTTCAGTTGTCCTGCCTCACATAGTGTTCTCACATTCCCACAATTGCTGGAAGAGATATTGTGGACTCCCTCTCTTGGTCCTCTTTCCGAAGCAATGGTTGAGCTGACTGACTTTATCAACTTGTCAAACACTCGGTGTGCATCCTCGATGCTCCCACATTTGACATACATGGTGACAAGGGTGTTGTTTAGAAACACGTTTGGCTTAAATCCACTTTGGATAATGTGGGCATGCACTTGCTTTCCGGCTGCTAGGGCTTTCATCTTGATGCACTTATGCAAGAGACAGAGATAAGTATCAGAATCTGCTGAAATGACTCCTTGGGACAACATGTGCAGAGCCTCTTTCAGTTGTCCTGCCTCACATAGTGTTCTCACATTCCCACAATTGCTGGAAGAGATATTGTGGACTCCCTCTCTTGGTCCTCTTTCCGAAGCAATGGTTGAGCTGACTGACTTTATCAACTGTGCTGCTGCTTCTGCTTCCAGTTGATCATCTACCCATGCAGGCTTCTTGTAGCTACCAATCCACAGAGAATCATTGGTACTCTTGTGCTTCCCACACTCTTGGATGGATCTGGACCCACACGTCATTCCCTGCCTCCTTCAGCTATCCCTGCCCTGACAAACAATAATGTATAAATCCTCTCCTCTTGCTGCTAGCAAACACACGACAGACGGCGACGACGACCCAAATTTTATCTAGCAAACACCCCAACCTACTTGAGACACTACTTCCTATGCTGAATCACTGACAAGACTTTGAAAATGTCTTGGGAAGAGAGGGAGGATCACTACGAAAGCATTTCACCGTATCTTGTTGCCTGCTTCTGCTTTAACATAACAGGCGTTCACCTTTCTGTCTCGATTGTCCCACAATTGACTAGGGATTGAAGAATATTCCTTCCACAGCTTCCCCTCCTCACTGTTATTTGTTTTTGGATATTTGCCTGCAACCCATTGGCTGTAACGTGTCAAAAACACTCGGAACCAGCATGGATACACTCGATGAGCTAACTTACAATGATTAGAAAAACTAAGGATAATATGATAAGAGGACAAAACAAGCCTAAACAAGTTGAAGAAGAAGGCACCCTCACCACTTTGTGCTTGACCGTGTGCCATGGAAGCAAACATTTCTTTAACCCAAGGAGGATTCAACCAACACTCAGTCCAAAGGACCTCTTGTACAGACTGCTTATGTTTGTAGTCTGGTGATCTTGGATTGATCTGTCAAAACCACCAGGGTGCAGCTGAGCAGCCATAGTTTTAAGCACATCGTCCTAACACCCAGCAAACCCTTCCGGTACCTTGTAAAGTAACAGGAAAAATCTTGGGCAATGCATTTTCATGGCTTGCTTAGGACGAACAAACTATGAAACCGACAGGAAGAGTCACTTATGCAGAACAGACAAACTCCTTCACATCATGCCTGCAGAAAGCTGCACCTTGCCATTCCACCATTGTGAAGGATCTTTAAAGCACTCTTGCCAGCACTGTTCCATGCTCCATGGTTGACCTTCATTCCAGATACTCCAAGAGCATCAAAACTTTGATAGGTTCTTTTATGGGGAGTATTAGTGTAGTTCTTGACAACATCCATGCAAGTCACTCTGGGCTCAATCTGAAGTAGCACCATGAGGAACATACAAGTGTATCCACACTTGCTAAATAAGCTTGTGCATTACACGGTTGCCCCTCTAGTAAGGCTCATTGTGAGTCACACTCACTTGTGTCCTCAAGGTTCAAAGGACCTCCACCATCTGCGCCAGAATCAAAACCACAATATGATATCTTCCCGCCATCACCACCATACTGTTCTCGACCTTATGTTAGTTTTCTTTCGCCCAATGAGGATTGAACCAACCCCTCTATCCACATGACCTCTTGTATACACTGTAGTATGGAGATTGTGCATTCACTGTGAGAACCACCAGGATACAGATGAACAACCACAGTTATTCCAAGCCAACTCTCCCCAGTACCTTTCCCACTACAGTGGAGAATCCTTAGGCAACCTACTTTCTCGCCCTGCTTGAATAAAATTTCCTACGATAATGATAGTAAGTTCTGCTTTTTCAAAACAAACCGAGATTCAAAGTCAACTCAACAACAAGGGGTATAATCCAGTCCACCAAATATCATTACACCAGAGTCCTCAAAATCCTTCTATAACGGACTACTTCACTCCAAATGAAGAAAGCGCACCTTGCTACCGCTGTATTCCCACCATTGTGAAGGATCTTCAAAGTACTCCTGCCATTCCATGCTCCAGCGTTGACCTACATTCAACAAACCAGAAGGTCGAAGAGGACGGTTAAGTCCTTATCTACTTCATCGACCAAATTAGATTGGTTTGGGCTCCCAAACCTGGATCCTACAACGCACACAACACAGCAAATTCAGAAAAGAAACCGCAGAGCATTTCGTATTATTACCTAATTTCATTGACATTCCCAAAGGTTTGGGAAGCGCCATAGCCACCATTTGCAAGGTACTCCGTTCTTGGCGCATTGCCAAACGGGATGTCGCTATGTGCTTCCCAGCCCAGCCCTCTAATCCGCACGATGTGAAGCCTCTCCAATGACCGAATTGAGAAGACGGGGCCCTGGCTATGGAGTCCGCATGAGCACTTGGGAGGACGCCGGAGCACGTTGCCATCCCCACCAGTCAGTGAGGAAAGATCATCAAGCTTCAAGGATCACCCATATTCCATTTCTACGGATCTTTATTTCGCCATCTCCATAGTACGTGCCAATCTCTCTCCCTCTCTTTCTCTAACTCTGTCCATTCCGCCAAACGTCACCAATCCCCACCAAAAGGACATCCTCTGAGCATGCCGCAATCCGCATCAGTAACATTGCATGAGAGCTCAAACCAGAGCAAGCAAGAGATCAAGGACCTAGTGTTCCATGTAGTTCAACTAACTTAGAATTGAAGGGCGGACCCACCCTCAAACTGCACGAAATCATCCAGGGTTTAGGGTTTAAGGTCGCATTTTGGGGTTTAGGGGTCAGCCTTGGAGTGAAAGAGACGATAATTTGTTTGAAATGCCCTCACTCCCAGTTTGTCCTGATGTATTTCCATGGGCACCTGGGGGTGCCCAAACAAGCCTCCCACATCGGCCCTGTAGAGCTTCAAAGACTTGGTTGTACACTCTGTACGTGACGCTTGTGAATTTTCCGAACCACATTGCTTGAAGTTTGCTTCAAACAGTTTCCTGCCGACTGTTTTAAATTTTTTAGAACCCATGATTTCCCTACATAATATGATTGATAATAATAAGTAAGGTAGCGGTATCTTAAAGTGTGTCTTTAACCCCTAAAGGCCGGTGCGACCCGATCGGGTCGCAGCCATTTTTATCCACGAATAGCTTCCGTGGATGTACTTGGATGAAAAAAGTTGCCGAAGGAAAGGTGAGCGCAACGTGGAGCTGCGCGCGAGGGAATCTATTGCGCCCCCATCGGACAAAATCTCAGGCCGCCACGATTTTTCTAAGCCCTCGAATCCATGACCAGGGCCCGTTGACATGCCACGTGGCAGTAACTGTGTGCACCCTTCTACACTTGTGCTTTTGGATTTTTCTAAAATCAATTTCACATTCCTGTTCAACTTTGGGCAATGCAGGATTGCACCAGAGGAAAGTGCATTTGGTTACAATGTGCAGGATGTATGCAACATTTTCTTTGTCACTGCCAAGTGCATCCCCCCTAAAACCAGCTAGTAGATTTTTTTGGAATTTGGTCCTCCAATTTCAGGAGGAAATCTCTAACCCACCAAGGAATTTGTCTAAGTTGGTCCGGACTGAACAAAAAAAATTGTGATGGTAAATTTCCTTGGTTAAAGTGATTTTTTCTGTCTACATTTGCTTGGACTTGATAAATCCACCATGGTAATTTGTTATAATCTCCCTAAATTGACGGTCATTTCTTCTGAAATTCGGTTAGTAGCTGCGTGGAGTAGGTAAGAACCAGTTAGTACGGTTCAACGGTTCAATTCCCTGGATGAACCCCTGCTGGCAGATACGGGGTTATTCATGACAGTGGGTCCCATTGTTGGGCTATTTTCCAATTTGGCTCCTGGCGCTTAGGGGTTAAGCACTATACACTGCTCAAAAGGTGCAATGTCACAAAAATTACATGGGCAGATCAGCAAATGAAGCAACAAATTCTTTATGCAAAACACAAAATTTTCCGTTCACAGATGTAATATACATGATTATCAAAGTTAAGGTACACATTATCCCACTTCTACTCAATAGGTCCCCCTGAATGCAATATATTCCTCCTTGATATAAGCATAAAGGTGCCATGTGTGCACATACATTGATCCCCAAAACTATCCAAAACCAAGCCATGTACGTGATCAGAGCCAACTGCCTCTCACCGTGGAATTGCGTCCAACTACCTATAATAATGAACGCCACTATACCTAATACTAAGACCCAGAACCCACGGAAGGATCTAGAACTTTCCTTGCATGGATGACGATCTGTACAAAAATTGAGCATACACATAGCATATATGAACCCTAAGTTTGCCATGAATTGTCCGACAACACGTCATACATGGCCATCTCAGAACCGTAAACTAGTTGACCCGTGTACACCAGCCTCCCTCGTTTCTAGTTCTCCCGCCATCCCTGTGCAGCTCCTGCCACAGACCAGCTCTGCTCGTCGGTTACTTAACTTACTTACTTAGATCCATGGTGCCTCCCTTATGCTGCCTCTCGTTGCCCGATCACACTCCTCAATGGTGTCACGTGCGGGACCCCACGTAACTGCTCTCCGTGTGCCTAGGCAGGAGCCACAGTGACAAGCTAGCTGCTATCTTCACTTGCCTTCTTTGCTCGACGTCGTCGTATTGCCATGGCTTGGTTATGCCTGCAGATTAGGGGTGTCGATCCACAGAACGGGGCATGGTGCCTGAAAGGCCCTCCCGACTTCAATAGTGCATGCAGGTGATTGCCATACTCCCCCAATGCCTTGTTTGTCCACTGTGCGTCATACGCTGTTTTTGGCTGCAGCTTCTGCCTTTCTGATCCGAGTTGCCTCTTGTTTGTCTAATTTCTCTACCGCCCTCTTCTCTCGTGCAATGCGCTGGTCCTCTTGTTTCTTCACTTTAGCTGCAACTGCTTCTGCTTTGAGTCGTGCTTTCTGCTCTAGGGAATTGACGTAGTCGTCGCTAGTCATAATTATGGATTTAGAATAATCGATCAAAATTTGTCCATCTTGAGTCACTCGCCTTCTGTTGGGTGCAGGAGCCTCTGGTTGGGTGAGGAAACGTGTTATACGGTTCGGACCCGTGTATGCAAGCATTGACAGTTCCCGATCGGGGGGAAGCGGTTGAGACTCCTGGCTGCTTGCAGGGATATCCTCATCAACAACCTCATTTGTGGGCTCCTCATCGTGACCTCCATCTGTACATAATAGTGCATACACTCTTCTTGGGTTTCGGAAACCATATTGCCAATCACCTCCTCAATAGCTGGATCTGGTCTCTAGTCCTCATCTGATGCCTGATCGTCAACGCAGCTGGTGTGATCTTCATTTGTTGCAGGTGGCTCTTGTGCAAAACTAGATGATGGGCCCATCTTGTTTGCCATGGCAGTAGGCCTCAGAGGCCAAATCCCTGTGGTTCACTTCTGACAATGCTTTTTTCAGTCCCAAAGAAACCCATTGCGCTAGATTCTCTTTCTTGGCTGTCTTCCCTTTGTTTGCTATACTCCACATGTCCCATAGTTCCAAAACGCAGACTTGAAAGGCTTGAACACGGAGACATCTAGAGGTTGCAGTGCGTGCGACGTGTGGGATGGCAACGTGATCAGATCCAACCCAACGGACCTAGCTTCATGGACAACATTGATTGTCACATGGCTATTATGGCCATCAAGGATCATCAGGTTCTTCTCTCCTGTGTAATCTCATTCCCCATGCTTCTCACTGCTGCAATAAAATGTAGGATCCATCTGGAAAATAGGATCCGTGTCATCCAGGCTTTTTCTTGCATTGCCATTGTGGCTCCTGTCTCACATCGCTCAATATAGTTGCGACGAAACCATTTGCCTTTGAAGATATAAAAAATAGAAATTGAACTACCTGCTGCATTGATGCAGGTTGATACAGAGAGCCACTTTCTCTCGTCTGGACAAATGGAGTGCACCTGGCGAGATCCAGTCTTTGCGAGTACTATGGCCCCTCCATTTCTTCCTGCCTGCGCCCCCGACTCATCGCAGTTCCAGATCCGAGATTCATCATAGTTGTTTCTGTTGTACATATCACCTAGGTTAGTGTAGAAGCTGTCAACATTCTCTTGGCAGAGGCCCTTCGCCCTTCCCTGCTCCAAACCTTGAGCAACTCGTAGGCTTAGATGAGGGTACCTCTTCCTAAACCAACGCAGCCATCCAAAACCGGGTATTCCATTCACAAACGGTGTAATTCTTATCTGGCAAATCTCTGCCACCTTCAATCTGATTTGAGTTAGTGTCAATGGTGCCCTACATCTTGCATTCTCTCAATGTATGCCACCAATAGTTGTTCTTCTACGTCCGTCGAGAGGGGGTTGCTATTCCATGAGCTCATGAGCGGTGAGCTCATGAGCTCATGAGCGGGCATGGCTAACCCATGAGCCGCAAAGTAACACACTTCGAATTTCGGCAGATTTTTTTCGGGCCAAAAACTATAAAATAATCAAAAATCGAAGATTTCCGCGCTCATGCTGGAAGCACTCCGCTCATGAGTACCAGTGTACGCTCATGACTTGGAGCCCAGGCTCATGGACCGCCAGGCCAGGTCATAGAATAACAGAATTCTGGGCAATAACGGCACCGAAATTATCCCAGAGGCAGAGACGCAAGCGGAATTAGGATCCGGGTTTGCAGACTCCGAAAACGCAATGGCGACCTATAACCGTGGATAGTACTATTGCAGAAGTGCAGGATGGTTGGGTATAACGACGCCGTAATTGGGCACAGGAAAAGAAATAGCGCGCTGAAGGCTCGGGAGTGAAGCCAACAACGGTGAAAGTAATTGGGCTCTGCCACCCAAATACCCGGCTGCATCCTCCGGAGTGCAGGCGATAACGGCGCCGAAATGGGCCCCGGAAACCAAATACTCGGCTGAAGCCACCGGAGTGCAGCCGATAACGGCGCCGAAATTGGGTCCGGAAACCAAATACCCGGCTGAAGGCTGGGGATTGCAACCAATAACGGCGCCGAAATTGACCTGCGGAAACAAAAATTCTCGGCTGAAGCTTCCGCACTCCATGTAATAACGGCGCCGAAATTGGGCGTCGGAGAGCAAATACCCGCCTTACGGTGAGGGAGGCCTTGCTCTCATTTTGCTCTTCACTCTTCTCTGTTGTGCCCATCATCTCCTCCCTGCTTTGAGTTCGTGCTGTGTCGTGAGGCCATGTCGTGCCCGAATCACATCTATCGACGCCAGACGGGAGTCATTTTCCCGAAAGCAGACGACATCATTGTCTTCCTGGATGTTTACAGGGACGATCCTCGACTTGTCCAGCTGAGAGCAATGGAGTTTCTTCCAGGATTGCACGATTCTCCTGGACCCCGGCTGGGGAGCAGGTGGTTCCTACGCATCATGGACCTGGACTTTCCGCATGTGTGGGAGCCGAACAGATCACGCACAGCGTTGCTGTATCGCTGGAATTGTTGCGAGTGGACGTATGATGAGTGCATAGGTGAAAACTTTACGCGTGGACGGACTGGCTCGGAAAGTGGGGACATTCTCTTCAGTTATGAGGATGAGGAGGAGGGGAACACAGGGCCCACTGTGAAAATGTCCTTCTACCAAGGGGGCGCTATCGATAAACACGACATCCTCGTTAGTTTCAACCGGGCGACAGAAACCACTGACATTTTGTTCAAATATAGGCACCCGGTCACTGAGGAGGTCCTTGAGAGGCCAGTTCGAGTTCCTTCTTCTTGGGCGAGGGGACCATAGGTCTTGCATGCTAGAGTAGACATGTTTCAACTTGCTGACACTCATGGCACATACATTTTCATTCAGAAATCAAGCAGCTTCCCTGTGCCATATGGGGAATATACAGGCTTCGATAATCTTCTGTTAATGTTATTTGCAATTCACTGCCAGTATGCTGGGACGTGTCCTTTGTCGTATGGATTGCTGTTTGCACAAGGTGCAGTATGCAAATGCTGGAATGTGCAGTAGGACCCTTCCCACTGGGACACAGAACTAGCAATCTTGTAAAGGCATCACATTTGCAGAACAGTAACAATGTATTTGTAGCAAATTGGAGTCTTCTCATAAAGGTGGACGAAATTCACATGTAGCCATGGCGATGCGGCACCACCAAGTGTATAATTCCTCACAAAAAAATAGGGTGCAAGAAGATGAATGTAATATAATTGCCACTTTCTCTCCTTCCCGAATGTGGAATGTCAAGCAGTCCGACCAGTATCCTGCCGTAGGGCCTTGTGCAGCTCGTTGAAACTCAGTGTTGGAGCATGGATGAACACGTCCACTGCGGATATGCAACTCATGCGCTTCATAAAAATGTAATAAAGGTGTTTTGCAAGGGACGTATGCTGCATTCCTCGATTCCATAACAAGGAAGTCCTCACAGTTGCAAGCTGGGTACTGTGAAACCGTGATTGCATACACGACACTGCGCGCAGCAGACCCGGCTGTTGACAACTGAAATATGCGCCCCATCCCGGGGTGAGGAACATCCCTGCAACCTTGCACTATGCAGGGCATTGCAAGAGCGTTGGCCATCCTGGTGTCGTTCGCCTTTGTTGGTGGCCGCCGTCTTTTCAGTTTACCCCACCGATGGGTGGGCCAAGCTGCGGGGTCACCCACCGGTATGCGGGGCGAAGAGCTTCTCGTGGGAGGAGGATGACGATTGGGAATTGGATTTCGTGGAACGTCTGTCCTCTCCACCAGTCGAAACCCTGCACTTCCTAGAGCGTCTACCTCCTCCAGGGTAAGATCTGTACCAGTTGCCACAGGCCAGACTGCCGGTGGTTCAGGCATGCCTTGTACACCATACTTGGGCTTGCCGAACACACACGACATGATGTCGTGCCTGCAGAACCAAAACTCCTTCAGTGTGGCCTCCACAAACTTTGTGCACACAAATCTCCCTGTGAAGCAAGGGGCAGGCACACCGCCCTGCGGGCTCCTCCGAATCATCTCATTGCATCTCTGGTTGGTGTCGACACGAACAGCACAACATTTGCCACGAAATGTCGGACGGGTCCGTGCAATTCTCCACTGCGAGGCCGACACATCTCGCTCCACGATTGGAATGTTGTATTGGGTAACGAAAACAGGAGCAACATGCCCATCCTCGGCATGTTGTCCCGAGTCTGGCAGCGATTCCATGGATGCTGCAGGAGAGGGGGTACGAGTCCTGCTTCGTGGAGGCGTGGGACGCAACATCGTTGCGCCCCGAGGTTGAGTGCGGATGTTCATATCTGATCTCCATGAATCCCCATCCCCTCCGGGCATGTCCTCAATTCTTCTCTTCACCGGCCGGCTGCGGACATCGCCCTCCAGGCAGTTCCCGTTCCCCCGACTGTGTAACGGCGTTGACCTTATAGTTTCCCGCAATGCAGCAGTCCATTTTTTGGGATCGGTCGAACGATGCGCCGCCCTCATCAGCATCTCCTGCCTGTCTGGTCCGATACCCCATTGCTTTCCTCCCAGAAACTGGTAGTAATGAGATTGTTGCATGATGGCCCTCACAATATCTTCTGTTGTTGCTGTCAACATGTCAACGAGATGTGCTGCAGAGGAAGCACGCCAGGAAGAGTGCACCGATTCGGCCATGTTCGTCGTCGGATATCCGTGTCATCCTCCAAGCTCATGTCCTGTTGAAGGAAATTAGATATGTCACCGATTGTGGAGAATGTCCAAGCACAAAACAGAACAATTGTCAAGTACAGAAATGTGTTACCTGTCTCATGTAGTCTCCAAACTGGCGGAATCTATAATGCCACCACGCAAGCCACGTTTGCAGTTCTGGCTGATCTTTCACATCCACTGCCCCTGAAGACACCCACCAGGCGCGTATGGTTGCAAACTCGGTCTCCGCCTCGTCGATGGAATTCGCATTTTTCCACGCTAGGCACATACTGATATGATCCTGCCGGTGGCGTGACGCCACGAACCTTTTCGTGTTTTGCGTCAAACTCTGCATGAAGTGGAACCCGCAAGATCTCTCATTTCCTTCCATTGGAGTCTTTGGGTCGTCCCCATATACCCTCCTAACTGCAGCCCAGTTTGCCTGGGCATTGTCAGCCATGAAGCCCCTAAAATCGGGAGGGGGCAACTTGGCTCTCGCCATTTGCTCATTAATTCCGCGCCACATATGCAACTCCGAATCTGTGTCTTCTCCCTTCGTTTCGCAGATAACAATGGTCATCAACTTTCTGCAATGTGGGTCGTATACATGTGCCCCCATTGTCACCCAATCGTGGTTGGTAATTCGCCGGATGTGGTCAAACATGACCCAACAATTTGAGAGGTCTCCACTGATCATCCGCTTCACCAAATCGACGCCGCTCCCCGGTCCGCACGTTGACATCTTAAATATGAAGCACTTGTCCATCTCCGAGCCTTGACCAGGAAAGAAGCTGCCTTGGATGAAGTCGTAGCCGCATGTGCGTTTCACTTCCAAGATGGAGTGCATGTCTGATCCTCTTCCGATTCATTTCTTGCAGCTGACAATGTGGTTCCTGACATTGGGGCTGCACACATGGGGAGACAGCTTCCAGCAGGTCCTTCATGTCCCCCTCGCCCAGCTTCTCTTGTGCTTCCGTCCTCCGACATTATTCTGCCAATTGCAATCCTATGTGCCGATGCGAGCTGTATCTGTTTTGGTTTTGCACCCGGCCTCAACCTCACCTCCTCCTTGATAATATCCTGGGCTTGTTGAAAAGCGACTCTGCAATTGCCTCTGGCGAGGGGGTGCTCATGCTTTCCGATGTGAATGCATGCTCTGGTGCACGCTGGGCCGACGGTCCCGACGTAGTACTGCTTGGCGTTGCACACTGCCATGCACGTAGGGGCTGCGTTGCAATGGGCACACTTGAACGTCCCTGCAGGAACTCTACCTTGAGGCCAAAATGGGGTCGACGAATTGCCAATCCAGTCAGTCTCATTCCTGGTGCCTTTGCTAGTGTAATGGTAACATGTGCTCGAGAAACATTTAAGATGCCCAACACACAATACATATCTCACTCGAACTCCATCACCCAGGTTGGACGATGAAGTTTTGGTGACACACCAAGGGTGGCCGTCATGTTTCCTGTTCATTCCTGCGAGCATGCCGTCTGGGCCTGCGCCTGCCGGCACTGGAGGGAACTCGTAGATAGCATTCCCATCCACAACATCAGGCAAAGTTTCCACAGAATGGATTGGAGTTTTGTCGTAATCAAGCCTAAGAAGGTCACTGGAGCGGGAACCCGTTGTCTTCATCCTCCGCAATATGTCGATTACTGAGCGGACAGAAGTTGAGTCAGACGGTGTATGCTGAACACTCCTAGTGACGGACGACTTCGAAACATACGATGGAAGGACCATACAGTCTTCATCGTCACTGGATAAGTCCTGGACGACTGTTTCCCTGTTTTCCTGATTTCCCTTTTCACATGTTTGGGCTTCTCTGCTTGTGAAGAGGTGCCCACATCCTTCACATCTTGCACTCCAGACCCTCTTGTGGAAGGAGGATCAACCAAGTTCCAGCGTGGGAACTCTTTAGGCACGATTTCACCAATGGCACTGTACCGGATGGATTCAGAAGCTGGGAGCCGCCACTCTTTGCCTTTTCCGAAATCTGCATGCAGAATGACACGGCACTTTCCACAAAATTTCCATAAGCATCCTTCGTCTCCTCTTCCAAAAACACCGTTCCAGGGCGGAGCCCGAACTTCACACACAAGTACTGCTCAGTGACAATCGCAAATCCTTGGTCGCAGGGTATTTTAGCTTTCAGAGAATCAGGATGGAAGTACACGTTGACCCAAACACGGGAGTCCATTTTGAAGACGGGACCTCTCGGTACGCTCCGCAACGAAGTCCTGCAATGAGAAGAGTGTGTCGTGCCGCTCCACACATGAATCCCATGCCTCCCATATCTCCTCCCTCAGGAGCAGGAGGTGGACCATCCGGCCTTAGAGCCGGTACCACCTGAGCTGTAGCCATGGCAGCGAGCCTCCGCTCTAGCTGCTGAAGCCGGTTGGCCATGCCTTGGTCAACACCCTGACCTCCACGTCCTTGGCCATGTTGAGGTTGCCCTTGGCTTGCACCTCGTGGCTGGCCACCTCGTCCTCTCTGGGCTGCTCCACCTCACCCCCGGCCACCATTGTTCCTTTGGAACTGGCCTGGGTGCAACTCAGGATGCAAACCATAACACTGGGCGTCTCCATGCCCGTGCTTGCCACAATACCCACACTGCAACTGTGTAGGCTGTGCATGTGCCGGCCCTTTGCCTCCCTCTGGGCAATCCTTCTTGACATGGGGTCCTCCACATGTCCAGCACACCACATCCGCCCGTTGTTGGCCAGCAAATGAAGGGAGAGACCCCTGCATCTGAGGTCCTCTCTGCCCTTCCCTGAGCTTCACCTGAGCCCCCTTGTTGCCTTGAGCACATTGAGGTAGTGGTTGGCTAGGAGCACTACTCCCCCTGGTGTCTCCTTAGAAAATTTCACCATGACCACTCGTTCCTCCACCATGTTGAGCTCTATCCGCTCTGCCAGCAAAAACACATTTGCTAAGGTGGGTTGGGCCGCTTGTAGGAGAGTTGCATCCCGCACCCTTCTCCTCAGCTCCTTGTCCAATATCCCATACCAGAATTGGACTGCCCTCACAGCCCGTCACAGCCCCAAAGGCCTCATGCACAGCCCCTCACAGCCCATCACAGCCCCAAAGGCCACGGGCACAGCCTCTCACAGCACAGCCCGTCACAGCCCCAAAGCCAGGGGCGCAGCCCGTCACAGCCCATCACAGCCCCAAAAGGCCACCGGCACAGCCCCTCACAGCCCATCACAGCCCCCAAGGCCACCGGCGCACCGTCACAGGCCCTCACAGCCCGTCACAGCCCCGAAGGCCACCGGCACAGGCCCTCACAGCCCCTCACAGCCCCGAAGGCCACGACATAGCCCCTCGCAGCCCGGCACAACCCGTCACAGCCCTAAAGGCCACCGGCACAGCCCCTCACAACCCGTCACAGGCCCATCCATGGCCGCTCTGGCAGTTTAGCCATTTCTCCAAGGGGTTTAGCCACGCCAAGCTAGGGTTTGTGTCTCTTGGACTCTAGGCTTCTTTCCACCGAGCTATGGCGGTTGTGAGGAAATCAGCAAGGTATTCTTGCTCTTTCGGCTCCCACACACCACCATAGTAGCCTTAAGCCATGAGGTGGTTGCCACACATTGGCGAAGATGAGTGCGAGAGACGGTTGATCAGCGAAGGGAAATGAGGCGATAGCCTTACGCAGTCTGCAGTGTTGGCCAAGGACGCCTTCAAGGAGCAGGTGGGTCAATTGACAGGCAGCCCAACTGATTCAACTTCTACTTCAAGGCCTCAGCAAGGGGAAGGCGTTCTGAACAAAGTGGCTGGCACCATTTCGCAATTTGTACAGTATGTGAAGAGTTCCTTAATGCCCAGTTCAGCAGCCCCTGCCAATCGCCCCCTACGACCACTATCAGCACTTGAAAAACGGACAGTCTCAGTTATGAGTAGAGGAACAGGAGCTATAAGATCAAGCCTTGCGGATGTTGTGGGTGCCGTGCTTGTCCTTGTGTCGCCAGCAAGAAAGCCCTGTGTGTTTATGCTGGGAGGCGAATACACCTCTGATACAGTGTCTGCCACAGGCACTTGAGAGTGGAGCTCTGCATCCCTTAGAGAACTCCCAGAACTTCCAGAATGGTCAAACTGATGGTGAGAGTCCATAACCACGCCATCTGCAGATGCTCGTGATACACTCACCTGTTCTTTTCCTTCATCTGTGATACTTCCTCTTTTTTTCCGGTTATGCTCCTCGCTGCCTGAACTTGACCATGAGATTGAATCATCATCTTCGGAGTCTGACACAGCTGGTCGCCTATTGGAAGTCACTACAGCAGCCAGTATTTTGGCAGTGTTTCCATTTACTCCATCTGCTCCTTGAGTCTCCTCTGTCACCTCCATGACAGCAACAACAGATCCTCTAATCACTTGCACTTAAGAGGCTGAGTTGACAGTCCGTGCCGGATCTATCCCTTGGCTGGTTAAAGACTGTTCAATGCCTCCCAAGGGACTATGAATCTCACTGGCGAAGTCCTGTCGGGGGGAACGGCCTCGGGAACCCGTAGATAACCTGGGAACAGGTTGTAATGGCGAGAACGTTTTGGTGTTAAAAAATAAATAAAAAATAAAAAAAAAAAAATAAAATAAAATTTGGTGTTGTGTTTAAAGAGCCTGGTTGGTCATATCTTTGTCAAATGCTCCGTTTGACTCAGTTTTTGAGGGGATAGCTGCAGAAAGGGGAATCTACCTATCTAGATTTGGTTTTTGTTTTTGGGACTCTGCTAGAAATCTATGGAATTTTTAGAGTGTGAGTGTGTCATGAAAGACCCACAATCCTGTTTCTAGAACCTGTTCTGGTCTACATGAGAGATAAATCTGGGGATGTACTCCTTGTATGGCTGGGGGAAATGAGGACGTAATTGAAGGGCAGGTCTCTTCTCTTAGTCTGTGCACACAAAGGGACAAGATTTATGTTTCCCAAGGAACTCAGACTGATTTGAGTGGAGAACAGTTGACGAGTTGATTGCATACTGGGAGTCAGGCATTAGCAGTAGACAACAGACTGCTATAGTTGGCATTGAGGGCCTCAATATCGCCTTGGACAGTCAGAACTCTGTTGAGCCAGCAGTTTTGCAGCTGTAGGTGAAATACCAAAGTGGGTGAAAGCTAGGCTTGGAACACAGCCAAAGACAGCCCCGGGGACCAAGGTGTTCAGCCACAAGGCCGTGGTGTACTGGAGCAGAGGAGCAGGAGCTACACAAGTTTGTGCAATCAGACATGGTTGCAGCCCGGATACGCTCTGCACAGGGCAACCACGAGCGGGGGTTCATTAGCAATGACATGTTTGTTGTGCGTGAAGGAGATGCAGTCATTCGCAATGAGGACACCCGCAACCGTCTCAAAGCTTTCGAGTTGAGAGACTATCAGACCCTACCTTTGTTTTCTTTAGTGTTCAGTGAGCGGGAGATAGGGGAGTATTGCTTTGTCTCTACCTGGCAGAAAGAGGAGGAGGTTGGTTAGAGCGAGCTACTGTAGCTTGGGGACAAGGTTAGTGGCAGGTTTCTGGACATAGATATACCTCCTACACCTTACCATCATGCAGAGCGAGGCACTTTGAGAGAAGTCTGGCAGTTGATAGCATAGATCAGGATTAGATCTTGCTTGGTCGGGCTTCTATTCTTCCCCTCCATCTCTGTACTATTTTCATTACCTTGTACTTGTAGTTGCCAAAGCCTCTCTTGGTGGAGGCCAGTCAGTCCGGGTTTTGGGCTGGGCTATTCTGCAGGATCAGCATTGCAGCTGGATTTTGGTGTGGGGGTGTTGATGTTTTGATTTCTTTGTTTGGATCCCCCCACACCTGCATGCTTGACTGTGCGCATGTTGGTTTTGTGTGGGCGCTTGCTTTCATAGGGATTAGGCCGGATTTGATCACCGGTCAATCCTAGAGTATGCTGTCGGTGGTGAGGCTGGAGTGATGACCAGCAAGACCACCAGTGTTTCTTCTATGGTGAGGCTGGGTTGATGACCAGCCAACCATAGGAGTTCTTGCGGTGGATGCAGGTGCAGGTGCCCTGAGCCATTGGGATATGACCCTTAAACTGCAACAGGTGCCCACCCGTGTCACTATTAGAATTAGTACTAGAGCCTTATAGTGTCACGTGGAGGAGGTGCACATTGTGAGTGTCATCACGGAGTTACCCAAGGGTTTTGAGGGGAGTACGGCTACAGGCAGTAACAGTGAGAGTGGGTTCACAAGACGAGGTATTCGGTTCAGACCACCTTCACCTCCACCCTCAACTACTGTAGAGTCAGACACAGACTCGGAGGCTTCATCAACAGGTGTGCACTTTCATTCGCCATTGTTGTGGGACGACATGGAGGAGATGTATGGAGCTACCAAGGGGCCTCGTAGGTACTCTGGAGCTGTGGGCACAATCGAGTTGGATGACTTTATCCAGGAGTTCGACAGCTGGTGTGATTTGCAGCAGATGCGCAATCCACAGCTATTCACCCCATTCATGGCGTGGAAGGGACTGTTCCAGCATTTGGAAGGCCCGCCTATGGACGATTACCACGAGTTCAGGCGAGGACATGAAGCAGAGATTGAGGAGTGGAGGATGTATTGGTCACCTGACTACGTCTCCATTACTCGAGGCACACGCGACCAGTAGCTGCATCAGTACCAATAGCTCCCACTGCCAGCACTAGTAGTGGACAAGTAGTGCCAGGTACTTCTGCAGAAGGTGCTACTACTCCTCCTCCCACGACTACAACACATGTGCCTAGATTCAACCCGGTGGTGGAGTTCTTCCAGGAGTTGCGGAGGAACTACCAAGGTGTACGACAGAGAAGCTGCGAAGTTTGCAAGACTTCCAGCGCAAACCCAGTGAGAGCCTGCGAGAGGCGTACACTCGTATGAGGCGCTTGATAAGTGTGACCCAAGGGGTTACTGAAGCTCAGGCAATCCAGTTTTGGTATGGAATTCTGGACAAGGAGCTCAAGAGAAGGGTGCGAGATGCAACCCTGTTACAAGCAGCCCAACCCACATTAGCAGATGTGTTTCTGCTGGCTGAGCGGATTGAGCTCAACATGGTGGAGGAGCGAGTTGTTACCATTGGATTTGGCAAGGACATGCCATGAGGCGCAGCTGCAGCCCACAGGCACAAGGGACTGCCCAACAGCGTGGTCAGGGGGCAAGGTTGCCCAGCCCAAGTTCCATGGAGCTTACAGGGGACCTCAGGTGCAGAGGCCCGTGGCATCTTTTGCAGGCCAACAGCAACCAGGGGTGATATGTTGGACATGTGGAGGACCCCATGTCAAGAGAGATTGCCCAGAGAGTGGCAGAAGGCCGGCACAAGCACAGCCTGCACAGTTGCAGTGTGGGCATTGTGGCAAGTATGGGCATGGAGATGCCCAGTGTTATGACTTGCATCCTGAGTTGCGCCCAGGCCAGTTCCAAGGGAACAATGGTGGCCGGGGGCGAGGTGGACCAGCCCAGAGAGGACGAGGTGGTCGGGCACGAGGTGCAGGCCAAGGGCAAGCTCAACATGGCCAAGGACGCGGAGGTCAGGGTGTTGACAAGGCATGGCCAATCGGCTTCAGCAGCTAGAGCAGAGGCTCGCTGCCATGGCTATAGCTCAGGCGGTACCGGCTCCCAGGCGGGATGGTCCACCTCCTGCTCCTGAGGGAGGAGATATGGGAGGCATGGGATTCATGTGCGGAGCAGCACTACCACTAGAGCAGGTGGAGTCTGCTGCAGCCGTGACTCGAGGAGCAGCACGAGTTCCTGAGCCACGAGGTGCAGAGGTGGAGTTGGATCCACAACGTGGGGAGGCAAGCCGTCAGGCAAGGCTGCCTCAGTCATTCACCTTGGCGGAGACAGTGTCAACGCCATCCATGGCACCTAGTTCTCGCCCGACTGTTACCGAGGCGGAGGTTACTATGCCATTGGGGAGAGCTACACGTGCAGCACTGACACCTGCTGCCAAGGCTAGTGCAGCCGGTGTGTTGTTGGGGGCAGCCACCTCTGTGTGTCAAGCCCCACTGTTCTCGGCAACCATGATTGCGACGCCGGGGGTGAGACCAGCTGCAGTGTTCAGACTAGCAGCAACACTCTGTGAGAGTGGGGAGGTCACTTCATCTTCTGCGGAGTTAGTGGAAGTGTAGTGGCAGAGGGATCCTCGGATTTGAGGGTCAAGACTGCCACGGCTGCGCCATGGCAAGCTGCAGCTGCCAGGTTGACGGAGCTGCCAGCTAGGCCAGCCTTTGAGCGCGCCATGGTGACACCTGGAGTTGTCTTGTTAGACAACCAGGGAGGCATTTTCACTTTGAGTGGACCGGCAGGCAAGAAGTACCGGCCACTGCGGGTCTTGTTGGACTCAGGAGCTCAGCCACTGATGTTGGGCAGAGCTGCTATTGCAGGTTTGGGCCTCATGGAGGCGGATATGGAGCCTTGTCCTTTCCAGATACAGACATCTCTGGGAGGATCAGAGCAGGCTCGGGGCATGACACGGCATCAGTTGGCCATTAGACTGCAGCCGGATCATCCTATCGATGGCTCAGTGATGCGAGCCAAGGCCATTGTGACAGACGCGGTCTCTTACGATGTCCTCGTTGGTGGGGCAGTGTTATACCCCATGGGCTTCACCCTGGACTTTTGGGAGGAGTCAGCATCCTACAGGCCTGGATGGCAGTCAGGGGATGGTCGCCGTGCACAGCTCCCTGTGACATTCATTGGGGGTATTGCGGCTGCCCAGCGGGGCAAGATGCCAACACTAGCCGCCTTTACAGCTGCAGTTAGTTGGCCTGGAGAGTTGCTGGAAGGCAATGCCCATGCAGAGGATGTGCCACCTCCAGCAGAGCAGGATGACATGCATGGTACGGCGGAGTTGCCTGCCATGGTTGCTCACACTCCATTGTGGGGTACGAGCAAGGATTTGCAGCAGGCTGCTGATGACGGGTGCAACAAGCTGGGGGTAGAGCTTTTGTACCGTCAGGAGAGGAGGAGAGTGCGGTGATTGCACCAGGACCACCTCAGTTGTCGCCATTGGACACCACACCTCTTGTGTGCAGTGCCCGGATGAAGGCATATGCCTTCTGGACTTGTTTGGCGGGATCAGCACTGGATTGGCTGCAGTGCTGCAGGCAGGTGTACGAGTTCGACGTTACCTGTATGTGGAGAGGGATGAGACTGCACGACGCGTCTCACTGCGCCATGTTGCTCAGTTGGTGCAGCAGTACCCTGAGTTGTTGCCGGTGTCTGCAGTTCGTGGATACCAACAGCCTTGCCAGCAGACATTTCGTTGCTGGGGCGCAGGATTTGGAGCGGGTTGGCTCCATTGATCTGGTAGTGGCAGGTTGGCCCTGCCAAGGGCATTCATCAGCCGGGCATGGCAATGGATTGCGAGACTCGAGGACGGGTCTGTTTTGGGAGATGGTGCGGATTTTGCGCCACTTGCAGCTTCATCAAGCTGTATCTCCGCATACATCTTGGAGAATGTGCCACTGATGGGTGATTCTCGGGCCAGGGTGATGGCCAGTGTGCATCAAGTCCGGTCGTGGCTTGGGTCAGCCGCAGTGTTGCTGGATGCACTGCAGAGGGGTCACGGGCTCATCGTCCACGGCTAACTTGATGCCACCCGCACTGCTCAAGCGTGCATTTGATGGGGTGGAGCGGCCAGCACACCTCACAGTGGATGGCATTTTGGACACAGGGAGGCAGTATCAACGTGTGAGGACACCACGACCGTTCGCCTTTGACAGTGGTCAACAGGGTGGGTCAACCACGAGCAGCATTACCTACATGCTCAGCTTCCCAGGATCCCATGCTTTCGAGATGGTGTGGACCTGGCCTCCTGTGGGATGCTCAGTTGCAGCAGTTAGTGGAGCCCAATGCCGACGAGCGAGAGCGGGCTATGGGGTTTTCCACTGGGACCACGGCGGTGCCTTCTCTTTCTGAAGCATCACATCGTCAGGTGTTGGGGCAAGCAATGGATCTCAATGCTTGACTGGATTATCAGTTGGCTATGGCTGAGCAACGTAGAGTGCGGAGTGCACTTCCTTGACGGTCTCTCTGCCTATCGAGACGGACAGGCAGCGAGGGGGGCGAGCGGTGAGGACCACGGGGTATTGACATCCATGGCACACGTGGGAGGTGCTCGAGGTCAGAGGGAGTTGGCAGCCAAGGCCGCTGTGATGGATGAGGTCGGGATTCTTCTCGGGTTGAGGAGGTTCTCAGATGAGATGATGGGGAGGATGGGCCTTGTCATTGACTGAGCAGGAAGGGAGTAGTACTCAAGAGGTTGCAGCATAGCAACCACGGGACGGTCCTCTACCTCTAAGCCCACTGGACTTAAGGTTGCAGTTACAGAGGACAATTGGGAGCCTGATATTAGACCCATTGTCACCGGAGGAGAGAGACGACGTATACGGCGGTTCCTGAGGGCTTACAGGAATTGCTTTGCCTTCAGTTTGAAGGACTTGGGAGCACTGAAGGGTCAAGAGATCCGTATTGAGTTGGCCACTGACACGCCAATCTTTCGGAGACCCTATAGATACAGTGACATGGAGAGGTCTTTGATTCAGATGAGGACTCAAGATCTCTGGGAGGCAGGTTTGGTGGAGCTCTCTGGTGGAGAGTATGCTTCAGCCAAGTGATGCCAGCCAAGAAGGATGTCTATGGCAATTGGACGGAGAGACGTATGTGCGGTGATTACCGCCTGTAAATCATCAGACCAAGTCGATAGGTATGCCATGCCCACACCAGAGGAGATCTTTGATGCCATTGGGCATGCCAAGGTCTTTAGCACTTTGGATTTATGATCCGGATATCACCAGTTGCCGATCAAAGAGGCGGATAAGCAAAAGACGGCATTATGGGGGATCAATGAGCACGGGAAGGATTGCCTATACCAGTGGCGGTTCTTACCATTTGGGCTTAAAAACGCTCCCGCTGAGTTTCAAAGAGTCATGGACAGGATTCTAGCAGGGGTGGAGTTTGCTCGGTGCTATATAGATGACATCATCATCTTTAGTGCTACGGTGGAGGAGCATGAGAGACACCTTCAGGGGGTATTTGAGCGCTTGAGGACGCACGGATTGAAGTTACATCCAGGCAAGTGCAAGTTTTTCCACAACCAGATTGAGTATCTGGGTCACATGATATATCCTGGAGGATTGGGGGGTACAGCAGACTAAGGTAGAGTCCATTGCACAGGTTCCACGCCCCACGGATGTGAGCCGAGTTCGAGCTTTCATGGGGTTAGCAAACTATTACAAACGGTTTGTTAAGGGATTTAGTGCCATTGCAAAGGCTCTAACCAAGCTGACCAAGGTGGACCAGGAGTGGCAGTGGGAAGATGAGCAAGAACAAGCTTTTCAAGAGCTCAAGGCGAGGTTGACCTCGGCGCCCATCTTGAGACGACCTATCAGGGGCGTCCTTTTCAGCTGCATACAGATTGGAGCATGCTGGGGCTTGGAGCGGTGCTCACACAGGTGGATGATGAGGAAGAGAGTTCGTAGTGGCTTATGCTAGCCGCTCGAACAATGCTGCAGAGTCTAAGTATAGCTCATATGAGGGAGAATGCTTAGCTGCAGTGTGGGCCGTGACACACTTCAGGTGCTATCTATACGGCAATCTCTTCACCCTTGTCACGGATCACCAACCACTCAAGTGGTTGATGGAGTCAGACAAGCTTACGGGGAAGCTTGCACGGTGGGCACTCATCCTTCAAGAGTATGACTTTCAGGTGGTGCATCGACCCGGTTTGGTCAATCGCACATGCAGATGGGGCAATTCCATGCACGAGCCAGCAGATGACACTGGAGCTCGGTGGCATGGTGAGACGGACGAGGAGATGGTGCCCGATGGCATGCATCTGCATTTCTGTGTATCTTGGCAGCGGAAGGCCGGTTGGACCTGCAACAGGGATGACTGTAGATCAAGTGTCTGAGACCCTGAGGCCAGCAATGAGCAAGTGGCGCCAAAGATATACATGAGGATTCAGTTGTGTTGGACTACCTCCGCACTGGAGACACTGCAGCCACTGTGACTGCCAATGAGAGAGATCGGATCCTACACGAGCCAAGATGCTCAAGTGGGAGGGGACACACCTGCTCCGAGTGTGGGAGGATGGTCGAGTGAGGATTGTGCCTCACCCAACACAGCGGGCACGGTTAGTGCGGCATGCCCATGAGGAGTTGGGGCATTTTGGGGTGCGACGCACTCATAGTCTATTGCAGGGGCAGTATTGGTGGCGTGGTATGCACATAGAGGCGCAACAATTTGTGGCTAGGTGCATGGTGTGTGACAGGGTGTGTGCTTCATTCAACGCCCCTACTCCACATTTGCACCTCTTCCGATCATGGGATTGGCTACAGGTGGAGTCTTGACTTCGCAGGGCCGTTGCCATTGACATGCGCCACAACAAGTACGTGTTGGTGATGGTGGAGCACTTCTCCAGTGGATTGAATTGGTTCCATTGCCTGATAAGGCTAGTGAGGAGCTGCATATGCATTCTTGGATTGTGTGCTTAGCCGATTCGGTGCTCCAGCTGAGGTACTCACGGACCAAGGGAGAGAGTTCTTGGGGGAGTTTCAAGTTTTGTGTGACAAGGCCTTGATAGACCACCGCACCACTTCTCGAGATCATCCTGAGGCCGATGGCTTGGCAGAGAGAGTTGTTCAGATAGTAAAGAGGGGTTTGCGCAAGTATGGCTTGCAGAAGGGACACCTAGGAGATTGGGACCTTCAGTTACCCTGGTTAGCCATGGGCTACAGGTTCAGCAAGCAAGCATTACTTGCTTCCTTCTCACCATACTTTCTTCTCTTTGGCCGAGAGCCGGATTTGCCTACATCTATTCGCAGAGAAGCTGCTACAGTTCTTAACCTTGACGATCCGGACGTGTGGGCACGTGCATGTGAGCAGCGTGCAGAGTTGTTCAAGAGAGTCATGCCCATGGCTTTCGAGAACCTTGTCATTGCCCAACACCGTGATACGTTGAGGTATGCTACCATACGTGGTGGGGGCTATCATCTTGGGGTTTGGAGATTCAACCCTGGTGACTATGTCTATCTGCAGCAGACTGCTCCTACGACCCTGGATGTGACTGCAGGACGTGTTATTTTGAGGGTTCGAGAGGTCTTGCCCTCAGGCGTCTTGGTCTTGGAGGGTCGGGATGGCATAACTTGGAAGGACCATGTGCGTAATTGTGCGCCATGTCACCTTCCGAATGTCGATGGCAGGATTGACCCAAACCTGGCAGTGGTATCTGCAGATTTGAGGTGCATGTTGTGTGGGTTTGCTAGAGGGGGAGCCACCATGCTGGTGTGTGATCGATGCTCTCGAGGTTGGCATATGGGATGCTTGACACCACCTTTTGAGATGGTTCCGGATGGGGATTGGTTATGTCCACATTGCATTGGATAGTGAAAGTGGATACACCATGGAAGGCTAACAAGAAACGCAAGGCCCAGCTACTAGGAGACCTTGAACACACGAGATCCTGGCTCAAGTTCACAGATTGCAACGATGGGGCTACACTTGTACCCGGCCTCTTGGTCGATAGAGTTTGAGCACAATAGGGACAGTGATAGAGGACTTAGTACGGCTGTGGCTATTACATCTTGTAGCTATATGGAGGTAGAGGGACCTATCCACCAGCTAGGGGGGCGATTGTGGTAGACTACTTTATTGTGCATATATGTGTGGTGTGGTTTGGACAGCGATGTAGTTGTGTTGCGATACGTATGCGCACGATAGCTGTCAAGTTAAATAAGCACAGTGTGAAACTAGCTAGAATAAAGCTAGTTATTTGTATTTAACACTTGGATTTAGGTCAAGTGTTAAATCAGGTGTCAAGTTTAGGTTGACACCTGACCCGTCTTATCTTCACGAGAGCGGCAGTCGCGCAGCTCATCTCTCTCGAGTTGAGCCTGCGCGACCGAGCTCCTGCATCGTTTAGGACTGAGAGAGAGTGCTTATGATGGGAGTGTAGGTTTGTGGGGTGGAGTCCCCATAGCTTGGGGTGCCCCTGGCTCGACTTCTGTTTTTAAGAGTGATAGCGATCGATTCATGTTGTTTCTTGTGTGGAAAGTGTGTGTCTTTAGCTTGTTTATCATTGTGGTAGACTATTTTATTGTGCATATATGTGTGGTGTGGTTTGGACAGCGATGTAGTTGTGTTGCGATACGTATGCGCACGACAGGTAAGTCGGATCGCTGGCGTATGGATATTCGGCGCCGAATTTCCATTCGCCAGGTATTTCGAAGCGCTGAATTACCTTCCTGCAGGTAATTCTGAGCGTGTCCGATTGATTTTTCGGAGAAAAACAAACCTAACTGTTTGTTTTGTGCTGAAGTGCACTTGTAGACACGTTTTTCTTGGAATCCTTGACTGCTAGAGGCAAATCGGAACAGCCTCGGACGGAAATTCGGCGCCGTTTTTCCATTCTGGGAGGTTTTTACGACTTCCTTTGAGGGGGCCCCGATGGAAATTCGGCGCCGAATTTCCATCCGGGGGATGGTCTCTGTCGGAGAGGTGCCGGCCTCCGCCGCTCTGTTGGATATTCGGTGCCGAATTTCCGTCCGGGGTTGAAATATGACGGCCAGGTGCCGGCCTCCTCCCCCCTCCCTGACTGCATTGGAACGGCCCTGGATAGAAATTCGGCGCCGTTTTCCATCTGAGGAGGTTTTTTATGTCGGCCAGTTTTCGGCCTGACCCCCCGACGACTTCCTTTGGGGGGGCCCGGATGGAAATTCGGCGCCGAATCTCCATATAGGGGATGCTCTCTGTCGAACACGTGCCGGCCTCTACGCCCGAGGCGACTTCATCCGGGCGTCCCCTGTTGGATATTCGGTGCCAAATTTCCGTCCGGGGGTGAAATGTGACGGCCAGGTGCCGGCCTCTCCCCCCTCCCCGACTGCATCCGAACCGCCCCGGATGGAAATTCGGCGCCGTTTTTCCATCTGGGGATGTTTTTATGCCGGCCAGTTTTCGGCCTGACCCCCCGACACGACTTCCTTTGGGGGGGCCCGGATGGAAATTCGGCGCCGAATGTCCATCCAGGGGATGTTCTCTGTCGCACACGCGCGCCGGCCTCTGCGCCCGAGGCGACTTCATCCGGGCTTCCCCTGTTGTATATTCGGTGCCGAATTTCCGTCCGGGGGTTGTAATGTGAGGGCCAGATGGCGGCCTTTCCCCCGAGCCGACTGCATCCGAAAGGCCTCGGATGGAAATTCGGCGCCGTTTTTCCATCCGCGGAGGTTTTTAGGTCGGCCAGTTTTCGGCCTGACCCCCCGACAGGACTTCCTTTGGGTGGATCCGAATGGAAATTCGGCGCTGAATTTCCATCCGGGGGATGTTTTCTGTCGGACAGGTGCCGGCATCTCTGCCCCAGACGACTTCATCCGTGCGGCCCCTATTGGGTATTGGGTGCCGAATTTCCATTCGGGTGTAGTAATGTGATGGCACGGTGCCGGCTTCTCCCTTTAGCCGACATCATCCGGACGGCCCCCCACTTTCTTACTGCATACCGTTGGCAGTTATTGCGCAAAGACCAGGGGCCGCATTCCGGAGACAAGGTTCATTAACACTCTGACTCTGGATTTTTGAGATAGTTGGCTCCTTGGATTTGGATCAGGCTTCGTCGCTCGGACAAATCGGCACGCATTCCTTCCCATCGCTGCATCCCCCTTCTACCAGGGAGCTTCCCCGCACGCCATCCTGGCAGTCTTGTGTGCACATCTCCCATGGCGGAAAACCCGGCGCTACAGTGTACTGCCCTCCTCACGAGCATAGAGCTTCATTTCCATGCAGAGGGACATCTGCCGGTGATGGAGAAATATCTGTGCGTTCGATACCACCTGAAACCGGGGTCGGTTTTTTTGGAGGAGGAAAGGAAGGACTCAAACAGCCTTGTTGTTGAGAGTATTGTTGTGCTCCACGATGATTTCGGCGGGGGAATGGCGAGTTCCACCATCGGACAGCGTCATATACAGGGCTGTCGGGGACTTCATTTGCCCGCCAAATGCACCTTCTATCCTGGCGCCTTCCACGAAACAATCCACGAATCAGAGAGTGGCTACCTCAAAGAGAGAAGTCCGCAACGAAGTAAATCCAGAGCCGAACCCATCCATGAAGACGAGCGAGAACCGGGTTGTTCACAACCTGTCCGACTCAGACGAGGTCATGGAAGTTCCGAGGTCGTCCTGGAGATCAGGCAAGTCCTCAATGGACGTCAGTGGAGGAGGGAGTCATATTCCCAGCACGAGCACCGCAATTCGATCTATTCTTGAAATTCTGCGAGGGCTTCACCTGGAGGGACACCGGTCGGAGCTGGCCGGGCTGGACTACAGCAAGTTTGCAATTAAATCGGTTACATGCCTTCCGCCGACGTCGACGGTAATATCTTCTTTGAGTTCCCTCCTCGGGCGGACTACTCGAGGGCGTCCGGAATGTTGACAGATATGGATAGAAAACATGACGGTCATCTTTGGTGCGTTACCAAAACCACCAGCATGAAGATGCTCGATGGTGTGCGGGTGCGCTACGTTGTTTGTGCGGGCGCGTTGCGGTGTTTCTCCCCAACTTGCTTCACTTTAAATCCAGAGGTCAAGGAACGAGACCGATTGGACGGGCACAGGTCATCAACCATTTCGAGCTCAGGAGAAGGTTCCGAACTCCACATTTAAGTGTGCGCATTGCAAAGAACCACCACACTGCATGTCTGTTTGTAATGCCAAGCAGTTCTATGTGTTGCACCGTTTCCCTGACCTCACCCGAGCTTGAATACACGTTGGTTCCCATTGTCACAAATTGGCGAGGGGGAACTCGCGGGAGGCTGCCCACGAAGCAGAGCAGCTCGTTCAGGAGGAGATTAAGTTGAGACCGGGTGCCAAACCCAAACAGATGCAGCTCCAAGCCGCCCATAAGATGGCATTGGCCAGAATTATGTCGGAAGACGGCTCCGATAGAGTTCCTCTCGACGAGAAGGAAATGGAGGCATTGCTGGAGTCGGTGTCCCACGTATGTTCACCGAATGTCCGAAACCACATTGTCTCATGCAAACAGAAAATTGGGCATGGCTCGGATATGCACTCCATTCTGGAGGTGAAGCGACGATGTGGATATGACTACATTCATGGAAGTAGGTTTCCAGGACAAGGGGACTGAGGCAGATCGTTGTTTCGTATTCAAAATGTCCACGTGTGGACCTGGCAGCGGCGTCGAACTGGTCGACAAGATGACGAGTGGGGACTTATCAAACAGTTGGGTCATGTTCGACCATATCAAGCGAATTACAAATCACCAGTGGGTGACAATGGGTGCACATGTCTACGTCACTCACTAATGACAATTGTTATTTGTGAGATGAAAGGAGAGGACACACAATCGGAGATACTTCTTTGGCAGGGAATAAACGAACAGATGGCCAAGGCGGGATTGCCCCTCCCAATTTCCGTGGTTTTCATGGCAGACAACGCACAAGCAAATTGGGCTGCCATCCGAAGGGTGTACGGGCAAGACCCCAATGTTCCCATGGAAGGCAAGGAGAGATCTTGTGGATTCCATTTTCTGCAGAGCCTTTCGCAGTACACAACCAGGCTCGTGGCGCCAGATTTCAGAGAGGAGCACCGTTCCATGTGCCTTGCGTGGAAGCGCGCTCCCACCTTGGATGATGCAGAGACACAATTTGCATGTATACGGGCTTGGTGGACATCGTCAGGTGCTGTAAGGAAATCAGACGAGGGAGCAATGGTCAGTTGGCTAGCATGGTGGCATTATCGTTTCCTCCAGTTCGGCGACTATATGCGGGAGGTGAGTTGCACAAATTTGCGTCCCGTTGAATATTATTCTTGGCCATATTTGTAACTTGCTTGTAACCTCAACATGTGCTTGTGCAGGAAATGTGTCTCGACTCCGACACCGACATGGCCACGACAAACATGGCCGAAAACTGGCTCCGACACCGACATGCCCACGACAAACATGGCCGAAAACTGGCTAAGTCCCAACATGCACTGGTACAGTGTCTGGAAAAATGGCGCCGAATTTCCCTATTTTGCGCCGAAAGCTGGCTAAGTCCGAACATGCACTGGAAAAATGGCGCCGAATTACCTGTCATGAGGGGACCTATAGCCGCGGAATTCGGCACCATTTTTCGCCAGAGAGACCTATTACCGCGAAATACGTCGCCGTTTTTTCAGGTTACGGACCTTATTACCGCGAAATTCGGCGCCATATTTGCACATGTCGCTGGGAATTGGCATGAGCGGAAGACGAAATATCATGAGCACAACTGTCAAAACTACAATTTTCCCTTCAAGGGGCTAATATATTTGTTTTTCCTGACACATTGCATTAAATTAATGTTTTTTATGTTTTTTATTTTTGAAATTTGTACTTCTGCTCATGAAAACCGATTGTCTTACTACTCCGCTCATGCCGCTCATGCCGCTCATGCTCATGAAATAGCTAACCTCCCTCGGGGCCCCGTTCTTGCGATAGTTACATCGAAATCGTATACATAGCTACTGACAGCATCTGCAAGCCCACACTTTTATGCCCCACTTCACTGGCTTCTTAGGCATATATTGTCGTATGGCCCAGTATTTTCTCTTGTATCTTATCATGATCTCATCGACAGTCAGTAGTTTGTGCAAGTTCTAATGACGTTTGTAGGCACTGGCAATTTCTGCACAAGCCCACCTGACTTTGCCAATCTTGTTGAATGCAACACTGCCCGATCGTTACCCAACGTCGAGTTATCCACCAAATGCAAGCAACGCAAAATTGCTTCATAACGATCTCTTGTCATAACCTTTCTAATCACAAGGCATGCAAAAAATACCTCACTCTACTGCCCATAGCAGCAGCTGTTCGACAGCCTCTTTATCCACGTGAACAAACACACGCCGAACCAGGCTTCCAACTCTGGCACAACCAATGGCCTCCACATTGGCCCACCTCGAGTTCCGCATATTACGTCTGTCTTCGCAGCGTTATAAGGTTCGATGATAATGAAAGCTCAAGCAAATGATGGGGTTAAGCGTACCAAGTTTTTTAGTTAAGCATTACCATACATTGTATACAGTTCTTTCCCGATATTTCGCCAAATCACTCGGAAATGTCGTTGTCCGAGTTCTTTTAGGCAAGGACTACGCTTACCCGACGAGTTTAAGGCAAGCGTGTGAGGTGGTGGGCCCCGATGGCCTGAGCTCATGGAGACTACCTGTCAAATGTCTTCCCCCATTGTGAAGGTGGGGAGCGCTCCACACCTCCTGCTCCCTCCTCACGCTCCCCACCTTTAGGACCATGTTCCCCAACATTCTCCAATTTTGCTCCCCTGTTCCCGGTCGAAGATCCTTGGTCCCCATAGTGGGAGAGGGGAGCGGGCGAGCCGCATTCCACAGGGCGAGTAGGGGAGCGGGGTCGGGAACCGGGAGCGAGGAGGGGAACGAGATCAGGAACAGGGGAGCTATCAGTCAACTTGACTATACTGCCACGAATTGAACCTCAAACCTTGTCTTTGCAACACACGTCACCTAGCCACCACACTACCATCCGCTTCTTGCACTAAACCCGATTTCCTAATGCTTTAATCTACAAGGCTCGCAGGTGAAAGGGGAGCAAGGGGGGTGGGGATTTGACAATGCGCCCCACCGGTACGGCCATCCCCGGCGACCGTACGGGTAAGGCTCCCACGCTTGCATTCAACTCGTTGGGTGAGCGTAGTCGGCTCCGTTCTTTTATGCAATATCGAAGCATCTTTTTCTAAGTATGCAAGCGATACTATTTTAAATTTTTGCACATGATAAGTATGCGGAATTGATGAATGACTTGATACACTTGGTCACCTGAATGACACTCGTGGCATAGAGACTATCACCATTTGAAAATGTAAATGCAACATTGTGCTGCCAATGGGGTAGAATTTGTTTGGGTTCAAATCCCACTCACACAAGAGTGTAGGCACGTTTGTGTGGGGCTGTTGGGTTGGCACACAGGTTGAGGTGGGTTGCATCTGCCTGTGAGGAACTGAGCGAGTTGGCAGAATCTGAATTATGGTGATCTTGGGGCATTGCCATGTGGGGCTCCCAATCTGAAACATACAAAGCAACTGCCCTCAGGTACTAAGTAGGTTGGCAGAATCTGAATTATACCCTGAAATGGTGAGCCTAGGACCTTGTCAAGGGCTGCCACTGTGAAACAGACAAAGACATAGCCTTTGAGCTTGCAGGACGTTATATGTACCCATACGAGCTCTGTCCGCTGGCTGCCTAACGTGCGTGCCTTCTCTGTTGTCAGAGGCCATGACCCCATAGAACAACGGGCGAAGTTTGTCGCAGTCGACTGTCGGTGTGCGCAGTTAACAGCGATGGAGGGCTCGAGCAGGGCATGGATTTGATGTACTACAAAATCGTTGTACTGCACAGAACATAAAAGTAGATGTGATGGGAGCAGGTGAAGTGACATGCATGGTACATGGCGCATAGGATCCTGGAAGGGCCCGCGAGAGAGAGAAATGTGGCGCAGTGGGCAGCCATCAATTGAGAGAGAGAGACACGTCCTGCACTCCAGCTATCGAGAGTGAGAGTGAGAGACAGTTAAGAGTCGTAACAAAGGGAGAGGAGCTTGAAGGTAGCGCGCGTGGAGGGAGTGTTTCTGGATACCCTATTTACCAAGGGTATATCATGCCACATTATTCAGACTCCAACTGATATGGACCAGCTATACGAACATGTATCTACTATCTGCATCTTATGTTCTGTCATCATGTCATTCTCAATGCATCAGTGAATGTTTTACAAGGGCTTGCGAATAGAAGGATGGAGAGTACAAGTAATTTCACATCCACGAGGCATCTTACTGAGTAGAACAACATTATTGAACATCAGGCAAGGCCGTCAGCTAAGAGTGCCTCACAACAAAATAAGAATGTTTGTGTAGTAGAAACACCTTTGGAAAGCCACATAACCAGGTTGAAACCAATGATGATTTCACATAGCTCTGTGGCATTCCCAACCTGCCCCTATAAAAAGTTCCAACGAGATGCACCATGTGTCAACCTTCAACAAAGCTTGTGTTGAATGGGCTCATGTCAGCACACAACAACAATTCAATGTCGACCAAGAAAAGCTTGAGTCATTTATTAGTCTCTCTCTTGTTTCTGGTTCTCTTGGTACATTTTAATTCAGGCATGTTCTATAAGCAATATTTACAACTTGGTAGCATGAAGCTGTAGAAATGTCCTTCGCGTAGAAAGGTGCTTGTTGTAGTTGTGATGTTATGGACCTGGACAGAGAGATATGGATGTGTGACTTGGGGAGGAAGGGCTGCAGGTGACCTTTATTCCAGAGGAGAAACCTCCGCCAGCCTTCCATCACTCATGAGAGCTTGGGGGCATAACATACACGTTGTATTCATATAGCTTCCTAGACTTTTGGCCAGGTTGGCTCTAAATTAGGGCCTGCCGTTCAAGAAGCGATTTCAATTGATTAGATGTGGACTATCACGGACATAGCCCAGAGGAACTTACCAGGAGTAAATACCAGAAATTACCAAGTTACCATGTTACTGGAAGTTACCATGACTTACCGTGATTTATCATGATCTACCATGATTTACCATTAGTTACCAAGTTACCGGGAGTTTACCAATTTACCAAGAGTAACTTGGGAAACTGGTGAGGAAGCTTCCTTTGGAGGAAACTTCTTCATCAAGATACCTCATTTGTTTAAGGAAGCTTCTCCATCAAGAAACATTTGTTTAATCTTGGAAACTTCTCCATCAATAAACCTCTATAGGGGAAGCTTCTTAGGGAACTTCTTAGTAGCCAGTATGTCGCGCACCTCACTTCGGTAAGCTCCCCCCTCAAGTCATAGTTACTCGCTTTGATGCGCGCGCCTGACTCCCAACCGCCACCGGGCCAACTTGGAGCTTCGGCTGCTCACCGGGACATAACGGTCCCCCTTCGCTCTCCCGAAAGACCCTCCACCTATTTGGGCCTAGTGGAATTCCCTTTGGTAGATGGCAGTCCGGAACAGCTCCCCACTCTTTGGTCGCTTTCCGGCTCGCTCGCTTACTCACTAGTTTTTGGTCACCAACGGGTTTGCACCGTTCTCGGGGTTACTACTCCCTATATATACTTCTGTAGCTGTCCGCGGGGGTTTCACAACCAGCCATGCCATTTTATGGCGAACCACCACGAAGACCCTCGATTCCCGGTGGTGAGTCGCGGTGAGTCTTGGCCCGCTCACCACGGCCCCTATGGACCGTGACGAGTCCCAAGACTCCCCACGACTCCCACCACGAGGTCTCCGCCCCCATGGTGAGTCCTATGCCACCCCCACTAAGTCCCACTAAGCTACCACCACCCCTTGTGGAGCCACCCCCACCGCAACCCGGTGTGCGGGGCTCCACCTAGTGAGCGCCTCCGCTCCTGAGTGCCTTGGGCACTCAAGGGTGCTTCAGCCCCCCATACCTATCGTTGTTGCTGCCCCCACCACAGGGGCAGCCCCTCATGTGTCCCGACCCCCTGCCCTCAAGGCAAAGGGCCGCGACACACACCCCTACCAACAGGGAGTCGATGTCCTCATCGACTTGTCCATTTTGTAGAAACGAACATCCAAGTTGTGGCATCCCACATCAAGGAGTTTGTTTCTGTACCATGGCGTCCCATGGCAAAGAACCAAACCCCACACTTGACTCTACTCTCCACTAGCTAGTTCGGCCCGACTTCCTCCAAGTCCCGGCCAAGGGTGGAGCCTCTCCAGCTCCTCCCAGTGCACTCTTCTTGGCCTACTTCAAGGCCAAGGAACGATCCTCCCCGAGGATCGAATCGCCTTATTGCAACAACATTGCTTGCGATCGCTCATGATGCCGCTTTTGGCATCACCTTGAGCAAGGGTTCACCTGGAACCCTCTTTGACTAGGAAGATAACCTTGAACCAACCGTGCGCCCCAATCACTACAATTGGGTCCGCCTTGGAATGCTGGCCTGAGGTACGGGAACACGCCGAAGCCGCACTACGACTTCGTCCCGAGGCTACACGATTATAGTACGTGAACGGAAGCACGTAGCTTCCGCGTTAGCCCGCACTACAAGGCAACCCCCTCGGTAGCGCAGTTATAGTACGCGCACGCGCCAGGTGCGCACTAGCACGTGAACTCCCAAAGAAGGCGCAAGTTTCCTTGCCCCTTGGATGGGAGTCACCCGATTTCGGCACTGCGCAAACACACGATTAACCCAATTTACCTCTCCCACTTTTGTAAGCTAGCATGCATTCTACACACTAGCCAACCACACCATGCATCACCATTCCAAACACAATAGGACGCACAATATTTGGAACCCATTTCCTTTATAACAAATTTTTACAATACAGTTTTTGCAATCGGATTCCTGAGCTAGCTAAACCGGGCTAAGCATGCATTTCCTCCCCACGCTCCAAGGTTGATGTCCCCATCAACGCTTCTTCCGCTTTTGAGGTCGCCCTTCGAAAGCTGCAACCGCCCTCGGATGCGTTTCCCATTTCTGAGGCACGCACCCAAGATGCCTCCACATGATGATAGCCCTTCCATTTGACGAGATACTCCGTTTCTCGGTTCCTGAACCTCTCGACTTAAGTATTGCCTCCACCTCGTACTCAGGTTCATTTTCATGATCCAACAGCATAGGTGGCGGACGCAACACTTGATGCCGATTCGGACGCGCTTCATCTTTGAAGTAAGGTTTTCAAAAGGAGACATGGAATACTGGGTGCACCTTGCTGTTTGCCGCAGCTCCAATTCATACACATCTCATTCATAACCTTCCGAATGCGAAAGGGTCCCGCATACGGAGGTACGAACTTCGGACTCACTTCCGGAGGTAGTCGGAAATTCTTGATGTTCAACCAGACCTCTGTGCCTGCCTCAAACTTCACTTCCATCCGCTTCCGATTCGCCTGCCTTTCATACCGTTTCCTAGCTTTGGCAATATTGTACTTTGCGAGCTTCAACAAACGCTCGCGTTCTTCCAGTACTGCCGCTACTGCCGGTTCCTCAACGTCCTGGGCGGCCCAACTTGTCGGCACCAGAGGTGCTTTTCCATAGACCAATACAAAAGGGGAAACTCCCGTTGCGGAGTGTTCTGTGTTATTATAACAGAACTCTGCCGCGTCTAAGTGTTCCATCCAGTCTGATTGGTCTGCCGACACGTAATTCCGCAAGAATTGCTTCACTACGGAATTCACTCTTTCCGTTTGGCCGTCCGTCGTAGGTCGGAAGGCGGTGCTCATCTTCAGCCTCGTCCCCATCTTCTTCCAAAGTGTCCTCCAAAATTTACTCGTAAACTTTGGATCGCGGTCCGAGACAATATCCTTCGGGACTCCATGATGCTTTAAGACGTGGGCGAAGTAAAGTCGCCCTGTCTCCTGTGCCGTTGCCGTCTCCTTGGTGGGGATGAAATGGCCCATTTTACTGAACCTATCCACCACCACCATGATTGCATTGAATCCTTTTGACAGCGGCATAGCAGTCATGAAATCCATCGAGACGCTTTCCCAAGTCCCCTCTGAATCGGCAAGGGTTGTAACAGCCCCCGCTTGCTTTTTGTACTCGCTCCGGTTTTGTTGGCATGTGGTGCATGTCTTGACATACTCCTCTGCCTCCTCCCTCAGTTTGGGCCAGAAATACTCTTTCTTCAGGAGTGCCGCAGTGCGCTTGGCTCCGCCGTGGCCCGCAAGCGGGCTATCATGGCATTCTCTCAAGAGGCTATCTCCGATCCCTCCCTTCGGCACGTAGAGACGCTTTTGCTTATACCGGAGCAACCCATTTTTGCAAGTGGAACTGCGATTTAACCCCCATTCTCAAGTCCTGCATCACGGACTTTGCCAGCTCATCCTTCCGGCAAGCCTTCCAGATCTTCCTTTGGAGCGCCGTCTCGCCCTTGTACACCAACAAGAGCTGTTGCTTTCTACTTAAAGCATCGGCCACCACATTGTCCCGTCCCGTTTGTACTGGATATCCACGTCGAACACCGCCAAAGTATCTTGCCACCTAAGTTGTTTTGGAGACAACTTGGGCTGTGTGGCAAAATACTTCATTGTGACATTGTCCGTGAACACCTTCACTGGGTTGGAACCAACATAGTGGCGCCAAAGCTCAAGGCAATGCACCACCGCCTTCATCTCTTTTTCGTGCGTTGGCCACCGTCGCTCCACTTCATTCAGTTTCTTACTTTCGTAAGCCACTGGACGTCCATCTTGCATAAGTACACCCCAATCGCGAAGTCCGATGCATCTGTATGAATCTCAAACGGACGATCGAACTCCGGGATTTTCAAGACTGGAGCTTCCGTCATCCGCTGCTTCAATTCAGCAAAAGCTTGGCCACAAAATGTGTTCCATACCCAGACTTTGGATTTACACAGAAGGTCCGACAACGGCCCCGACGATCTTGGCGAAATTTCTCTCACATACTTCCGGTAATAGGAGGCGAGTCCTAGGAAGGATCGCACTCCCGGGACCGAAGTCGGAGGCTCCCAGTCCAAGATCGCCCTCACCTTTCTGTCATCCATTTTGATCCCATCCTGTGTAATCATCATGCCCCAGGAACTCCACTTTTGTGACCCGAATTCGCACTTTGAAGCTTTGGCATACAGCTTCCCTTCCCGCAATTTTTGGAACACCCTTTTTAGGTGCTCCAGGTGCTCCTCATTTGTTTTCGAGTACACCAAGATGTCGTCGATGTACACGATCACAAAGTCATCCAACCACTCCTGGAAAAGGCTGTTCATCAGCGTACTAAATGTCGCTGGTGCATTGGTGAGCCCAAAAGGCATCACCAAGAACTCATATGAACCATACCTTGTCCTGCACGCGGTTTCTCCTCATCTCTCCCGCACCGAATTTGGTGATAGCCGGAGCGCAAGTCGATCCGGCTGAAATACTTCGCTCCTGCCAACCGATCGAAGAGGTCGTCGATCCTTGGCAAGGGTACCGGTTTTTTATAGTCACCTTATTCAGAGCCCTGTAATCGACACACATCCGCAGCGTCCCATCCTTCTTGTCTGCAGACTCAGCTCAAGGATCTAATGTCAAAGGGGTACATCCGGCCGAGTAAGTCACCTTACGGAGCCCCGGTGCTATTCTGCCATGTCCGCGACTTCGAGCAACAGCACATTGAAAGCCTGGACATATCCCCGAATGTCATCTGTTTGCTTCAAATTCCTCATCTTGTCCCGGGCGGAGCCAGGAGCGTTGAGGGGCACAAACTGTCTCTTCATCAATTCTTGAACCCACTCCAGTTCAAGGTTTCGGGCTTGGACCTCGGTCGTGAAGGCGTTTTCTGCCACCATTGTTGAGCATAGCCCTCAAATAGGTGGGAGCCACTTCCACCCGATCCTCGTCACTCAACTTGGCCGCCCGGAAGTACTGCTCTAGCTCCAAGAGCCAAGTGTTGAGTGCCTTCCGATTTCGGACGCCCTCGAAGGTGCCAGGTTCCTTAGGCTTCACCTTAAACTTTGCCTTAGCGGAAGTGGCATTAGCCGCCTTCAACACGTCTTTCAACGTCCCGCCAAATTGCGCCAACAACCCTTCCAAAAGGCTGCCGGCATGGGAGGCATCTCTTGGTTTGTCGGAGCATCTCTCAAGGATTCCTCGGGCTCCGACTCCTCGATTCCTCCCGCTCTTGGGCGGCCTCGTTTTCGGAACATGCATCGCTTCCTCAAACGGCCGCCTCGGTGACACGCCGCCCCCATCGGCTCACCGGGATCATCATCTTTGGGCCGTTCCGGTTTGCTTCGGCTTGCCCGACCCCATGATGAGGCCAATCCCAAGGACAATCGCGTACTGAACTCTAAGCTCTGATACCAAGTGCGCGCACCTCACTTCGGTAAGCTCCCCCCTCAGTCATAGTTACTCGCTTTGATGCGCGCGCTTGACTCCCCAACCCGCCGCCGGGCCAACTTGGAGCTTCGGCTGCTCACGGACTAACGGTCCCCCTTCGCTCTCCCGAAAGACCCTCCACCTATTTGGGCTAGTGGAATTCCTTTGGTAGATGGCAGTCCGGAACAGTTCCCACTCTTTGGTCGCTTTCCGGCTCGCTCGCTTACTCACTAGTTTTTGGTCACCAACGGGTTTGCACCGTTCTCGGGGTTACTACTCCCTATATATACTTCTGTAGCTGTCCGCGGGGTTTTCACAACCAGCCATGCCATTTTTGGCGAACCACACGAAGACCCTCGATTTCCGGTGGTGAGTCGCGGTGAGTCTTGGCCCGCTCACCACGGCCCTATGGACCGTGACGAGTCCCAAGACTCCCACGACTCCCACCACGAGGTCTCCGCCCCATGGTGAGTCCTATGCCACCCCCAGTAAGTCCCACTAAGCTCCACCACCCCTTGTGGAGCCACCCCCCCACAACCCGGTGTGCAGGCTCCACCTAGTGAGCGCCTCCGCTTCCCTGAGTGCCTTGGGCACTCAAGGTGCTTCAGCCCCCATACCTATCGCTGTTGCTGCCCCCCCACAGGGGCAGCCCCTCATGTGTCCCGACCCCCTGCCCTCAAGGCAAAGGGCCGCGACACAGTATATATAGGAGGCGAGACTGGACACTCTTCAGTCTCGCCAACACAAGTTCAAGCTACTCTTGTTCCCAGTCCCAAGTACTCCAGTCCAGCTTCTAGTACTCTAGTCCAGTTTCCAGTATCTGGTACCCCAGTCCAGTTTCCAGCATTCCAGTATTCGAGTCGAGTTCCAGTATCATGTACTCTTGTCCATTGTTATAAACATCATCTTGATTCATGTTTATCCACCAAGCATTTGGCCACGCCGACCTTGACTTCTTGTCTAGTCTTGTACTTCTAGTCTGACATCTTGTTTGTGTTCAGTCATGTTCTCGTCCTTGACATAGACCATGGAGAACATATAGAAGTGCTGTCAAATGTTTCTTGCATATCTCCATGTCACTAAATTATCTACTTTTCCATTCATAACCCCCCATTTTCCTCCTCCTGTAAGCATGACATGTAAGGTAATCTTAGCTGAATTGTTGCTTGTTTGTTAGGACTTGAAATAGGGAATGCCACACTATTTCACTTTCCATACACAATAACACTTTGTGTAATTCTCCAAACTTGGTGGCACCTGGGGTGTAATCAGTAATGAACTGGGCACTCTTGTGTATTTTAGGTATCATAACATAGTAAGGACATTCACCCGAGCTGTTTGTATGTGTGTGTGTTTGCACATGTTGGACACCAGATATGAACTAGTCATAGATTTGTTCTAAACTCCTCACCCATTGCCAAAGTTGGAAGATGGTGTGTGCAACAGCAATCCATCACTAGAAGCATTCGTGTTTTTTCCGATTCGACTGCATGTCCGCGACCACTCCGGGAACCACTTGGTAGTAAACGGGACTACTGGAGAGTCGAAACAGACAATGTGGGCCCACAGGGGCATTTCAGACGGCGGACAGAAGTGGGGTCAACGACTCCGGAGTCGTAGCAGAATTCCGGGCTATTTTACGAATTGCGTAAATACATAAAATTTGAAAAAGCCAAAATTACAAGTGGTTGTAATTACTGCACATGCGACTACAAATTTTCTTTCCTAATTCGATTAATGGAATAAAGATATTTATTCATTAAAGTGAATATGTAGTCGACTCAATGACTTCGTGAACCACTGCGCATTCATTGCACCCATGACTCGGCAGCACATTTGTTGACGTGGCTTTCACAAAAAAAGGTAAACAAAATGTGGCCTTGGGGGAATAGATATTTTAATACGTGCTGATGCAAGTGCTGCGTCGGACATGGCGGGACGTGGGAGTGGAAATCCTGACACGGCAAGGCCTTCGTATACTGTGAGCACGCGTAGTGGCTTCTCAGAACGGTGTACATCGGGGTCTTGGTCATTCATCATTTACAGAATGTGCTGGATGGAGGCACGATGGAGCGTGCATACGGGCATGCCCTTCTGGCATCAATTCCCAAGTATCCACGCAAGGTGAGGCTGCTGAATTGGGTTTTTTGCCCGTCTAGTTTTCTGACAGCATGCTCGAAACGTCATAGTGCCATTGATTGGCATCGCAATAATTTGATGTGTAGCTGCTTTTCCATTTCACAAGTTATGCAGAAGGCGTCACAGAAGAAGATCGCAAAGACGTCAAGGCTGAAGAATATGCCCTTTGGTTGTGAACTACAACCATATCATGCCAAACCCCATTTTCCCCACGCAGATGAGGGAGACATTCTGCATTTGCGAGTGGGACTTAATTCCTCTAAACCCAGCTTGAAGGCAGTTGTGACACCAGAGAAACTGGAAACTACCTCCAAGAAAGTTGAAACTCGCAAGATAGTCATGTATTCGTCTCATTATCTCCAACTGGGATTCCGAGTTATCATCCGACCCTTTACATGTGCGCTGGAATGGAGTATAATTCTGGTTTAGGCAGTTATTGCCACCAGACGTTCGCTTCTCCAATTTTTACATTTAAGGATGTCTCTGTGTTTATGGCACTCTTTCTCCCAAGGAGGCCTGAGTACCCCCCTGTACTTGCAAGAATTTGATGTGTAGCTGCTTTTCTCTTCATAAATTATGAAGAAGCAGTCACAGAAGAAGATCGCAAAGAGGTCAAGGCTGAAAGCGTTCATTAAGGTTGTGAACTACAATCATATCATGCCAAACCAGCGGCGGCAGATGGTGTCATGAGACATTCTGCGATTTGCGCATAGGTGGACTTAATTTTTGATGTTGACTTGAAGGCAGTTGTGACACCAGTGAAACTGGAAACTACAGGTTAGATGATGGCGTGCTGCATCGCGACATAAACCTGCATTTGACATTCAGGCTTAGGATTCATGCAATTTGGTGCTAGTCAGGCCTGCACAGTTCCAGTGTCGCGGCCCTTTGCCTTGAGGGCAGGGGGGTCGGGACACATGAGGGGTTGCCCCTGTGGTGGGGGCAGCGGGCAGCGATAGGTATGGGGGGCTGAAGCACCCTTGAGTGCCCAAGGCACTCAAGGAGGCGGAGGCGCTCACTAGGTGGAGCCCCGCACACCGGGTTGCGGTGGGGGTGGCTCCACAAGGGGTGGTGGTAGCTTAGCGGGACTTAGTGGGGGTGGCATAGGACTCACCATGGGGGCGGAGACCTCGTGGTGGGAGTCGTGGGGAGTCTTGGGACTCATCACGGTCCATAGGGGCCGTGGTGAGTGGGCCAAGACTCACCGCGACTCATCACCGGGAGTCGAGGGTTTTCGTGGTGGTTCGCCATAAAATGGCATGGCTGGTTGTGAAACCCCCGCGGACAGCTACAGAAGTATATATAGGGAGTAGTAACCCCGAGAACGGTGCAAGCCCGTTGGTGACCAAAAACTAGTGAGTAAGCGAGCGAGCCGGAAAGCGACCAAAGAGTGGGGAGCTGTTCCGGACTGCCACTACCAAAGGGAATTCTAGGCCAATCGGTGGAGGGTTCTTTGGAGAACAAAGGGGGACCGTTATGCCCCGGTGAGCAGCCGAAGCTCCAAGTTGGCCCGGCGGCCAGGTTGGGAGTCAGGCGCGCGCATCAAAGCGAGTAACTATGACTTGAAGGGGGAGCTTACCGAAGTGAGGTGCGCGACACTTGGTATCAGAGCTTAGAGTTCAGTACGCGATCGTCCTTGGGATTGGCCTCATCATGGGGTCGGGCAAGCCGAAGCGAAAGCGGAACGGCCCAAAAGATGATGATCCTGGTGAGCCCGATGGGGGCGACGTGTCACCGAGGCGGCCGTTTGAGGAAGCGATGCATGTTTCCAAAACGAGGCCGCTCAAGAGCGGGAGGAATCCGAGGAGTCGGAGCCCGAGGAATCCTTGAGAGCTCCGACAACCAAGAGATGCCTCCCATGCCGGCAGCCTTTTGGGAAGGGTTGTTGGCGCAGTTTGGCGGGACGTTGAAAGACGTGTTGAAGGCGGCTAATGCCACTTCCACTAAGGCAAAGTTTAAGGTGAAGCCTAAGGAACCCGGCACCTTCGAGGGCGTCCGAAATCGGAAGGCACTCAACACCTGGCTCCTGGAGCTAGAGCAGTACTTCCGGGCGGCCAAGTTGAGTGACGAGGATCGGGTGGAAGTGGCTCCCACCTATTTGAGGGGCTATGCTCAACAATGGCAGAAACGCCTTCACGACCGAGGTCCAAGCCCGGAAACCTTGAACTGGAGTGGGTTCAAGGAATTGATGAAGAGACAGTTTGTGCCCCTCAACGCGTCCTGGCTTGCCCGGGACAAGATGAGGAATTTGAAGCAAACAGATGACATTCGGGGTATGTCCAGGCTTTCAATGTGCTGTTGCTCGAAGTCGCGGACATGGCAGAACCAGAAATGGTCTTCAACTTTGTGGCGGGACTGGCCCCATGGGCCAGGCGGAAGTTGGAGGAGAAGCCACCCAAGACTTTGAACGAGGCAATTGAGAGGGCTGAATGTTTCTCGATGTCCCTAGGGGTGAAGACAAGGCCGTACGGAGCTGAACCACAAGAAGACCCGGCGGGAAGGTGACTCCTTCCGACCGGAAAAGAAGTGGGATAGGCCACGCGGCGACAATGGCACGTGGAAATCGAAGGGAGGGCCTTCACACGTCAAGGCGGCACCCGGTGCTTCGAAAGGAAAAGCGGGTGGAGCGGCTTATGGCGGACAGAAGGCGACCTTTGATGGAGTGTGTTTCAATTGCGGGGAGCCCGGGCACATGGCCAAGAAGTGCACAAACCCGACAATTGAACATGACTCGGGCAACCACGGCTGTCGGAAGATACCATCAGTCGCTTGGTGGAAGCGGTGGTCGCCAGGACTTGCAAGGTAGGCAACTTTCTTGTGAGTTGTATCAGGAAACTGGCGCCTGCGTAAAGGGAGTCAGTTATTGTTCGTGGATGGGATAATATCCGGAACTAATGTGTCGTTGTTGGTGGACACAGGAGCGTCGCACTCCTTCATGACGCCGGCGGCGGCGCGAAAGTTGGGACTCCCGACAAGTGACGTGGGGCCTCTATTGAGGTGCGTTCTGCCAAAGGAGAACCACAGTTGGCGACAAGGTTGGCGTTTGATGTTCCTCTTCAACTGGGGAGTTGGGAGGGACGTGAGAACTTCACCATCTGCGAGATCGATGGAGTGGATCTCATTTTGGGGATGACCTTTTTGAGCAAATCCGGAGCGGTCATAGATGGCCGCAAGAGAGTAGTCACGCTGCCATGTTGGGAATGGTGAGGTCTTACGAGTGTCGGAAACGCCCAAATCCGTGGGAGGGCGAATAAACCTTCTGTCAGCAAGGGAGTGGGCCGTGGAGGAGGCACACGAGCCCCAGTTTTTGCTTTACATTAGAGAAGTGAAGGGAGAAGGCGATGGGGAGCCGAGCCCAGATTGGATCAAGGGGATTTTGGAGAAATACCAGGATGTGATGCCGGAGGATTTACCAAGCGGCTTGCCACCGCGAAGAGGAGTTGACCACAAGATTGAGGTGATACCGGGATCGGAACCGCCTGCCAAGGCGCCCTACCGTTTGAGCCACAGGAGTTGGTCGAGCTGAAGACTCAGCTCAAGGATCTAATGTCAAAGGGGTACATCCGGCCGAGTAAGTCACCTTACGGAGCCCCGGTGCTATTCGCAGACAAGAAGGATGGGACGCTGCGGATGTGTGTCGATTACAGGGCTCTGAATAAGGTGACTATCAAAAAACCGGTACCCTTTGCCAAGGATCGACGACCTCTTCGATCGGTTGGCAGGAGCGAAGTATTTCAGCCGGATCGACTTGCGCTCCGGCTATCATCAAATTCGGGTGGCGGAAGGAGATGAGGAGAAGACCGCGTGCAGGACAAGGTATGGTTCATATGAGTTCTTGGTGATGCCTTTTGGGCTCACCAATGCACCAGCGACATTTAGCACGCTGATGAACAGCCTTTTCCAGGAGTGGTTGGATGACTTTGTGATCGTGTACATCGACGACATCTTGGTGTACTCGAAAACAAAGGAGGCACCTGGAGCACCTCAAAAGGGTGTTCCAAAAATTGCGAGAAGGGAAGCTGTATGCCAAAGCTTCAAAGTGCGAATTCGGGGTCACAAAAGTGGAGTTCTGGGGCATGTGATTACACAGGATGGGATCAAAATGGATGACAGAAAGGTGAGGGCGATCTTGGACTGGGAGCCTCCGACTTCGGTCCCGGAGTGCGATCCTTCCTAGGACTCGCCTCCTATTACCGGAAGTATGTGAGAAATTTCGCCAAGATCGCGGGGCCGCTGTCGGACCTTCTGTGTAAATCCAAAGTCTGGGTATGGAACACATTTTGTGGCCAAGCTTTTGCTGAATTGAAGCAGCGGATGGCGGAAGCTCCAGTCTTGAAAATCCCGGAGTTCGATCGTCCGTTTGAGATTCATACAGATGCGTCGGACTTCGCGATTGGGGGTGTACTTATGCAAGATGGACGTCCAGTGGCTTACGAAAGTAAGAAACTGAATGAAGTGGAGCGACGGTGGCCGACGCACGAAAAGAGATGAAGGCGGTGGTGCATTGCCTTGAGCTTTGGCGCCACTATGTTGGTTCCAACCAGTGAAGGTGTTCACGGACAATGTCACGGTGAAGTATTTTGCCACGCAGCCCAAGTTGTCCCCAAAACAACTTAGGTGGCAAGATACTTTGGCGGTGTTCGACGTGGATATCCAGTACAAACCGGGACGGGACAATGTGGTGGCCGATGCTTTAAGTAGAAAGCAGCAGCTGTTGGTGTACAAGGGCGAGACGGCGCTCCAAAGGAAGATCCGGAAGGCTTGCCGGAAGGATGAGCTGGCGAAGTCCGTGATGCAGGACTTGAGGATGGGGGTTAAATCGCAGTTCCACTTGCAAAATGGACTGCTCCGGTATAAGCAAAAGCGTCTCTACGTGCCGAAGGGAGGGATCAGAGATAGTCTCTTGAGAGAATGCCATGATAGCCCCTTGCGGGCCACGGCGGAGCCAAGCGCACTGCGGCACTCTTGAAGAAAGAGTATTTCTGGCCCAAACTGAGGGAGGAGGCAGAGGAGTATGTCAAGACATGCACCACATGCCAACAAAACCGGAGCGAGTACAAAAAGCAAGCGGGGCTGTTACAACCCTTGCCGATTCCAGAGGGGACTTGGGAAAGCGTCTCGATGGATTTCATGACTGCTATGCCGCTGTCAAAAGGATTCGATGCAATCATGGTGGTGGTGGATAGGTTCAGTAAAATGGGCCATTTCATCCCCACCAAGGAGACGGCAACGGCGCAGGAGACAGGGCGACTTTACTTCGCCCACGTCTTAAAGCATCATGGAGTCCCGAAGGATATTGTCTCGGACCGCGATCCAAAGTTTACGAGTAAATTTTGGAGGCACTTTGGAAGAAGATGGGGACGAGGCTGAAGATGAGCACCGCCTTCCGACCTACGACCGACGGCCAAACAGAAAGAGTGAATTCCGTAGTGAAGCAGATCTTGCGGAATTACGTGTCGGCAGACCAAACAGACTGGGTGGAACACTTAGACGCGGCAGAGTTCTGTTATAATAACACACACTCCGCAACGGGAGTTTCCCCTTTCGTATTGGTCTATGGAAAAGCACCTCTGGTGCCGACAAGTTGGGCCGCCCAGACGTTGAGGAACCGGCAGTAGCGGCGGTACTGGAAGAACGCGAGCGTTTGTTTGAAGCTCGCAAAGTACAACATTGCCAAAGCTAGGAAACGGTATGAAAGGCAGGCGAATCGGAAGCGGAGGGAAGTGAAGTTTGAGGCAGGCAGAGGTCTGGTTGAACATCAAGAATTTCCGACTACCTCCGGAAGTGAGTCCGAAGTTCGTACCTCCGTATGCGGGACCCTTTCGCATTCGGAAGGTTATGAATGAGGATGTGTATGAATTGGAGCTGCCGGCAAACAGCAAGGTGCACCCAGTATTCCATGTCTCCCTTTTGAAGCCTTACTTCAAAGATGAAGCGCGTCCGAATCGGCATCAAGTGTTGCGTCCGCCACCTATGCTGTTGGATCATGAAAATGAACCTGAGTACGAGGTGGAGGCAATACTTAAGTCGAGGAGGTTCAAGAACCGAGAAACGGAGTATCTCGTCAAATGGAAGGGCTATCATCATGTGGAGGCATCTTGGGTGCGTGCCTCAGAAATGGGAAACGCATCCGAGGCGTTGCAGCTTTCGAAGGGCGACCTCAAAAGCGGAAGAAGCGTTGATGGGGACATCAACCTTGGAGCGTGGGGGAGGAAATGCATGCTTAGCCCGGCTTAGCTAGCTTAGGAATCCGATTGCAAAAACTTGTATTGTACAAAACGTGTATAAATGAAATGGTTCCAAATGTTTGTGCGTCCTATTTTGTTTGGAATGGTGATGCATGGTATGGTTGGCTAGTGTGTAGAATGCATGCTAGCTTATAAAAGTGGGAGAGGTAAATTGGGTTAATCGTGTGTTTGCGTAGTGCCGAAATCGGGTGACCCCCATCCAAGGGGCAAGGAAACTTGCGCCTTCTTTGGGAGTTCACGTGCTAGTGCGCACCTGGCGCGTGCGCGTACTATAACTGCGCTACCGAGGGGGTTGCCTTGTAGTGCGGGCTAACGCGGAAGCTACGTGCTTCCGTTCACGTACTATAATCGTGTAGCCTCGGGACGAAGTCGTAGTGCGGCTTCGGCGTGTTCCCGTACCTCAGGCCAGCATTCCAAGGCGGACCCAATTGTAGTGATTGGGGCGCACGGTTGGTTCAAGGTTATCTTCCTAGTCAAAGAGGGTTCCAGGTGAACCCTTGCTCAAGGTGATGCCAAAAGCGGCATCATGAGCGATCGCAAGCAATGTTGTTGCAGTAAGGCGATTCGATCCTCAGGGAGGATCGTTCCTTGGCCTTGAAGTAGGCCAAGAAGAGTGCACTGGGAGGAGCTGGAGAGGCTCCACCCTTGGCCGGGACTTGGAGGAAGTCGGCCGAACTAGCTAGTGGAGAGTAGAGTCAAGTGTGGGGTTTGGTTCTTTGCCATGGACGCCATGGTACGGAAACAAACTCCTTGATGTGGGACGCCACAACTTGGATGTTCGTTTCTACAAAATGGACAAGTCGATGAGGACATCGACTCCCTGTTGGTAGGGGTGTGTGTCGCGGCCCTTTGCCTTGAGGGCAGGGGGGTCGGGACACATGAGGGGTTGCCCCTGTGGTGGGGGCAGCGGCAGCGATAGGTATGGGGGGCTGAAGCACCCTTGAGTGCCCAAGGCTTCCAAGGAGGCGGAGCCGCTCACTAGGTGGAGCCCCGCACACCGGGTTGCGGTGGGGGTGGCTCCACAAGGGTGGTGGTAGCTTAGCGGGACTTAGTGGGGTGGCATAGGACTCACCATGGGGGCGGAGACCTCGTGGTGGGAGTCGTGGGGAGTCTTGGGACTCATCACGGTCCATAGGGGCCGTGGTGAGTGGGCCAAGACTCACCGCGACTCATCACCGGGAGTCGAGGGTTTTCGTGGTGGTTCGCCATAAAATGGCATGGCTGGTTGTGAAACCCCCGCGGACAGCTACAGAAGTATATATAGGGAGTAGTAACCCCGAGAACGGTGCAAGCCCGTTGGTGACCGAAAACTAGTGAGTAAGCGGGCGAGCCGGAAAGCGACCAAAGAGTGGGGAGCTGTTCCGGACTGCCACTACCAAAGGGAATTCCCGCTGGTTCCCAAATCGGTGGAGGGTTTTGGGAGAACAAAGGGGGACCGTTATGCCCGGTGAGCAGCCGAAGCTCCAAGTTGGCCCGGCGGCCAGGTTGGGAGTCAGGCGCGCGCATCAAAGCGAGTAACTATGACTTGAGTGGGGAGCTTACCGAAGTGAGGTGTGCGACATCCAAAGCACAAGTGGGAGCCCATCCGAGGGATGGGGACCTCGTAAGTGCTTCTTCATTTTGTACTCACCTTGTTTTTGCATCGCACTTGTGCTACAAGGGGCAGAGCCATTCATTTGGCTGGAGGTTCAATTCCTCTACAAGTGAGCTATTCCCGTGTCACTACAATCAGTTAGATGTGTTTGTGGTGGTTGCTGGATTTGCGGCTCTGGGGTGTCTTGCCAAGTGCTTGCAGGGATCAACGTTAATGTGGACGTGGCAGTACATGTAGCAAAAAAGCTCATTCGCTGGTGAAGAAGACCATGTTGCAACATATGTCATGCTATTGCTTCGAGAGTGCTGCTGTTGGGCAGGTGGGAGAATGCAACAACGGTGAGAAGGAAAGCAAGGGAAGCACAAAAAGGTGTCGTTCGGTCCTGCTCCTTTGGAGACACCCCCCATTCCACTGGTCTTTGTTCCTGGAAAGCATGCAGCTGGGCCAGAAAATGCATGCACACATTCACGTCTACTTCCCGTACATGAAGACGATCCTCTCCCTCACATGTCAGAAACAATATTGGCAGAACAAAAAAAGGTTTGTTCACAAGACAGTACGGACCACATACCGGGACATTATCGATACTATTAACTGTCTCGCCCTTGCGCGCTTGCAGGACTGTACAAAATGGGTTCTAAGGACAGTAAGAGTCCTTAGCATAGCTCTCGTCTATGAGCTGCTGGCTTAATGGACACTGAGATTCAGCTGGGCTCACTATCTATATCCAAATAATCTTCCCCTTCACTACCCACATCTGCAATTTGCCTTGCGGTAATTACCAACCCTGGAATGTCTTCCTCATTAAAGGTAACTGCTCCTTCCAAAGAGACTGGTTCGGCCGTATCTGGTAGATTTTGTGGTTCCCTCAGACCCTCGTGGTCGGCATTCTCCCCTAGGTCCAGATCATGGACGTCGGCCACGACTCGTTTGGCCCGGGGGTCCTTGTGAAGAACCACCTTCCATCCCGGCGCATGGGTGTCATCTGAAAAGAAAACTTGCTCAACTTGCGATGGGAAGATGAATGGCTCTTCATCTTGTGGTAGCATTTTTCTGAAATCAGCAAGGAGGAACCCGTACTCATCCCGTTTCATGGTGGCATTCTCTCCTACCATATTGGCTTTTACCCAAGAACAACGGAATAGAATTGGCTTCACAAGACCATAGTCTAGTTTAAGGATCTCTTTGATCACTCCTACATATTGCACATGGCATGAAATTGGATTCTGATCTCGTGCACAGCTCCTACTCTCTTGTTCAAAAAATGATGCCACTCCGCTGTCATAAGTCACCAGGAGGCTGGTGTTGGCATCGTCCACTCTATAGTGATTGCCATATGCTTTCATTGACCGGTACGAAGTGGCAATCAGCCCTGGGGGGAATGACAGACTCACCATGCCCTCATCTGGGTCCTCGTTCTCTGATGCGTACACTGCAATTGCAGATCTGACCCACACTGTAAAGGGCTGCAGCTCCTCCATTGTTGTGGGTACTCCACCGGGGATCTGCGCCTACGACCGCCCCTCCGCCATGCTTTTGCAAATGCACTCCGTTCCGTTTTCAGGCGGACCTTCTCCGCTGCGTACTTTCTGGCAGAAACCAAATAGAAGCTGCAACTCAGTCCCCCTGACCAACACCGTGCTGTACATGCATGCCACATGCAGAGTGTGTGTCCTTTCAAGCACACTGTAGTGATGCAGCCTACTTCATAATCACTTGCAAGCAACAACCCAAGATCTACGAAACACCCTCTGTAGTCGTCTGAAGCACCCTGTTAGTACACGATCCCACTCCCATAGTGGCCGGAATGACTTGTGACAATATATATGTAATTCCAGCATACAAAGACCATTAAGAATAGCACAGGAGGGATGTAAGTTGGCACCCACTGTCTCCATGGTGTCATGGTTGTTGTGTTGTTCAGCACATAATCATGTGCCACATCCCGAAGGCGCGGGCTCATGGCACGCTTTGTTCCACCACCTTCTAGGACCTCGCCTACAACTCCTTCTTCCTCGTTCTCGTCCCACACCCGTCGTTGTATTGCATCAAATGAAGACATATACTCTGTCATGAAGCCCAGGGCTTCGTCGCGGATGTAGCCCTCCGCCATACTCCCCTCTGGCCGTGCCATGTTGCGTACACCCCTTCAGATCCTTCATGTACCTCTCCATGGGGTACATCCACCGGCTGGCTACGGGCCCACACACATGCAACTCCTCTACAAGATGCACTAGCAAGTGCGTCATGACGTCAAAGAATGATGGAGGGAATTCTTTCTCCAGCAAACATAGGGTCATAGCCACATCCTCATGCAACGATGTAATGTCCCTCGGATCCCACACCTTCGCACAAATCTTCCTAAACACTCGACTTACACGCATTATGGCTGTTCGAGGACCTGGCGCCATCGTACCCCGAATGCACACTGGCAAAATCTTGCATCATCACGTGTAGATCATGTGACTTCATCCCCGACCATTTCTTGTTTATGGCATGCTTTTGGAAAGCACCCGAGAATCCGGTTGGCACTTTCATGGCTCCCAATGTCTTCAAAAAATCCTCTTGCTCTGATTTGGTCAGGACGTATGATGCTGCTGGCATGAGCACTTTGCCTGGTCTATTTGGATCAGGCCTTAGCCACAGATGTGACCGTATCCCTTCAATCTCCATGTCCTTTCGTACGTTTATCGTATCCTTCTCCCCAAAGATAGTCTTCAGAATGTTCTCGCAGAAGTTCTTCTCACAATGCATGGGGTCCAGGAGGTACCGCTGCAAGAGGTTCTGAAATGCCAAATGTCCTCCCATGAGACCAAGTTCTATGGGCAAAAAAGTAGAATATGTGGCAGAAGTTGTCCATGTTACTACATTCTGCTTTCAACAACTCCACGATCCTCTCCACAGTGAGGTGTACGACTTCAACATCTACTGCATAGTAGTTACACTGACTTAGGAGTTGGTGGAAGGACTCCTGACAGTAAAGGTAATTCCAGGAAGCACAATGTGAAAGAAAGTGAGTGAATGGGGGGGGGGATTCATGCACCTTCCAGTATGGCAAATCCCAAAGGATTGTCCGGCGCTTCACCCCGTGCTCCATGGCTGGATCCGCACTACTTCCGTCTCTCCCTCCAATCTCCATGAACGCCTCTTTCTCCTTTGCAAATTGCAATGTCTCCTCCGGTGTCACAGCATTTGGTGCCATTCTCTTTTCAACACATCCATTGAAGTGCCTTCCTGCTCGTCGGTAGGGGTGGTTTCTTGCAAGGTAACGTCGATGCCCCATGTATATTGTCTTCCCTAGTGGCTTTGAGTGCCGTGAATCCACATAGGGCCCACAAATGGGGCACCCTTTGTAGCCCTTCGTTTGCAACCCGCAACAAGGCCATATGCGGGGAAATCGTGGATTGACCACATGAGTATGGCACGGAGGGTGAAACTCCGTTGCCCTACTGGTTTCAAAATGTCGTAAGCTTCAACTCCAATCCATAGTTCCTGTAGCTCTTCAATCAATGGTTGCAAATACACATCTATGTTTGCATTTGTCACGGACTCCTTGCCTGGAATCAAGAGAGACAACATGACAAAATTTCTTTGTTGTCAACCATGGTGGCAGGTTGTATGCCACCAACTGCACGGGCCATGTGGACCATGTGCAACTCTTTGATCCGTATGGGTTTACTCCATCCGTAGATACAGCCAATCGCACATTGCGTGGGTCCTCGGCAAATCGGGCCAAGTTGCATCTATATGCTTTCCATGCAAGGGAATCTGGGACATGCCTTACCAAACCATCGTTTGAGGCATTCCTGGAATGCCAAGTCATGAGCTCACTAATGGTCTTGCATTTGTACATTCGTAATAGACGGGGGATAAGGGGAAAGTGCCTCAACACCTTGGCTGGCTGTTGTAACCTGCCCACATCATGGTATCGGGCTGCACCGCATTTGGGGCACTCCATAGCATCCTTGTACTCTCTTCTGAAAAGTACATGTCCTTTTGGACATGCATGTATTTTCACGTAGTTGAGGCCGAGCTTCCCAATCATTTGGTTGGCCATGTGACAGCTTTTTGGCATTTCATTTGGTTGTGGAAGCAAGTTCAGCCGAAGCAAAGAGAACAACTCGTCAAATGGTCTGAGACACCGTGGGTTGTGCACAGGTTCATCAACAGCATGGTGGCAGCAAGCTTTGTGGATTTGCATCCCTCGTACAGTGGCACACATGCTTCTTCTAGTGTCATGTGTGCAGAATTCAATTCTCCATCTCCACCTCCTTCCACGCCTTCCCCCACGTGAATGCCTTCATTTCCTGCGTCATCACCATCCCCAGTTGTCGCAGCGCCGTCCCCCTCTTCAGCATCGTCCATGATGTGGAATGCTTCCTGCAACATTCGAGTAATCTCCACCCCTCCGTCCATGCCTGGTTCATGTCCTGCGCCCATGACATAGTCCTCGTCTGGCCTGTCTGTATGGCTCCCTCGGGGTGTGCATTGTCCAATTGTGCCCACTCCTCATCGTCTTCGTCTGCAGGTCCATCTCCAATCCACACCCGAAATGCTTCATGTCTTTTGTGGTGAAGGAGATGTGTGCGCACACCGTCCTCAGATCTACTTGTAGTGCCCAAACAACGTTCACATGGGCATGGCATCCTTGAAAGCCCAAGGGCTCGGGCACGTGCCACTTCTCTTTCCCACAACCTGTCATCTCGGGTGTTCTGTCTACAGGGGTGATTAATTGGAAGTCCTCCGCATGGGCGAGGGGAACTCATTTTTGTTGGGGAGCCTCTTCAATGCTGTTTGTGCACGCCGTTGCAGGGGCCGGATTCTCCTTTGCAGAGATTCCTCAATTTGGCTCTGCCACTCCCATTTCACTACCGTCAATTCCCTCCTCCTGCAATCTCAATTTGAAAGGTTCAGCCGCACATCCTTTGGCAGAGAAGACAGTTGACATTTTAACCATAGATTCCACAACATGATGAAAAGTTACACTCAACAGCAAACCATTTAAAAGCCATCACGATGCTTCCCATCATAACTAGAATCTTTTCAACAAGACACTGAGAGAAATGACCAAAATCGACTCAAACAACGACATCCTGGAAAACGACCTGTCTCTACAGTTCGTGTGTGTGTGAGGAATCGGAGGACGTACGTGGAATTTCAATTTTCACGATTGACGACGTTGTGATCTTGGGCATATGGTTGAATGTGTATGAAATGTGTGCATTGAAGTGTGAACAACCTGACTACAAGGCCAGAACCTGCGCCACTTGTCTTAGGCCATCTCCAAATCACGTTTCGGCGGACAATCCCGTTCCGTTGCCGTGAAATTGCACCGTGGCGGGAAGGGAGTCCATTTGTGTGGCTATCACCATGGCGGGAAGGGGAGCATGTTAAAATGGAGCATCGCCCTGCCACTTCACTCATTTGCTGTTTGCAGCTTCTTCCACCATCTTTCTTACTTAATTCTGATTCTTGCAATGCTGCCCTTGAGACGGCAACTGCAAGTGACCGGATCCTTTGATCGTCGCATTCAAACACTTACGTGTAGCAGATCGCAGACCCCCAAATGCCTGGAGAGAAAGCCAGAGGCAGTCAATGCATGCACGGTTGTTTTGCACTGGTTGGGACGGAGTGGGGTGCAGAGGAGGCGTGTTGTGCCCGAGTTCGCATGCCTAGCATCCTGCAGCCGGCGGCTTTTGCACGTTGGGCAGCAGTACCCTCTGCTGTATGATTACCATTTGTGGTACAGACTCACCGGCCCCCCTGTCCACTTGGGTCTTGGGACAGCGACTTATGGAGTATGTAGACAGAGTTGCATGTCGCGCAGGTACACCAAAATCTCCCATGTAACATAAACCCATTTCTCATTCATGCTTGCATGTGATCCACGGGGTAATTTCCATGTTCTCCCAGCTGATGTGGGTTCGCAAATTCTCGGTGTGTAGGTGTGTGTGTGAGGACCTCAACCTGGCATGGTGCGATGGGTGTCGAATGGACCCTTCTCTGCGATGGGAGAACCACTACAGTTGAGTTTGTTTTTGCTGAATCATTTGGCAGAGCACTGTGTTCACTTCTCACACATCATGCGCATTTTCTCCAAGAATGCATGTAAAGCGGAGCCATACACGGCATCATTGCAGTGTGTTTCCTTCCTAATTTTGAACGAAAAAAGTTAACGGATCCATGTCAGTTGTGTGAATCACTACATCTAGTTGTCTGGAGGATTGTAAGTGGTTTAGGGTTTAACGTCTCAAAGTCGAAAGGCCATAGTGTCGGATGCACGACACGTGTTCATATTTGAAATCAACAACGGCCGGATCTTCACTACAGATCGGGGGGTGTGTGATCACACTCCCCTCCTTGTCCTTCTTTCCTCCTTTGCATGTCTTGGTTCCTCGCTCGTCTTTGTCTTGGTCATGGTCTATGTCCTCGCTCGTCTTCATCTTTGTCATGGTCTATGTCCACGCCTAGTAAGAAGCGCTCGACCGCCGAGGCAGCATCACCTCCTCCCACTTCTGCACATTCCAGCCCCGCGGTGCGAAGGAGCCCCCGCCTGGCTCGACTGAATCCGGTACAGATGGCGTCGGTGCGAGAGGGAAGGCAGAGCGGTGGGCGGTCTTCGTTCGGATTTTGACACAAGCGAGTATAGCATGGGCGACGACGATGAGGTGGAGGACAGTTCGGAGGAAATTGCACCTCCATCTGCAGAGTCTCTCCAAAAGGTGCGCAACGGCAAAACCGCTGCGCATGAGGTGAGTTCTACCCCTACTTGTGTTCTTGTTTTCTGGGCGTTGAGTTCTCCTGAAACTGAAACTGGGATGCACATATCCACAAAGTTGTTCAAACGGATGTCGTAGTATACAGGGCAGTAGAAGAAGAAGTGTTCTTCAGTTTCAATTTCCTTGCTGCGCCCTATGCAAGCTGGACATAGGCGGTCCTCCCGTTGCAGGTTTTCCCATCTGCCAGTCTCTATCCGTAGGTTGTGGGAACCCACCCTGAACCGCCCCAATGCCCTCAAGAGGGAAGGAGGTAAGGGTGCTGAAAGGTAATTTGGTCTGAAGATTCTATCATCGCGGAGCACCAAGAATGTCTCTCGATAGAAGTGGAGCTTTGTTGTGAGATTGGGTAGCATCCAAGTTCTCTTGACATGTAATTCCATAAGCTCTCTCCGAATGAGTCTGTTGCGGTCATGTCTGGATGTGATGTCCACCTCATGTGGGTTCATTGGTAATAGGAAAGCAGTAGAAAGTCCGTTACGTTTCAATAACTGTCCACTCGAGCATACCAGGAGTTCCCGAAACCTGCAGCTTTGAGCCTCATAGATGTTGTGAGGGCCCTTGCCACTAGCCCTTTGGGTGGAAGGGCCTGCAATCTATGGAGAAAGATTGTAAGCCTGAACTGTGCCTCGGATTGCAATGGTACACATGCGAACTCTGCACCTAGGATCTGAGATGGAGTTGTGCTCCTGGCGCCAAGCATTGCTTGGAGAAAAGATGACTGTAATGGTTCCAAATTCTTTTCCCACCAGGAGACAGGGACACAGGTGCCCAAACTCACAACCATTGATGGTAGCAGGGCTGACGACGGTGTCAAACAACCACTTTTTGGTCGGGGGATGCCGCAGATGTATTTGCTTGCATTTGGCGTGAAGGCGGACGGAGGCCGCCTTACCTTTAGTCAATCTGTCCAAGGCAGTGGCTGCAAAGTGAAACTTGGGGGAGTGGATAACCAGACCTAGGTACCGGTATGATTTGACAATCTCAATTTCCTGCTGGTTGAAGATGAATCTACGATCAGCCTGGCCATTGAAGACCATGATCTTGGTCTTGCTAAGATTGACTTGCATCCCATAGTCTTTGCAGAACTGTTCCAAAATTTTGATATGGCGTTGCAGAAAGACCGGGGATTGTGCCAAAAGGGCAACATCATCAGCGTAGAGGAGATCTGATTGGGCAGAAAATGAAGTTAGGCAGAAAACATCCCTGAACATGTTTTCAATTTGTGTCATGGGGGAGGACATCGTGGAAAAACCTTCAGGTCTACCACTGTGTGCAGAGGGACTAGTTTTTAGGTCAAGGAAATGTTGCTTTGTCACGTCATTGCACCTGCGTTGGAGTACGCATTTGCTATATGCGTTGATAACTCCAACGAGGCTAGGTCTGCAATATCCTTTCAATTGAATTGTGTCTGCACCTGTGTTTACCAACATTGAGAGTCTTTAGGCCTTTTGGGGCTCCGTTGCTGGGCTCCGCCATACAGCCATTTGCTGATTGTGAATAGATGTCCACTGGATATGTGCAAAACCCGGATGGATGTTTCTGTTTCCTGGTAAGTTTCATGTGGTACTGATGTGAACCCGCCCACATTCTGTTTCTTCACCAATGAATGGGCTTACATGTTATGAGGACATTCTGTCCCTCTCCTTTTCAGTTTTTGGCACTTGCGCTGCAGGGGAGTGGGTTTGAGGTCAGCCAATCCATAGTTGTGGTTGTGGGATGGTTTGTGCTCTGGTGACGTTGTGTTCAGTAGGACTACAGCTGATGCACCTTGTGTGTGGGATGTTTTTGGCAGCGGAAGGGGAGTGAAGCTGCAGCAAAGCACTCACAGCCACCACACAATGCCAACCAACACCAACCTTGGCACCCACCCCCTGCCGGATGGTCTCCACAACAGAGTGCACCATGGGGAGCCCCCCCTGCTTCGGGGTCGTGGCGCTGGCTTCCTGATGTTGCCACGTCACAATGGGGGCCTCCCACATCTCCATACGGCCCTCCCCCCTCCGGCACACATCAGTCACCCCCCACAACGTATGACGGCGCTGCTCCAGAGCATGGGGGCAGGAAACGGACATCAGAGCTGAGGAAGGAACGACGTCATGCCATGAAACAATGGGAAGGAGATGGAGAGGGAAGGGTGGCTGCAGGGCTAAGCGCCACAAGGTGGAGGTGCATGGAAATGGAGTCATCAATGCTGGCTGCGAAGGTAAGGAACACTGGCAGCGTGATTTGCGTGGCCTGGCATTGCGTTACCTTGACTCAAGCGTACAAGACATTGACCAGCAGTCCCAGAGTGCCATGTCAACAGTAATAGAGGGCATAAATGGAATGTACGAGTACACACCTATCCCTGCCAATCGTGATTTTATAGTGAAGCAATGTGGGAAGATAATGAAAGGAGAAAGAGCAAAACTGAAAGATAAATGGGCGAAGACTGGTGTGAGGCCAATGAACACTGAACCCGCCTATTGGGATAAGCTTGTTGCCTACTGGGAGTCCCCTCGTGGACTTGCAAAGGCTGAAGGGATGAAGCAAGCGCGTGCTTGTGTCACGAACCCCTCGCGTTGGGGCCGGGCAGGAGTTGCAGGCCAAGCAGCCCGTTTGGTAATCTCCCTCACCCCCTTCTCATTGCTCTTACGTTGTGGCATGTTCTGATGGAAGAGACACCCACGAGTGGGTTTTATTGCTTGTGCAGAATTAGTTGTTATGTGATATGCAGGGCAGTGCTTTGTCCATATGCTCCTGGCATTTTGTACTGACAGTGTGTGGATGGGCAAATACAGAAAAGACGCAAAGCGCGGAGCCCGTCACTGTCCGAGCTCGGGGCGGAGTGCAAGAACGCTGCGACTGGCACCCCATCAGAGTCTGTTTTGAGCCAGGTATGTTTTGAAGTCCGGTTTCCATTCATGAATCTGTTGTTGTACTAAGATTTGGTGGGTATGTGGGGCCCCCACGCATGGTACACGAGGGGTGTTATGCCAAACCTAGCCATCTCCGAATGCCTGAAATCCTGCACATTCGGCCTCTTCTTCTGGTTTTTAACAGTACGGGTGGGTGTTTGTATGCGTAGGGAATGGCAGCCCGCATCGGGGCCCTGGAGAGGCTTGCGGCTCTCTCTGCGGAGCGGGAGAGGGGAATGGAAGCACAACTGAAGAAGATAGTCATGATGGGGCAAAAAGGGGGTGTGACGGGTGGCATTATGGAAGACCCCCCTGCTGCGACCATTGTACCTGACAAGGAGGAAGTAATTGTAGTGGGTAGGGATGTGACAGAGGTCCGGGCTGTTGTTGATGATATTCACAGTGGGGGGCAGGGTCCACTCGTTGAAGAGGGAGAGGTCCAGCAAGTTGGTGGGGATGACATGGACGATGGGGGGTCATTGCTCATGATGGGGGAAAAGGGGAAGCTGTAGGGGGAGAGGGTGGTAGTTTGCCTGGTCCAGGCTGCAGGGGGACCGAAACTTTGCCCTCCGGGGTGACTGTTGTCTCCCAACCCACTGAGGTGAGACCCCGTGACACCCCTTCAAAAGCTCCTTTCATAGAAAAGTCGAAACTAATTGTTCTAGACCTGAACGGGATCCTGTGCCACTCTATTCCTAACTTTCAGCCCAACCCGAGGCGTCATTGGCCATGGGTGTTGACCACCAACAAGTATGTTTTCCCAAGGCCCCAGGTCTGCGAGTTTTTAAACCTTCTCTTCCGGTATTTCTACGTTGGGATATGGTCCTGTGCTTCCAAGGGGAATGTTGCAGACATCTTCAAAGTGGTGCAGGGGGTCAAGGGTTCTCCCCTCTTTGTGTGGTCACAAGAGGAGTGTGACCCCTTGACAGAGCCACACCCCACAAAAGGGCCTGCCGTACAGAACTTACAGAAGAGACTGTCGAGGGTGTGGTCGGAATTTTCTGGATTTAACGAATCCAACACCTCCTAGTGGATGATTCACCACACAAGGGGAGGGGGAACTCCCCTTTGAACATGGTCCATCCATTGTCGTTTGATGTCACTGGCAATGTCAGTGAGGGGCCCGATTCAGACTACCTTTTAGAAACAGTCTGGCCCTACTGCCAAGATTTGTTTTGCTCCAAGGATGTGCGTGTCTTCACAAGCACGCGGAAGCTGACCCCGACTGGCAGCTTGAATGTGGGAGAGGATGGGGTCGTTGGGGGAAGTACTTCTGCCCATGCAGGTGAAACTAACCTTACTGTTTGCAACATGACATCGAAGCCAAAGTCCATGTTTGTTTTGTTCCCCCCGGATGCCCTCTCACGCAAGGCTGGCACTATATGTTTTGCAGGGACCACATGTACAGGGAGTGGCAGTGGGGTCGAATGTGAAGAAGGTGGGTCCTGCGCCGACCATAGTGCTACGGCGGCAGCATTCCGGATTCCCCCCCCGGCATGAGGAGGCAGCGCCCAAGGTATGGTTGTTCCCAGCCCCTCTCCGCAAACTTACTTGGTTGGTTTCCTTTATGGATACACTTCCTGAAGCGTTGCAATGTGTATTCATTGCAGGTGAGCAAGAGGAGTGGGCTGTCCCCGGCACCATCATCGCAGCAGGACGTGGTTCCCCAGGCATGCATTCATGGCTCCTTGCTTTGCCTGGCTGGTTTTTAGTAGGGTTATTTTTGCCAGGAAGTTGTAGTGCTAGGGTCTGAGCAGGGTGTTTGTTAGCTTGCTCCGTGGAGGTGTGTTTATACCATTGCAACCACCAGAGTTCATGTTATTCTTATCCGTCTGACTAAACCTCTTTTTGCTGCTGCTGCAGTTGAAGACACGTGGGCAGCTTTCCTCAGTTGCCACCCTCAGCGACGAGCTTCGCTTCAAGGTACGTTGGTACACCGTGAATTGGCTGCTGATTCAGTATTGTGGCAACCAAGATCGTTTCCATGCCCAGCTGCGCTTGACTTTCACCCTGTCATTGCTATGTTTGTTGCTGAGTGGACCCTGATGTTGGTGTCTGCAGATATCAGATCCTGTGTTTCTCCTGAACCCCCATGACAAGCGGTCAAAGACAGCCGCCGCCAAGGCGGAAGTGGTGGGAATAGCCGGGGTTGACAAGTTCCACTGCAAGGACATTCGATCCGGGTGGTACAAGGTGAAAGTCCACGAGATCATGCTTCCAAGTGTTACATTGCCTTGCCCAAATGTGGACGATGCCCCCCCCAGACCACACTAGCGCACGTGAAAGGCACGGTGACTCTGTGGCCAGAGAAGAGTATGAGGAAAGGTGAAAGTATCAAGTGACATTTCATGTTTGTAGTCCCTGTTGGGTGTGTAATGATACTCATAGAAGTGTGTATGATACTCACGTTACCAGTTTTGAACATTTGGGCCATGACAGTTTAAGTGATGTCCGGCAACCATGTATGTTGGCATTTAGTCTTGCTCATATGCAGGTGTGCCGTGACGGTCTCTAATTTGAATGTAATATCACATTTCCTGACTTGTCGTCGTGTCCGTCCACCTTCTATGTGTATGTGTGATGGTCTTTGGTCTCCCTGTTGCCTCGTCTATTTGGTTCATTAGCGTGATGTTGTGCATGCATCGTGGTCTGTGTTCTCAGTCTCGCCCAGTATCATTGCTTCTCAATTCCCCCTGCATATGGGTGAACCACTAAAACCAGTAGAATGCATCAGAACCATATTTTCAGCTTAGAATGCAGGTCAGTTGGAAACTCACACAAACCACTACAAGTGCTCATTTTTGCTTTCCTACTGTAGTGCAACCAACTAGCACAGTGGCAGCGGAGTTGGCCAAAGCAGTCCCGAGATGGCACAAGCACTCTGCGTCTTTCCACTAGCAGTCGTACCCGTCACTGCCATTGCGTGGGGACGACGCCACGCGTCGACCCACACACTCTCCACGTGGTCCCCGTGGATTCGTCTGCCGGAAGTTGTGCAGTTGACTTCGCCAGTGGCTGTTGCGACGTCACATGCAGCACTCCAAGTGATGTGGCCGACTGCGATGTGGCGTCTTGGGCCGTGGCCAGCGGCAGCATTGCCGCTCGTCGCGGCGCCGCCACATCGGCATCCACGTCCGCGTCCATGTGTGTCACCGCGCCCCGGGTGAGTCAGTCCACTCATCCGGAGGGAAAAGTCAAAGTCAGCCCAAAAGGTCAGACACACGGGCGGCCCGCCTGGTTACGCCACGTGGTTCTTCAGCATTAATCGCATTAATCGCTGAGCAGTTGTTCGCGCGTCTGCGTCCTTTACCACTCCAATCATTGGATGTCCAACCCAACTACCACGTCTGTTGTAACTAGTCTGTTGTAACTTCCAGTCGATCCCAGTTTTTTGACTTTTACGACTCAAAATGAGTCGTTACCCCAGTGGTAAATGACACGAATGCTTCTAGTGCATGTTGAATTTCAGATGGACAAACATTTCAGAGATACTACTGGCACTTCGAGTCAAATCAGATATCTCCGGTGCTAAGACATAGCTTACTAATTGTGGGTTATGTGGGAGACAAAAGATATTAGTGAGTTTGGGTCTTCGCAAGAGGCAGCCCGCACATTTGTTCTTTGTGCTCTCTTTGTGCTCTGATACTCTTCTTGTTCTGCTTTTGTGCAACAATCAAGCCCATAATGTAAAGCTCTTGAGAGCCATGACATTTGAAAGGGTTGTGTTTGGTATGTTGACGTGTTAACTCGGGATTCTCAGCAGGACCAATGTTTGTGGTTGCACGCACAAAGTCAGCACATTCAAGCGTTCCCAGGTATAGTTTATTCATATGGATTGAATGATGATTCACAAGGATCGTCTGAATTTTTGACATACTCTTTATCAGTACTGCGTTGTTCTGTCCACACTGTCACGGACATAGCCCAGAGGAATTTACCATGAGTAAATACCAGAAGTTACCAAGTTATCATGTTACCGAAAGTTACCATGATTTACCATGATCTACCATGATTACCATTAGTTACCAAGTTACCGGGAGTTTACCAAATTACCAAGAGTAACTTGGGAAACTGTTGAAGAAGCTTCCTTTGGAGGAAACTTCTCCATCAAAATACCTCATTTGTTTAAGGAAGCCTTTCCATCAAGAAACCTTTTGTTTAATCTTGGAAACTTCTCCAGCAAGAAATCTCCATAGGGGAAGCTTCTTAGGGAAGCTTTTTAGTAGCCAGTATATATAGGAGGCGAGACTATACACTCTTTAGTCTCGCTAACACCAGTTCAAGCTACTCTTGTTTCCAGTTTCCAGTACTCCAGTCCAGTTCCCAGTACTCTAGCCCAGTTTCCAGTATCTGGTATTCCAGTCCAGTTTCCAACATTCCAGTATTCAAGTCGTATTCCAATATCTTGTTCATAAAGATCGTCTTGATTCATATTACTCATCGTGCATACGGCCACGCCGACCTTGACTTCTTGTCTAGTCTTGTATCTCTAGTCTGATCACTTGTTTGTGTTCAGTCATGTTCTTGTCCTTGACAGTTTGACGAGACCAAAGTTTGTTCCTTAGTTAGTTAAGATGGAAGACACATTTGCAGAAATGGTCGCCACATTGCAGAGTCTTCAGCTCCAGATGCAAGAACTTCATGCATCTACTGCCCAACTACAAGTTGATCAGTCTCAAGATCTTGGCAACGCTATCAACAATTTGCAACAATAAATTTCAGAGTTGAAGGAGTCGAGCAATGGATCTTCAACCTTACGAGTCCCTACTACAACAAATCCTACTGCAACGGTTCCTCCAAATCTTCAACAAATTACAATGGAACCAAAGGTCGGCATGCCCGAAAAATTTGATGGGACGAAATCAAGATTTCGCGGTTTTGTTCAACAAGTACGATTGTTCCTACGACTACATCCACAACGTTACCCTGATGAAGGTATTCAAGTGGGATTCGTGGGCACCCTTCTATCAGGCACTGCCTTATCTTGGTTTGCACCGCTACTAGAAAAAAATTCGCATTTACTATACAATTTTGAAGCGATCATGTCCGAGTTCACTGCAACGTTTGGAGAGAATGATAGAGAGAGAATTGCAGAGACAAAGATGCGAAATCTTCGACAAAGAGCACGTCCAGCTTCCGTTTATGCTGCCGAATTTCGACAACTTGCGTGCGACCTCGACTGGAATGAGAAGGTTACAAAACCAACGAAGACGTTTTCAAAAAGAATTGTAGATACGGATTTCCCGCTATCTTAGTTGAAGAAACGCATTTCGACGATGAAACCGGGCTGCTGCATATAAAACGAACCGACAGATGGTTGAACAACGCAAATCCATGGATGTTAGTATCAGGAAGATGCAACCACGATTTGAAATTCATCGGTGCTTCAGGGAAAGACACAAAGGCTCTGATATACTACATCACGGATTACATCACAAAATCTTCCGTCTACACATCACACATGTATTCGCTTTTGCAAATAGCCGTAAAAAAGATCAAAACGACTTATGACGATCTATATTCCGAATATTCAGTTGAGAAAAGCCGCAAATTGTTGATTCGATGTTTAAACACGATCGGATCGCAACAAGAAATCTCGGCGACAAGGGCAGTCAGTTACCTTATGAAATATCCACACCATTTGACAGACCACCAGTTTGCATATTTGCCGTGGTATAGTTTATCGGCATAGATTCGCGAACAAGAAAAATCTCAATCGAACAAAGATGGAAACAACGATCTGAACAGCACACCTGACGATAACGACCCCGAAAACACCTTCGAAACATTCAAAGTTGAAAGATCCAAACCGAACGACAAGTTGATTATGTAAAATTTCCGCATCGACTACCAAAGCAGGCCACACAAGTTCAAGGAAATGTCACTTTACGAGTTCTGCAGTAAATCGTGCAATGTGAAAAGCCCGTACTACTACAAATTTATGCATGAACATTTGCAAAGTGACACCCACAGTGTATATGAATCTCAAGTAACCAAAGTGCCGGTAATACAAGGCTACAAAATACCTTCGAAAAAAAATGATGCGGCAACGTACGCTCGCGCTGTTTGTATTCTGTTCATGCCATGGAGATCTATCCACGACTTAAGATCGCAACAAACTTGGGAAGACACTCTCGACGAACTATATCCAATATGTTCGGAATTCAACAGAAAAATCATCGCAAATATCGGCATGCTACATGAATACAAATAATCACGAGACTCCGACAGACTGTTATTGAAGAACGAAAATCCAAACGATGACGAGAACCCAGAAGACATCAACATCGACCCCTTATACAATGAGATGCTAGATGAAATGCACGAAGACAATGACGACGATATATATGTGGACAAGAATTCGGCGTCGCAACATACAGAAAACATAGTCACAAATGGCCAGAAGTTACAAATCGAATATCTTATGTGCAATACAAACGAAAACAATTACGTGGCCGAAATTATCAACAAGCTCGTTACGGATGCCAACGGGAAAAAATCATCACAACCCCATACCGCACCAAAAATAGGAATGGTCCAAACTGCATCCAAAAAATCAAATAGAACCCAGATCAATAAATGGTTGAAAACATTACGCGAATCCAAAATCCCACCCGCTAGCATTGACAACGAACTGTACAAGTTCGCAAATCCAAATCAGTCATCCAAAAAATTAAGGGAGATTCCAAAAAACGAACCAATGGACATCCCAGATGACGACAATTACGATGTAGATCCTGATATCGTACACAATGCAGATCAACATCAAATAGCTAAATATTTTGTCATGAAAAAATACAAGCTCAACACTTCGCAGGAAATCAACATTTGAACGTTTCATAGACCCACAAAATCACCATCCCGATGTAAGGAAACAAACGTTAATGTACGTGGGAGGTGCTGCCGGAACGGGAAAGACCGAAATAATTAAAGCAATGCAAACGTATTTCATAAAAACCAAGAGACCAAAAATCCTGAAAATCGGTGCTTACATAGCCAACGCCGCAACCCTCATAGGGGGATCAACCATCCACGCTTTATTGGGACTCAAAATCAGCCAGAACATCAATGAATCCGACACAAAAAGTTTCATAAACGAATGGTCGGGAACTAACTATTTGATTATAGACAAAGTATCTATGGTCGGATGCAACATGATCGCTGATATTCATCTGAAATTACAAAAATTCAAATCAAACATGTTACCATTCGAAGGACTCAATATAATGTTCATGGGCGATTTCATGCAGTTCCCACCAGTCACCGACGCGCCTCTCTACTCAACGAACATACAGCCCATATTCACATTCACAAAATACACACAAAAAAAGATTACTGAAATCGGGAATTTGTTCGCATTGCAGACCTTGTAAGTTTCAACTGTCCTGTGGATCGCCATCAAAGCCTTTCCACGTGTTTGTGATTTTGTGAGGGCTGCTAGCTGGGATGCCAGGGATGATCTGAGGGTGGGAGGCTGGCAAGAAAGAGAAGGAGGGAGAGACGGAACTGAGCTTCTGTAGGCCTTGTTCAAATGGTGGTTGTTATGTGATGCATATGGCCAGGGACCTGCATAGCAACAACTTTAGTGGAAGCATTCCTACCACATTGGAGAACATCACAAATCTAAACTTGTTGTGAGTAATTTATAACCTTGTTGTCATTATTGCAGGTGCAAAGTATCTTACTAGAACTCCAATGACATTCATATTCTGGCAGTGGCGTTGTTGGGGAAGAAGTATCAGGAACCATTTAGCTTTAAAGTACACATGTTTGTAGGGGATGTCAGTGAAATCTTTGTCACTTAACACCCCCCCACCTCCCCCCCCCACTAGCCCCACGCCCCTTACAGCAGCCTACCTGTGGTATTGAAATGGTGGAGTGTGGGAAGAGTCCGTCTTCAGTCTATACTTTGTGCCTGTCGAGCGGCTTTTACTCACCCATCCCTTCGCTATCCGAGGTGGGAACTCCAAGATAGAAGAGTTGGAAATCTCTAAGCACTCAGCCCGCTCAGAACAATCAGTCATGACCTACAGCTAGTGTATCATGGGGATGTTTCCCTATTTGTACTCCTTCCCACATTCATGTTAGCGAGTTACCTTACTATCTGCAATTAAGCATCAGTTTGCTTCAAATTCTATCAAGTTCCATCCATTCATTCATTCCACAGTTTCACTCAGGTCTCTCTACACAGTGTGAGTATGAAGTATGTATCAGATTAATATCTATCAAGTATCAGGCTGAAGCCATGGTGTCTCTAATCTACTCTACATTACAATTCTACAGCTTGCATTCATGAAGTAACAACAGATCGTCACTTCTCCTACTGCGTGCTCTTCATCTTTCCATTCAGAGATGTGCTCTCCCCTCTATTTCCCAGCCCTGATGTAAGAAGTCCCCCACCAAGAAGTGACCCCCCCCCCCCAAAGTGATTTCTCGTCCTCCCGCTCTTCACTTTTTCCACTACAAGTTGTTGTTTCTAACGGCTTTCCTAACTAGCCGTCATCCCTGTAGTACACGTTCATTTTTCAGATGTCGTTCCCAGTTCCCAGCTGTGCCGAGCTGTGACTGGCTGTATCAGGCTGTGGCGGGCTGTGACTGGCTGTGCAAAGCTGTGGCGGCTGTGTCGGGCTGTGACGGGCTCTGTCGGCTGTGTCGGACTGTGACGGGCTATGTTGGCTGTGCGAAGCTGTGACGGGCTGTGATGGACTGTGTCGGGCTATGTATCTCCCCCCTAAAGCCTGTTGCTGTCACCCCTAAGGCTCCTGATGGTCTCAGTCTGTGTAAAAATTAAGGGTACCCCACAGATCCCGTAAAAGCGTCTAAGTCCCAAGCAGCCCTCTAACATTTACCCCTCCCCCTCTCAAAAAGCCGTGTCCTCACGGTTTACTGTTTGGGATTAGCAAACCTTTGTGAGCGAGCACCCTTCTGACGTTGAGAGTCTCGTGAAGGACTCCGTGTGCGAGCCCGTGTCCTGTCACTGGTTGAGGGAGATGATTGAGCACTACCTGGAAATGTCAGTCCTTCCTTTGGCTGATATCGAGGTAATCTTTCAGGCATAGGAGACCCCCGTCGCTTCTTCTCTGCCATCTGAATTGCATAGTCCTCTGCCATGTCAAAAGAGTCTGCTGAAGAACCAGTAGTATCAGAATCCTCGTCCCCTCTGAGGTGTTTTAATGGTCGAACTCTAACTGGAATCCGTTCGGGCATACAATGTGTTCCCACCATGTCTGGAAGTTTAAACCGTAAAACTTGTTGTAAGCGCTGAATTGCAAAATTGGTGAAGACCTTGAACTCCTTGTCTGTCCAGATGAGTGGTGTACCAATGACTTGTGAATTGTGCAAGTTTTTCCATGCCTCATGGCCCTTAAAGAAAATATCGTCAGGCCCGAATTTCTGTGTTGACAAATTGTTCCAGGCCGCATGAAACCATGAAAGAAGTTGGGAATCCTTTTGCATCATCACCTTTGCATCATAGAGGTACATATGAGGTGGCACTGAAGGTAAGACCCAATGATCCCCACTGGAATAACTCAGAAATCGCGATTGCATTTTCTGCTGCTCAATGTGATAATGTGCCAGAAAACAAGCAGCATAGTATAACCCGCAGCCCATGACAATACTTGCTACCTCCTTGGTCTTGGTATAAATGAATCCATGTACAACTTGGGGTGCTGCTATCTGTGCATACCGTCTGACAAATCTTCTGTAATAGCTGGTTTGTCCCAGGAATCTCCTTAGACTCTTAGCATTTACTGGGGGTGGAGAGGCTTTAATGGCCTCTATCTTTCTGGGATCCACAAGAAGTCCCTTCTTGCACACAATGTGTCCCAACAACACCCCAGAGTTCACACAGAAAGTACACTTCTCTGGATTCAGGCCCAGACCTCTCATCCTGCATCTGGCCAAAAATAACTCTAATTTATGCAAGTGCTCACTTTTAGAGCTGTACACACTGAAATCATCCAGAACACCCTGCATGAAGTCATCCAGATACTCCTGAAAGGATTCACTTATCACTCTCTGAAAAGTTGCTGGTGCATTACAAAGTCCAAAAGGCATGACTTTGTATGCATAAGCACCCCAGTCTGTGATGAAAGCTGTCTTTCCCTGGTCTTCTTCTGCCACTTGCACTTGATTATATCCACTGAAGCCATCCATGAATGAGTATATCTCATGGCCTGCCACAGTGTCCAATACTGCTTCTGTGAATGGCAAGGGAAATGGATCCTTCTTCGTGCAAGCATTCAACTTCTTATAGTTCACACAAACTCTTAGTTTACCATTCTTCTTGGGAACTATCACAATGGGTGACAACCAAGTTGTATACTCTATTGGGTATATAAACTTAGCCTCAACCAACTTCTTGATCTCTTCTCCAACCTTCTGTGCATAGTTGGGATTCATTATGTACCTTGCCTGCTTGATTGGTACTGATCCTGGTTCCAGTTCAATCTTCTGCTGACAGATCTCAGGTGGTATCCCTTTTAGATCCTCGTAGCTCCAAGCAAATACATCTCTGTATTTGATGAACAAACTCTTGGCTTCTTCAAAGAATTCTGGCTCCAAATCTGCTCCTACCTTCACCATCCTCGGTTCCTCTTCAGTTCCCACATTCACTTCCCTCACCTGCTCATCAACTGTGATTGTCCAACCAGTCACCACTTCATCCTGTAAACTCACAGTGGCCGGTTCCTCTAGGATTTCCATCTCTCCCTCCTTTTCTTCATAGAAATGTGGTGGGTAACTGCTGGTTTCCTCTTCAATTGGTGTTGCCGACACTACACCACAACAGATACCTCTTAAACAACTTAGGCCTTCCAGTCGCATCTCTGCAACCTGCTCCCACTCTGGGTGTGCAGCGAACAGGGTAGCTTCCTGCTCCTCATCCAGTCCTCCCCTCCAATCATACTCTCTGACCCCTCGAGGTCTTCTCGTAGCAGGTAATCTATTAGATTTCTTAGTGGTAATTTGTATCTCGTGCATCCCATTATGCACAGTTAGTAACTGAGAATTCCAGTCATGGAATACCCTGGCCTGTTTCAGCCACGGACGTCCCAATAATAAGGAATAAGCCTCCATGACTTCATCCATCTTCAACACAGTTATTGTGATCATAAAGATCATCTTCTGTATCTGTATCTTAACTCCTCTTATCAATCCCAATGGCTGTACACTTCTTTGATCTGCCATTGTTACTGTAAATGGGGCTGGTTTCATGTTACTTAGACCAAACTTCTTCCTTAATTGGTCTGTCATGATATTTTCTCCAGAGCCTCCATCTATCAGTACATCAGTTAGTTCTGTGCTTCCAATTCTCAATTGGATTACTGGCATAGAATCATCAAAGTCCATGACTGTTTCTCGCCCTTCCGGCTTCACATTATAACTGGTCACCTTGCTGTTCAGGTCTGTGTTTCCTGTCTCCTGGGCAATTCGATTGATTGCTTGATACAGCCTGTGTCGACAATAAGGTGCCATAGCCAATAGCTGTCCAATGGTAATCTTTGCTTTGGTCTGGCATATTACTTCAGCCAAAGTCCCTTCATTACTTTGCATGTCTGCAACTTCTTTCTTCATTTCATCCTCACTCACTTCTTCTTCTCCATCAGAATCAGAGGAATCTGCCACAGAAATATCAGTATTCTTCTGCATTTCCCTTATGATATCTGCCACTTCCTTGTGCAGTTCTTTCTCATCTCTCCAAGCCTCATCATCTTCAGGCATATCACTGCCATCTTCATTATCATTATCTTCCTCAACTACTGGAGGTATTAGTTTGGTTTTGCTTCTTGTTACTATCATTGTACTTACTTCTGGTACAACACATGGCCTAACCATGTGAGCTGCCACCACTGGGCCCTCATTCACAGGAGCTCTCATCTCATTCTGGTGTCTAATCTAGAACGAACAGGCTGCCTTGCGATGTCCTGGCTGATTACAATAGTAACACAGTTCTTCACCATTGGGTCCTCGCCCTTGGTCTGCTCTTGGATTATTTCTGTAATCCTGATTCCCTGGCTGGTAATTCCCCTTGGATTACCCTGATAGTTGCCTCTGGAATTTCCTTGGTAATTCCCTCTTGAATTACCTCTCCATTCCATGCCATTGTTATAACCACCAGACCTACCATAGTGGTCCTGATCACTGTTTCTTCTTGGCTGGGGCTGCACTTGATGCACCCTTACTTGCCTAGGTTCTCTAGCTGCTGTCCTTTTGTTGTAGTAACAATTCTCAGTAGAATGGTTATCCATTTTACAGATAGTACAGTGTTTCTCCTTCATGTGGCATTCAGTGGTGGTATGGCCTTCATTCTGGTACTTTGCACACCAAACACCCTTCCTCCAATGTGTTGCAGCCTCTGTGGCATACTTCTTCAAGATTTCTTCTAATCTTTTCTCATAGTTATCCCTATTCAACTTCTTCTTTCTCTTACTCTTCCTTTTCAGTTCTTGCTCTTCTTCTTCATGTGACTCATCCTCAGAGTCCTCATCATCCCTTTTATCTCTCCTGAGCATTCCCAATTGCTCAATTCTGTTTGCAGTTTCAAATGCCTCCTCCACTGTATTATGGGGTAACATATCCACTTTCTTTTGCAATTCTGGTCTTAGTCCACTCACAAACCAAGTCTTCTGTAAACCTGGTGCTGGTACAACAGCCAGTTTTTTCATCATCAATTCCATCTTTTCCATATACTCCTCAACAGTTTCATGCTTCTTTTGCTTTGACTGTTGTAAACTTCCATACACTTCATCCTCAGTTTTACTTGTCCTGAACCTATTTCGGAATGTTGTATTCAAGCCATTCCAGGTTAGGAAATGATTATCAGGGAATCTTGCATACCATTCACTTGCTTTCTTGATAAGTGAACAAGGAAACAATCTCATCTTGGCATCATCGCCATTCTCATTGTTCACTATACACATGTGCTCAAATTGGCTAATGTGTACATCGGGATCCCCTTTTCCTGAATATATTCGAAAATGTGGTTTTGCCCGTGTTGGTTGTAACGCCATCTGTGGCCCTACCTTCTGCCCACTAACAGGTGCTGACACCCTTGCTGGTGCTGGTCCTTGAGGACCTGTTGTAGTTGTGATGGATCTTCCACCCAGTGGTGGCCCCTGAGCACTCCCTGCTACTGGCCCCACGATATTCACAGTATTCCCAACTCCAGTTGCACTACTTCCCACACTCCCTGTCCCCCCAGAGCCAGATCCAGGCAGCCCGCCTGATCCCCCTGAGCCGACACCTTCGTTGGCCTGTGATCCAAGTGCTCCACTTGATCCAGGTCCAACGGGTTGGGATGTCCTGGTTGTAGTCTCAACCTCAGCTGTTGGGTCTACTTCTTCACACTCTTCCTCTTCCAATTTCTTCTCTATATTTTCATCCTCCAAGTTCTGCCCTTGGGTTTCTTCTTCACTCATGTAACTCAACTGCAATGGTGTTGGAGAGTCTGAACTCTCCATTGGTTCTGCCACATCCTCTCTTCCTTCTTCACCCTCCACTTCAGAAGCTGGAGTTCTTGCTTTTGGTGTTCCATGCCAACTCTTATCAAAGATTTCTGTCGAATCTTTTATCCAGGGATGTACCTCAGATCTTTCACCTCATGATTGATCTTCTTCCCGTATCAATTCCCTTAATCTTTCTTGCAAAGAAAAAGAATGAGTGGCATCCAACTCTAGTTCTTCCGGTATGGGTGATGTACTCTCTGATCTTAATGGTGTGAGAGGTCCAGATGATTCCCCTATGTCTATTCCTCTCTCCCAAAGATATGGATAATTAGCTTTCAGATAGCTTTCTCTTTTTGCTGAATATCTCTGGAGTCTAGCTTCTCTTTCATCACTCATGTCCCATGTCTTTCATTTCTTTTAATGTGGCAATAACCAAAACTCTCTTCTGTAATATCTCTCGTATATGCCTGGGTTTCTCTCAAGCTTCAATGTTCCTCTAGATATACTAGAAGTCTCCGTTACCATATACCCATATGGTAAACAAGTCTGAAAAGCTGTTCTTGGTGTGAGTTTGATCCACAAGATATCCTTTGGAATCCAGTTCTTTACCAGTACAAGTTCCTCATGCATATGAGTATAAACATTCACCTTTCTTTCCACCCAGCCTTCAAACTCTACTCGTTTAATGGATAGCAATGCTATCACATAAACCAGTGTTGGTAACCAACGTGCTATTCCTCTACAGGCCACTTGATAAATCTTTATCACTCCTTTCTCCAGACCCCATTCAGGGTCAGCATCATGCACTATTTTAAGAATGTTTTCTTTACAACCGCTGGCAATTCCAAGAACCTCTGAAAGAATCGTTTGGACAATCTTTCCTTCTCAGTTTCACAGGGAATTTGATTCACATCAAATTCTTTAATTCTCCATCCACCATGATCCCACCAGATGCCTGTCACATCTGGTTGTTCATGACCCAGTTCCCCAGTATGGTCGCCAAATGTCGAGCGGCTTTTACTCACCCATCCCTTCGCTATCCGAGGTGGGAACTCCAAGATAGAAGAGTTGGAAATCTCTAAGCACTCAGCCCGCTCAGAACAATCAGTCATGATCTACAGCTAGTGTATCATGGGGATGTTTCCTATTTGTACTCCTTCCCACATTCATGTTAGCGAGTTACCTTACTATCTGCAATTAAGCATCAGTTTGCTTCAAAATTCTATCAAGTTCCATCCATTCATTCCACAGTATCACTCAGGTCTCTCTACACAGTGTGAGTATGAAGTATGTATCAGATTAATATCTATCAAGTATCAGGCTGAAGCCATGGTGTCTCTAATCTACTCTACATTATAATTCTACAGCTTGCATTCATGAAGTAACAACAGATCGTCACTTCTCCTACTGCGTGCTCTTCATCTTTCCATTCAGAGATGTGCTCTCCCCTCTATTTCCCAGCCCTGATGTAAGAAGTCCCCCACCAAGAAGTGATCCCCCCCAAAGTGATTTCTCGTCCTCCCGCTCTTCACTTTTTCCACCTACAAGCTGTTCTAACCGCTTTCCTAACTAACCGTCATCCCTGTAGTACACGTTCCTTTTTCAGATGTCGTTCCCCCACCGTTGTTCCCTGCCAATGATAACTGTTCCCAGCTGTGCCGAGCTGTGACTGGCTGTATCAGGCTGTGGCGGGCTGTGTAGGGCTGTGAGAAGCTGTGTCGGCTGTGTCGGGCTGTGATGGGCTGTGTTGGCTGTGTTGGCTATGACGGGCTGTGACGGCTATGTCGGCTGTGTCGGGCTGTGATGGACTGTGTCGGGCTGTGTATCTCCCCCCTAAAGGCTGTTGCTGTCACCCCTAAAGCTCCTGTTGGTCTCAGTCTGTGTAAAAATTAAGGGTACCCCACAGATCCCGTAAAAGCGTCTAAGTCCCAAACAGCCCTGTAACAGTGCCACACAAAGGTTTCATCTACCTTTTGGATCTATGCAACATGCTCTAACCATCTATGTTTTGTGTTTCTTATTTTCATGCAGAGACTTATCGAATAATCATTTGATAGGAACTTTTGTCCTCAGCACCAAACTTGCAAAATCCTCAAACACCTCGTATGTGGCCTTGCAAACCCTGTACATTTCGACCTGAATGACTTGGGGTAATTTGCGGGAGAAGAGAGATTAGAGTGGTGTCCTTGAGGATACTGAGGTCTTGCTCCTTTATGGTTGTGGCAGTATCTTCCCACCTAAGATTGGCATATTTGTTCAGGTTTGAAGGCAATCCAGGCTTGTGCATTGAGACACCCTCAAATCCATGTAGTCAAACTGGTATGTTGATTGCTTGCTAAGATATTCTTCTCTTTTGAATGCCGCACCAGAATAACGTTTTCACTTGTAATTCATTAATGTCTTTTTTTGCTATCCCATCTAGGATGCTTATTCATCTTGCTTTTCTTCCAACATCTGCAAGCCACTTAAGCTCTTACCCAACCCCCACTTAAGCTCTTACCCCCAGCACAGTGTACCTCATTGCAGCAAGAGAAGCCTTCCATATGACAATAGAACATACTAGCATTGTAGACCTCCATGCTCAATGCTGGACTTTGGCCTTGAAATTCTCGGAGATGTGATAAGTCTGAGAAAATTAGGGGGGATGTTGCGTGTGGTCTGAAGTCAATATTGTACAAGCAGTATGTGGCTTTGTTGCGATGAAGGGGTCCTGTCCTTCCTGCACGAAGTTGAAGGCAGTCTGTGTACTGAGTCCCTTCAACCATCTTCCACTTGTCAAGTAACAGCTTATGCAAACGAGGGAAGGGCTCGCTTTTCATGGAGTAAACATCCTCGTTTACATAGTCATTCAATAGTCACTCGACTGTTTGATATAGGCCATGTCCATTGCAGGTCATGACTACTGGGGAGCTTAAATTTGCATTGCAAGTGTTATACTAGAACATCATGAACCTATTTTGGCCCTAAAGAGCAGTCTGTCTCTAAAGGAAAGAGCCAAGAGATAAGAGTTTTTCTAGATCAATGTAGCCAATGACTTCATTTTGCAATCCATGATGCAGGGAAATTGGTAAGTTGCCATTCTAACCACTCTTTGCTTTATATTGGTGGTTGAGAAGATAAATTTATAATTGTTTGAAGTGACGTGACATGTGCAATTAAGATGGTCATTTCCCAAGGGCAGTTGCAAAACAAGCCAGTTGTGAGATCCAGTCTTTGGGTAGCCAAAGAATTACCGACTTACACACAGTAGACAAGCAAGAAAAGATAGCCATAAGGTTTAACAGTGACATATTGTTGCAACTGCAGGTGGAGCAGAAAAAACGTTCTATAGATTAACGTGATTAATTTTAAAGTCGCACTCTTAGGGTTTAATTCTCCTAAAAAACCCACCGATATATACTTTCAGCTGCCCCCGCCTCTCTCTCTCTCTCTCTCTCTCTCTCTACACCATAAATACAAACAACCATGTCAACATCAGAAATAGCCGACGCAATAGACACTGTAACGGACCAAGAAATAACCCACCAAGACATGACAAACGTGATATACGACAGTTTCACGTCAAATGACCACCATGCCCTTAAGGTGGGGAACACGTGGAAACGCCTGCCCAACAATACAAACTTCCACAGCACCTTGTGGAACGTCCCTTCGGACCGTGAAGAAATAGCAATCTTCGTAGGTATTGCAAAATTCTCCTACCTTGGCAAAACCGGGAATTACAGATTCGTGACTTTCGCCGAAGAACTAAAAGACGCAAAATTCACAATATTGATAGAAGACAGCCATTTCCTGTTCGACTACGCAAATACAATAACGGAATGGTCCGATCATTGGAAGAGGAGAGGCAAGGACATGAGGTGGATGGGTGAAAACAACATGAGCTTCACGAAAAAGCTCCTAAAAAACAACGCAAACAACTCTGGGTCGACGTTCCGTAACAACAAACGTCACAAAACAAACAACGACGGGATGTACAATACAATAGAAGTCCTTAACGAAAATGGCCAAAAAATGGATGGACAATCCGTACGTTCAAGGGATCTCGTTGCAGTCAAGTGTAACATCTGATATTGGATGAATTTCCGTCACAAGAAACACGGGCTTTCATTCCAATTAAAAGGGGTCAAACTGCTGGCCAAAGCACCGGAAGAGATAGAATCGAATGACGACAATTGGAGCAAAAGCATAGCTTGGTAGATCTTAAATTAGACACTTCTAAACGTTCCGTGTAAGGGCCACCATATTTTATAAAGACCGTCCTCCTTGATCTCCTCTTCAAAAAGTCTACATTTTATGCAAGCTCACAACGGATAATAAAAAAAAATAACTGATTTATCATATTCCAAATCTACTTGTTGTACCAAAACGACCCATGGAAATCCCCTCCAACTCCTCTTCCCCCCCCCAATTCGGAACTGCGTGACCGACATTTAAGCACACTGCATGATCCGTATTCTCTCTCATGATCCTCGAGTTTGGCCATCCGTCCGGACGTCCTTCTCAGAAGTCGTCGCTAGTAGTGCGGAGCAATGCGAAGCCCTAGTTATAAATAAATAAAAAACCAAGTTGTATACAAAAGTTTTGTCACATCATGCTGTGAGATTTGTTGGTTAGACCGCTTATCCCAAAGATACTAATGACGAGGTGTTGGGTTCAAATATTTTTAGCACACCTAAACTATTGTTTTAGGTCTTATATGGTTAGGGTTGTTAGGGTTGAAACTCTCTTTCATTCTCTTCTTCGTTTATGACTTCTACGGCGCGCGACGCACTTAGAGTCAGCTCGAACACCTTCAACCTCTGCCGCTTTGGTCTGCTGCAACGACAGCGATGTGTCTCCCTTCCTCTGCCACATTCATAACTACTCCCCATCAAAGAAGAACACAATAAGAGCACGACTCCACAGTATAAAGGTGCACTTCTCTTTCTCTTCACTTGCTTTCTTCTTGTTCTCCCTCTTCTTTCATTCTCAGCTACCTGGTCTCTTTAAGTTTGAAGCTATGGCAGGTTCAGTGAAGCGAGAACGCCCTCTGCTGTGTGTAGACGACCTAGATCTTACAGTCCGAGATGCAACTTTTGAGGGTCTTATACTGAGTAGGTATGGCAATGTGAACAAGCCCTCTATTCAGGAGTCTCCCAGCACATGGTCCTATTTGCATTGTGATCCACATATAGGCTTGGTTTCACAACGGTCAGTGTTACTGTGTCCAGGTCATTGGTCCAAACACACTCAGAGAAGTTCTGCAAAGGCGCTTATGTGCGCTTGGAGAATTTCTCCGTATATCCTAAGCTTAAGTTCGAGAGAGGTGATTTGGTGTACTGTTTGAAGATTACCTCCGCCACCCTTGTGCAGGTCATAGCACCATTTCAGAGCCCTCCAGTACTCAAACTTCTTTTGCAAAGACACCATCAGTGCTTTCTCAAAAAGATTCCATGAGAAGTTTGCTACCGTCACTATTGATGTGGTGGTTATAGGAGTACGTGGTCAGGTGGAACAGCGTTTCGAGCTGACAGTGGCGGATGGACCTTCTCAGCTGGATGTTCAGATTGTAAGTCTCTTACCATTTGTTTGCTTTTGGTTTTTTCTTTGTTATGTTATTTTAAACTTATTATGGAGTAGTAATGGTATTGTTTGAGTGTATGCAGGTCAGTTTTCTGCCAGCGTTCCATGCAGAATATGAGCGGTTAGTCCAGCAGTTTCGTAGAGGAGGTGCTACATATGCACTTTTCAAAAACATTGGGGCAACTCAGAGCGGTGACGTGCGGCTGGTCACACTCCCTTGTACCATTTTCGCTCCTGTTTTGGATGATGACACATGTGCCGCTTTGCAACGAGTGCATAATGCCCACACAGCCCATGGAGGACATGGCATAGCTACCCAGATAATGATATCTTTTTATTTTCAAGGTTTCTCCTCTTTGTATTTGTTTGCAATTGCATTCTCTTCTCATCTCTAACACCTTTGCTGGTTTTCTATTTTTCAGGTTACAGGGATTTTTTACATCACCTCGCCTTCCACTCCACCCTTCAAACGAGTGTGTGCCACATGTGGTCTCGAGGACATAGCACGTCAGGATGACGACTTGTTCTTTTGTAATGCTTGCAAAATAGCAAGTCACTGTGCCCTTCATGTTTGCATAGCTGGTAGCATTCAGGGTGTGGATGGGATTGTGTAGGTGTATGTCAATTCAGATTGGGTGGAGGCCATAGTGGGCATGACCGAGGAAGATCTGAAAAATGCTCATAGAACATACATGCTTTCCATCATCAAGGCGTTCTCTAGCGTGCGTCATGTGGGACGGTTTTCTTTGAACCCTGTGGGGGATTTGGTTGGATTTGAAGAACATGCAGCTTAGTTCTTTTGCTGCATTCAAGAGCATGCTAGACTAGAGGGCTGCTTTCAGGTGTATCAGGCTTTACAATAGTTTAGTGTATGCTCGGATTTCCTCGGATTAACTTGGACTTCCTACATCTATAGGCTATTTGGTTTCATGGTGCTGCTTCATATGTGAAGCATTTTTCCTGAGCATCTCTACTTAGTCAAAGTAGTTCTTACCATGACAATATAGCCCACACAACATAATTGGATTTTAGTAATCCATTTTTGTGAGTTGTGTATGGTTTATGGTTGCAATATATGAGTATTTTGACAATATTGTGCCATTCTTGTGTGTTCTTTCAGTTTTACAGACTCAACCTTTTAATTTACAGCTACATTTTCAGCCAGTCCCTCAGTTAATCAGCCAGTCTCTCACTTAATTTTTCAATTCAGATTTATCTACTACAATATTTATGAAATTTAATTCATCCAAACATATAATTTACTATTACTATTGTTCAACAACTCTTTATTCAACGTTTCATTGCCTTGTACATTGCTTGTTTGTGTTCTTATATGATTTTCAAAATCTATCTAATCTGGCCAACCTCCATTAATATTATTTTCTGTTATAATACAACTTGACCTTAATTCAGTTTTTTTACAACCTTATTTTTATATCTAATTTACTCTCTTAATAATGGATACAGAGATAGACTTAATATTACAATTTCAGGATTTGCATCGTGTACATGATTACCATTATGTTGTTGGAGACTGTTTATTTGATTCGGTTGCTATTTGCTGCATTATGAAATATCATCTACAGATCTCCGTCGTCAAACCATGAAACATTTTATGCAAACTTTACAATTGCCCACTGATGAGGTGGCCGAAATGATTCAAATCCACTTTTCTTCGGATGCCCTCTATGAATTACATGGTGTTCGCACAATTGATGAATTTGTTCAACAAATGTCCCAAAGTGTTGTTTGTGAGGTTTAGAAGGTGATAATCGTGCCATTTTTTGTTTAGCAAATTATTTACAAAGACCCATTCGGTTATGGTCTCGAGTAAATAAAAGAATAATATTTTCTGTGGGTGATCAATTTGTTGTGCATACCCCTCTCCAACTACTTTATGACGATAGACACGCTACGAAGAGTGGACACTTTGAACCTATTATTTTAAAAAGAACTCATTGCACTTCAAATGTTATGCCGTCGACCTCGATTTCAAATTCTCAATCGCTTTCGATTTCGGGATTTGCAACATCGGTACAACCTCTTTGATATCACAACATGTCACTAAAAAAAGGGGTCGACAACAAAATGATATTATGAACAACACCAATGTAACCCCGAAAACACCTCGTTTTCAATGGCTACCAACTCATGATGAACACATGTTCAATTTGATGGTCGAGTTTCTGTCGTCCACTCTCAAAGACATAGCGCAGATCTTCTCCCGTCATCATGCAACTTTGAATCTCACATTTACTCAAATTTATTCTCATTTGCGACGAATATATATATATATATAGCAAAACAAAATACACCGCAAATTGATTCTCCCATTGCTCCTGATAGTTCAGTCCAACCAATACCTCTTCATTCATTGCATCATTCCAACAATAATCCCATTGAAATTCATGTCAACTCTGCTCATCGCAGTACATACATAGAAAAAAAATTGTTAAAAAAATTAGCCGTGTATATTCCTATTGTAACAACGGAACAAAATCATGGACAAATGTTTATATGTCGAAGTTGTAAATTAATGCTTGACCACGATAAATCTCCTAAATTTGTAGTTCCTAACATAATTCATCTAAATGCTCATATTAATAATGTTCAAAACCTCAATGCGCTTGAGGAAAGATTAATTGCACCACGTATGGCATTTGCCCAAATATATCAATTGCAAGGTTATGGCCAATACGGTATACGTGGTAGCATTATAAATGTTCCATCAAATGTTAACAATACACAATCAGTTTTACCTCGCATGTTGAATGACGATACTACCATTGGAGTACTTTTAAAACGTCGTCTGGAATATAAATCTCCATATTTATCAGGAACTGTTCGTCCCAATTTTATTATATTGGCTTTACATGATCTTGTTACTACTCCATTATACATAGAAGCTAATGTTACCATTCGACCACAATGGTTAGGATTATTTGCAATGTCCCATCAAACAGAACAAAATTATATAAAATATCGATGAACCATTAGAAGAATTTAATGAAATATCTCAAGATGAGTTTGGGGAAATTGTTGAAAATACTACTAGCGATACTCTGGTACAAAATATCCTCAATACTCATAGTGAAGAATTGAATTTTCCTACTTTGTTTTTTGGACATCCTCGATCAAACACTAGTTCATTGTTTTATCAAGCCATTGCACAATGGGAACTATTACATAAAGATCATGATTTCGCGAGACATATTCCAAATCTTTTTTTTTAAGCTATCAAAGTATTAATTCATGGCGTTACATCATCTTCATGGATTCATATTCGTAAAGGTAAACTTCTTGGTAGACAATTGAAAGCGGGCGAACTTACTGAAAAACCAAATTTAGATAAATTATTACGTTCGGATCTAGGCTATAGGGATTTGGAAAGATTACGAACATCGCCAGATTATTTGGCTCGTCTTCGGAAACAGGCCTTTGCAATGATTCGACAACTAGGACCACCAACTTTCTTTGTCACATTTACAAGTGCAGAAAGTAAATGACCATCTTTACTGCAAACCATCCATTTGCTCAATCATAAAAAATTGGGAATTCCAAATGACATTCAAAATTTGGAAAGTAAACACGTTGCTGAATTGGTAAGATCGGATCCCGTTACATGTGCTCGATCATCGAATGGGTGCATTTAGACATGTATTTATGAAAGATCATACCATTTTTGGAACACTCCGTGATTTCTTCTTTGTAACGGAATTTCAAAGCCAAGGCAGTGAGCATGATCATGGTATGTTATGGATAGCTAATGCACCAATTTACAGGGTTGATAAAAATGATATAATTGAACGATTAGTAGATAAATATATAACATCCGATAGTAATGTTCTTCCACCCATTCTACGTGAAGCTCAAACCCATCGGCACAAACGAACATGCAGGAAAAAGAATCAAGCTATATGTTGTTTTCATTATCCATTGCCCCCAATGAATTCTACCACAATTTTGGAACCTTTAACAGAACAATTAAACAAACAAGAATTGATGCATTTGAATCAAATATCAACTGTAATATTTACTGAGTTGGACAAAATGTTACATATTGATGAAAAAACATATATAGCTGCTTTACGTAGTAGATTACACAAACCAACTTTATTTTTAAAAAGAGCATGTAAAGACATTCGCACAAACGCATTCAGCATACATGCGGGTCCACTGTGGCAAGCTAATACTGATGCACAGTATATTCTTGATCCTTATGCGGCAGCTAGTTATTGTACATCTTATCTAACTAAAATAGATAAAATTATTACTAATGAATTTCGCACAATCATACAAAAATGTAATTCAGAACAAATTGATGCAAATGTCAGAAGCCGTAAAATGGGAAATGTTTTCCTAAATGCACAACAGATGTCTGCTCAATTGGCTGCATATATTGTGTTATCCATACCACTATATCATGCATCAAGAACTTTCAAATTCATAAATAAATCATCTCCGCAAGAACGTGCATTTGTATTGAAATCCGATAAAGATTTACGAGGTCTTCCACCCGAGTCCACAGATATTAAATGTTCATCTGCTATTGACAAATATATTGAGCGACCAACTACATTAGATCACTTGAGTCTTAGTGAATATATAGCAGATTATAATATAGATAGAAGTAATATAAAACCGCGGCAAAAATCCCATATTATTAGATATGTGCACTATAACGAACATCGCGATTCCGAGAACTATTATCGAGAACAACTTTTACTTTTTCATCCATTTGTGGGAAGCGCAGAATCACAAAAAGGCGACCATGAAACATGGTATGATGCTTATTTGGTTCATAAACCAACTATATTGATGAAACGTGACAAATTCATATATAAGTTCCTAACAGAAAACACTACTATCTCAAATTGGAATACATTAGAGACAAAAGCACACGAATTAGCAAAAACCAACAATCTTAGTATATGGATGGACAAGTTCATTGATGTTGATATAGAACCAAACGTTTTTGAGTCTTTGACAGATTGCACAAGGATTGAAACATATGACATATCAACAGAATTCCATTTGCGTCCTGAAATTGGATTGTCAACAACAATACCGGAGGCAAACATATCTACAACACCTGACAACATTATTCCTAATAAACAATTTTATGAACAATTGCGAAAGCTTAATCCAGAACAACGTGCAATTTCGATGACTGCATACACTGAAAACAGATGTTTTCTGACAAACCCTTGCATTTGTTTCTAACTGGGGGAGCAGGAACTGGAAAAACGTTTACTTTACTTATTATTATCCAAGGTCTAGCTTAGATTTTATAATAAACATCCACAATCTGACCCACTTAAGAAAAAAGCAATTCTTATGGCTTACACTGGCAAAGCAGCCTTCAATATTGATGGAACAACCATTCATTCTGGGCTAAGCATACCTCTTAATTGCAAAGATTTGCCTTCACTCGGATCAGAACGACTGGACACGTTGGTAAAATCATTTGATCAACTACAATTTATGGTGTTAGATGAAGTGTCTCTTGTGGGTAACATGATGCTTACGTTTATTGATCAATGACTACGATCAATTAAACAAATTCATGATACTTTCTTTGGTAATATTGATATTATTATTACTAGAGATTTTTATCAGGCACCGCCAGTAAGAGATTCGTGGGTTTTTAAGAAAAAACTCGTCCTGATGCTTTAGTTCCCGGTTTTTGGCAGGACTGTGTTAAATGTTACGAACTTACTCAAGTAATGCGTCAATCAGATAATGAATTTATTGGCATACTCAATCGACTACGAACATCAACAGCAACCCAACACGATATTAATATTCTAAATCAACAATGTTGTCGCCCTCCACCAAACAATCCAACATTTCCACATTTATATTATACCAACAAAAATATGTTAATTCATAATCACAAAACATTCGAGCAAACTAAAGGATCTGTATATATTTTTGAAGCTGTTGACAAACACCATGATACATGTCCATCTACTTTTAAGCTCTTGGACAATGCAGCCAACATGGCCGGCTTACATACAACAATTCATGTTAAAAAAGAGATGTTAATTGAATTATGTGCAGGAAATTATGCAACTCATGATGGTCTAGTAAATGGGGCGGACGGTATATTTAAACATACTTCCGTGTTAACAAATTCAACCCCTTTAATATGGATACAATTTAACAATCCAAAATCTGGTGTTGCTACACGTGCAAAAAATATTCACTTATATAACTCAACAATAGATAAGTTATGGACTCCAATTCAACCAATTTCTAAAGAGATTCAAATAGTATCAAATACTTCACATATAATTACTAGAACCCAATTTCCTATTCAATTAGCAGCCGCTCGAACAATCCATCGTTCTCAAGGCTTAACTTTGGACTATCTAGCATTCGATCCTACAGGGGTATATAAACATGGTTTAAGTTATACAGCTCTGTCACGCATACGTAACAAAGAAAACTTATACCTCTTAGCAAATTTGCAATTGAAAATTTTTCATGTTGACAATGGGGTTGCCGAGGAGATGCAACGTCTACATACAAGCGCACGATGGAAGTTACTCGTTCCAACTTTGCACATATACAAACAATCACATGTAATTATACAGCACTTGAATACAAGATCATTGTTATTACATAAAGAAGATGTTTTTGCAGACCACAACTTACAAACGGCTCATATTTTATGTTTTAGTGAAACGCACTTCAAACCTAATTCCAATATAAATCTGTTTATGGATTCCACAAAATATTCATATATCGCTGTACATGGTAGTCATGGCACCATGATGTTATATGACACAACAATGTCCTTAGTATCTCATGAAGTGTTTTCATTCTCCGGTGCTGAATATATAATGGCCACTTTCAATAAAAATACAAGAAGAGCTATTCATGTAGTTACTATTTACAAACCTCCATCACTTTCGATATCTATATTTTTGTCTCAACTACAAACAATTCTTCATAAAATACCACATTTTTGTCCCACCATTATTATAGGGGATTTCAATATAAATATATTAGAAAAGATTCAACCATGTCAAAACAATTGCTACAATTCATGAGGATGTTCAATATGACACTTCAATTCATGAAAACTACTACAATATATGGTTCACAGTTGGACCATATTTGGACAAATACACCTAACCAACAATGTATATCAGGAGTTACAGAGGCATATTGGACAGATCACAAACCCATATATATAGCTTTCAAACTACCAAACCATGTTGTTAAATATCATCATTCTACAATATAGCATGTAAAATACTTCGTTACACACTCCACATTGGAGGGTGGAGCCATTACGTGTCTAGCTGCTTGTTTTTCAACATGAAGCCCATATCTCATTTTGTATATATTGATGCATGTGTTATGATTTGCTGGTTGTTTGCTATATCTTATTATTATTATTATTATTTAAAAAATAATTCTAAATTAAGAATATTAAGAATATTTTATCAAACAGCCACTGGCTTTCGGGGTGTTATCCCATTCATTTATAAGAATATAATATAGTAATAATAATAATAATATGATTATTATTGTTACTATTTATGTTATTACACTACTTTTCGTCCAATAGAAACACAACACTGGATGTGACAGTGTTTATACCTATGTTATTAAGTTCACACCCTGATTGGAAATAATTACACGTGTCATATTACCTTTGCTCCACGTATTAGTTGGATGTCAACAAGTTATATAGAGGCCCCAGGGCTACCACTTATGGAGGAAACACTTATAGACTATATTACAGTTGATCGATTGGTCCTATATTGAGTTTGCTTTTGTTTCATTAATTTCTCTGAGATTACTAACAAATGATGGAGGACGATTCCCTCCAATTCCAAATCAATGTTGAAAATAAACATCAATCTAAGTTCTATCATATCTGGCACTTATGAATTTTGACATCCATCAACTTATCTTGCAATTTTGGTACTTAATATGGCTTGAACCACCATTGTGTGGGTATATAGTTTTAGCCATACCCTCCAGGTCGGGTAACACGTTGTAGAACTAAAAAATATATACCCTCTGGGTCAGAGTGTTTTCTTAAATTTGATATAGATATATCATCGGGATAGGGTAAATACCAAGGTTGGACTGGTATCAAGTTTTTTACATACAAGTCTGGTCCTCGTACCAGACGTATCACAAAACTTTCATACCAGTCTGGTCTATATAATGGTGGATGTATAAGTTTAAGGTAGGTTATCTCTCAATCTTGCGTTCAGCCAGCATGCGGCGGCGTTTGCCATGTTCATCTTCCCGGGAACGTGCACGCTCTTCCTCCTCCACCCGGAGCAGCTTATCTCGTGGCACCCGCACAGCTGCCCTGTCTCTCTCCCAATCCTTCTCCTTCTCTCGCTCTCTTTCCCGTGGCTCCCGGTATGCCTCTCGCTCCCCAACTCGATGTCTTTCACGATCCCATTCACTCTCTCTATCTACAACCCTTTCCTCACGACGCCTCCGCTCTGCTGCTGCCCATTCCCCCTCCACTACCCTTTCTCGAGGACCCATCCTCCCTCCCAACTCAGCACCATAGCCAAAGTCAGGGCCACTCATGTCATCTGCATACACACCTTCCCGCATTCGTCTTTCGTGCTCTTCTGCACCCCACCCTGGCATTCCCACTTCTCCCCATCCTGCTGGGGGCCCCTCCATACCCCCTCCGGGTCCCATACTGGGACCATTCCCATTGGCCCTCCCAAAGAAAGCTGGGTTCACATGGGGGGCCACCCCGGGCAAACCTGGGCCCATTGGAAGGCCCATTGGTGGACCCATTGGAGGTCCAAAGCCTGGCCCCCGAGGTCCAAAGCCTCCTCCTCCTCCAGGTCCCATACCATAGCCGCCTCCCCGGGACATGGGAGGTCCAAAGCCAGGATCAAATCCCTGCCCCATCATTCCTTGAGGTGGCATCATATTTCCGGGTGGACCTCCCATGGGGCCACCAGGACCACCAAAAGGGCCCATTCCTCGGGCACGCCCTCTGCTTGAATTCTGATTCCCTCTCCCACGGTCCATCCCTCCTGGACCACGGCCCGGTTTGGTGTAACCTCGGCCAATGTCTCCACTCTGCCCTGCTACCGAGCCCTTGCCACCCTCCCCCATCTTCTTGCCTTGCATTTCCCCTCGGCTTTGTCCTGCGGCTTGGCTCTTTCCAACTTGCGCAGCACCCATCTGCTTGATAGTGTGTGGGGATGCAAATGCAACCACGCATGCTCGACCATTAAACACATGCCCATCCATTTTCTCCTTGCACACTCGTGCTGCTTGGCTATCATAAAATTCCACCTGGCAGTAGCCCTTGGACTTGCCACTGGCCTTCTCCTCGAAAAACTTGAGGTTTTTGATGCGCCCGTAGTCTGAGAGGGCTGCCTCTAGTTCGGCATCAGTGGTCCACCATTGAAGCTCGCCAACAAACAACATCATGCCCCCATTCTCTGTAACCTGTGCACCATGCTTCGCCATATACTCCACAGCCACATTGCTGTTGGCCCCACCTCCCACATTGCCACCAATTCCAATAGATCCACCTGTGAAAGAATTTCTCCTTAGCAAAGACTTCTCCAAACATAAATGGTTTAACAGGAAAGATGAATGCTGGCTCAGAAAGTGCTCCCCCAAAATCCAAAGAATTGGTGCCAGATAAAGCACCTGATCCTTATAAATGTGAAGCCCAGGTATTCAACATTCAGCAGATGTAAAAAAGAAACAACTTTGAACCCTACAGCGATTTGGAATACACCTTGCAGAAAAATATCCGGAACCCAAGGCCCAAACCACACTCTTTGAGAGAAGTAGAACACTAACCTGAGGTGCCTGCTGGCGGCGCCCACCCCGATCCTGTACCTTCGACAACGGTGCGAACCCCTCGCCCAACCCCTGTATCGTTCCCAGCTATCCCATTGCTTCCTCCTCCTGGTGGCCCACCGCCCTTACCAGTTCTGTCTTTCAACGACGAAGAGGGCCTCCCAGGTTGAACATGAGTGGAAGGCCCCTGGTCGGCCACTACCTTGGGTTTCAAGATAGAAAGGGTACCTCGATCCACGTCCATCGCTCCAAAATCTCTCTCTTGCCTAACCCTTGCCCCAACACCAGAACTGTTATACTCTGGTTGGCCATACTCCATAGCCTCCTCTTGAACCTGGGGCGCCCGAACCGGCCTCCCAGGCTGAAACTCATCTTCTCTACCTTCCTCTTTGGGCCTGACCCCTGCACCATACGCCTGCTGTGGTCCTCTGTCACCTTCCTCCTTCACCCTCGCGATATCAGGCGGTCCACTCTCCCGAAATGTCTGCTCGCCCGCATCCTCAACAATGGCATAATCATCATCTCCCCCAGAATCAATATCCGCATACCCTTGCCCCCCGTTCTGGGCTGTGCCGAAGGCAGGTGCTATCCTGGAAGCAGCTTGAGGTGGTGGAAACAGCCCAACATTGACATCCCCATACAGATCCTCATAATCCTCTTCCTCCAGCTCCTCCTCCGCCAACGCCGCTATGGCAGTGTGACCACTGCCGCCCGTCCGCCCTCCTGTTTCCAGCACGTCCTCATCCTCGTAGTCAAGTTCATCCTCTCCATTGTCCACAAAGGCCATCACACCCCAATTCTACAGTCGATCAAGAAACAGATCAATCCCCCGATGCTCACACAGAGATCAAATCCATCGGATGCCTGATCCACATCCCTGCCCCTTCCTGCTCCCCATCCACCATCACTACTCTAACCTATTCCGCACAAAATTCAAAGGCAGACTCCGGCAACCTAAAAAACATCAAAATCAAGCTTTTCTTTCTTCCAAAACCTCCCACTTCTGCAAAATCTGTCACCAACCCTCAAAGAACGAAATTTCGCAAGCCCAACCTAACGTGTCAGCCGGCACCCAGCGACGACAGAGCGGGTGAGACAACGCAAGTCTCAGTCAAAAAACAGAGCGACACACTCTCTCTCTGCACCCACGCCCTCCTCCACAGTAACGGTAGGCTCCCTCTCCGTCCATCGGTCGACCGACAAATATTGAAACATGTTATCAGAGACCGCCGGACGGCGTCTCCGAATTCTAGGTCGCCGTTACCACGTTTCTTTTTATCTTTTTATCTTTTTATCTTCTTTTTTTTTTCTTTTTTTAAAACGGAGAGCAGGGGCCTTTTAATCAAATTAAAGGTTCACATTAAGGTTCCACGAGGGAGGCCGTAGAGGCTCACTGAGGGGGAACTTCCCCGTGACCAAGCATACTAGCTAAGAACAAATGAAGTGCAGTAGTGCATGAGGAGAGATTAAGCAAGTGAGCCTAAAGAGCAAGGCTGATAAGCAGCCATGGAGAAAGATAACACTGAGTACAGCTGCCTGGTGGCAAAAGTAGTACCCAAGTCTGGAGCAGGGGAAAAGTTTGAGAAAAGATTCTTTGAGCTACGTGCTAAAAACGCAGCTGAGTCTTAGACTTGGCAACTTGAGGCTTATTGTGCCTCCAGTTGAAGTCCACATCGTCCCCATCACCAAGGGATATCCCATGAATTTGGAGTGGAGACTTTCCAGCAGTACCGCATGTTGGGAAGACTGGTTCCGAGAATGTCATTTTTACCCCAGGACTGTTGAAAACTAATGATGAGCCACGTTGTTCTGAAGATCTGGAAACAGTTGCACACAACATATCCCAAGCCTTCCTTCCCTCAGTAAGCAGGTTTTGATACATGCAAAAAAACACAGACCTGCCCCTGGGGGGTCTCCCTTAAAAAACAAGAGCACATCTAACCTTCCAGAGGTTCCATAAGGTTAAAGCTCTTAGACTTGCCCACACAGGGCAAACTGATGGCACGTGAGCAGGCAAGAAATTCAAGAGCAGAAGAGAGGAGGGGGCTGGGGATGGAAAAGACTCCCAACATGAGTAAAAGTGTAACACAGCTCTCCAAACTCTAGCAGGGAAGGGGCAGTCTGTTAGGCAGTGCTCGATGGACTGTCGCGGCCCTTTGCCTTGAGGGCAGGGGGTCGGGACACATGAGGGGCTGCCCCTGTGGTGGGGGCAGTGGCAGCGATAGGTACGGGGGGCTGAAGCACCCTTGAGTGCCCAAGGCACTCAAGGAGGCGGAGGTGCTCACTAGGTGGAGCCCCGCACACCAGGATGCGGTGGGCGTGGCTTCACAAAGGGGTGGTGGTAGCTTAGCGGGACTTAGTGGGGGTGGCATAGGACTCACCTTGGGGCGGAGACCTCGTGGTGGGGAGTCTTGGGACTCATCATGGTCCATAGGGGCCGTGGTGGGTGGGCCAAGACTCACCGCGACTCATCACCGGGAGTCGAGGGTTTTCGTGGTGGTTCGCCATAAAATGGCATGGTTGTTTGTGAAACCCCCGCGGACAGCTACAGAAGTATATATAGGGAGTAGTAACCCCGAGAACGGTGCAAGCCTGTTGGTGACCAAAAACTAGTGAGTAAGCGAGCGAGCCAGAAAGCGACCAAAGAGTGGGGAGTTGTTCCGGACTGCCAACTACCAAAGGGAATTCCCGCTGGGCCCAAATCGGTGGAGGGTTCTTTGGGAGATCAAAGGGGGACCGTTATGCCCCGGTGAGCAGCCGAAGCTCCAAGTTGGCCCGAGCGGCCAGGTTACGAGTTAGGCACGCGCATCAAAGTGAGTAACTATGACTTGAAGGGGAGCTTACCGAAGTGAGGTGCGTGACACTTGGTATTAGAGCTTAGAGTTCAGTACGTGATCGTCCTTGGGATTGGCCTCATCATGGGGTCGGGCAAGCCAAAGCGAAAGCGGAACGGCCCAAAAGATGATGATCCTGGTGAGCCCGATGGGGGCGACGTGTCACCGAGGCGGCCGTTTGAGGAAGCGATGCATGTTTCCGAAAACGAGGCCGCTCAAGAGTGGGAGGAATCCGAGGAGTCGAAGCCCGAGGAATCCTTGAGAGCTCCGACAAACCAAGAGATGCCTCCCATGTCGGCAGCCTTTTGGGAAGGGTTGTTGGCGCAGTTTGGCGGGACGTTGAAAGACGTGTTGAAGGCGGCTAATGCCACTTCCACTAAGGCAAAGTTTAAGGTGAAGCCTAAGGAACCCGACACCTTCAAGGGCGTCCGAAATCGGAAGGCACTCAACACCTGGCTCCTAGAGCTAGAGCAGTACTTCCGGGCGGCCAAGTTGAGTGACGAGGAACGGGTGGAAGTGGCTCCCACCTATTTGAGGGGCTATGCTCAACAATGGTGGCAGAAACGCCTTCACGACAGAGGTCCAAGCCCGGAAACCTTGAACTTGAGTGGGTTCAAAGAATTGATGAAGAGACAGTTTGTGCCCCTCAACGCGTCATGGCTTGCCCGGGACAAGATGAGGAATTTGAAGCAAACAGATGACATTCGGGGGTATGTCCAGGCTTTCAATGTGCTGTTGCTCGAAGTCGCGGACATGGCAGAACCAGAAATGGTCTTCAACTTTGTGGCGGGACTGGCCCCATGGGCCAGGCGGAAGTTGGAGGAGAAGCCACCCAAGACTTTGAACGAGGCAATTGAGAGGGCTGAATGTTTCTCGGATGTCCCTAGGGGTGAGAGACAAGGCCGTACGGAGCTGAACCACAAGAAGACCCGGCGGGAAGGTGACTCCTTCCGACCGGAAAAGAAGTGGGATAGGCTACGCGGCGACAATGGCACGTGGAAATCGAAGGGAGGGCCTTCACACGTCAAGGCGGCACCCGGTGCTTCGAAAGGAAAAGCGGGTGGAGCGGCTTATGGCGGACAGAAGGTGACCTTTGATGGAGTGTGTTTCAATTGCGGAATTGTGTTGTCTTCTAAGTTATCTCTACATATGAACGGGAGTTCATGAAACGCTTAAATGGGACTTTACCCTGCCATCACCAACTCCTTCCGGTACTTCTCAAGGAACCCACTCATTTGGTTGATTCTCTCACGCTTCTTCGAAAGGTTTCCCAACTCGAGGTCCCCTCGCATGCTTTTTTTTTTTACGTTTGACGTGGAATCTCTATATCCCAGCATCATCACCGAGCTCGGCTTGTATGAGCTCGAATGTGCAATTGGAGGTAATTTCACCAAACACAAAAAAGACCTGATCATGACCCTCGCTGGATTAGTCTTGAAACACCATTACCTTGAGTTCAATGGTAGTTTTTGGCACCAAATTTGCGGGACGGCCATGGGGAGCAACTTTGCAGTTGTTTACGCTTGTTTGTTCCTCTGTCGGTTGGAGATGTACATGGAGTACGTGTGCCCATCGGAGCAAGAGCTGCTTTATCTTAAGCGCTATATCGACGACGGCTTTGGCATCTGGGTAGGCTCCGAAAAGAGCCTCCGGTCCTGGTTACGGAACTACGGTTCCATGTTCGATGGCATCAAAATCACGGCCGCCATAAGCCCGACGTCCGCCGACATCTTGGATATCACCTTCCTCAAAGGAGACGACTTCATCCAAACTCGACGGCTCTCTACTAGATGTCATCAAAAGGCCCATAGCAAGTATCAATACTTGCCTTGGTCCTCGTGGCATCCACATCACCAAAAGAAAGCTTTCGTCATCGGCGAGCTCCAACGGTACGTAATACGAGAAAGCACCATCCAAGGGTTCAACCATTTGCGACTTTTGTTTTACAAACGTCTTCGAGCCCGAGGTTATCCGGCGGTGTTCATCCGGAGTTGCTTCACCAAGATCTCCTACGACCTCAGATCCGCTCTACTCGACCAACAGACGCAATGCGCAATTGAGGGTAAACGGGCCCCCCTTGTTCTTAAGCTCGACTACTCTTCGTACACTCGAGCCTTGAACTTGGGGGCCACCCTAAACCCTAGACTCCACGAGTTGCTTCAGCAAGTCCTGGAGCTTCGGTTTCTTCCTCGAGCGATGATTTGTTGGAGGAATCCGCGAAAACTGAGTTCATTCCTAGTTAAATCTAGAATGATAGGATGATTTTGTAGTGCAAATGTCCCTAGCATTATTAATTTTGCCTTATGTTAAAGTCAAAGGGTTCCAACAATTAATTTGGACCATTGACTTAGCTGGAGTACCATCTCCAGACCTTATAAGGCTATCCAATGATGCTTAAGATAGGCCTTCTCATGCTGATTTAACATGGTAAGTACCAAGCGGTACTTTTTGAACATTGAGGTCAGAGTTCTAAATTTAAAACAGCCCCGGTTACACTGTTTTAACTTAGAGAGATTACCAAGCAGCTGGAGTGATGGGCTTTTCAGATTACATAACACCTGTTTTAAGGTTGCCAAGCGATGCCATTGGAACCATCCTTTGAATTTGAAACAAGTTCAGTTTTACTATGTTAACTTGGAAAGTACCAAGTTGTACTTGACTTGGAAGAATACCAAGCAGTGGTCTTGTTGGGCTTTTTCAAAATACATAGGGTCTGGTTTAACTTATCGAACTAGCCTTTTGGAATACCCTTTGAGCTGGTGTTGTCTATAAAGTTATGATTATGCTCATTGTAGCACTCCACTCTGATTGAGTTTTGGAGAGATGATTGGAAAACCAGATCCAGACCTTTTGTGCATTCATGGAACATAGAAATAGCATGCTGGCTGGTCTACATTATCAGGCTGGGCTCTTGGAATTGCAACACCTGCAACTCATTCTTAAAGGCTCAAGTGTTTATGCTGATCTGGTATGTACCAAAGGTGGTGTTTGTCCCGATTGTTTTTATAAGAAAAACAAGACTCCTTCAATGATGAATGACATCTGAATCTAGGGTGATGGTTGTCTTGGAAATCCCACCCTCCCACCCTAATTTTTCATGTGTTTTTAGGAAGATGACATGAGTTTTTATCAGGTAAGATGTTGCCTATGGAAGGTGAAGTTAGATAGTGCCTTGTTATGAGGCTGATTTGTCGTTAATTTGACAAAGACCTTGTTTGGTCTCGTCCATGTCCCGACAAGACATAGTATCTTCCCTCTCTATTCTTGACCAGTGTACTTAGTGGTTTATGTACACGCTCTCTCTCTCTCTCTCACCTGCCATTTTCCAGTTTTCCTTACTATGATGTACTAACACCTTTAATGGCTTTTGCAGAGGTCTAGGAGAGCCATGGGGTATCAGCCCCCTATACCTCCATAACAATAGTGTGGAGCAACAAATCCCTCATAAGGTATGATGATCCTCTCCAACAAAAATTTGTTGGCGGATTGGACAACGAGAGAAAGACATTGCTGATATTACTTGAAGAACATCTAAGGGTTTCTTGCATACTGATAGTATTAGCTAGGCCCGGGTAAAACAGCCTGTTAGAGTATGTGTGTACACCTTCTACATGATCCGGTCAATGCACATTACTCCTGTTAACTGGTAACCTGTAGTTGATGCCTTATGTCAGCATCAGATCCCTTGTGATGAAAATCCTTCCCTACTCGTGGGCTTTAATACTTCTCCTGGATGTGGGTTTGCTCTTTATAGCACCACTAAAAAAATGCGCAGGTGTAACATGATATGTCCTTTTTCATACCTTAAGGAAATCTGGTTTTTAAACCATAAAGCTGGCTGATATGGTGAAAAGATGTGCAGCACATTGCTGCCAATGTTCTTATTCACATGTTCATGTTGTGAATCACGGGCAGTAGACTACTGCCACTGGCTGAAGAACACAAGTTCTTATTCATACCTTTGGAAAAACGGTTCTAACCATAAAGTTGGCTGATATGGTGGAAAAATGTGCAGTAATTTACTACCATCGGTTGAAAAACACCTGTAATTTCTGAACTCTTGCATGCCCAGCTATATGAATGTTTTGTCCATATTTTCTCTTGACTTGGGAAGCAGAGACTGTAGCTTTTTAACCGAATATAAAACTACATCGCACGGAGATCCTTCCTTGGTCTCTACTTCTTTACAAGAGCTTGTTGACAAGATAAGAGGTAACATGGAAAATGCATGACTCTATATTCTTGCCAAGTTTGATTTATGCTATGCCAATGGTCACTCGTGATCTGAGGGCAGAGAGAATGTAGACCTTTTATCTTTTTGGTATTCAAGTCCAAGAATAGAACTACATTGTAGAGGGAGAGCCTCATGAGAATGGGTCTGGTATGCACTCCCTTACGGGGTGAGTGCATACCACACTCACTCCATAAGAGACTGCCATACCAAGGGTTGGATGGTGGGCGCCCCCTCTCTCCCTCTCTCCAATTATCTGTTTGGGATTAACAATTTTTTTCCTAAGCCTACCTAGTTTGGAAATACCTTCTTTCTAATCCCTAATGGAATATGTCTTGAATTTCATCCATACCGGATGAAAAAATGCCAGGTATAATCCCTAATTGGATGAATTATTGTCTTGAGCTTTACCACTAAGGATGTAGCCTGCAATTTTTCATCCATGACGGATTACATCCATCCTGGATGTTACCCTAACGGATGTAAACCTAAGAGGATGCAACTCTAATGAAGTGCAAAATTTCATCCCAGTGGATGAAATCACGGGATGGTTTGCTAACCGCCTCTCTGCCCTAAGCACGGCACGATACTCGTGCTTGTTTTCTCTGGAGGATGGCGATGGCGGCTGAGCTGAGTGCTCGAGCATCACGATGCGCGTGCATTTTGTTTTTTCTTGCGCGATGGCGGCAGGCTCTTCCATTTCCCGCACTGGCAAATGACCTACTGTTGTGTTTGCCTGCAATCTTTCTTATTCATGAAGCAGCGGCGCTCATAAGGTGATGGGGGAAGTATCATGCACTTTGTAAATATGCACTTTGTCCTCAAATATCCCAATTTGTTGCATTCTGCTGTGATCTCTTGAGATTCAGGTGTTGAATGCCGCAGCGTCCCACTCCACAAACGATCAAAGTTCTCTGTGGTGTCGCATCTATGTTTTACTTTTGATCAATTTGCTCACTGTAGAATGCATGTTGGACATGGATAGCAACTGTGAAGACCTGCTCCTCACCTCGTGCATCCTCACTAACACACATCTTGATGTGGTGGTTTTTGGGACGGGCACAGGTGAGGGTCTTCACTCGATGTGTATTTTTTCAGTTTGCAGATGATCAAAGGACTTGGCGATGGTGACGATTGACGCTACATACTGCTTCAGTGGGGCATCCGATACGATTCGGCCTCTCAACCTTAATCCTTTTTGGGTTTTATGGGTTGTAACCTGATTATAAGTCAGTATTCTGGTATGATACCAGTCTGAACTTTGGCACCATATTAGTGAGGTTTTCAACCTGATTGTAAATCAGTTTTCTGGCATGATACCAGTCTGAGCTTCGGCTGCATTTTGATATGGTGCTGGAGTACCATCTCCAGACCTTATAAGGCTATCCAATGATGCTTAAGATAGGCCTTCTCATGCTGATTTAAACACGGTAAGTATCAAGCGGTCCTTTTTGACCATTGAGGTCAGAGTTCTAAATTTAAAATAGCCCCGGTTACACTGTTTTAACTTAGAGATTACCAAGCAGCTGGCGTGATGGGCTTTTCAGATTACATAACATCTGTTTTAAGGTTGCCAAGCGATGCCATTGGAACCATCCTTTGAATTTGAAACAGTTTCAGTTTTACTATGTTAACTTGGAAAGTACCAAGTTGTACTTGACTTGGAAGAATACCAAGCAGTGGTCTTGTTGGGTTTTTTCAAAATACATAAGGGCTGGTTTAACTTATCGAACTAGCCTTTTGGAATACCCTTTGAGCTGGTGTTGTCTATAAAGTTATGATTATGCTCATTGTAGCACTCCACTCTGATTGAGTTTTGGAGAGATGATTGGAAAACCAGATCCAGACCTTTTGTGCATTCATGGAACATAGAAATAGCATGCTGGCTGGTCTTCATTATCAGGCTGGGCTCTTGGAATTGCAACACCTACAACTCATTCTTAAAGGCTCAAGTGTTTATGCTGATCTGGTATGTACCTCAAAGTGATGCCAAAAAACGGCATCATGAGCGGTCGCAAGTAATAGTTGTTGCAGTAAGGCGATTTGATCCTCGATGATGATCATACCTTGGCCAGGGGACAACGACGCAATGGCGTGAGCACGTGAGCGCGTGCTCATGCAGGAGTGACGTGGCGTGAGCGTGCACCCACGCTGACGTGGCGTGAGCGTGATGTCATCAGGTTGACATGGCGGCAAATGCTGACGTGGCACTGTATCCCCATCTGCCACGTCAACATGAACATGCGGCGCCTATAACCGAGGATGGTCCTATGACCATGGGATTAATGCAAAGAATCATTACCTGAATAAAAGATGATTGTAGTGCATAACGACAGGAAAACATGTAGACTTCAAAAGGAGCAATGATGCATGTGCTTTTAAAAGTTGCCACTGAGACCTCACTGAGTATAGTTCGAAGCATAATGGAGGGATAAGGGATGCCATATCATTGCACCAGCTACGATATTGCAAATGAATTGAATTGAATTGAATTTCCATGACAATGTTGCAAATTGCACAGTTCATAGCATGGTCGTCCACACACCAGATTGCATACTCATAGTCCATAAAAAACACATTTCAGATTGCAGATTCCAGATTGCACATTCACCACATTCCAGATACACGAAGTGATAGTTGATGCTACCTATGTGTTGAATCCCGCTGCAACGGATTATCGACCTCGTTGAAACTCAGCGTGGCCTGGTGAACGAAATTGTCACGCTTGGGATCGCAAACCATCCTCTTCAAAAATATGTAATACAAATGTTTGCAGGGTATGAATTTTCCTCTCTTGCCCAAACTGGTTAAGGCATATTCACAAAATCAGGACATGTGCAATTGGGGAAATTGGAAACCGTGACGTCATAGGCCCTGTCATGAACAGCAAATGTCGAAGTGATCATTGTGTACACCCAACCATACCCTGGATCGGGTACTTCCGTGGTGCTTGCAACACGAGCTTGGAGCATTCTTGCGGACTCCACTTTGCCGAAATGTTCAGCGGTTGGAGGGAAACGCCAAACCAGCTTTCCATCTCGTTTGGTTGGCCACAAGTCAGGATTTGTCGGAGGGACCCGAGAGGACGCAGAAGTAGAAGCACATGCATGCAGTTGGGGTTGTCTCGCAAGGGAAAAGCCTACCTCCTCCACCATTGCAATCTCTTGACTTGTGAGATGTGTTCCCATCTTAACGGGCCAAATGGTTGGCGGAGCTGGCTTCATCACCACGGAAGGTCGCACAGTTCCATGCACACATCTACCACAATCGTCTGTGCAGAACCAAAACTTGTGGTTCTTGGCTTCTGGTTGGCCGTATGGACACATCAAACCCGTGAAAGTAGGAGCAGGAGTCCGGGCACCGCCCCTGGATATAGATGAAGTACATTTCTCGAAATTAGTTGCCCTGATTGCTGTACATTTTACACGAGACCCTGCATTTGTGTGTTTTATGTGCCAAACGTGGTCAGGGCACTCCAGCACATGAAGGGGGTAGTTTCTCTCCTACACCATTTCAGTGGTACTGTTTGATGCTAGAGCCTGCCGTCGTGTCGGAGGTTCCTCCACAATGGAGATTCCGGAAATGGATCTGTCATGCAGGGGAACACGAGGCTTCGAGAAGTTATCACGGTCTGCCCTGTGCGAATCGGATTCCGAACCAGGTTGGGTGTTCAATTTCATTGCTCTGGGACCTGTTGGACTGTGTTTCGTGTGCTCGCGACTTTTTTTTCATTCCGTTTTTGAATGGGGCGTGTAATGTAGCCATATGCAACGTGCGTGCCAAATTTGGGAGCGATCAAAATTCATTTGGACCCAAAACCATAGTTTCTTCCCTGTTTTGCACTCCAAACTTGATTCGTGTTCTACTTCATGCATTCTTTATAGTGAGTTCTGCAATAGTGAGCGAAGAGAACACTTTTTTTTGGGGGCATTTTTTATTGGTCCAAATTTTGGTGGGGGAGTAGCCGTGGGATGCTGGAAGCCGCAGAACAAAATTGAGCCAAAATCAAAATCGATACGTGCCAGAAACCCCCACTGAAAGGCAGCGCAAACCTATTTATTGGCTTAAAATAAATTTAAATTCAATTAAATTGTGGAATGGCTTGCGTCGATGGGGAGGCAAATGATTTATTCGTCTGTTGTGTCTTCGCACATGTGTCGCACACATGCGGGCAAAAGAGGGGCTTCAACCACATCCGTTCAATGGGTGCAATAGCCGTGCACGCATTGCAAGATTTCTTTTTCGCATTGAAAAAAAACCAGATGACAAGGGAACGCCTCATTGGACAATCGAACGATTTTTCGATTGATCTCGTATTACACTGGGACGTATCAGAGGGTACATTGAAAACACTGGCCAAGTTTCAAAGCGAACGAAAATCATTTGGATGGGCAACCATCCGTTGGCCCATTGAACGAATTTCGATTGATCTCATATTACTCTGGGGCCTCTTACATGGCACACTGAACACAGTGGCCAAGTCTCGAAGCCAACCAAAATCATTTCGATGGCCAACCATCCGTCGAGCCATCGAATGAATTTCGATTGATCTGATATTAGTCCGGGACCTGTGAGAGGGTGTCCGGATCGTGCTGGCAAAGTTTGGAAGCTAACAAAAATGATTTGGATGGGCAACCATCCGTTCACCCGTTGAATGTATTCTGTTGGAGCTGCTATTGCTTTGGGACTTGTTGGACTGTGTTTCGCGTGCTCACGACTTTTTTTTCATTCCGTTTTTGAATGGGGCGTGTAATGTAGCCATATGCAACGTGCGTGCCAAATTTGGGAGCGATCAAATTCATTTGGACCCAAAACCACAGTTTTTTCCCTGTTTTGCACTCCAAACTTGATTTGTGTTTTACTTTATGCACTCTTCATAGAGAGTTTCGCAATAGTGAGCGAAGAGAACACTTTTTTTTGGGGGCATTTTTTATTTGGCGGGGGAGTAGCCGTGGGATGCTGGAAGCCGCAGAACAAAATTGAGCCAAAAACAAGATCGATACGTGCCAGAAACCCCCACTGAAAGGCAGCGCAAACCTATTTATTGGCTTAAAATAAATTTAAATTCAATTAAATTGTGGAATGGCTTGCATCGATGGGGAGGCAAATGATTTATTCCTCTGTTGTGTCTCCGCACATGTTCAAGCACATGAGGGGCTTCAACCACATCCGTTCAATGGGTGCAATAGCCGTGCACGCATTGCAAGATTTCTTTTTCGCATTGAACAAAAACCAGATGACAAGGGAACGCCCGGGCATATGGCCAAGAAGTGCACAAAACCTCGACAATTGAACATGACTCGGGCAACCACGGAGCTGTTGGAAGATACCATCAATCGCTTGGTGGAAGCGGTGGTCGCTAGGACTTGCAAGGTAGGCAACTATTCTTGTGAGTTGTATCAGGAAATTGGCGCCCTACATAAAGGGAGTCAGTTATTGTTTGTGGATGGGATAATATCCGGAACTAATGTGTCGTTGTTGGTGGACACAGGAGCGTCGCACTCCTTCATGACACCGGCGGCGGCGCAAAAGTTGGGACTCCCGACAAGTGACGTGGGGGCCTCTATTGAGGTGCGTTCTGCCAAAGGAGAACCACAACTAGCGACAAGGTTGGCATTTGATGTTCCTCTTCAACTGGGGAGTTGGGAGGGACGTGAGAACTTCACCATCTACGAGATCGATGGAATGGATCTCATTTTGGGGATGACATTTTTGAGAAAATCCGGAGCGGTCATAGATGGCCGCAAGAGAGTAGTCACACTGCCATGTGGGAATGGTGGCGGGGTCTTATGAGTGTCAGAAACGCCCGTGGGAGGGCGAATAAGTCTTCTGTCAGCAAGGGAGTGGGCCGTGGAGGAGGCACATGAGCCCCAATTTTTGCTCTACATTAGAGAAGTGAAGGGGGAAGGCGATGGGGAGCCGGAGCCCAGATGGATCAAGGGGATTTTGGAGAAATACCAGGATGTGATGCCGGAGGATTTACCAAGCGGTTTGCCACCGCAAAGAGGAGTTGACCACAAGATTGAGGTGATACCAGGATCGGAACGCCTGCCAAGGTGCCCTACCGGTTGAGCCACATAGAGTTGGTCGAGCTGAAGACTCAGCTCAAAGATCTAATGTCAAAGGGGTACATCCGGCCGAGTAAGTCACCTTACGGAGCCCCGGTGCTATTTGCAGATAAAAAGGATGGGACGCTGCGGATGTGTGTCGATTACAGGGCTCTGAATAAGGTGACTATCAAAAACACGGTACCCTTTGCCAAGGATCGACGACCTCTTCGATCGGTTGGCAGGATCGAAGTATTTCAGCCGGATCGACTTACGTTCCGGCTATCATCAAATTCGGGTGGTGGAAGGAGATGAGGAGAAGACCGCGTGCAGGACAAGGTATGGTTCATATGAGTTCTTGGTGATTGCCTTTGGGGCTCACCAATGCACCAGCGACATTTAGCACGCTGATGAACAGCCTTTTCCAGGAGTGGTTGGATGACTTTGTGATCGTGTACATCAACGACATCTTGGTGTACTCGAAAACAAAGGAGGAGCACCTGGAGCACCTCAAAAGGGTGTTCCAAAAATTGCGGGAAGGGAAGCTATACGCCAAAGCTTCAAAGTGCGAATTCAGGGTCACGAAAGTGGAGTTCTTGGGGCATGTGATTACACAGGATGGGATCAAAATGGATGACAGAAAGGTGAGGGCGATCTTGGACTGGGAGCCTCCGACTTCGTCCCGGGGAATGCGATCCTTCCTAGGACTCGCCCCTATTACCGGAAAGTTGTGAGAAATTTCGCCAAGATCGCGGGGCCGCTGTCGGACCTTCTGTTAAATCCAAAGTTTGGGTATGGAACACCTTTTGTGGCCAAGCTTTTGCTGAATTGAAGCAGCGGATGGCGGAAGCTCCAGTCTTGAAAATCTCGGAGTTCGATCGTCCGTTCGAGATTCATACGGATGCGTCGGACTTCGCGATTGGGGGTATACTTATGCAAGATGGACGTCCAGAGGCTTACGAAAGTAAGAAACTAAATGAAGTGGAGCGACGGTGGCCGACGCACGAAAAAGAGATGAAGGCGGTGGTGTGCATTGCCTTGAGCTTTGGCGCCACTATGTTGGTTCCAACCAGTGAAGGTGTTCACGGACAATGTTACGGTGAAGTATTTTTGCCACGCAGCCCAAGTTGTCCCCAAAACAAACTTAGTGGCAAGATACTTTGGCAAGTGTTTGACGTGGATATCCAATACAAACCGGGACGTGACAATGTGGTGGCCGATGCTTTAAGTAGAAAGCAGCAGCTCATGTTGGTGTACAGAGGCGAGACGGCGCTCCAAAGGAAGATCCGGAAGGCTTGCCGGAAGGATGAGCTGGCGAAGTCCGTGTGCTGCAGGACTTGAGGAGGGGGGTTAAATCGCAATTCCACTTGCAAAAGGACTGCTCCGGTATAAGCAAAAGCGTCTCTACGTGCCGAAGGGAGGGATCAGAGATAGTCTCTTGAGAGAATGCCATGATAGCCCGCTTGCGGGCCACGGCGGAGCCAAGCGCACTGCGGCACTCTTGAAGAAAGAGTATTTCTGGCCCAAACTGAGGGAGGAGGCAGAGGAGTATGTCAAGACATGCACCACATGCCAACAAAACCGGAGCGAGTACAAAAAGCAAGCAGGGCTGTTACAACCCTTGCCAATTCCAGAGGGGACTTGGGAAAGCGTCTCGATGGATTTCATGAATGCTATGCCGCTGTCAAAAGGATTCGATGCAATCATGGTGGTGGTGGATAGGTTCAATTAAATGGGTCATTTCATCCCCACCAAGGAGACGGCAACGGCACAGGAGACAGGGCGACTTTACTTCACCCATGTCTTAAAGCATCATGGAGTCCCGAAGGATATTGTCTCGGACCGCGATCCAAAGTTTACGAGTAAATTTTGGAGGACACTTTGGAAGAAGATGGGGACGAGGCTAAAGATGAGCACCGCCTTCCGACCTACGACCGACGGCCAAACGGAAAGAGTGAATTCCGTAGTGAAGCAGATCTGCGGAATTACGTGTCGGCAGACCAATCAGACTGGGTGGAACACTTAGACGCGGGGTAGAGTTCTGTTATAATAACACAGAATACTCCACAACGGGAGTTTCCCCTTTCGTATTGGTCTGTGGAAAAGCACCTCTGGTGCGACAAGTTGGGCCGCCCAGGACGTTGAGAAACCGGCAGTAACGCGGTACTGGAAGAACGCGAGCGTTTGTTGAAGCTCGCAAAGTACAACATTGCCAAAGCTAGGAAACGGTATGAAAGGCAGGCGAATCGGAAGCGGAGGGAAGTGAAGTTTGAGGCAGGCACAGAGGTCTGGTTGAACATCAAGAATTTCCGACTACCTCCGGAAGTGAGTCCGAAGTTCGTACCTCCGTATGCGGGACCCTTTCGCATCGGGAAGGTTATGAATGAGGATGTGTATGAATTGGAGCTGCCGGCAAACAGCAAGGTGCATCCAGTATTCCATGTCTCCCTTTTGAAGCCTTACTTCAAAGATGAAGCGTGAATCGGCATCAAGTGTTGCGTCCGCCACCTATGCTGTTGGATCATGAAAATGAACCTGAGTACGAGGTGGAGGCATACTTAAGTCGAGGAGGTTCAAGAACCGAGAAACGGAGTATCTCGTCAAATGGAAGGGCTATCATCATGTGGAGGCATCTTGGGTGCGTGCCTCAGAAATGGGAAACGCATCCGAGGCGGTTGCAGTTTTCGAAGGGCGACCTCAAAAGCGGAAGAAGCGTTGATGGGGACATCAACCTTGGAGCGTGGGGAGGAAATGCATGCTTAGCCCGGCTTAGCTAGAGGAATCCGATTGCAAAAACTTGTATTGTACAAAAATTTGTTATAAAGGAAATGGGTTCCAAATGTGTGCGTCCTATTTTGTTTGGAATGGTGATGCATGGTTGGGTTGGCTAGTGTGTAGAATGCATGCTAGCTTACAAAAGTGGGAGAGGTAAATTGGGTTAATCGTGTGTTTGCGCAGTGCCGAAATCGGGTGACTCCCATCCAAGGGGCAAGGAAACTTGCGCCTTCTTTGGGAGTTCACGTGCTAGTGCGCACCTGGCGTGCGCGTACTATAACTGCGCTACCGAGGGGTTGCCTTGTAGTGCGGGCTAACGCGGAAGCTACGTGCTTCCGTTCACGTACTATAATCGTGTAGCCTCGGGACGAAGTCGTAGTGCGGCTTCGGCGTGTTCCCGTACCTCAGGCCAGCATTCCAAGGCGGACCCAATTGTAGTGATTGGGGCGCACGGTTGGTTCAAGGTTATCTTCCTAGTCAAAGGGGGTTCAGGTGAACCCTTGCTCAAGGTGATGCCAAAAGCGGCATCATGAGCGATCGCAAGCAATGTTGTTGCAGTAAGGCGATTCGATCCTCGGGGAGGATCGTTCCTTGGCCTTGAAGTAGGCCAAGAAGAGTGCACTGGGAGGAGCTGGAGAGGCTCCACCCTTGGCCGGGACTTGGAGGAAGTCGGCCGAACTAGCTAGTGGAGAGTAGAGGAGTCAAGTGTGGGGTTTGGTTCTTTGCCATGGGACGCCATGGTACGGAAACAAACTCCTTGATGTGGGACGCCACAACTTGGATGTTCGTTTCTACAAAATGGACAAGTCGATGAGGACATCGACTCCCTGTTGGTAGGGGTGTGTGTCGCGGCCCTTTGCCTTGAGGGCAGGGGGTCGGGACACATGAGGGGCTGCCCCTGTGGTGGGGGCAGGCAGCGATAGGTACGGGGGGCTGAAGCACCCTTGAGTGCCCAAGGCACTCAAGGAGGTGGAGGCTCACTAGGTGGAGCCCCGCACACCGGGTTGCGGTGGGGGTGGCTCCAAAGGGGTGGTGGTAGCTTAGTGGGACTTAGTGGGGGTGGCATAGGACTCTTGGGGCGGAGACCTCGTGGTGGAGTCGTGGGGAGTTTTGGGACTCATCACGGTCCATAGGGGCCGTGGTGGTGGGCCAAGACTCACCGCGACTCATCACCGGGAGTCGAGGGTTTTCGTGGTGGTTCGCCATAAAATGGCATGGTTGTTGTGAAACCCCCGCGGACAGCTACAGAAGTATATATAGGGAGTAGTAACCCGAGAAGTGCAAGCCCGTTGGTGACCAAAACTAGTGAGTAAGCGAGCGAGCCGGAAAGCGACCAAAGAGTGGGAGTGTTCCGGACTGCTACCAAAGGGAACCAAAGGTGGAGGAGAAGGGGACCGTTATGCCGGTGAGCAGCCGAAGCTCCAAGTTGGCCCGGCGGCCAGGTTGGGAGTTAGGCGCGCGCATCAAAGCACTATGACTTGAAGGGGAGCTTACCTGCAGACATGCCACATTTTCAACAAAGCGCAGAGCACCCCAAATGTCCGGCGCGGCCCCAGCCCGTCTAAAGGTTTACTATTTCATGAGCAGAAACCATGAGCCATGAGCCATGAGCCGCATGAGCCGCATGAGCGGTGAGCCGAAGTCTAAGATACGCGGATTTCATGAGCGGACTCCTCCAAATTTGGAAATGCGGCAGATTAAACAAGTATTAAAATAATAGTTTTTTTATTTGACCTTGCCGTTTTTGGACGTTCCAGATCATGTAATGCGGCGAAGATATGTCGTCAGTAACAAGTCCGCTCATGGTTTTTAGATCCGCTCATGGAAATAAGTGACCGTGCAACGGGAAATCCAGTATACCACTGCAAAAGGACGTCGCATACTGGCCTGTATAGAGTATTCCGCGGTTTTACATGCCTTAACATTGGAATGAAGCTGACCCTTTTGCCGCGATTGAACCAATGGAGTCTGCACCAATACAGTCTGCAGTACTTCACAATTCTGTCTTCTTCGGGTATTCGGCGGGAAAGGTTTGCAACTGAACTGGGAAATAAGGTGCCGCATTAGGGTTCGCACGTGCGAAATTTCGGAGCGGTTTGGTGTTGGCGAAGGCCGCCTCTACCAGTACCTACGACGATACTTGGAAATGCGGCGCCGCATTTCCTTGTCGGAGGTCGAATGAGGAAAGCAAGTTTTCGGAAAGCAGAAAAACATGAACCCTCCAACATACAAAAATACATGCACGTGGAAACAAGTGAACGATATAGTAATATCTTAGTTCGAGCAAAACAGGTTACTGGTAGGCAAGACATATGTCGGACCTTTCTGTGGCCAGAGTCTGAGGTACTGGCAGCAGTACAGTTCTACTATCCGAAAAGGATGGGCGTACCATTGTATGGGACCGCAAGCCAAGCTCACTGGTCCCCTGGATCCATATTCAGAAGAGTGTGAACCTCCTGGGGGCTCAACCCTGGTGCATGTATGAAGTGATGAGTTGTGGAATTACAACGGAGTCTCTTTAGGTACACGTAGTACAAATGCTTGCAAGGGCAGTATGATGCCCCCTTGTTCGCCATGATCTGGAAGTCGGTGCAATTGCAGGTGGGTAATTCTGAAATGGTGATGGTGTACACCTCATTGCGAACAGCTGAGCCCGCCGTGGCCATCTGATACACACGCCCGAATCCTGGTGGGGGCACTTCTGTCGAGCTCTGGATTGTACAGTTCATCCGAAGTGCATTCCCCATCCTTGTCTCGTTCACTTTTGAGGGAGGTCGCCGCCTCTTCGGTTTCCCCCAACGGTGTGTAGGATGCTTAGAGCTGTCGTGTCCCATTGTTCTTGCTCTCACAGGGGTCGGTGGTGGAGGCTGTGGAAGCGGAAATGGTTGTCTGGGGACGTCAGTGCGCTGCACCATCCGAAATCCTGCGGCGGTAAGGGCGTCGGCCTCAACCTGACTCAGATCGCAGCCTGGTTCCACCGGCCACACCGGGGGAGCCTCTGGCATTGTTTGTATGCCGTACTTGGGCTTTCCATACACGCAAGTCATAATGTCGTGCCTGCAGAACCAGAACTGGGTGGTTGTCGCCTCCGCAAACTTTGCATGGACAAATCTTCCTGTAAAAGTAGGAGCAGGGACAGCCCCATCTGGATTCCTCCTTATCATCTCTAAACAACGTTGCCGTGTATCCACACGAATTGCGGAACACCTTCCTCGAAACGACGGCTTTGTGCGAGCAATTCTCCACTGTGATGCAGACACAGTCGTCTCCACAATGGCTTGGCCATACTGCATAACAGGGCGGAATCTGGGGCAAGGGAGCGGTGGGAATTTTTGCACGAAATCCCCGGTTGAAGGCGACGGCGATCTGGAATTTCTTGGGCTTCCACTGCTGGAAGACACATTGTGCGGCAACATGACGGGACCTCGAGGTGCTGTCCGAATGTTCCTGTCGGATCTCCAGGAATCCTCTTCGCACCCGGGTTCCTCTTCAATCCTCCGCCTGACAGGGCGAGTCCGGACGTCCCCCTCTAGGTGTTCACCTCTGCGGTGCAGAGGCGTCCCTTTGATCTTCTCTCGCAATGTCGCCCATTTCACTGGATTCTTGGACCTCGAAGCTGTTCGTACCAACAATTCCTCCCTGTCCGGCCCAAAGCCCCATTGTTTGCCGCTCAGGAACTTGTAGTACGTGGCTTGCTGCATGATTGCTCTGTCGATGTCCTCCGTTGTGGCCGTCACTACGTCCACCAGATGTGCGGCAGAAGACGCTCGCCAGGAGGAGTGGACCGATTCTGCCATATTCGTGTTCGGCATGTCCGTGTCGGAATCCAAGCACCGCTCCTAGAAGGACACAAACAATGGTGAGGGACCAATCGAAATGTCCGTAACAGAAAGACAAATGAACGAAATGACAGCAGCCTACCTCCCGCATGTACTGTCCGAACTGTCGATACCGAAAATGCCACCACCCCAACCAGCTGTGCAATGCTCCCAGATTGGTTGTCTCCACTGCACCTGACGTGTTCCACCAAGCCTCGATGATAGCAAACTTAACCTCCGCGTCATCAAATGTGGGTGCATCCTTCCACGCCGTACAAAGGACACGGTGTTCAGCCTGGAATGAGCTAGCAACAAATTTGGTAGTGTAGTGGGATAGACTCTGCATCCAATGGAATCCACAGGATCTCTCTTTCCCCTCCATTGGAACATTGGGGTCCTCACCGTACACACGCCGCACCGCTGCCCAGTTGGCCTGAGCGTTGTCTGCCATGAATCCCCTGAAATTGGGCTCTGGCAATCCCGCCCTTGCCATCTGCTCGTTTATGCCCTCCCACAGATGCATCTCGGACTGTGTGTCCTCCCCTTTCATCTCGCAGATTGCAATCGTCATGAGCCTCTTGGAGTGATAGTCATAAACATGCGCACCATAGTCACCCACTGATGGTTTGTAATTCGCTTGATGTGATCAAACATCACCCAAGCATTCGACAAGTTTCCAGTTGTCATGCGAGTGACCAAGTCGACTCCACTCCCAGGCCCACACGTCGACATTTTGAAAATGTAACAACGATCGGATTCGCTGCCTTGCCCTGGAAACCTGCTACCTTGGATGTAGTCATATCCAGTCATTCGTTTCACCTCCAGGATTGAGTACATGTCCGACCCCCTGCCGAACTCCTGCTTGCAAGATACGATGTGATTCCGCACATTCGGACTACAAACGTGCGAGACGGACTCCAAGAGGTCACGCATCTCGTCTTCGGTCAAGGGCTCTCGGTCGGAACCATCTTCAGACATGATTTTGCCAAGAGCAATCTTGTGGGCTGCCTTCAGCTGAATCTGCTTTGGTCTGGCTCCGGGGCTCAATTTCACCTCCTCTTTTATGATGTCGTGTGCTTCCTGCACAGCCTCACGCATGTTGCCTCTCGCCAAGGGGTGGCAGTGGACCCCAACGTGTATGCAAGCTCTAGTCAAGTCCGGGAGCAAATGGATTACGTAATATTGCTTGGCTCTGCACATGGACATGCACGTCGGTGGTTCTTTGCAATGTGCACACTTGAAAGAACCCGCAGGAGCTTGGCTGGAGACAATGAATGGATGATGCGTTGTGCCAGTCCAATCCGTCTCGTTTCTCCGCCCTCCTTTGGAGAGAAAGTGGAAGCAGGTGGGATTGAGGCACCTCAGCTTCCCCGCACAGAGGACATATCGTACACGAACACCATCAGCAATTTTCGTGCTACTGGTCTTCGTCACACACCAGGGGTGTCCGTCATGCTTTCGATCCATGTCTGTTAACATCCCGGAGGCTTTGTTTGACGAAGAAACAGGTGGAAACTCGAAGATGACATTGCCATCGACTTCGGGAGGAGGCAGAAACGTTACCTTTCTGACTGGGAATTTGGCATAGTCGAGAGCAGCCAGCTCGGAGCGAGAACCATCGAGGTGATGTTGTCGTAGGAGCTGCACAATGGACCGGGTTGGAGTTATGCTCGAGGGCACATGCGTAGCACCTACAGAGACGTCCATGCCGGATTTGAACGACCGTGTGGAGGACATGGGTACCTCAATGCAATCATCTTCCTCGTCGGAAATGTCGAATACGTCCACACGAGAAGCTATGGAGGGTCTTGACGGTCCAGGTCGGGAATGATTATCGTTGCATACCTCTCTGTTGGCAGTGGCCGCCTCTCGGTTTCCGGACTCCTTTGTGGATGGTGTGGGCAGCGACTGATTCGGAAAGGGAATGGGCATTCCCACAGCTCGGTACAGGATGGTGTCTGATGGGGGAACGTGCCATTCGATTCCGCAACCTCCGTCGTTACCTAGCACGACAATGGTCTCGTCAACCTGTCCAGGAACATCCTTCCTTTCTTCTTCCAAATAAACTGTGCCCGGTTTGAGCTTGAATTTGGAACAAAGGTAAGTTTCAGTCACTCTGCAAAGTCCTCCCTCGTTTGGGATCCAGGCTCTCCCAAGTTGCGGAGGACAGCAAACTATAGCGTAGGAATTCGGAGCCATCGAACACCGCACGGAGTTGGCAAGTGCGAGGTTCAGTATAGCGACAGGGGCCACAGGCACCTGCGGAGTCCATCGACGATTGGAAGTCGCACATTGAAGTGGAAAGTATTGTTTCAAGCTACATGCATGAAGGTGGGAGGTTTGATTCCATAGCCAGTAAGTATGACAATGATGGCCGATTCGGCGACGAAATAAACATCTCCTGACAGTTTCTCCTGAGGGTGGATCCAGCAGTATTCTCGGTGCAGACAGGAACGTTCGCACTGACAAGTGCCAGGACTGTTAGTTAAAACGGTCAGACAACCAAGTTGTGCTCATCAAGACTGGCCGCAATTGTGTTGTTTCGGAACAATGCAACCCATTCAGGTTCCAGATTTCCCGTCCCGAGTGATTCTTTCGATTGCTGGTGGACGGAAATACGGCGCCGCATTTCCGTATTGCATCTTGGTCATGCACCAGAGCGACGGAAATGCGGCACCGAGTTTCCGTCCGGGGGAAACCTTTATACTCTCCAGAACGGAAATGCGGTAACGCATTTCCATCCAGCAAGCACGGTATGTGAAGGTGGAACGGAAATGCGGTACCGCATTTCCGTTCTGATTGAGAATTATGAACAACGGGAACAGAAATGCGGCACCGCATTTCCGTCCGAGTCGCACTTTTCCGACATTCCAGAACGGAAATGCGGCGCCGCATTTCCATTTTGTATCTGATGCATGGAGCTGAGGGATAGAAATGCTGCAGCACATTTCCGTCCTTAAAAGACATTCATACTCTCCAACGGAAATGCGGTACCGCATTTCCATCAACAAGCACGGTATGTGAAGGTGGAACGGAAATGCGGTACCGCATTTCCGTTCTGATTGAGAATTATGAACAACGGGAACAGAAATGCGGCACCGCATTTCCGTCCGAGTCGCACTTTCCGACATTCCAGAACGGAAATGCGGCGCCGCATTTCCATTTTGTATCTGATGCATGGAGCCCGATTCCGAGCAGCGCAATTCCGACCGCTTGAGACATTCATACTATCCAGAACGGAAATGCGGTACCGCATTTCCGTTCTGACTGAAAATCGTGAACCATCGGAACTGAAATGCGGCAGCGCATTTCCATCCGAGTCGCACCTCCCAACATTCCAGAACGGAAATGCGGCACCGCATTTCCGTTCTGATGAAATATCCTGAAACATCGGAACTGAAATGCGGTACCGCATTTCCGTCGGAGTCGCACCTTCCGACATTCCAAAACGGAAATGCGGCGCCGCATTTCCGTTTTGTATGTGAGGCATGGAGCTGTGGAACGAAAATGCGGCACGCATTTCCGCCAGCGTCAGACGTTAATACTCTACAGAACGGAAATGCGGTACCGCATTTCCGTTCTGACTGAAAATCGTGCGCAACGGGAACAGAAATGCGGCACCGCATTTCCGTCCGAGTCGCACCTTCCGACATTCTAGAACGGAAATGCGGCGCCGCATTTCCGTTTTTATATGGCCTGGAGCTGGCTACGGAAATGTGTGCCGCATTTCCATCATGTGAGACCTTCAAACTTTCCAGACCGGAAATGCGGCACCGCATTTCTGTCCAGGTGAGACCTCTATACTTTCCCGAACGGAAATGTGGCACGGCATTTTTCATCAACTAACGTATGTGAAGGGGAACGGAAATGCGGTACCGCATTTCCGTTCACATTGAAAATCATGAACCACGGGAACTGAAATGTTGTGCCTCATTCCGTCCGAATCGCACCTTTCGACATTCCAGAACGGAAATGCGGCGCCGCATTTCCCTTTTGAATCTCATACATGGAGCTGTGGGACGGAAATGCGGCACCGTATTTCCGTTCAACAACTAAGGTATGTGAAGGTGGAACGGAAATGCGGTGCCGCATTTTCTTCCAACAAGTACGGATGTGTAGCTTCGTGATGGTACTTAACGGAAATGCGGCGCCGCATTCGCATTTTCACTCCAACTCATCAGACGCTGGGACGGAAATGCCTTGAAATGTGAACACGTGGAGCAACGGAATTGCTGCACATGTCGGCACTCTATCTGACTGAAGGGCATGAGCGGCGCGGCCTGACCGTTGGATAATGATGTTTGTTTTTCGGACGGCAGGCGTACCCTGAACGATTCGAATTTCGTAATGACGCAAACTCCACGAGGAGACACTTTCGTCCAACCCTTTCGAACCCAAGTGGTGCATCACCGCCGTTTCATCTACTTTTGTCGTGTCTCCTCAGTCACCCCTCTCGCGCCCTTTCCATCTGCACTCTTTGCCCCTTTTCCCTCTCTCTGTTCTTCTTATGCTCGAACCTGAGAGGGGGGGAGTTCGTGCACCAGACAGGAGACCTCGTCGCAAGCTCCGGAAATTATACTTCGGACGTAGGCCAATGCCGAAGGGGAGGAAGCAGATGCGTCTACAGGAGGAGATTGCCATCTCCGAGCAGCAGGCCACTCAGGCAACCCAGCCACCAGTGAGAGCTCCATGCGATCGGGCTGCGCGCAGCTGATCGAGCACCGAACCCCCCATTTTGCTTCTGTAATTCTTAGACTGAATGCTAGGAGACTTGAATGCAGAACATGTTTGCATGCCTAACAGGAAAGGTGGACGTGCTGGAGGGATCGCAGGAATCCGAAGAGCCGCAGGAAGAGTCCGAGGAGCTAGCTGCAGCACGTACACCCACCCGATCCCGAGCGCGGGTATTCCTGCCGGGCCTAGCCTGTGCGATTCAAAGACGCGTCTTCGAAGGGCAAGTTCAAAGCCCCAGAGATCGACTCGCGTTCTTCGGTCATGGAGAATCGCCAGCAGGGGTCGGGCCCTTCTCCAGCAAAGTCGAAGAAGAAGCAGCCCGTCCCTCTACTGGCTTCTGAACCGGCTCAGGCCGATTCACCCCCCCCCAACGCGAATGAAGCAGCAGGGTAGAAGACAGATTCAATTGCAGCAGACACCTTCACCTGCAAGGATGAGGAAGCAGAAGGCAATCAGGGCGACGGCCGAACAATCTCCCGCAAAACCGCTTCCACGAGCTGAAGCTCAGTTCCTGGAGGATTTCCCGCCTGCAGATGTTGGGGCCGACTCTGCTGCAGCGAAGGCAATGGGATCGACCGTTGATCTCGATTTGGTACCGGAGGAGGGTGCTGCCGCTCAACGTTCGCAGCAAGACCTCACCACCGATGAGCAAGCAGGCCCGGAGGAGGCCTCTGCAATGGCAGAATTGCCCGCAGACAGGCCCCAGAGTGCAGCTCCAGTTGAGGATGCTCCAGCTGCTCAGCCACTACCGGCACCTACAGACATGTCTCCGGAGGATTTCAAAAGTGCAGCGGATAAAATGTTGGAGGAGACACACAGTAGCATTGGCAGAGTTCTGGGCAGCAGGGTATTCCAGCGGACTCTTCGAATCCCACTCTGTCGCATGGTCTCCCTTCCCATCGTCAGGCAGGCCCTTCCCGGAGATGTGGATAAGCTCAAGTTCGCATTTCGAGAAGGGTACCGTCTGGGATCGGCAGCGTTTTACGTTTCCATTGAGAATGAGGACGGCGAAACTCGTGGACCCACTGCCGATGAATTGTCAACGTGGGATACCCACTGGCACACTCGCAACGACGAATTCGAGGCGACGCTGAAGGGTGATCCAGACTTCGGCCATATGTCGGGTAAAATGTTCTTTGTGTGGGACGGGAATCACCGACTTCTCGCCTGGTGGGAGTACATCAAGCAGAACCATGCCAAGCACATTGGCTGGCATTACATGGTGGAGTGTGTCATCCTCAAGGTGAAGGCGGCAGACTCCTCCCTGCTCAAGAATGCCATGGCGGACCTCAACTCGTAAGATACTCATACCCTCCCTAGCACGTTCGAAATGCGGTGCCGCATTTCGGTTTCCATTCTGGTTTGTTTCCGTGCTTCCGTGTACTGAACTGGAGAGTGTGCCTTGCAGGGTCACTGAGAATGCGTACGTGCATACCCACATGGCACATATGCTGTACAGGGTGAGGAAAACTGGTCTCACTGATCCGCAGATGTTTGCGGAAATGCTGGAGCCCGAGCTCATTCAGAAAGCCGTTGCAAAAAACAGACCGGACATGGTATCGTCTCACTATGGATGGAATGGTGGAGGTGATATACGAAGTAAGTCGTCCTCCAATTTCCCTCTGCTCATCCTTCCCCAATTTCAGTAATGTTTCCACATGAATCGAATGTAACGCTTCTGCATGTTTTGTTGGCAGTCAAACATCAAGCTGGATTTGGCCCATGCCAAACGCTTCTTCATGGAAAGTGAGGGGCAGGTCAAAACGTTGCAGTCATTGACTGAGCACTTGAAGGAAGCCGGTGTCAAGTCCAGAACCAAATACAAGTCAAAGCTTGTGAAGCTGGTGGCAATTGCAGATCCGGCACTTGGAAAGGACTTCATCCCCGAGATTGCAAAACACTATTCTCGGGCCATGCAGCCGACCATGCAATTGGAGAAACTGCATCACCTCTCAACGGCATGTGTGGAGGCGAAAGAGAAGGTGAGGTTTCAATGCACTGAAGTTCCTTCCTAGCAATAGCCACTCTCTTCCAGCTCCTGACATTGGATCGGAAATGGCAGACACGGTGGCTGTCGATCTGGAATGCATCCGAGAGCATAAGGACAATGTGGTCTTTTCCACTCGAAGTTTCCGACCCTGCAGTGGATGTGTGGCTCAACCGCATGACTTGGTGGTTCCAGGTAATTCAAGGTACTTCCCCAGATTTGCTTTTCTGAAATGAATTCCCTGAACTGCTACGTGACAATGCATTTGGGAATCGCAGGTAATGTCGAATGCGAAGGAGCAAGTCGTAATGCACACAAATTCGTTCGGCTTGTACGTCAAATGGGATGGAACACAGACATTGGAAGACTACGTGACACGTTTCAGATGTGCGTACAAGGACAACCTTTTCGCCAGAGAGCTACAGACAGCAAGAAGGAGCGTGGAGTTTACACATCAGGAGGAGCGGGGAAAGCTGCAATGCGAATTGTTTACAGGTGAAGCACAGCTGCCCTTGTATGCGAAGCCTGGTTACGAGGTTTGTCTCGGAAATGCGGCACCGCATTCGCATTTTATGTTTTCGGTGGCACTCTGCGAGTAGGTTGGTCTCAACTTTTGCTCACGCATGCTGACTGCCTTGCAGGTATATGAAATACGTGCTCCTTCAGACAGGGGCCCTGGCTCAAGAGCCCCCGTTCTTCATGGCTTGGACCGTGGCGGGCCCAAGCTGTGTCTACACACCCGAGATGCAGAAAACAATGGCATCCCGCGCATCTCGTTGGATGCCCGTGGTACCTGGACATGTCTGGCGGTATTGTTGACGAGTCTGAGAAAGATCTGCACGCCTTGGCAGAAGAGAAGAGAAAGGAAAGACGTGTCCCTGCTGGGCCAAAGTCGGCAAAGGAATCTGCTGCTCTGGAAGAATCCAGAAAGGCAGCTGAGATGGCACAAAAGACGGTGGATGCAGCTGTGCAGGCCCAACAGAAGGGGTCGAAGAAGAGGACTCGCCAGCAAGGAGCAGCTGTTGTGACACCCGCCAAAACGAAGAAGCAGAAACAGCCTGTTCAGGAAGAGGGTGAGGAAGAGGACTCCGATGGAGACTTTGCAACCAGCCCACCCCCCCAAACGCGCTGCCTCCCCTGTGCCCACCGTTGTCACGAGAGGCACGAGAACTGGCTCGGCAAAGAAGGCACTCTTCAACCCCCCAGGGGGGCACCCTTTCGAGCCGGTGGAAATGAAGAGGCCGAAAGTGGCTCCCGAAACAGTAGTCCAGTGTGTAAATGAGAGTTTCTTGGCGGCTTTGGATGGACGGGCAGCCAAGTTGGCATACATGAAGACCATGGAGGGTCTGAAGGGCAGAGCACTGAAGAAGGCGACTGCCGAAGAGCCTTCCGACACCCCAGGATTTCAGAATATGGTCTCGTTCTTTGAGAGGGTGTGTGCAGACAAGGATTGTAGGAGGGGCGGAAATGCCACCGAGTGGTCTTGCGATATGATCATCTTGGATATTCCGGACGGAGAGCCTGTGGAAGGACTGCAAGCTTTGCCATCTTGGAACAGGTACTCGGAGGACTTTTGGAAGAAAGGATTCGGGCTTGCCCGCATGGTGTTGGACGACAGAGGCTGTGTGGTTGTCCTGGCGAGCAGAGGAAAAAACACTCAGACAGGAATTGCGAAGTGGACCCGCAAGAGCGCCGTCCCGATTCTGAAAAAGAAGTGGACGTGCATCAACACACTGGGCCTTCGGTCGGAAGGGAAGAAGGTGATTACGACACTGGCACTCGTCCATTCATTTGCTTGGGTGTTTTCAAATGCGTGCCGCATTCGGTTTCTAATCGTTCCCCCCTGTGTATGCAGACGAAGCAGTTCGATGCATACTGCTTTGTGAAGGAGAACTCCACCTTTGCTTTCCGGAAGGAGGGAGGAAAGGTTGACCCGAACTGCGACCCCTCGATTACGACGTTCTGTTCAACAACGTTCCCAAGGAACTTCTCCCTCATAGCCTCACTTCAACGGAACCCCTGCGGTACTCACGGACTCGGAGCCCTGCCTTCATTCAGACAATTATGGAGACATGCACAGACGTGGAGGGCACAGTGCTCGACCTCATCTGTGGGACAGGTATGCAGAATCTTGATCTATGCTGTTCTGCAAATTCTCGTTAGGATGTAGTTCGCAACATCTGAAGCGCCATGTGGTAATGTGTGGATGGCATTGTAACAGGTGCCTCAATGTGGGCTGGGCGGTTTTTTTCCGACCGGCACCTCTTTGCCTACGAGGAGGATTCATCCGTGTGGGGATCCCATCTGGAAGGGCTGCTGAAGGCTCCCAACAGAGCGGAAGTCTCCTCGGATTCGTCGGAGTCCGAGGAAGACACAGTGGACATTGATGCGGAGGAGAACCCGGAATACGAGTGAGTGCAAACATTGTAAGTTTGCAAAGCCTTCTGGGTCATTTTTGTCAAACGAATTTCCCGACTGTGGTTCTCATTAGTCTCGTTGATGATTGTCATGTGCAGGATTGCAGGGTCCGGGTCGAAACATGTAGGGCCTACACTTCCTGCCAGGAAGAATGTCCCGTTCTTTGCGAGGGCCGACTTCATGACGAGCCCGGTGAGGGACTACTCCCTTCCTAGTTATGCAGCTAAACTCGCAAATACAGCGATTAGAAGAAGTGAGAATCCCAGTAAAGTAGAGCAGATTTTGGAGAGGGCTAGGGAGGACAGAAGGATAAGGAAAGAGTTGGCAGCAGCTCAGACAGGTAGACGGGTACGAAAGTACATATGTGATTCAGCGGATGAGAGCGACGCAGACAGGGAGGAAGACGACCCAACGGAGGTGAGATGGACAGTTCCGCAAGGGGAAGATGGGATTTTCGAAAGCCTGGCCAAACGAGCAGTCCGCTGGAGATGAGAAAGGCACTGAGGGGGTGGAGGCGGAGCAGGACAGTCTAGAACAGGATGAGGATTCGGATGATTTTCAAGATTAATAGAATTTTAATGAAGTCTCTGTAAATGTAAATTCTCTTCCAGAGTATATAAAGGAAATTCTGCCGACATTCGTGACCCCTCTCCAGTGTGCATTCCAGCCACACAATCGCCCAAACCACGACGCTCCCAAAATCAGAAATGGGGCACCGCATTTCCAAAATTTTGGCAACTCTAAGAACCTCTTTTGGAAATGCGGCACCGCATTTCCAAAACAGGGGAGGGACTAAATTTTCCATTTCAATGTTGGCATAGTAAAAAGTAATCGGCCGATTGGAAATGCGGTGCCGCATTTCCAAAATTTCCTTTGTCCACACGCCAGTTTTGGCCTCTCCCGCTCATTGCATGGATGCCACCACGCTTACAGAGGTCGAACAAGGAGGTCGAGAGAATGGAATTGAAATGCGGTGCCGCATTTCCATATTGGGGATGGTCGTTGTTCGAACTGCAGGCCCATCAGCAAAAATTGGCACCGCATTCCATTGTAAAAAAAAGTCGATGACGGACATGGAAATGCGGCGCCGCATTTCCAGAACGGACATCGCAATTTGTCCATTTGCAGACCCTCTCACGGAAATGCGGTAACGCATTCCATCGCGCTGGTCGGAAATGTCACACTTTTCGAAGTGTTGGACGGAAATGCGGCACCGCATTCCCTTGTCCAAAAAGAAGTTTCCATTGCCAAGCTGGAAATGCGTCGCCGCATTTGCAATGCCAACCTCGTTGTCTGTCCAATTTATAGACCCGTGTTGGTTTCGTGTACCTGGACGGAAATGATGCACCGCATTTCATTGTCCACCGGACATGGCGCATTCCCGACATGGAAATGCGGTGCCGCATTTCAATGTCCGACATGGCGTTACTCTGGTATATTTGACACATGACTCACATACCGGTTACTCTGCTATATTCATCCGGACAGACACATTGTAGAAATGAGACATCAAATTGTAAACAGTGGGCCAATTCCGACAGTTATTCAACAGAATGAAACACAATCATACAGAAGTGAGGTACGATGGGTTTATTGATCGGACACGATGTCTCACATTTACCAACTGCAGACAAAACTAAGCCCTTCCTCCTTCTACATGGGCTTCACCAAGTCGACGGAACTTCGATACCCCTCAAAACAAGCTCATCACTGCTGCGGCACCTCGAGGTAAACTGCAATTCGGTCGTTCTGCTGCCCTTGCTGGAGCCGACGACAATGTCATGTCCATCAATGATACCACCATCATACATTGACAAGGTCACTGTGGGCCTCATGTGCCCGTGCGAGCAACTCAGCCGAATGTCTCCATACACTGGAAGAGCGGAGTGATCTGCACGTATATAGTTTTCCCCGGTGCCGTCCTCCCTGGTCCACTGGCAGCAGTTCCAGCGCCAAAGCGAGGCCGTGCGTGATCTGTCCGGCATCCCTTTCCAGCTTGGTATATCGAGGTCAACAATTTTCAGGACCCACGGACCGCATTGACCCTCGCCCTCACCTCGCTCAAAGCGGTAATAGCCCTCCAGATACTCCATTGCGCGCAAAGACTCTTGCTTGATTCCAGCAGCGTCTGTGAAAACAGAGAGCCAGACAATGATGTCTCCTGATTCTGGCCATGATAAGGGCAGTCGGCTGGATTTCGGCGGCACGCATCCTTGAAAAAGAGTAGCGGAGTACGCTCAATGACAGCAGGGATGGAGGAGGAGCAGCGCGGTGGCTGGAAAAAGTTCAAGCTAACGCTGCAATTCCTCACAAACACTCCAGGGCATTTAAATTTCCCCCCTACAGGATCCTGGACCGATGAAGATTGGCTGCTTCATGAATGTAGCCGTTTCAGTTTCCTACCCTGCCATGCAAACTATGGGCAGTCACTGCCAGGTGGGCCGATAGCCACTGGACACGACGAAGTCCATCCCCTCTTCGATGTAAATGCGGCGCCGAATTTCCATCCGGGGGGATGGACTTCGGTGGCAGATCTCAAACTATAACTTGTTGATGAGAAAGATGTAGTTCATCCACCGCTGGCGTGATGAACACGTTCCACCTCCGTCGGTGGGTACGTGGGACCCAGATGCTCCATTATTGGAGGCCGGACTGCTCTTCCGCTTCGCATCATTTCCAAAATCTAAGGGCTTCGTAGCTGTCCGCAAGGTCATTGTCATCGGCATCCAAGTCGTCCTCAGGTCCTCCTTTGCAAGGATGCCGTGCTTCCGGAACCGGGACGACTGCCCTTTGGAGGCATCGATTATGCAATGTATTCGGCCACATCGGGAGACATTGTTATCTGGTACACAGATTACAGAGAAGATACTGGTTCGATTGTGGAAACATTGGTGGCTTTTGAGTATATCGTAGGCCACTACGCCTTCGAGCGGGGTGACGATCTTGGTCTGAGGAGTCCGTGGCTCCTGCGCATCCTCGATTCCGATTTTCCCAGCTACGACGGTCACCATGCAGAAGAAGGCGCACTGCTATGCTGTTGCGGTGGAACTGCTGCCACTGGACGTGGGTGGACTCCATCGGAGAGACCTATTCTCCTCAAGGAGTGCGCTCCTCTTCTCCATTGTATGGGGACATTCGCATTGGTGTGGACGACGAAAACGTGAAGATTTCCATATTCGATGGTGGTATGATTGAAGGGCAGGACATTGTGGTGAACATCACTAGGGGCGGTACAACGGCTGCAATCGACTTTACATGGAGGAGCCCCATGACTCATGAGCTAGTTCTGAGAGCAGTCGAAGTCCCATTGACAACGTGACTTGTATTCAGTAGGCACAGGGCTAAAGATTTGATTGCACAATCAGCACAGTAGACGTGCTTCAAATGCAATTCATGTGGATCAATAAAAACCTCATTGTGCCCTCTTTTTATTCTATTCTGTGTCCATCGTTCCCAGAATGCGTCATTGCTCATTTCGTTTGGGATTGGGAGTGTGGGTGGATTTTGCAAGTGGCTGGTAGGCTGAAATGGGCCCCCATTGTACAGAGCAGTACCACCCTACCATTCGCGAAACATTGCCTTTCAATATATAATTCTAAATAACATTGCCGAACCTCCTTCATCGGGAGGTCCTTCTCCCCCTATGACCGTGGCACCCTAAACCCTATTCCCGCGGACACTCATTTCCGGAACAATAGTGCTGGCTCATCGTTTTTTTCCACACTTACGACTCTGCTCATGGCTCATGCCGCTCATGGCTCATGGCTCATGAAATAGCAGCCCCCCCCTGCGGTGGGGCTGGGTTGGCATTTCCTTTGTCATCAAGCACCCTTATAAGGTACAGAGATTGCTTGTGCAAATCCGCATAGCCTGTCAGCTGCAAGTTGCCTTCATAGTCTGAAATGAACTGAATTCCCAAGGCTATCTGATCATTCATAGAAAGGACCAGCATGACAGTACCACCTCCGTTTGTTGTTGCAGCTGTCCAGGTTGGCAAGGCCTCCCAGTCACCTCCATTTCTCAACATGTCAGTTATGGAATCTGGCACGTCTGCAAGAAGAGCAGGCCATGCAGCTGCTCGTCTGGCCCCTACACTCTGTGTTACTGCAGTTGGTGAAAGGTAACTGCCTTGCTCCCAAGTATTGCCCAGATGAGTAGAACCTTTGTGCTCCCAGAAGGCCCACTTTGGTCTTTGCAGGGACAGTGTTTCGAGTTGAAAACATTGTTCCAAAACAGAGGTTGTCGCCAGGCCTCTACAAAGTTTGCTGGTGGTCTTTGAGTAAGCTTGTCCCTGAGAGACTGCCAAGCAGCCCATATGGATTGCCATGGGCGGGATTCGAAGTGCGCGATCACATTTTTTCCCTTGAACAATCCAGCGAAGTGAATCTGCCCACAAGTGGGATGAAGAGGATTTGCCATCCATAAAGTAAGGCTGGATCAATTTACTCCATGGGCTGTGACGGTGCGTAATGGCCCTAGGGATCCACTTGGCTAAAAGAGCCTTGATCTGTGCCGCTGGATCCAAAATTGCAAGCCCCCCCCCCTTCTTTTTGGGCTGGCATAGTTGCTCCCAAGAAAGCAGAGCCCGTCTTACCGGAGTTTGCACTGTTGCGCCCCAGATAAAATTCCGAATAAGAGCTTTTATCTCTTTCACCATGGAGGTTCTTGGGTCCCACACTGCTGCAGAGAACTAGCAAGAGGCCAGTAGAACCTGGTTTGCCACTAGTGCCCGTCCAGCAATTGAGAGCATGGAGGAGCTCCAGTGGGCGAGAGATCTTTTCAATCTGGAAAGTACGTTCTGCATTCTGCTCTGTTGGGACACATTAATTCCAACCTGATTGCCCAGCAACGTGTGGGATTCCCCTTCTTGCAGCCATCGGAGGCCAATGTCTTCCCCCCAAGCAGCACAGTGAGCAGAGGAAGCTTGACTTTGCAACACCGAGAGAAGTCCCACCGACTTTCCCCAATTGATTTTCAAGCCAGAGCCAAGAAAAGAAATGTGAAATGCATGATCAATGTTGTCCCGGGATGAATTGTCCAGCGGTAAGGAGGTATCATCAGCATACATTGACAGCTTGACCATTTCCGGCTAGAAGGTAGGTAAATGAAGGCCCACAATGTCCTGCCTGGCTTCAAACAAGTGCCCAACTGCCGCAATGAGAAAGAGGAAAGGTGCCAAAGGGCACCATTGTCTCACCGACCTAGAGATAGGGAAGGATTGGGAGATGACACCATTCACCATTACCTTACTAGAGGCAGAATGAAGAAGGATCCTTACCCAAGACAAGAATTGACCACCTAAACTTGTTTTTTCCAAAGCAGCGAGGAGCAAGGTCTAGTCAATAGAGTCAAAAGCATTTTCAAAATCCAACATCAAGAAAGCAAGAGGCTGATTGTTCAGATTTGCCCGGTGAAGCGCTTCATGGACCAACAGGATGTTATCCAAGATCATATGATCTTTAAGAAAACCGGTCTATTCTTTTCTGATGATCTGAGGCAGCAAAGGCTGGATTCTCAAAGCAAGCGCCTTGGCTTATATCTTGTATGTAGAGTTGAGTAGGGTGATAGGTCTTAGTTGTTGGTTACGTTGTCTCTCTCCCCCTTTTTGTAGATGAGAGTGATAAGGCCTTCGGAGATCTGAGAGGGCATCACCTGCTTCTGGAGGATGTCGTTGGCCATACCCAGAAAGTCAACTCCAAGAGTTCCCCACAAAGATTTGAAAAGCTCAATGGGTAGACCATCTGGACCTGGGCTTTTAAGAGATGCCAGGGCATCTACTGCCTTACCCAGCTCAGACTCAGTAAAGGGTTTTGCTAACTTGGATTTATCTGCAGCAGATAGGGCACATGGTATATTTCTCAAGAGAGCATTTCTTGCTTCATATATCTCTGGAGTGTGCTCTTTTTTTTCAAAGAGTTGTCTGAAGAAGCTGGCTGCAATGGTGGCCATCTTCTTCGGGACAACACTTGGAATGCCAGCATCATCACGCAAAGAGGGGATCAAAGTAGAAGCACGATGCTGAGCAGCTTTAGCAAGAAATATTTAGACATTTTTTCCCCCTGCAGCGACCAATTTACCCCTGCCTTGACCCTAATGAACTGCTCCCTGGAATGTAACAAAAAAGAGAGATTCTTCTTGGCTGTTTTGTAGGAGATCATGGTTTGAGGGTCATCTCTACCTTCTTGAAGTTGGTACTGACAGACATGAAGGCATTTTGTGAGTGCCCTCTCTTTTTTGGAGGTGTCTTCGGCCTTTTTCCTAGACAAATCATGACAGATGCCTCTCAACTTCTGCAACTTGGATAGAAAGAGGAGAGTGGGTGAGGTGAAAGGTAGGTCAGCAGAGGACCCAAACTCTTTGCAACTCTAGAACAACCTCTGGGTCTTTGAGGAGGGAGGGGTTGAGCTTAAAGAAACCCCTACCCTTTGCTCTTGTCCCTGGGGTGTGTAAAGAGAGATTGACAATGGAGTGGTCAAAACCAGGAGGCACTAGGGCCAAAGGGGATCTGACAGTCCAATTTAACAGGTGCTCAGAGCAATAGATTCTATCTAGACGAGCCAGGGAGAGATTTGGAGACTCCCTGTTATTAGACCATGTAAATTTCAGCTCTCCCTCAGCTGGGTTGGTGGCGTCCAGCAACCCACCGCCGCATGCATAGAGAGTCCCAAGAGTCTCTTTCAGCAACAGACAGGCCATGAACGTTAGAACCGAAGCGATCATTATCAAACTCTACCATGTTAAAATTCCCACCCACAATCCAATGTTGGATGTCACCAAGCTGCAGCATTTTCAATCTAATAAGAGACCACAGCTCTATACGTTCCTCCTCACTATTGGGAGCATAAACATTTAACACCCCCACACTCCCAATCGCTGGACCCAAATGTAGAACGACAAGTTGAACCCTACCCTGAAGCCATATGTCATTAGAAAGAACAGAGGGCCCCAAGGAGGGGGAAATAAAAATTGTTGTGCCACCTCTAGTGTCAACGATCATGGGGTTCCAGAATGCGGAGGCAGGAGGCCACATAGAAGTCCCCAGAGATGCAATTTTGGCTTGGTCGAGCTTATGCTCTTGGAGAAAGATTAGAGAGGGTTTGTTTATGAAATTGGAGGCCCATCATCTGATTCTGGTCCTTTTTGGGGCTGAGTGATAAGATCCAATGCCACGGATATTCCACGTAGAAAGAGAGAAATTCATTGTACTGCCAGGGCAAGGCCCGCGTTGATCTCGCGATTTGATGGCCAGGTAGGTAAGAATTTGAATTTAGTCCTCTTGTCCCAGGGTTGCAGCGTATTTATCCATTTAAAACCAGCAGGAGGTGGCAGTAAATCAGGTAGGTTCCACACAAAGACCTGTCTCGACTTCTTTCTTTTGCTGAGACATCCCAGTTCCAGGAATTGGTTCCTGCTGTTTGTTAGCATAGAAAGATCTGACAGGGAGAGATGCCAAGAGAGCGTTGAAGAGATAGTCAACAGCAAATTTTGAACACACAATGTTGTATGATTCACACCATCCTGGTAGAATTTTAAGGGCAAGCTGTTGATGCTCCAGTACAAGGGTCCAGCCACGATTCCTGTTTGTCTCATAATGCACAAAGAAGATGAGTGGAGAGAGAGAAGAAGCATGAGGAAACATGCTTACCGGTGGGGGTGAGTCCACAGTTTCCTCTGGCTGTCCCATTTCTTCAAAGCATTTGCTAGCCGCATTGGATGAGAACAGCATGTCAGTGTCGTTATACAAGATTATTGCTCTGTTTGTGGGCTCACTACAATAGATCGCGGTATATATGAGTGTATATATGACTATCCCGTAGTCATAAACGGTACATATGACTTCTATGACTTTAAGTCATGCAAACCAAGTCAATACAATGAGTACAGTATGGTCGGTCATGGATGACTACAGTAAGATGAACCAAGTGATACATCTCACTGTCATGTGGCAGTCATACGTACTTCTACCATACATGACTTAGTGTGCTGCTACAAACTGTACACGTGTCTCTTTCTAATAAGTCCAAGGGGTTTTGTGGATGTGCGCCATATGGCGTCTCCCGAAACTGCCACGTGGCATATCCATGAGGAAGTCCTAGAGTCATTATCCTGACTACAAACATGCTAATATCTGGACACGTGGCATATAATGAGGAGGTCTTGCAGTCATTGTCCTAACTACAAACATCCTGATATGTGGACACGTGGCATCATATGAGGGGTTTGTTAAATGTATTTAACAGTCAGAACCACGACTATGCTTATAATAACTCGTTGCCAGGTGTTTTATGGTCAATATGACACGTGTCAATGCATGATTGAAGATTGTTTAGTGATGTTAAAGTGATATTGCTTACTACCTATAGTAGAACCCTAGTCATGCACACGTCTTTCTGTAATCTATACTTCTACTGCTATAGTGATTCTACCTACTGTAGCTTACTACCTATACTAGAACAAATCAATGCTTCATTCACAGGCAAGAATCACAGAAAAGAACAAAGTGAGAAAGTGCAAAGGACATAACATACGCACTTAAAATGTAAAAAGAGCTTGTTTTAAACAATTGCCAGTCAAATTTACAAAATAGCACAGGAGTCCCCAAATCTAGCTCCTCAAACAATAGTTTGACAAAGTGCAAAGGACACTATATAGGCACTGAAGATAGAAGCAGAGTAACAAGATATTGTCTTAAACAACTATCACTTAGATTTACAAAATTGTAGTACAGTCCCAAAATCATGCTCCTCAAAACAGTCTAAGGGGGGCAGCATAACATTCATGTTGCCCTCATGTTGCCCTCACAGTGGCTTTATTTAAAATTCACTCCTTCTCTGAACAACATATGAACCTATGGATTCCCTCTCCATGCCCTGCCTTGCCCTGCACTCTCTCTCCTTCTCTCTCTTGGCATGGATAACTGAAGGAGCAGGGGTGGACTAGTGTGGGTTCAGATTCGTCCGACAGAGCTAGATTTGAAGCACACAGCTACGTAATATGTCGATTCGCTGCCCTGCCCCCTTTAATTAAACCGATGAGACATTTTAGCATAAAGATGAAAAAGCGTGGAAACTAGTGGGCAGGTGCACGTTCACCTTATCCAAACTGGATTTAAGCCAGGCATTTTTTTATGCAACGCCTGCCTCGTCAACATGTATGTTAAGTGCGGGAGCATCGCTGAATACTCACCAAATGCGGGAGCTCTCTGCTGCTGGCTGGCTGGCTGCTGCGGCGGCAGCCTGCTTGCTCCAGCTCGTGAGCGACCTGCCAGCCACCCCCCCAAACAGTGAGCACACCACTGGCTACCCTCTCCCTGTCCTTGCCTCTCCCTCTCCCTGCCAACATCATTTGCTCATAGGTCTCCAAAGCATTCCTACCACATCCATGCTTGGTAAATCATGCCAACATTATATTCCACGTGATCAAAGATTCTGTTGAACACTTGGTGAGCATAGATGTACACCAGGGGAATGTTCAGAATGACATCTGGTACAATTCCAGCTTTGATAATGTCAACCATGAACCTCTTTGACCATTCCCAGGGCTATTAGGCTCGCATATGCATATTATAACACAATGAACATGACCTGGTCTGGCTTCATCCCTTCCCACATCATTTGCTCTTAGGTTTCCAAAGCCTTAATCCCATACGCATGCTGCACACCTTGCAATCATGGCACTCCAAAACACCACATCTCGTTCAGCCATATTGTCAAACTCTCCCTTCGCATCAGGCTTGCTGCACCCACATTTGGCATACTGCATGTCCACCAGGTCAATGTTTAGAATGACATCTGGTACAAATCCAGCTTTGATGATGTCACCATGGACCTCTTTCCCTCCAGAGCTCCCAAGCTTGCACACGCATTGCAAACACAAACAAAACGTGATGTGTTGGGCTTCACCCTTTCGCGCAGCAGTTGCTCATAGGTCTCCAAAGCATTCCTACCACACCATGCTTGGTAACTCCTGCCAACATTATATTCCACGTGATCAAAGATCGTTGAGGCATTCTGTTGAACACTTGGTGAGCATCCATGATGCTCCTGCACTTGACATACATGGAGACAAGGGTGTTGAGTAGAAAAACATTTGGCATGCATCCACTTTGGATAATGTGGGTGAGCACCTGCTTTCCAGCGTCCAGACCTTCCATCTTGATGCACTTAAGCAAGGGACAGACATACGTACCTGAATCTGCTGAAATGCCTCATTGGCTCCCTCTCTTGATCCTCTTTCAGAAGCTGTGGTCATGGTTGAGGTGCCTGGTTTTATGAACTATGCCGCTGCAGCTGCAGCCTTTAGTTGACCATCTACCCATGTAGGTTTTTTGTAGCTATTGATCTACAGGGAATCACATCTGGTACAACTCCAGCTTTGGCAATGCAACCATGCACCTCTTTGCCCTTTTCCAGGGCTGCCAGGCTTGCACACGCACTGCAAACGCACACAAACCTGATGTGGTCGGGCTTCACCCTTCCCCAATCATTTGCTCGTAGGTCTCCAAATCCTCCATCCCGTGCCTCTGATGTGCAAACCCTGCAAGCATCGCATTCCATGACACCACATCTCGTTCAGCCAGAGTGTGGAAAACTCACATTTGGCAAACATGTCCACCAGGGCAGTGTTCAGAAATCGGCCCTAAATTTTCATGTTGAATTCTGCAAGTTGCTAGTTGAGTGAACCTTTGATAGTTTGCAATGCGTGTGCAAGCCTGGCAGCTCTGGAGAAGGGCAAAGAGGCCCATGATGACATTGTCAGAGCTGCAATTGTACCACATGTCATTCTGAACAATACCCTCGTGGACATGTATGAAGGGAGTGTTCGACAGTATGGCTGAACAAGATGTGGGTGTCGTGAGTGCAATGATTGCAGGATATGCACAGCAAGGGCGTGGGATGGAGGCTTTTGAGAACTATGAGCAAATGATGTGCGAAGGGGTGAAGCCCAACCACATCACATTTGTTTGTGTTGCAATGCGTGTGCAAGCCTGGGAGCTCTGGGAAAAGGGAAAGAGGTCCATGGTGACATCGTCAAAGCTGGAATTGTACCAGATGTGCATAAACGAGGGTGGCCCTTGGCAGTGACCTCTACAGCAGATCAAGGGAGCAAGCTCCAAAGATCAACAGCCTACCACAACTAGACAATCTACTTTGAGGGCTTGTTGACCATTCAAATTTGATGTAGTTGCTGCCTTGTTTCAGGCTAAGTGAATGGTACAGTGCCCAATGTTATGAACCAGGGATCTGTAGCCATATGAGCTCATTCACATAAGCTCAAAATTAGCAAGGAGCAGTGCATACCTTTTCACCTCTAGGAGGTGGTGGAACCGTGCAGCCATGTAGAATCTACCCCTTCCACCTCCTCCTCGTCCTCTCCCTGCACCTGATCCTGGATTGTCATCTTCTTGGGCAGGTACAGATTTCCCCTTCCCTCTTCCCCCTGGCTTTTTGGTGATGGCTCAGGAGCCTCTGTGCCTGAGTTGCATATTGGGTCAATTAGGTCATTGAAACACCGTGTCTTCGGTGGTATTGTTCTCTTCTGTCTCCTGGAATCTGCTCCCAGACCACCAAAAACCAAGACCCCAAATCAGACAGCAAAGAGGGCTTACCAATGGCTGCATGGATCTTTGCACACAAAGGGCCCTTCTCAATGAACAAATTCTCCTTTTCCTCTTGCACAACTTTGCGCATGGCCTCTGTGGTACATCTCTCCTTGTTTGGTACTGCCAATAATTGTTCCTCTTCTTCCTACAAGAAGTGAAACCCATACAAGAAGTGAAACAACAAAGGCATTGATACACCTCTGTAGCTACATAGAGACCCGAAACTAGTGCTTGCTATTCTTTCGTAGCAGCCACCTCCTATCCGTCTCATTCACAACCAACCACATGACCACATCCTAGTCTCACACAGTCCACCTATTTCCACACTTTCTGGTCGATCTCCTTCACATTCTTGCCAACTTATCTCTCTCAGCAAATCTGACCAGGAACTCACGCCACAAGGACTACAGCTCTTAGTCTCTGGAATTCATCACTGCAACCTGCCAATGCTAACACATACACCCCAACGAATGGCGCCATCCAGCCAACCCTGCATGTCGCTATGACCTAGACAATAGATGCATGAGAGCTTCATGACACTGCAGATGTGAGAAAGGCTCACAACAGTAACCCCAAGCCTACATTGTGGAAGACACTCGGAATGCAAACAACCCGACTGCTCGTCTAACAGAATTCAAACCGTGACCCAAATCTAAATTGAAGACAGTTCTTTAACACTTAGCATATGCATCCCCACCCCAGTGGCTGTAAGAAGTCACTGGCAGTCAAATCTCTTAAGTGCAGGCAGACTATCAGCTGATGCATCTGCATCGTGGTTCTCCCAAACGTCAACCCTGCACTGCCCATACTCGCACATGCTCCAGATACCCCAAAGTGGCTGCGTTCATCTTGCTTTAACAAAAATTGTCATCTCCAGAGCAGCCTCCTCACATCGAGTTGACTAAAACCTCAACTTCTCTCCACGTCCCAGCTCATCACTAGCTCCTGTCCATTACTACCAAGAAAAAGAAGAGAATCAACTAAAACCTAAACTCATCTCTCGGCTTGATACTACTAAGAAGGAGAAAAAAAAGCCAAAAAGAGGCCAAGTCCCAACCCTCTAATGGCCAACCCTATAAGTAACTTTTTAAATTTTTTAAACCTTTTGGTTACCAAGCTTGCACTAGAAGTCATTCCGGCGACTATTTGGTGGCAAGCTCGCACTGGTCAACCATCGTTGACCACCCTTCCCTCTAGTGCGGAGCCATATAGTCATGACGACGTCTATCAAAGTAGTCGCCCAGAGGACTACGTAGTCACGTAGTTATTTCAACGACTACGTGAAGTCCCATTTGGTCCAAAAATACAGGGAAGTCATGGTCAAAGTCAGGAAAACCATGACTACCGCGCCTCGACAGTCAGATATACCGCGATCTGTTGTAGTGGCTCCACCTCCCGGGAGATGTTGCTCGCTTGGATTGCCTGGTCTGCCAGGCCCTTGAGCTTCTGCAGACTTGTAAATTCAGCCACCATGCGCTGCCCTTCTTCCATGATTAGGGAGCTACGAGCCCAGGTGTTTGGGTCCTTCACCTTGCAGGGCAAGCCAAAGGCGTCTACCCACAGCCCTTTGTTTGGTCTGACCGTTATGTGCAGGTCTTTGACATGGAAGATCGGAAGCACATGTACCACCGCCAGATTAACAAGGGCATTGTTGTTTTCAACCATAATGCCTATGTTGTGGACTTGAGATAGAGATAGGGAGATGTTTGGAAAAAAATCCATGAGGATCTGGCTGGTGAGCTGCAATGTGACGTTTTTTTCTTTTCCCACACTTAGCTCCTTGGTCATGTCTTTAGTGACCCAGGCTGAGCAAAAGCCTTCCCCATCCTCCGGGAAGCAAAAGTTAGTGTAATCGTCAAAGAAAGTATAGACGAGCGGGGTCACACAGATCGCTGCCCTGTCTCTCGCATAAACCGATCCTGGGGCCCAGCCAGTCAAATGCCTACTTTTGAAGGAGTGCAGCTCGAGGAAGGAAATTGCCAGGCTGGTGCTGTCCAAGAGTTGCAGCTCTTCTTGCAAGAAAGGGAACGAGGCCCAAACTTCCTTCATCCCGACTGGGTGAAGATCATATGGCCGGTTGGGATGAACCCATTTGGACTTGTCGTCACTTCGTTTCTTTTTTTTGGAAGACGGGCTTGCCTGAAGCCTTTCTGCATCCGATTCCAAAGCGACTTGCACTGTAGTACCTGGAGCCACCAGGTTAAATGAGGAGCCTGCTTTCGTTTGGCATGCACGAGGGCTTGGAGGATTCAGAGCCTTTTTGCTTGCTGAGCTTCGGGCAGTTGGAGCGAATATGGCCTTCTCCATTGCAGATGAAGCAGATCGTAGAGATGAGTTCTTCTTTGATTGCAACGACTATGAACGATTCATCCAAAGCCGGCAGTTTGATCGAGGAGCCAATCCGCTCAGTCTCCGATATTAAGACAACCAACTTAGGTACTCCGCTGTCTTTGGAGTAGTCATAAATTGCAGCTTTGTTGTCAACGCTCCTGATGTTGTCTTGAACCGGCTCGTAGATATTCAACGAGCCAATGAAGGTGCCGAAGCTGGCGCCAATCTCTGGTAGGGAAGTCAAGTAAGTGGCAGGGAGGTAAGGAATGGCGATGACCCTGGGTTTCCACATCACACCCTCTTTGTGACCCCAATCGTGGATCCAGGGGAAGAGGAAGACCTTGACCGTAGACATCTGCGTGTTGAAGTTTAGAGCCAGCTCTGCTTCCTCCGATGAACTGAAAAGGGCCAAATAGAAACCTCTACCCATGGAGAGGCAATAGGGAAGACCTCCCTCCGCTCCGAGGTGCTCCACTATCCAAGTGCGTACAGAGCTCCTGGATTTAAGTTTCCCAAGGAAATAGATGAGGATCCCTCTTTGTGTAAGCTTTTCCATCTGTGTTTTGAGCTTTCCCTTGTCCAATTGCAGAACTGGCTGACTGGTGACCATCTGGGGTAGGGAGTCATCCCATAATGCATCCTCTGCCCTGGGAGATTGCACGTATGTGGATGGGCTTGGGTCTTTGCCCAAAATGGAATCCCCCGAACTGTTGGAGGTCGGATAGTTTTTAACAATCCATTTTGCTTTCCCTCCGCTTACCGCCACTCTGCTTCTGCGTCTGCTTGAAGTTCCCCTAGTGCTCATTGTCCCAACTTGGAGGTGGGGAAGTGTGACGTGCTACCTGGAATCGGACAGCCTCACGATCACTAGCCACACACCAGGCACAACCAGGATTAGTGAGGAAAGCCCTGCATGGAACAGGCACTTCACCAATGGAGACAAGAGATGGCAGCAATTGAAGACGGAAGAGAGAGGGGAGATGCCGGCTTGAGATGGTTGCAGGCTCTTCCAGCAGGAAGTAAACTTTAAATAGAGATAGAACGCCAAATAGGTTGTGAGAGAAATGGAGCCACAACATATCAATGCAGGCTGGTGGAAAAGGCAAGCAAGAAACCGAGCTGTATGCAATTCAAGAGGAAGGGCTGGAGTGAACACTTCCCTCCACTTCACCGTCATAATGAGAGAAGGCGCATTATGGAACGCAGGAGAGACTATGCGGCGCTTTCAATTTCAGTGCATCAGGCTTTCACGCTGCGCGATCATGGAGGTTCGCAGACCTTAGCTGGAGTCGCACAGAAGCTAAAATGAGTCCATCAGCTGGAAAAGGAAAGGCTGAGCTTGCAGGGGGCCAAAGGAGCAGTCTTGGAGAGTCGTGCCGCAGCCTAAGGAAGGCGGCCCATCAATGCAGAGGGGAGATGGAGCAGCTGATGATGAAAGGGGAGAAAACCAAGGGAGGTAGAGAAAAGAGAGAAGTGGGGAGACGAAGAAAATTCTTGTTAGAATATGAGTTGGGAAGGCAGGCCCATAGAGACGTTTCTGTCATCTTTAGGGGATACTGAAAGTTGTGCCTAGCTTCAGTACATCTTAGCTTAGCCGAGGAGGTGCAAGAGGACGAGAGGGCCCAATCGTTGACAACAGCTAAGTCCCAACTCTCCTCACCGCAACTTGCAGAGCGATCTATATCGCGCCTCCTAATTTCCCAAACATCTTCTCTTCAAATCTCAAGCATTCTAGAACTTTCTAGACAAGTAATGTCTTCTTTCTTAACTTAGGAAATATGTCACACCTCCTCCCATCGCTATTACAGCTGGCGCAGACACATTCGGACACATGTTACATTTCTAAATAATAAGCTATAATTAGATCATCACTAATTCACAGGTGGCGATTGACACGTGTCGAACCTAGTGTTAAATATGTGGCAGTGAAGCCATAAGAAGAGCCCATATATATTATAATTTAATTAATAATTTTGATGGACAAGCAATCCCTTTGACATACATGTGGCAGACATGGTGGCAAAGTGGTGTACCAAGTGTCGTATAAAGAACCGTTAAAAGTACTTAGTCAAAGGTCTAGTTGTAATGGTCAGTCAACACGACCGTCATAATATCCGTTAGAAGAACCACCTTAACTTTATGCCACGTCAGGTGTGAGCTTGTGTGAGAAGGTTTTTTTAACATGATTATATAAGTTCACAGCTAGCTTAAAGGACTAGGTTAACCTAACACTAGGGGGGGTGTGAACTCGGGCTTTTTTCACACTGAAAGGTGTGAGAAGAGATGTTGCTAAAACCATTATCTCTTGTAGATGAGGCCTGTATGAGCTCCAATATATCGCCTCATGTTTCCTCTTCAAGAGAAAGATTATCTCCATATTGCACAGATTCTCCATAGTACCTTACTATACATGTCTTGTAAGTACGAAAAATTACCTTATCTACAAAACTTAGCAAAACATTAAAGATGATCTACATATTCTCGTCTTGTGTGTAACAGTATATCGAATATCATAATTGCACAACCATGGTTCGGTTTTGAGATTGATAGCTCCAACAATTGTCTTGTATGTCAGGATATGTTTCAAATTTATTTAGCGCGTACAATTGCAAATGATCAGGGATATCTTGTAGTAGTTTCAACCTTACATCTAGTGAAGAATATAATTAAAAGCTGGAAGAAAGTGCACCGCATAAAGCTGCAAGAACGGTAGATTGGTGAAGCTGTTCGATGAAAGCCTCGGTGGGACTTAATTTCAGACATCTGTCAAATTGACCGCGATCCCTGAATTCTGGCAATCACACCAATATTTTTTAAATTAAAATTAAAAAAATTGTAAATAAGAATTATTTTAAAAATATGCTATCGTCAAATTCCGATTGTGACTTCTAATTATGTTAAATAAAATGGAGACGATTGTCAAAATTTTAATTTAAAAAATTTAAAAAAACTATATTTATATATTTATATATTTGTATATTTAAAAATAAGGACCTCCGAATTTTGGTGGTCGCTTCTCATTTTTTGTTTTAAACTAGGTGCGACCTCCAAATTTTGGCAATCATTTTCTTTAAGAATAAAAATAGAAACTACCACTAGAGTTTGGGGATCGCAACAAATGTCTAATTTTTAAGGATAAAATCATCTTCAAGAAAAAAAACTTCCACCATTACATTATGACGGTTGTTTCTATTTTGTTTTAAAAAAAATTGGTGCAATCACCAAAACTCAGCGGTCACAACTAATTTTATAAAAAAAATTAAAAATGACTGTTGAATTGTATCGGTCGCTACTAATTCTGCTAAAATTCCGCGATCACAGCAAATTAGAAAAAACTAATATAGATGTGACTGTCAATATCTGGTGGTTGCATGTAATAAACAAAAATCAAATAAACCAAATCCAAAGCGGAAAGGAAAAGGGAGAACAAGGAAGGAAACAACAGCCCGTACGAAGGCTTTATATAAAATGTCCACTGCTCACATTAGCACCAAAGTGTTCAGCCATTGTCATCCAAAATGTTACACCAGCCCCATGTGGTCTCCAAATCGACAAAATCAAGCAATAGTGGCTACCGATCAGCACATAAAAGGTTCAGAATAAGGTCCGATTTATTGATATAGCCCATGTCAAGAACAGTCAAGTCGTCCAAGGTAACCATAGGCTGGCTCAAATATGGCTCAACGCAGGTGAGAACATCTGCATTAAAATTTTCCTTGTCTTTCTTGTAATCAATTTCAAATCAAATTCTTACAAGAACATAGCCCAACGTGTCAATCAACTATAAAACTCACGAGTACGAAGCAAAGTTTTGAGAGGAAAATGATCAGTCTCCACAATGAATTATCCATTATTGACAAAGATGAACTACCTTAGATGTGAAGCACTTTAAGTAGTATCTTCATTGCAGCAGTTCTTCAATGTTGTGGCAGAGCCCAAAGCTTGGTTCCTAACAGAAACAACGAAATATGTCGCGTACATATCTAATTTCCTTGAGGCAATGACATTTTCATTGTCATCAACTATTGACACAAAATAGTTGATATAGCAATGTTTGAAGCATTAGTTCACATTTGAAGGGTAATCGAAAGTCTGGAAACAAAAGGACATGAGCCATAGTAATGCAATTTTTAGACGATCAAAAGCCAGTGTTGTGAGTCCTATTACGTTTTCTCACTCACAACACTGATTTGCACTCATTGGCTAGTTGTAGTCTGTAACGACTACAACGAGAGTGCTGACAATCACTTTGTCTGAAAATCCATTGTGTTGTTGGACATTCCCTGTTTAAACTAAGATGAACACACCCAGTTCCAATATAGGCGACAACAGTCGTAGTGTCCAGGGCGATGGGGAGGACAGACCTCCATCGAAGTCATGGTGGACTCAATATATGGTCGATATTGACGAGTGCATTGTCAGGCAGAAACATCAGAAAGTAATGTTGCTTTTACAGTCTGAGAATGTGAACGCTCCTTCAGCTGGGGACTACATTACCGATTCAGACGACGAAGAGGGTAATGATGAAGCTCAGCAGATGAAGATTGATGAAGAAGATGAGGAGATAGAGGTTGATGAAGATGAAGATTTGTAGTGGAGTAGGGCAAGCATGGAAATCATTTAAGAGCAATCCCTCGAGTTCGTTCTTGCGGGGGATCCAGGTCCTGCACTATACGAATCCTGCACCATCTGCCTAAAGTGTCCATTAGTTGGAGACTCCGTCCGCATTCTGAGTGAGTGCGGTCATTCCTTTCACACTTCATGCATTGGTAGGTGGTTGCGCGAAACGAGTCATGCCTTGTTTGCCGGCATAAGATCTGAGACAATATAGATAGGTCAGATAGAAAAGCGATATGTTATTAATGACACACCAGTGGCTTAAGGAGGCAATGTAGTTTGAAGTCGGCAACAACTTGCAGAAATAAATAACAATCATATTTCTATTATGTGTTGTAGTTTGGGTCCAAATTTCGTAAGAGGTATAAAAATAGTATGGGCTCGGATAACTCAAACGCACTGAAGTTGGCACCGACTTTACAGAGCGCAGTAACTTAGTCAAGGCAAAGATAGGTTTGACAATATCTTTCATGAATCTTATATAGTATGAAGCTAGGCCAAGAAAAAATTAAATGCAATAATTGTATTTGAAAATGTATAATTCCGAAACAGCTCGAAGTTTCTCAGGATCGGGTTTCAAGCTATCATTTGATAAGACGTGCCCCACGAAATGTAATTCAAATATACACAATTCATACTTCTTTGGTTCAATTTTTAAGTTAGTCGATCTTAGTATGTTGAACAATCCAAGAGATGAACCTCAAAAGAATACACATTAATGTCATCAACGTAGATGAGAGTATGTTCCACCTGAGGTAGGATTGCACGCAAACGTGACCCCAATGCTAACGTGGATCTGCAACACATTTTATATATATGCCAAACAAACTTGATTTTTAAAAAAAAAAAAATCACATAGCATAAGTAAACAACTAAAAAAATGTCAAGTCAGTTGTGATAATTAGTTAGCTTGATAATTCGGGACCAATAAAATTGACGGTCTCAATTTACTAAATATTTATAAAAAAAATTGAGACGGTCATAGCTGACGATCTTTATTTATTAAATGTTCTTAAAAAAATCGGGAACGCCAGAGCTGGAAGTCCGGATTTATTAAATATTTTAAAAAATCAAATATATCAGATTTGGTACTCCCAAAACTTCTAGGCTCTCCTAAGGTGCTCTTCCTTCGAAGACTTTTTAATATGTCTGCCCTCCCTTTACGAGATGGCCATAGCAGTCAATTTATGCAAAAAAACGCTTGTGGAAAGTCTCCACTGGAGTCCTTCAATGATTCATGCTCCCATAAATACGTCTCATACAGAATATACATTATATTAAATGAAGAGCCATGGCATCTTCACAAACTAAAACCCCGCCCCACCAACCACTGACACCAGACATGCTTAAGCAGGTAGTGGGGTGGTTTAATTCTTCCATGGATAACCACCGCCTGCTGCAATACAGCCTGCAAAGTGAGCTTATAGATATTTAATAATTTAGGACCGCCACCTCTGATGATCCCAAATTATTAAAAAATAAATAATAATGAGAACTGCCAGCTCCAATGGTCCCGATTCTAAAAAATATCCTTAATAAAATAGATATTTTTAATTTGATTCGAAAGGTCTCTGTTTGTTTTTTAAAAATAATAATAATAATAATAATAATAATAATAAAACAGCTACAGCTGGCAACAATGGCCACAACTGCCATTATAATTTTTTCTCTTTTTAAAAAAAATAAATTGAATATGGATAGATAGCGGTCCCGATTATTTTAGTTTATTATTTTTAAAAATCAAATCGGGATTGCCAGAGCTAGTGGTCCCGATTATTTTAATTTTTTTAATGAAATTCTAGACTACCACAGGTGGTGGTTTCTTTTTTAAAGTTTTCTAAATTCAAACCAAGAGCGTCAAAGCTGGTTGTCCCGAATTTAGTAATTTCTTATAATCGAGACCACCAGATTTGGTGGTCTCAAATCTATTAAACAGGTTCTTAAAAATCGGGATCGTCAGATCTTCCGGTCCTGATTTATTAATTTTTGTTTTCAAAAATTGGGTCCACAAGAGCTCGTGATCCTAAATTTATTAAGTTATTTATTAAAAATTGGGATCGCCAGAGTTGGCGGTCTCGATTTATTATTATTATTTTTCAAATTTAAGACCGCTAGATTCAGCAATCCAAATTTTCACGTCTAAAGATACATCAAGTGTGGACGTTACCCAGACTTGTCAATTTTTTTACGTTTAACTTTTATTGATAAATTTTTAACCTAGATATCGAGGTGGCAGCCCAGCTGGACCGTGGACATCACACGGATCTAACTAGTACTAAAAGTATTGTAATGATTCAATTTACATTTTTTAAATTAGTATTTTGGTACGACCGCCGAATTTTGGCGGTCACTTCAATTTTTTGTATTTTTTAATTAGATGATACCTTTGAAATTTGGCAGTCGTAATTATTGAAATTCGTAGTCCATGAGTTGGGAGATGGTGGTCTTATGTCACGAAGGTTTTTGAAGAGGAATACGATTTATGCGCAGAAGACTTGAGTCATAAGCAAATCAAGGTCCCAGAGACATTAGCCTAGAAGAGGTATAGAAGTTATTTGGTAATGTTATCAACAAGACCAGATACAGCTATGTTCACAGTGGTGACCCTCTCTTGATAGAAAAGCACTCCTTTTTTCAACCTCAATCAAACTATATATATATATATTTTTTTAGTACGGTTAACAAAATGGAATTTTCCAGCTCTCGTCAAATTCAAATTCATATTCATATTCAAATTCAAAAATATATATATATTCAATATTTTTTGGATTTCTGAGTTAACACACTGTTATTTTTAGGCGCTTATGATTTGTCAAATACTTGATAAAGTCATATTATGGAGAATATGTCAAATCTAAGAAGGTTGACTTGAAGAAGTTTGGCTTGAGGTTCTCAAGTAAAACCTTTGAGAAAGTCATATTGTGGAGGATATATAAACATGCAATGAATGTCTAGAACGACAAGTTATTCTAGGAAAAAAAATTGGAATCAATTCAAGTACAGTTTGTGTATATCTTTGTAGATTGTGGGTGTTACAATGGAGTCGGAACTTTTGATCTTTCTTGGTGAAATACCATCTTCGGGATGATACGATTAAAATATATTTTTAGAATTCGAAATGAATGTGGGTGCTAATACTCTTAAGTGTTGTAATAATAAGTAGTAGTGATGGTGCGTCATAACGATTACAAAAAGTTCTATGACTTAAATCAATCTTTTTTTTCGTGATTTTCCTTCAGAATATGAATATAAAATTATATGTTGTCGTAAGGCACAGATTATAGATATGATAGTATAGATATTTGGAGATGAACGATATCAAGAATTGTTACAAAATCCAAGACACGTTGTCTTTCTTATAGTTAAAAATTGAAAGATATATATATGTGTCTATGCGTACTTCATGGATCGAGGTACAGACATACCGCCCAATTTTTCATCGTCAAATATATTTAGTATCAATGTGCGCGTCATCAACAAACTTATTTTTTGGTAAGATTTTTAGTTGCAGAATTTGGAGTAGAATTCATGAACCTTGTCATAAGTTCAAACGTTCCTTTTAGAACATGTACCATCATCCCCTCACTCAAATTGAGTGAGGGATGGCTGAGGTATGGCCAATTTGCAAAGATGGCTCTCTAAACTTGAAAATGACACTCAAGCCCCCTAAAATTTCTGGAGGCTGATTTTATTTGTGTAGTTCGGACCTACAGAGGGTGGGGCGATTGGTAATAACCATGCGAGGGCACGTGTCGCGAGCAGGGCAGGTGAACGGAACGATGGCTGAGCGTCAATGGTCCCAGTCGGGTCATTTGAGAGTGACTGCAGTGGGCGGTGGTGGAATACAAGCTGTGAGCATTAAGGAAAGCCAAGAGAGTGTGCAGAGGTGGGGGGGAGTGGTGAACCAATAATGTAGTCACTACTACATATTAACGTTTTTATGACTACGGGTGATATAAACCTTGGTAATCATGACTATATGTGTGACTACGAAGTGATGAAACCCATTGTTGGGCGAATTTTAATATATTTTAATCTAATGTCATACGTTTTACTACATGACTAGGAGCCGCGGTCAAACAGTGTTGACCAAGAACATAGGCTTGGTTTATATAACTAGTAGTATACGCAATACTACACGTCAGACACGTGCCACGTAAGCTTATGACTAAATGACTACACCACTACTACACATTGATGACATGCCATATAAGCTTATGACTACATGACTACTGGAGGTTTCACATCTCTGTTTCTATGATTACATCACTACACGTGGCATCTTAAGGCATATACATGAATGGGTTCATCCATTGGATGACCTCATCCATCTATCTTTAACGAAGCACTTGTCATATGTGAACATGTGTCCATTTGATATTGGCAAAATATTGGACCTGGAGCTCGAAGCAGTTTGCAGTTTCACTATGTAGTGGCGTGGGCAAATATCACAAAGTAGTAAGTAGCATACTTCATTGTCATGCAGTTTTGCAGACTTCGAATTGACTTGTAATCGTCGTCCCTGTTTGCAGTCTTCAAGTGTACAATTTGATATATTCCCCCCTTCATGACATTGGTATTCGACTATACAACGAGTTCTTTTAGTGGTGCTGAAGCCGGACAAGGTCACAATTGGTTGCGTTTACGATGAATGTGTGAGCTTCGTAGCCCTGAAATTGGACAGCCTCAAAATGGGAATAGTATGAGAGGTATTTGTTCTAAACTCTACCTGGGTGGACGACATGTATTTTGAATGTGGTAGCATCAAGGATGACAAGGGAGTGTTCGATGATATGGCCGAACAAGATGTGGTGTCTTGGAATGCAATGATCGCACAATATGCCCAGCATGGTTGTCATAGGAGGGAGGCCCTACAAGTAATTATAGGCATTCACTATGTCATTTCCCCAAAAAACCACCAACTGCCGAGGGCGGCGGTACCTCCATTCTCTTCTCTTCTCTCCCCGTTTGTCGAGGGTTTTTGCCATGTAAGAGTCTGTTCATACCAATGCATGGTTCTCCCGTTCTAATTCCACAGTGAGAATAGAGGCAGCTTATGTCAAGAGAGGTAGGGGCAAATTTACTTTGGCAATGATGATGGCCTAGATGAAAAATATGGATTGTTGTTGGTGCCAGCTCTGGAGAACTGTCAGTTGTGGACAAGGAGGATTGATATGCGATTGATATGCCTCCAGTAGCATGCCATATTCTCTGTTTCACTGTAGGCAGCAACCCAAGGCCCATCTGATGCCAAGCTGCCCCATTTAATCCAGCCTGAACCACATAGTTCCCTTTCAATCTCTTCCTTCTCTTCATTTTTGAAAGGTCTTTTCTAAACTGTGAGAAGTTGCTGGATTGCAGGGTTGTGTGTCATAACCCCCAATTCAACACTCATATTTGATGTTGAGTTTGTGGGCAAAGCTTAAGAGCCTTGATTCTCAACGACTACCAGCGAGACATATATCACTGGTAAACATGTCTCTGGGAATTTGCTTTATATTTGCTTTTTCACCGGGGGGGGGGGATTCCAGGGAGGCAGTGAAGTTGGCAAAGCTCTAATGGGATGAGGGATGTGAAAGTTGGTGTTGGTTTATTTTTCCACTAATGTGTGACACAGAAGTCGTATGCTGGGCACTTCCTTACTAGCTCAGTGGGCTGAAAACTGATTGCACGACTGTTTGAACTCACCTCTCTAATGCTTTGTTTTTCCTGATATGCCATAGGCTTGCCATGACAGCTTGGTCAAGACGAAATAAATCTGTCTGCTTGTGGATATTGGATTGCAAGATTGCCACCACAAGTAAGTGATGTGTACGATATGGTATAATTGTAGGTCTTCCACCACAACCAAGTGGTGTAAGTATTTTACTCATGAAATAGCTTTGAACCACCAAAAACCTCCCATGTTGGTCACAGTTGACTGGAATTCTTTAATTTCATTTTGTGGTTAGGGCAGGGTGAAGGCAGACTTGGGGGTAGCGTTGCTCATGAAGGACACATCCATACATTGGTGTGGAGGCTATGATGACAGCCATAGCCTGACATTGTAAGATTTTGGCAGAATTGCAGTGCAGCAATGTGACAGCGGGTCATTTTCTTGGAGATGAGAAAAAAAAAACTAGATAAGATTATGATTCGATTGCAAGCTAGAGAGGGGGTGGGGAGCAAGCCAACTGATGTTCCATGGTCTTACAAGTCTCTCAACAATCTGACCACTCAATGGCGACAGCAGATGCGAGCGATTCAGAGTGGTAGAAGGGGTGAAGATGCACAAGGCCAGGTTTGCAGGATATTGCTATGCATGCCACCCCGTCTACAACTCTACAAAGGGGCAAAGAATTGACAGGATCAAAGCGTGAATTGTACCAATATCAGTCTGGATATTGCCCTGGCGTAGATGTATGCCAAATGTGGCAATATGTTGTTGGTGTTGAAGCTAGACAAAGGCCCAAGGATGTGGGTATGGGATTTTTTTGATATAGGGATATTACTGCAGGTTGCCAGCGATGAAATCAGTGCTAATAGTTGCAACTGGAAGATATTAGAAGTGTAGAATGGTGAAGTGCCAGACTCGGTCACTTCCCAACTTCTGGGTGCCAATGTTTTACAATCTGGATATGAATAAATGGCCCTACTAGTGGCCAATCCACTAGTGCTTGATCACAACAGCTTATAGCATGGAGGAATTGTGAGCATATTTGAATATCAATGTTCATTGACAGTTGGTACCCAAAAAAATGTGACTACATGAGGACAGAATAGTACATTTATTTGGAATGACAGGTAATACATGCACAAGGGTAGCATATCTAATTGCCATCGACTGAATCCGTGTCTGTGAATATGGAGGTATCTGTGTCATCATCACTGACCATAGCCTCAACGTCGGTGGAGGTATCTGTGTCTTCTGACAGACCTGCTGGTCAACTGGGGGTTGTACCTCGCGTCGTCGGTATGGGGTCGGTACAATGAGGCCTGCTCTGGTGTCACTGTCTGAATTCGGTTGTGAGTTCGGCCAGTAGTCAATGTCTCTTGTAGTTGTTGTGGAGCTAACAAGCCTTCAACTCTTCTCAAATCATCAATAGAAATTGAGATATCACACACCATTCTCCGTGATCAGGGGCTCTTCTCCAATACAACTTTCTATTGTCGTTCCTTCACACACTCAGAGAAAAAGACTTGATCAACCTGTATTCGCAATACAAAAGGTTGTTCAGAGGGTGGTAGCATTTGATTGAAATTGACCAACGTGAAGCCACAATCATCTTCCTTCATTGATCTGGGTTGACGACCCACATTTTGGGCCCGTACCAGGAGCACAAAAACACTACAGGCCGTGTAGTGCCATAGTCAATCTGCAAAATCTCCTTGATAAGACCCATATACCGTACAGATTCCGTCTCATGCTTGAAAACTGATGAGACTCCACAATCAAAGGATGCCATACTCGATGTGTTCATGCCTGGGGATGTAGCCCTGTAATGGTTGCCATATCATGACATACTCTTGTATGTCAAGGCATAATATGATGGGGGTCTTGAAAGATCTAGTAATTCTTGTCGTACGCCATCTTCAAGCACATGTTCTTGAATTCCAGATAGATGTTCCCGCACAGCATTTGGCAGCCAAGCAGCAAATGGAGGACAATCATCCATTTGTGTGGACTCCTCTTCATATTTCCTGGCACAAAATGTCGAGGCTATTTAGCCAACACAGACTAAGCATGGGGCAGTACAAAAAGATCAAATCAACAAAATATTCAGATATGAAAGGGTGTGGACTTACTTCAACATATCGGATATGCTTGGATGATTTTGAATGATGTAATCGTGTACAATAGCATGCAAGTCACCCAATTTCCGAGGTTTGTCGGCTCCTTCCAAAACTACGCCGGCCACAGATTCTTCCTCATCTGCATCCCACACCCTTGTGCGGTTCCATCATATCCTGCCATATACTCCGTGCAAAATCCTAGAGCTTCATAAAAAATGTATCCTTGAGCCATGCTGCCCTCTGGTTTTGCCATGTTCCGGACGTACCCCTTCATTTCTTTCATTGCCCGCTCCATGGGGTACATCCAACGTGATGCCACAGGACCACATAAATCGAGCTCGTCCACTAGGTGGACAAGCAGATGTGTCCTCACATCAAAGAATGATGGTGGGAACTCTTTCTCCATTAGACAGAGAGTAACAACTGCTTTATGTTTCAACTCCTCATACTTTGCAGGATTCAGTACTTTTGCACACAACCTCCTAAATACACGACATACTCGCAAAATTGTAGTGCGCACACCTGTTGCCATGAGCCCACGAATAGCCAGCGGTAAAATTTGGTGCATGAACACATGGTAATCATGTGATTTCATGCCAGATAGTTTTTTTTTTACCACGTGTTTTTTGAAAGCTGATGCGTATCCTGTGGGTACTTTAAGGTTTCGCACAGTGTCCAAGAAAACTTTCCACTCAGCTTCAGTCAGAACATAAGGAGCAGGAGGCATGATTAACGTATCTGCCCTGTCTGGATGTCGTTGCAACCACAATGATGGACGCAGCCCAAGTAATTCAAGATCACACTACAACAGATGAGCTTTTTATGACTTCACATATGACTCTTTTTTCAGTCTTATATGCGTTCATGACTACATCATTCTGTAGTGAAAAAAGCCCTGTCATAGCGACTAGTCTTTAGGACTGCGTTTCGCAAGTCATATCCGTGACTGCTTGCGTGGCACCTGGAGTCCTGCTGCAGAGAGGGTTGCAGTCACAACTATATGACTAATATATGACTACATTGTCTGTTGAGCGCTGCCTACATGAAGAGGCTTCAGCGGGACACGTGCGCCACTGCGCAAGCGACACGTCATGCATTCGTCAGGGGATCATATGACTATATGTCTGCAAAGTGATGCCTACATGGAGAGGCGACGGATGGACACGTGTGCTACTGCGAATTTGACATGTCACGACTTCTTGCCATGATTATATGACTACATGTCTGCACAACGATGCCTACATGGAGAGGCGCTAGCGGGACACGTGTGCTATGGCAGATTTCACACGTGGTGACTACATGACTTGCTAATATGACTACGGGATGTCTACATGGAGAGTGTTAGCGGGACACCTGCTGCACTTGAGATGTGACATGTGGCACATAGACAAAATATATGACTAGTATATATGACTACGGATCTTTACACGTGGTGAAAATATGGATAAAGAATGTCGTGTCATATACTGCCACGTGTTCTGGTTTGAGCAGAGTGATGCCACGTGTCATCAAGATTGTTTTCCGAAATAGTTTATAATTTATATTTTATATTTTATTTAATATTTAAAAGAACAGGGAGATTGCAGCATTGGATTTTTTTTTAAATGGTATTATTTTTAATATTATTATTTAAAATGAAAGTGAATTAAATGATTTAAATTCTTCATTACATGGTGAAATTCCAACATGAAAACAGAATGGATCCTCCTGCATACTATCAACCACAAGGAGAATGAAAATAGTCAACTACAGGGCAATATAAGCCCTATAAATCACATTACAAAAATCCAAATGAGACCAATGTCCCAATGGACACCTCTAAAGCCACAAGGTCAAAAAATCCATGCCTCAAAAGGCCCAGCAAAAAACAAGCAAGCCCACACATGGGCTGAATTGTTGTAGCTAGTATGTTCTAGTGCTATTAGAATCAAGAACTCTGTTAAACAGTGCAATACTGACTATCCCTTCCGCAGCTCCATAAGTTTCAGTAACTTTAGACTCCAAAGTGTTGTCTGGCCAACCACCTGCCCCAACTCGGTATGTTTCCTAACACCATTCACATATGGTAGAGGGGTGTTACTGACACATGCCTCTTTGATGTACACACAGGCATAATCAAGGGGCACAGCAGGGTACCCGTAACCCACCACAGCACCTTGAAGAGCAACAATCAGCCCTACTCCACATTTCTTGCGTTTGGAGTTCACATCCAACAGCCGAAACTCGTCACCCACCCTGAACTGTGATCCCAACTCCACACAAAAAAGAACACGATGTGACAACCCATGACATACACACGACTAGGACACTCAACATTTGCGAATTAAAGAGAGCCCCAAAGTTAGAAAAAATAAAACAACAAGACAAGGGCCTGGACTTACTCCATTTGCAGTCTCCAGTGGTGTGAGACCTCTTTTGGGGGGCTACTCGCCGGGTCGACACTCTTGCCCCTGGTCTGTATCGGCTTGTCGACAATATCACCTTTGTTTGTCACAAGTTCCTGTGTCACATACCAGAGAACAACCAGGAAAGCAATGAGCAAACAGGAATAGTGAATAGAAACAAAATCCAAGTATGAATCAACAAAAAAAGCCAACATGAAAACCTGCAAAGAAAACCTAGCATTAATCAAGCAACGAGGAGAAGCATCCAGGAAAGCAATGCAATGAATGAACCCACAAAATTGTAGCCTCTGGAGCACTGTCAGAATGTTTGTACCTTCACAGTAGCAGTGTTGTATGGTTGTTGTCCGAAAACAGGCTGAGACTCCAAAAACTTGGGAATACTGGCAGCTTTCGATGTCTTCCACAAGAAAGGCCACAACACCTCTGTTAGATACTCATCAGTTGGTGAATCTGGTTGCACTTTCCATGGCTCTGGAAAAATCCCACTGAAGGGAGGATTGTTTGCCGCCTTTCTTGGTGTGTCGTCAACAAGAACAGTGTCCTCATAAGTCCATTCTGGCCAGTCTGCCCACACTCTAGACAAGTTCTTGAAATATAATGGCTTTGAATCAGACCCCTTACCGCATGGGAGGACTGGATCCTCGTCACAGTGAAGGGCATCCCACTGGAAAACCAGCTTAGTGTGGGTTGCAAAAATATAGTCCACCATTGGGAAGAAGTTGCGAGCTTGGCAACAAGACCACACCGCCACCTCAAAGTGTTCAAAACACTTTTGCAAAAAGTCATAACAGCGTGGTCTCAAAACTACCATCTTCTTGCCACACATCTTCCCCACAAAACCTTTGGGAAGGGATGCAGGCCCATTAGCAGAATGAAAAGATTCACATAACAAACCATTTAAGTCTAGAATTAGTAAATGCTTCCTCGTTGGTCCAGGAAGTAAACTGTCATTTGGCTTCAACATGTGAGCAGGAGAAATTAAAGCAACCTGCTTGTTTGTTTTGTCCCCGTCTGCATCTTCCTCCCCATTTAAACTCCCACATACCTGCAACCAGAATCTGGTGTGCCCGGCGGCTCTGTCACCATTGCCCCCTGGACTGCTACTGCCTTTGTACATGGCAAGGGCTGAATTTCCACGTACCTCACAGCTGGCCTTCCCTGTATCCTGCTGTTGCTCGGTCAAATTCAAAAGATCATCAGTGACAGGAAGACATAAGGGCTTAGAGTGAGCACCAGTTACCGTCTGAAATTGGGATTCCAAACATTTTGATACTGTCACAGCAGACGCATCCATCGTAGATGTCACTGGTCCTGCGCCTGATAGATTAATCCCCAATCTGGTCACAATGGCTTTCTGGTACTCAATCATACTCTGCATCTGTGTTAGAGGACTATCTGGGACTTAGGCACTTTTACGGGATCTGTGGGATACCCTTAATTTTTGCACAGACTGAGACCAACAGGAGCCTTAGGGGTGATAGCAGCGCACTTTAGGGGGGGGGGGGGGGGGGGGGGGGGGGTTACATAGCCCGTCACAGCCAACACAGGTCACAGTCCGACACAGCCCGTCACAGCCAACACAGCTCGTCACAGTCCGACACAGCCAACACAGTCCGACACAGCCGACACAGCCGCCACAGCCCAACACAGTCACACAGCCAGTCACAGTTTCACACAGCCAGTCACAGCTTGACACAACTGTCATGACCATAGGGAACGGATAGCAGGACAGGGAACGACTGTGGAGAACAACATCTGCGAATGGAACATGTTAGTTCACGGATGACGGTTAGTGAGGGAAACGGTTAGAACAACGGGTAGGAAGATAAAGCCAGGAGCGAGGACTGGAAAAGAATTACTTCTTGGGGGACTTCGGACATCACTGGGGGAAATGAAGCAGAGAGCGCATCTCTGAGCAGAAAAGGGGAGAGCACGGAGTAGGAGAGAACGATCTGTTGATGCTTGATGAATGCAAGCAGTAGAGTTATAATGTAGAGCAGATTAGAGACTCCATGGCTTCAGCCTAATACTTGATAGATATTAATCTGATATATACTTCATACTCACACTGTGTAGAGAGATCTGAGTGAAGCTGTGGAATGAATGGATGAGTTGATGGAATCCGATAGATTGCTGAAGCAAACTGATACTTAAATACCAACAGTAAGGTAACTAGCTAACATGAATGCGGGAAGGAAAACAAATAGGAAACACCCCCATGATACACTAGCTGTAGGTCATGACTGATTGTTCTGAGCGGGCTGAGTGCTTAGAGATTTCCAACTCTTCTATCTTGGAGTTCCGCCTCGGATAGCGAAGGGATGGGTGAGTAAAAACCGCGCGACATTTGGCGACCATACTGGGGACTGGGTCATGAACAACCAGATGTGACAGGCATCTGGTGGGATCATGGTGGTTGGAGAATTAAAGAATTTGATGTGAATCAAATTCCTTGTGAAACTGAGAAGGAAAGATTGTCCAAACGATTCTTTCAGAGGTTCTTGGAATTGCCAGACGGTTGTAAAGAAAACATTCTTAAGAGAGTGCATGATGCTGACCCTGAGTGGGGTCTGGAGAAAGGAGTGATAAAGATTTATCAAGTGGCCTGTAGAGGAAGAGCACGTTGGTTACCAACACTGGTTTATGTGATAGCATTGCTATCCATTTAAGCGAGTAGAGTTTGAAGGCTGGGAGGGAAAGAAAGGTGAATGTTTATACTCATATGCATGAAGAGCTTGTACTGGTAAAGAATTGGATTCCAAAGGATATTTGTGGATCAAACTCACACCAAGAACAGCTTTCCAGACTTGTTTGCCATATGGTTATATGGTAACGGAGACTTCTAGTATAGCCAAGGGTGCATTGAAGCTTGAAAGAAACCCAGGCATATACGAGAGATATTACAGAAGAGAGTTTTGGTTATTGCCACATTAAAAGAAATGAAAGACATGGGACATGAGTGATGAAAGAGAAGCTAGACCCAGAGATATTCAGCAAAAAGAGAAAGCTATCTGAAAGCTAATTATCCATATCTTTGGGAGAGAGGAATAGACATAGGGGAATCATCTGGACCTCTCACACCATTAAGATCAGAGAGTACATCACCCATACCGGAAGAACTAGAGTTGGATGCCACTCCTTCTTTTTCTTTGCAAGAAAGAAGGGAATTGGTACGGGAAGAAGATCAATCACGAGGTGAAAGATCTGAGGTACATCCCTGGATAAAAGATTTGACAGAAATCTTTGATAAGAGTTGGCATGGAACACCAAAAGCAGGAACTCCAGTTTCTGAAGCGGAAGGTGAAAGGAGGAGAGGAGATGGCAGAGCCAACGGAGAGTTCAGACTCTCCAACACCATTGCAGTTGAGTTACATGAGTGAAGAAAAAACCCAAGGGCAGAACTTGGAGGATGAAAATAGAGAGAAGAAATTGGAAGAGGAAGAGTATGAAGAAGTAGACCCAACAGCTGAGGTTGAGACTACAACCAGGACATCCCAACCCGTTGGACCTGGATCAAGTGGAGCACTTGGATCACAGGCCAACGAAGGTGTCGGCTCAGGGGGATCAGGCGGGCTGCCTGGATCTGGCTCTGGGGGGACAGGGAGTGTGGGAAGTAGTGCAACTGGAGCTGGGAATACTGTGAATATCGTGGGGCCAGTAGCAGGGAGTGCTCAAGGGCCACCACTTGGTGGAAGATCCACCACAACAACAACAGGTCCTGAAGGACCAGCACCAGCTGCAAGGGTGCCAGCACCTGTCAGTGGGCAGAAGGTAGGGCCACAGATGGCGTTACAACCAACACGGGCAAAACCACCTTTTCCAATATATTCAGGAAAAGGGGATCCCGATGTACACATTAGCCAATTTGAGCACATGTGTATAGTGAACAATGAGAATGGCGATGATGCCAAGATGAGATTGTTTCCTTGTTCACTTATCAAGAAAGCAAGTGAATGGTATGCAAGATTCCCTGATAATCATTTCCTAACCTGGAATGGCTTGAATACACATTCCGAAATAGGTTCAGGACAAGTAAAACTGAGGATGAAGTGTATGGAAGTTTACAACAGTTAAAGCAAAGAAGCATGAAACTGTTGAGGAGTATATGGAAAAGATGGAATTGATGATGAAAAAGCTGGCTGCTGTACCAGCACCAGGTTTACAGAAGACTTGGTTTGTGAGTGGACTAAGACCAGAGTTGCAAAAGAAAGTGGATATGTTACCCCATAATACAGTGGAGGAGGCATTTGAAACTGCAAACAGAATTGAGCAATTGGGAATGCTCAGAGAGAGAAAAGGGATGATGAGGACTCTGAGGATGAGTCAGATGAAGAAGAAGAGCAAGAACTAAAAAGGAAGAGTAAGAGAAAGGAGAAGTTGAAGAGGGATAACTATGAGAAAAGATTAGAAGAAATCTTGAAGAAGTATGCCACAGGCTGCAACACATTGGAGGAAGGGTGTATGGTGTGCAAAGTGCCAGAATGAAGGCCACCACCACTGAATGCCACATGAAGGAGAAACACTGTACTATCTGTAAAATGGATAACCATTCTACTGAGAATTGTTACTACAACAGAAGGACAGCTGCAAGAGAACCTAGGCAAGTAAGGGTGCATCAGTGCAGCCCCAGCCAAGAAGAAACAATGATCAGGACCACTATGGTAGGTCTGGTGGTTATAACAATGGCATGGAAGGGAGAGGTAATTCAAGAGGGAATTACCAAGGAAATTCCAGAGGCAACTATCAGGGTAAATCCAAGGGGGAATTACCAGGGAATCAGGATTACAGAAATAATCCAAGAGCAGACCAAGGGCGAGGACCCAATGGTGAAGAACTATGTTACTATTGTAATCAGCCAGGACATCGCAAGGCCTGTTCATTCTGGATTAGACACCAGAATGAGATGAGAGCTCCTGTGAATGAGGGCCCAGTGGTGGCAGCTCACATGGTTAGGCCATGTGTTGCCAGAAGTAAGTACAATGATAGTAACAAGAAGCAAAGCCAAACTAATACCTCCAGTAGTTGAGGAAGATGATGATAATGAAGGTGGCAGTGATATGCCTGAAGATGATGAGGCTTGGAGAGATGAGAAGGAACTGCACAAGGAAGTGGCAGATACCATAAGGGAAATGCAGAAGAGTACTGATATTCCTGTGGCAGATTCCTCTGATTCTGATGGAGAAGAAGAAGAAGAGTGAGGATGAAAGGAAGAAAGAAGATGCAGACATGCAAAGTAATGAAGGGACTTTGGCTGAAGTAATATGCCAGACCAAAGCAGAGATTACCATTGGACAGCTATTGGCTGTGGCACCTTATTGTAGACACAGGCTGTATCAAGCAATCAATCGAATTGCCCAGGAGACAGGAAACACAGACCTGAACAGCAAGGTGACCAGTATAATGTGAAGCCGGAAGGGCGAGAAAACAGTCATGGACTTTGATGATTCTGCCAGTAATCCAATTGAGAATTGGAAGCACAGAACTAACTGATGTACTGATAGATGGAGGCTCTGGAGTAAATATCATGACAGACCAATTAAGAAAGAAGCTTGGTCTAAGTAACATGAAACCAGCCCCATTTACAGTAACAATGGCAGATCAAAGAGTGTACAGCCATTGGGATTAATAAGAGGAGTTAAGATACAGATACAAAAGATGATCTTTATGATCACAGTAACTGTGTTGAAGATGGATGAAGTCATGGAGGCTTACTCCTTATTATTGGGACGTCCGTGGCTGAAACAGGCCAGGGTATTCCATGACTGGAATTCTCAGTTACTAACCGTGCATAATGGGATGCACGAGATACAAATTACCACAAAGAAATCTAGTAGATTACCTGCTACGAGAAGACCTCGAGGGGTCAGAGAGTATGACTGGAGAGGAGGACTGGATGAGGAGCAGGAAGCTACCCTGTTTGCTGCACACCCAGAGTGGGAGCAGGTTGCAGAGATGCGGCTGGAAGGCCTAAGTTGTTTAGGTATCTACTGTGGTGTAGTGTCAGCAACACCAATTGAAGAGGAAACCAGCAGTTACCCATCACATTTCTATGAAGAAAGAGAAGGAGAAATGGAAATCCTAGAGGAACCAGCCACTGTGAGTTTACAGGATGAAGTGGTGACTGGTTGGACAATCACAGCTGATGAGCAGGTGAGGGAAGTGAATGTGGGAACTGAAGAGGAACCGAGGATGGTGAAGGTAGGAGCTGATTTGGAGCCAGAATTCTTGAAGAAGCTAAGAGTTTGTTCATCAAATACAGAGATGTATTTGCTTGGAGCTATGAGGATCTAAAAGGGATACCACCTGAAATCTGTCAGCATAAGATTGAACTGGAACCAGGTCAGTACCAATCAAGCAGGCAAGGTACAGAATGAATCCCAACTATGCACAGAAGGTTGGAGAAGAGATCAAGAAGTTGGCTGAGGCTAAGTTTATATACCCAATAGAGTATACAACTTGGTTGTCACCCATTGTGATAGTTCCCAAGAAGAATGGTAAACTAAGAGTTTGTGTGAACTACAGAAGCTGAATGCTTGTACGAAGAAAGATCCTTTCCCTTTGCCATTCACAGAAGCAGTATTGGACACTGTGGCAGGCCATGAGATGTACTCATTCATGGATGGCTTCAGTGGTTATAATCAAGTGCAAGTGGCAGAAGAAGACCAAGGAAAGACAGCTTTCATCACAGACTGGGGTGCTTATGCATACAAAGTCATGCCCTTTGGACTTTGTAATGCACCAGCAACCTTTCAGAGAGTGATAAGTGAATCTTTTCATGAGTATCTGGATGATTTCATGCTTTGGATGATTTCAGTGTGTACAGCTCTAAGAATGAGCACTTGCATAAATTGGAGTTATGTCTGGCCAGATGCAGGATGAGAGGTCTGGGCCTGAATCCAGAATGTACTTTCTGTGTGAACTCAGGGGTGCTTCTGGGACACATTGTGTGTAAGAGGGGACTTCTTGTGGATCCCAGGAAAACAGAGGCCATTAAAGCCTCTCCACCACCAGTGAATGTTAGAGTCTAAGGAGATTCCTTGGACAAACCAGCTATTACAGAAGATTTGTCAGACGGTATGCACAGATAGCAGCACCATTGAGCAAACTTTGAAGAAAGATGCAGTGTTTGCATGGACACCTGAATGTCAACAGGCTTTTGAGGAACTTACATTGTCAGTAACAACTACACCTGTGCTGATTAATCCTCACTGGCAGGAAATATTTCATGTTCACTGTGATGCTTCTGGAGAAGCACTAGGAGCAGTGTTAGCCCAAAATGTTACAGGAAGGATAGATTCACTGTGTACTATGCTAGCCGATTGATGAACAATGCCGAAAGAAATTATAGCACAACGGAAAGAGAAGCATTGGCAATGATCTATGCAGTGAAGAAATTCAGGCATTACCTGTTGGGCAAGAAGTTTATGTTCTATGTGGATCACCAGGCTCTGATATACCTGGTAAACAAACCTTTGATAAGCGGAAGAATAGCAAGATGGTTGATATCTTGCACGAGTTTGAGTTCGAGGTTGTTTACAAGCCTGGAAGGCTGCATCTTGTGGCGGATCACTTGTCACGGTTATCAACAGGAGAACCAGCCAGGGAGTAGATGATCAATTACCAGATGCGAGTCTATTTGCAGTGGAGGTGCAGGGAAGTGCAGATGACTGGTTAGATTGGCAGTGGCCAATCAGATACTACCTTGCTCATGGTCAGTGCCCACCAAGTTATGGAAAGGAGCAGAGAAAGAGAATTGCTATCAAGGCTCTACCTTACACTATGGTAGGGAGCAGAATGTATAAGCTAGGACCAGATGGAGTGCTGAAGCGATGCTTATACCACCATGAAGTTAATAAAGTTTGGAGGAAGTTCATAAAGGAGTGGCAGGAGGTCATTTTGGAGAAGAGACTACCAGCAGGAAGATACTACATGCAGGTTACTGGTGGCCTACTTTGTTCAAAGATGTACACAAGTATTGTCAGAGTTGTGATGAATGTCAGAGGCTAGGACCTTTGCAGAGATCTGGGAAGATGGCTTTGCATCCTACAATGCCTACGGAACCATTTCAGAAATGGGGACTAGACTTTGTTGGACCAATTAACCCCCAGCCAAGAATACACAGAACAGGTACATAATTACAGCCACTGATTATACTACGAAGTGGGTGGAAGCTAAAGCACAAGCAAGGTTCCTGTATGAGAACATACTTACACGATTTGGCTGTCCCTTGGAATTTATCAGTGATCAGGGAAGTCACTTCATTAATGAGACCATTGAATTATTGACTAAAGAGTTCATGATTGTGCATAGGAAGAGTACAACATATTACCCACAGGGTAATGGGCAGGCAGAGGCTACCAACAAAATACTATGTACTATCTTGGCTAAGATAGTCAATGCAAACAGAACGGATTGGGATACAAAGCTGCTGACAGCTTTGTGGTCATACAGGACTTCATATAAAGTCACCACTAAGTATACACCATTCCAATTAGTTTATGGTATGGAAGCTTTACTTCCAGTGGAATTCCTGTTACCTACCATGAGAACGGAATGGGAAAGAGAATGGAATTGCAAGATTCAATTAAGGTCAGGAAACATGAATTATACCATGTGGAAGAAGTACGTGCTGATGCAGCTGATAATATGACCAGAATTCAGATGAAGAGAAGAACAGTTTGATGAAGGCAAGTTAAAGACTTTTAAGACGGGAGATTTGGTTCTCTGGTTGCAGAAGAAGGGAAAGATTAAAGCTTCTAAGCTTAAATCACCATGGAAAGGACCTTATGTCATACAGAAGATGTATGATAACAACACCGCCATGTTACAAACCATTAACAAAGAGATGCTGGGAAGAGTCAATGCCAATAAGTTGAAGGGGTACAGTGGTATCCATGACAAACCATTGCAGCATGATTTGCATGTTGAAACGCAAAAGCAGTCACGGGCTGCGCCAGTGATACCAACGGAGTATGGAGCACTTGTCGCTAGGCGAGCATATATGCCTATCACAGCCCATCAAGGCGACACAGCCTATCACAGCCCATTCCTTCACAGCCTATCACAGCCCATGCGCGACACAGCCTATCTCACATCACAGCTATCACAGCCCAGCACGGCGCAACACAGCCTATCACAACCTACCACAGCGTGTCACAGCCTACCATAGTATGACACAGCCTGTCACAGCTCAACACAGCCTACTAGGGTTACACAATCCATAGAATCAGTGACAGGTAGACGCAAGATAACTTCAGGGAAATGGCCGGTGGAAGAAAGGACGGAAGCCAGTTTAGAAATGGACACGTGGAAGTCAGGGCGCGACACACAGCTGAGAAGGAAGTGCAAGAACATGTCATCAAGAAAGAGGACAAGAATGGCGTCAAAGTACCTACTTAGCACGTCAATTCGGATGAATGGCGGGCCCATTAATGAATACGGAAAAGGGCAACGGAACAAACGGCAAGTACAGAAAAGCAAAATTCTTGTCACATGTGTTATCCTAGTGGACAGTCCAGCAGGGAAAGTCCACTAAAGAAAATTAAATCTAAAATCCACGTACAGCGGTTACAGCCAATCGAAAGCCAGAAGCAGGATCAAGAAATTGGAGGGATTTTAAACGCAAGAGTCGGCGTCGTTCCAAGTAACGGGCGTCTCGACGGGACAAACCATCAATGCTATAGCTTTGAAGCTATGGAGGAACTAACAGACTATATGCTCGCAATATTACTTAGGCAGTGGCATAGGGACAAAAGAACAGAGCCGATCTTTTCTCTTAATCGATGCTTGCAAGCCCCCGCAGGCTTACAAGAAATTACCCATAGCATTTTGTGGCAACCATACGTTTATGCTTTGTGCCCTGCAGGCATTTCTTCAACTGTTACAACCAAAACCTTTCTGTGGGTCTAGAATGAAGAGAGTGAGAGGAATGGAAGAAATCAGGGTGAAGAGCACCACAATCCTGCAGAAAAAAACGATTGCTACTCCACAGGCGGTACAGTTACTGAAGGAGCTGCGATTATAAGGATTGCAAAGCAAAGATTGGACATTGCACCATAGGTAGTACATGTTACAATTCTTGCAGAACTTTGAGCCTAGGACAGGAGCAACAACGGTGAAGGGAGTTGAATTAGAAATTACTCCCATATACCTACAACAATTGTTTGAATTGCCATCAGGTCAGGTGCATGTGGAGGAGCATAGGGCAAGACTGCAAATAGGGGACTTATTCCAAGAAGGGAGTTTCTTTAAAACTCAGGGTTATGCTTGTACCAAGGCCGTCTACCCAGGGCTAAGGGAGGTAGGCCAGGTACTGAACGTTTTGTTTGCCATGAAACATAACCAACAGTATTTGAGCAGATCCTTCACAGAGGAAATACTCAAAGCCCTGAGAGGAGAAGAGGTAGCATGGGCGGACATAGTGTACAACGCACTGGTAGAGGAGATGAAAAGATTACAGGGCACTGCCGCAAAGTCTCCTATCATAGTGTCTGGCCCAATCATTGCTCAAATAATTCTTGATTCTTGCATACTTGATGCTCGGGAAAGAAAGGAGATGAGAGTGTTTGAGACCGAAACCACTGCAATGGAAGAGCAAGGCTCTTCACACAGTGAGGGTGGACTGGTAGGGCAACCCCAGACTAAGAGACAGAGGCGGGGAAAGACTGTAGTGGCGGATCCACTGGCTTCACGGAAACCGCATGATAATGTTTCCCAAGCTCTTGTGCAGGAAGGGGCACATCAGCACAGAGAGCTGCTATTATTGGAAGCAGGACCTTCAGAGAGGGAAGAGGAAGTTACTTCAGTATCACAGCCATCACAGCCAAATGATCGGCTTGTCACAGAGTTACCACAAGTTGTCCATGTAGTTCCACCAGAAATAATTGATTTGGAGAAAGAAGGGTTAGATATTCCCACTACAGAAATGGGGCTGGCAGAAATTGAGAAGGGGGACCTTCTCTATGAAAATTTTGGTCTGGTCAGGGAAACAGTGATTCCGGAGGTGCAGCGGTTGTCCAGGGGAAACCTTGCAGTGCATATAATACACACACATGTGACGGAGGTACCACAGGTAGAATGTCAAGACATTGCAGCACCTGTGACAGATGAAGTGGTTCAGGAAGACTGGGTACTGAGGCATACCATAATAAAGTGGGGGTACTGGTGGCACAAAACCCACAACGATGGGAGAGTTAGGGCCACCTCCTGCGTTCTTGTGGGCGCCATCTCCATTGCTAGCAACAGGGATCGTGGATCCAGTGCGCTTGTGCTTGCCCTGAAAAGAAATTCCCCCAGTACAATGTGGGTGATTACACATACATATAGGCAGCAAGCAGCAAATCCTTGAATTCAATATAACAAACTGGAAGCACATATCATTTGTAAAGACAAGATTACCCAAAACTCAGTATGATCTTGGGCAGTAAAGCTCCCAAATTTGATTGGCCCCAATGATGTCCTCCCAGTACATTTTTGAACCCTCTTAGGTATGGGGTGTTCCTGAAATCCATAGCAAGAATTCAAATGGACAAACCTGATGGGTCCATGAGAAGTATCCCTCCAAGTTTTACTGATATTCTGGGTGCATAAGTAACCCAAGTATCTCTATAAGTAGTCATTGTAGCTTAGTACCAGGACGTTGGTTTCATGGGGCAAAGAATTTGAACACACCTGAAGTCTACATTGGCCTGACATCATGCCTTTGGCACTTCAACTTGTCTAGTGGAAATCATTTGTGATTGTGCCTTGGCTGACCTGCATTGTCCAACTTCCCTGTCTTGACAGACATACCCTATCTCTTCATGATCTTACCATACCCTATCTCTTCGTGATTTTACCAAAAACATACATAATTTGAATCATGGTCATTGTGAAGAACTATAACTCACAGACGGAGAAGGTGTTCGTAGTGTAGATGATGGGCGTTTTTGTCCTGCAACATGAGCATGGGCATGTTCTCCTCGGCTTGCCGTGACATCCGCCGACGACGCACTCGCCTTGCACTGGCGTGGGAGGAGTGGATCGTCCTCATCGTCCTCAGAAGAGCCCTCATGCAGAATCGTAGTCTTCATCGTCTTCAGTCTGGCACTTTGCCTTGCAGGACCTTGATCCCTAGCTTTTTCCTTCGGAGCGCGTGGCTTGCGAGGGCGATTCGCTCCCGCAAGCCTGCACAAACACCTCCATGACCTCCCTCTCAAACAATCACAAACAAATGCAAGCATACATACTCTAATACTCTTAAGCCTACGCTGAACCACAGCCGCACCCTACCAGGACGTAATGGCTGCCCACGAATGACGCGGACATCTCCCGCCTAATGACACACCCCTCCTCAAACCTAATCGTCACTCACTGCATGTTGTTTGCCTCTCTGTTTGTACAAGTCGCAGCTACTCGCCCCCATTTGTGCTATGAAGCTTATGATCGCTATAGGAAGGTTAGAGGATAAGGCGAATCGCAAGTTTAGTGGGTGGGTATCCAAAGTCAGGAACTAAACTCACCCATCTATCGACTATTTGAACGTTGCTTCCACCTCCTTTATGGCAGCAATCCGGCGCTCTCGGAACTTCTCGTACTCAATGAGAGGGATTCGAAGACCTTCCGCTTCACCATGGACACTCAGAAACGATACTTATAGTATACTATAGATATAGAAATAGCACATTGGCAGCTGGTGCAAAACAAGAGACAATGCACTGTGCGTAGCATGCAAAGAGGGAAGGGGTGACGTTCAAAGCATGTACAGTGCAGGTGGCGACCGGATGCGTAGGCGTAGAATAGATGACCGTCTATGGCAAATGGAAGAAGCTTATGCCACAAAGAATGGGCATACAAAAATGCTATGCAACTGCGATGAGTGTCATGGAGAAAAAGTACTGTTGTTGGAAACAGTGAGGAATCATTACATGATACACGGGAGGGATCCTCTTCTCTGACGTTGTTCTCTTTCAGTAAGATCGTCACTTTCCCTTCAGCACTTTAGTTTGAATTTTGAATGCAACGATCCTCTTCTCCACATGTCGACATTTCGTTGGGTGATTGTAGTCAAGAAGTCATAAGATACAGACATGACTATGACTACGCCACTTTCCGTTATCACTTTAATTAATGCACATGTCGTGTTTTCATTGGTCATGTGTAGTCATGTAGTCATATATGACTAAGTAAGTGACTGCAACTATGACTTCAATGGCTACAAATGTCGTGTTTTGATTGGGTGTATATTCATAAGATACATACGTAAATATGACTGCATCACTGCAACGTCACCGTGCCTCCTATGTCATAATATGAACAAGTGTCACATCGTTGTTGGTCCACTCACAAGATGACTATTGGGATGCAGGGATGTGAATATTCAGATGATGAAGACGAAGGCCCTGTGGTACAGCCCAATGTCACAGAGAACGCAGATGAGAGTGGTGGATTGGAGGTAGAAATGCAGCGTGCATTGCAGGAAGCGTTTCTCTTTGCAGATGCAAATAGAGATGACCCCATTCATGGTGGAACCGATCACACATTTGCCGATCATGACGATGATCTCGACAATTCCGGAGACAATGAATTTGATGAGAATGCTCACCTGCACGTTGATCTCGAGTATGATAAACTCTTCCGACAGTCGCAATGTCCACTTTTTGAAGGGTGCTCCATCAGCCGGCTGCAAGCAACTTTGACGTTGCTGAACGCATGCACTACCCACAAGTGCACCCAATGCATTTGTGGATGAGCTTCTGGGATTGTTGCATAAGAGTTTTTTGCCTAAAGAGAATTCATTGCCGAAAACTCACTATGAAGCAAAAACCATGATTGCCAAGATGGGATTGCAGTACACCATGATTCATGCCTGTGAGCGTGGTTGTGTACTCTTCCATGGGGAGTATGAGAATGTAGACATTTGCCCAGTGTGCCGCAGTTCCCGTTACATTCCAGGTCGTGGAAGTGTGCCCAAGAAAGTATTGCGACACTTCCCTGTCATTCCAAGGTTGAAACGTATGTACCGATGTAAATCGATCGCTAACCTCATGACATGGCACGACAGACATAAGAGCCAGGATGGGTTGGTTCGACATCCAGCTGATAGCAAAGCATGGAGACACATTGACACCACATTTGAGGATTTTGCTGCAGAGCCACGATCTCTGCGATTTGGATTGGCCTCAGACGGTGTAAATCCCTACGGAGCTCAATCCACAAGTTGGAGCACATGGCCCGTTCTCTTGGTCAATTACAATCCTCCGTGGTTAATGATCAAAAAGTTCTTTGTCATGTTAGTGCTACTGATTCCTGGTAAGGAGTCTGTTACCTCGGACAACGTAGATGTTTACCTGATGCCCCTAGTGGAAGAGCTACTAGAACTATGGAGAGGGATTGCAGCTCATGATGTTTCCCGTCCTCGTGGTCAACGCGAATTCACACTGAGGGCAGTGTTGATGTGGTCAATCCATGACTACCTGCATATGGCTTGCTCTCAGGTCAAGTGACGAAAGGTTATGCTGGTTGTCCAGCTTGTGGACCTGGGGTGACTTCACAGCAGTTACACACATGTGGAAAAATTGTTTTCCTAGGCCACCGAAGATTTTTGGCCCGCAATCATCCATATAGAAGGTCAAGAATGTTCAATGGCACTACTGAGCATGGAACTCCTCCAAAAACGCAGACTGGAACACAAATCAAGGAGCTTGCAACAGCTCGCACTGCATGGGTGGAAAACGGAGGGACGCCAGATAGCAGGACAGACCCAGCAAAAACTCATGGAGTTAAGCGATTGTCAATTTTATATGTCTTACCTTATTGGGAGGTAATTCCTTCATGGCCTTTAAATTGGCTGTGTACATTTTTGCGTTTTCTGTTTAAATTGTGATGAGTAAATGCTCAATTGCTTATGTGTTCATTTTGTAGGGTCTCCTCATCCGCCACACGTTTGACGCAATGCATTGCGAGAAGAACTTGGCTGAAAATATTATTAAAACTATCTTTGGTGATAAAGACATATTGAAAGTTCGCCGTGATTTGGAGCTACTTGGGATGCGCCCGGAATTGTGGCTACAACGTGATCCTGACAGAGCAGATACGTTAATTATGCCTCCTGCCCCTTATGTCCTCACTGAGGCTGAGTTACAAGTCTTTCTGGAGATTGTGCAGAACTTGAAAGTGCCAACAGGCTACGCATCAGCTTTCAAAAAGCATGTGGTGAAGAAGAAGTTGTCTGGCATGAAATCACATGACTATCATGTGCTCATGCAGCAAATTATACCGCTTGCTATCCGTGGGCTCATGGCAAGTGGTCCTCGAAGGGCCATTTTGCGAGTATGTCGTGTATTTAAAAAGTTGTGTGCAAAAGTGGTGAATCCTGTAGAGTATGAGGAATTGAGAACTGAAGCAGTTCTCACTCTGTGTCTTATAGAGAAGGAGTTTCCACCATCATTTTTTGATGTGATGACACATCTGGTTGTTCACCTAGTGGATGAGTTGTACTTATGCGGGCCCGTAGCATCTCGTTGGATGTACCCCATGGAGTGGGCAATGAAAGATATGAACATGGCAGAAGGATACCAATTTGAAGAAGCATTGGGTTTTTGCACAGAGTATATGGCAGGATTTGATGGAAGTGTACGAAGGGTGTGGGATGCAGATGAGGCAGAATCTGTGGAACGTGAAGTTTGTGAAGGAAGTTCTAAAGCCTGAAAATTGAATGACCTGTGTGATATTGTACATGAGTACATCATTCAGAACCATCCTCGTCTGTCAGTCATGTTGGGGTAAGAAATCTACTTCATTGACATTCAGATTTCCAAGTTTTAGTCATTTATCATTAGTTGGCATATGGCGTCTTTTCAAATCTCCCACGCCACCTCTGTCAATCTCCTGGCTGACCCTCGGATTGTATATATGAAGCAGAGTCCACACGGATAGAAGCCAGACGACGCTTGTTTCGTGAGGAGCAAGGGCTGGAAGGCATGAGCAATCCCACGACAATTCAGTACCCTCCTGATTTGCATCCTTGTCCTCCATTCACGCCGAACCTTCAATGTATCTTTTTCCCCAAAAATAGTCTTAATGATATTCTCTGCAAAGTTCTTCTCGCAATGCATAGCATCAAACGTATGTTGTATGAGGAGGCCCTCCCTGTAAGGCAAGGCATATAAGATTGACAATCGCTTCACTCCGTGAGATTTGGAAGGGTCAGATGGCGTATCTGGTTTCCCCCCTGCTGTTATCCATGCAATCAGGTCAATTGCACGTTTCTTTATTTGTGTTCCCGTCTGCGTTTGTGGAGCCACTCTATGCTCAACAGCACCATTGAACAATCTTGATCTTCTATATGGATGGTTGTGGGCAAGAAATCTCCGATGGCCCAGGAACACAGTCTTCGAATATGCATGTAAATGCTGTGAATCCACCTCGGGTCCACAGGCTGGACAACCAGCATAACCTTTAGTAACCTGACCCGCGAGCAAGCCATATGCAGGGTAATCATGGATTGACCATAGCAGCAATGCCCATAGTAAGAATTGGCGTTGTTGGAGAGCTTGGGAAACATTGTAAGCTATGATGCCTCTCCACAATTCCTGTAGCTCCTCTACTAGGGGCATCAAATACACATCAATCTTTGCAGATGTAACAGACTCCTTTCCAGGGATAAGGAGTGCTAACATGACAAAAAACTTCTTTGTCATCAACCATGGAGGCAAATTATAGTTGACCAACAAGATGGGCCATGTGCTCCAACTCGTGGATTGAGCACTCTATGGATTTACTCCATCTAAGGCTAATCCAAATCGTACATTTCGTGGTTCTGAAGCAAAATCCGCAAATGTGGAGTCAACGTGGGCCCAGGCTTTGCTATCAGCTGGATGTCAAACCAATCCATCCTGACTCTTATGTCTGAAGTGCCATGTCATAAGGTGCGCGATTGATTTACATTGATACATGCGTTTCAACCTTGGGATGACAGGGAAATGTCGTAGTATTTTTCTGGGTATAGTCCCACGACCAGGAATGTAACGCGATGTCTTGCACTCCGGGCAAAAATCTGCTTTTTCATTCTCCCCACGGAAGAGTACACAGCCTTTCTCGCAAGCATGGATCTGGGTGTACTGCAATCCCATCTTTGTAATCATAGTTCTAGCTTCATAATTAGTTTTCGACAAAGAATTCTGTTTCGGCAAAAAACTTTTGCGCAACAATCCAAGAAGCTCATCCACAAAGCCATTGGTGCACTTGTGGGTGGTGCACAAGTTGAGCAAGTGCAAAGTAGCTTCAAATCGGCTGATCGAGCTCCCTTCGTAGAGTTTACACTGAGATTGTCGAAATAGCGTATCGTAGTTGGGGTGAACTCCGTGACTCAGGTTTGGGCCATTCTCTGCATTCTCTGCATTGTCCATGGATTCTTCCTCGTCGGGGCTGTCTTCGGCCCGAGTCCACCATTAATCGGATCTTCCTTGTTTGCATCCGCAAACTCAAAAGCTTCCTGCAATGCTCGTTGAATTTCTGCCTCCACACCACCTTCATGATCTGTATTGTTCTCCCTTTCATTAGGCCCCTGCCCAAACTCAACCCGATCCTCCTCGTCATCAGAATCAGCATGTCCCTGCATCCCGTGTTTCCCACGGTTCATTCACAGTATATGTAGATTATGACATGTGGACAAATGTAGTCACGGCTATCACTACATCACTTCGATTTGAGCAACAACATTGTGACACATGGCAGATAGTTCTAGTGACGTAGTCATGTTCCTATATGTGTTTATGACTACACGACTACAACTAGCCAACGACATATCGACATGTGTATAAAGGGCAGTCATAGACACAACTACATGACTACAACTCGCCAATCAACTTTCGACATGTGGAGTGGTGAAGTCATGGCTACTACTACCACACCAAAATGGTTTCAAAATTCAAACTTGGAGATTGCTAAGTCCTGAAGGACAGTGTACTTCCTGTGGATGTACCAGAATAGTACAGCTGCGCAAAGTTGGATCCCTCTTATGTTTGAGGTAGTGCTTCTTCACTGTCTCCAACAACTGCCATTTGGATCCATGACATTCAGTGCAATTGCAAAGCATTTTCTTGTTCCCATTTGATATGGCGTACGCCTCCTCGAGTCGCCATAGTCTGTCATCTCGTAATTGCATGCGTGGCTCATATGCACCATGACGGCCGAACAGACGTTGAGCGTTCATAGCTCGTAGTATGCAATGCCCTGTAGAGCCTCTGCAACTTTGTGTCCTCAGTGCTCTCTCTACAATATATCTACCTCTTGCGGTGTGTGCTAGTGAGCTACATGATCATTCATGGTGAAGTCGAAGGTTGTCATTGCTCCTCTCACTGAGTACGAGAAGCTACGTGAGGCTAACATTGCCATCGTGAAGGATGCCACGGCAAAGTTGAAGCAGGACTTCGAAAGGTAAGGATCGAACAGTTCAGTGACCCAATCCTTTGACAATGCATGCATGGCTAACAGTGTGATCTCTTCCCATTTGCACAGTAGATGAGGTGTGATCGAGAGGCGCTGTTGGTGTGAATGTAGAAAAGGCTTGAAAAGTGCAAGTTGAGTGTAGTTTAGGGTATAGGAGTGCATTCATAGCAGTAGGCGGGAGTGAACCGCATTTGACGGGCAGCCATTGGGACAGCGGTAAGGCACTTCATTGTTTTCCAGCTCCTTTATGAACATTAGGGTATGAGCTGCATTTGTCTTGTGTCAATATTCTTTTTCTTTCTGTTCTGTCTCTTCCGTGCTTTGTAGGTCTGTCCCTCATTTGCATGTTTGGTTTCAAAGGGGGTGTGCTGTCATAAGCACATTCTCTGTCTAGATTCAGCTTGTGCATTTCTGTCTGTCCATTTTCTGGGTGGAGGAGCTGCACATTGCCCATGTGCATGTGGCCCCCATATTCCATAGCACTACTTACAACTTTGTAAGCAGTAGGTCTCTTATGTTGAGCACATTCCATCTTTTCTCACAGCTTTTAGGTATGCCCCTCCCTACTGCATGTTTGGTATGGATTTCAGGCAAAACCCATACATAAAAGGGGTCGGAAAAGTCTTGGGCGCACATCATTGAAGCCAATCCAATTTGGCCGATTTTCTAGCCAAGATCTGTCTGATTTTTGGGTAATCAGACCTGTACAAATCATGCGTACTGTTTATACTTTATGACACCTTTATGTCATGATATGGTGTGGTCCTTGTAGTTGGATTTACTTGGCATTGTGTTTAATGTATGGAAACCCAGGGCAAGCAAAAACAGAAGCAAAAAAATGCCACGGGAGTCGGCCCTCAGTCCCCTCAGGTTTTCCATACTCAGCCACCAGTACCAGGCTGTCAATATCGCTCCATGCCTCAGTACCCGGCTCCCAACCAGCATCCACCCACTGGCAATGTGGAGGGTCAGTACGCAACGGCCCCCCAACACAATTATGCAGCTGGCCATTATGGCCCTTATGCTCCTCCTCCATATCGCCCCACTCCTCCTCCTTATGGAGGTGGCAGGCCACCTGAATATCCTCCGCCGTATGCACAGGTCCCATATGACCACTATGGATCCTCGAGTGGTTCCCAACCACCATGGCCACCGATGGGTAGCTGGCCGAATCAACCCTTCAACGTTCCCGCACAGGTGCTAGCGGTTCAACCTGCAGGGGATGTGGTTCAATCAAAGGCTGACAGAACCAATGCCTTGAGACGAGCAAATTATGTTGTGAAGGCTGCGACATATAAAGTGAAGGAAGAAAGAGAGGCAGAAGGTCTTCCTGCAACTATAGTTGTTGTGAACAAGGCAGGAAAACCAGTTGGTCAAACGAGGAATGTTTGGCATGCGGCCCTCAAATGTCACGTTCATCGTATCTGTGATCCTTCTATAGCCATCAACTATCAGCCTGATGAGATCATTGAAGAGCTCAAAGAAATCCTGGCCAAGCTATTTGAATATGTCCCACGTGACTTGGATGATATTGCGTTGCGAAACACAATAGGCACAATTATGAAGTCCCGACGGCATGACTTGCACAAGGAATGGCAGAAAGGTGGGGGGAACCCATGGACGTGTCTGATGAGCATTGGAAGAGCCTCACCTCCTACTGGAGTACAGAATAGCACTCCAAAGTGCAGACCCACTTGAAGACAACAAATGCCTGCATTCAAAATCACACCAAAACGGGCCGGGGAGGGAAGGACAGCATAGAGGCACACTTAGTAAGAACCCTCATGAGCTTTCTCACTGTACTCCTCTCAATACATTCTATGAATGCCAATCTTTAATGCTGGTTGGCTTATGGTTTAGTATTTCAAGCAATTTTGGAGCTGAGCTTTATAAATTATTTCTGTGCTGACATGATTGTTCAATCTTGACGTTGCATTATCTTCAGTGGTTTTGTTATGGTTTTGTATGATTGAGCCATTGAGTACAAATTGCACATTGGCTTCATATTGTTTGTTATGTTGGGTTCATATGTAGGAAAGAGAAACCGGGTGCCCCCCTACGTTGGCTGACATACAAGAATACTCTGTCTCAAGGATGTCAGCTGCGAGCGATAGGCGGGTAAGTGAGACTCAACAACCATGTGCTTTCAGTACATGTGTGCCTTGTGTATTATAGCACGTCTGGTTGCTCAAGTTCTCAGTGAATGATTTAAGTGTTGAAAGAATATATGTACTCATAAGAGTGCCAGTGTGTTGATTGACAAAACTGAGTTTGGTACCTCTAACCACTTCCTGGTTTGGACTGAGATCTGTTGGGTTTGGGTTTGTTGATTTTTGTTGATTTTCACTATAAGCCAACATTGTATCCCTAGGACGGCCCTGTCTGGCCAGGTCTAAGTCCATCAAGGGGTTTAGTAGAGGGTTAACACATTTTACTTCAGAACTTGTTGCGTGTGATCATTGTATCCCTAGGACTGCATGTGTGGTAGAAGGACTTGTGCCTGAATTTACTACTTTGCTAGAACAAAAGTGGGATCAATATATTTTGTACAGGTGAACATGTTGTAGTCATGGTTGCCAGCGTTTGATGAATATGTGTCTGGTTGGTGTGATCACCCAATATGGATTGATAGGTAAGGTGCTTGATGTTGTGCTCAAATATGGCAGGGAAAAAAACTTGCTGGAACATGTTGTCTTATGCATTTCTATCTATATGGCAGGAAGCGAGTGTAGCGTATTCTGCCATAGTCGGAAAGGTGGATGCAATGGAAAAACAAGTCGAGGCTCAAGGGTCTGATATGCTGGAGATGAAATCATGGATGCAGAACATGATGGACTCCCAGAAGGCAATGATGCTCAAATTGGGGGTTAATGTCCCCCTGGCAGGTCCAGTGACATCTGGCATGAATGGTTCTGGTGTCACTGTATCAAAAAGATTGGCGGAGCAGTTTGAGACCATAACTGGCGATCAATCTCAACTCTCCCCTAACCCTATCACCGATGATGGTTTGCATCTGTCCAAGCAGTTTGCCATAGGGAAGGCAGGCACTGAGACAGCAATTTCAAGTCAGCCTGCCTCTGGTACAAAGGAAGCTACTGATCATGATGCCCGTGATATGTCTGAGAAGCCTGGTACACCGGATTCAGGTATGCATGATTCCTTGGGGAATTCACATGGGGAGGATGGGACAGATGCTACAACATTTCAATTGGTTGTGCATCCCACTGGGGCTGATATGTTGAAGCCAGGTGAGCGTTTACAGTCTCCCCCACCTCGCAAGCACTTGCTAGTTTTGGATGTGAATGGATTGCTCTATGAATCCATTCATGTTGCTAGTGGTCCAACAACTGTTCCCAAAGGATTTGTGGGGAAGTTGTGTGGGAAAATGGTAGTTTTGAGACCCAGCTGTATTTCTTTTTTGCAAAAGTGTTTTGCACACTTTGAGGTGGCAGTGTGGTCTTGCTGCAAAGCTCGCAACTTCATTCCGATGGTGGACTTTATTTTCCAGTGGGATGCCCTTTACTGTGAAGATCTTACTGACCCATTGGCTAGGGGGGCTGATGCAAAGCCCATATATTTGAAGAACCTATCAAGAGTGTGGGCAGAGTGGCCAGAATGGGGTCCTAAAGACACTCTTCTTGTTGATGACACACCAAGAAAGGCATCAAACAATCCTCCATTTAGTGGGATATATCCGGAGCCATGGAAAATGCGATCATCAGGGCCAAAAGATGGCTATCTACTCGATGTGTTTTGGCCGTTCTTGGAGAGGGCAAGCAAGACTCCTAGTATTCCACAGTTTCTGAAGTCTGAGCCTCTCTTTAGACAACAGCCCTACAATTCCGCTCAGTGTAATCGTCAGAAGGTACAACAATGTAATGTAAGTCTGGTCCAGTACATTTGGAATTCTTGGGTTGCTTGTGAATTGCATGAGCAATGGGTTTCTCTTGAGTGAGCTATGTGAGAGCCACTGAAGAAATTGTAATGGTTTGTGATATAGGGACCTATGATGAAGCGGCTCCATGTTGTCAACAAGTCAGCAGAGGAGCTAGAAAATAGCCCTCTCAAGCAGTTCTCGCAGCCGCCTGAAAGTCAGCTTGGTGTAAGTCCATGACCTTCTTTTCCAATTTTGTTTATGTGGCCACTGGAGTGTAGACTACCGTCCTTCACGTTTGCTGTATCCTTGTGGTCATAGACTCCGCATCCAGTGGGAGACCATTGTGAGGGATTTGCTTCAGTTTATTGCCAAGGGTAGGTACAGAAAGTACTCATAAGACCTTGTGTTTGGCATAGCCTTTTGGGTAGGTAGGTAGAGAGAACGAAATCGAAATGTGTGTGTGTGTATGTATGTTGTTTGCTGCAACTTGTTGGCTGTAGACCTTCCTGCCTACCCTTCCTCCCTCCCCTCCCTCCATCCATCCTTATTAATAGTTGCAGCCTCCCTCCCGGTACTTAAGTACTATAATGCTTGGACCTCCATAGTCTAGTGTGCATGGTATTTTCACTCATTGTTTTTGCTGGTGGGTGCTGGGATGAGTGTTTAAGGTGGGAGACCAAGTTCGGCTCCTTAACGTGATGTCCAAACGGACAGGTTGGATCAGGGATTATATGTTCTCTGCAAGGCTGCAAGGTAAGTGAGGGCTACCCTGATGTGCCAGCTGAGTATGTGGCTATATACATCAAAGAGGCATACATCACTAACGCTCCTTTACCATATCTCAACGATGTTAAGAAACATACTGTGTTGGGGGATGTGGTAGGAAGCACCACACTTTGGAGTTTGAAGCTACTGACATGAGGTATAGGAAGTTCTATTGCTTTGTTTGTCAATAAAGCCCTTACTTCTAGCAGTATCTGTTGAATCTAGTTTTTTCCAGGTAAGTGTTTAGCGACATTGTGATGGAACAATGAAGCAAATTTTGTGAATTTATATACAAAGACTGGTTCGAACACCACATGAATGTGTGTGCTGTGATTGTGATGTTGCTGTTTCTATGGATGACATGTTTGATTATAGTTGTCTTTCAGACTGTATGATATTGGTGCTTCTGTCAGTCTATGCAACAGGGTTGGTGATAGAATCTTTCTTTGTCACACTTTGCAACTCACACTTTGCAACTGCCAACAGGGTTGGGGGTCCACTCTTTGGTCATTGGAAGATTAATGCAGGCTCTCCTTCCCTGCAGAGGGGGTGTGTCTTGATATAGAGGGCCAATTGCTTTGCCAATTGCTGTGCTTATGAGGAGCTCCACATGGTTTGTTTAAATTTTATATTAATTTATATTAATTTACTATTTAAATTAATCATTTGAAATTGAATAATATATAACAAATTTTAAAATCTACATGACCTACACGTGTCATTCACACATACTCCAACAAGACCACGTGGCATCTGTAGTGTTGTAGTGATATAGTCACACCCATAGTAATGTAGTCATACATGTATTCAGGAAATGTGCCACATGTCATCCTCAGCGATGTACTGAGTAGTTATGTAGTCATCAGTGTAGTCACACAATGTAGTCATGTAGTCATAAAGTTACGCCTACATCACTATACTCCATCCCACGATTTGGACACGTGTCATAGCAGAGGGATTACGTGTGTCACGCAAACAACTATCCATGTAGGCGGACTTTTGTAGTAATGTAGTTACCATGTTAGTCGTGACATGTAGTCATGTAGTCCACTGTACCATATGGTCACACATGTCAAATCCCAATGATCCCACGTGTCACGCACAAGCCTCTCCATGTAGGCGCAATGCTGTAGTAATGTAGTAATAACTTACAGTCGTGAATTATTTCTGTTATGACTACATCACCAAACCCTACATCACTATCCCATGCCACGTCCTCAGTGCACTACAACAGATCGCGGTATTTATGAGTGTATATATGACTATTCTGCAGTCATAAACGGTACATATGACTTTTATGACTGTAAGTCGTGCAAACCAAGTCAATACAATGAGTACAAGATGGTACGGTCCGGATGACTACAGTCATATAAACCAAGTGATATCTCTTACTGCAGTCATATATACCATACTGCAGCCGCCGCTGCCGCGCCACGTGGCGAGGCGCAATTGATTTAAAAAATTAAATTAAATTAAAAAAACTAAAAAACTAAAAACATATGTCAAACGCCGCGTCGCACCGCATTGTGCCACGTGGCATAATGCATTTTATAATAATGAAAAAACCATGTGGCAGTCCATCTAAGGTACCACGTGCTATCCCTAACTCGCCTACTAACCCTAGGGCCATCTTATCCATTTGATTGTACTTAGAGGAGTTTGAACCTGCAACCTCTTTACTATAGAGTTATAGTTCACTATCTGTTAACCAATACACCCATTAGTCATTCATATGGTCATATGGTGTTTTAATTGTATTATACACACCAAATTACAAAATCCCCAGTAGTCATCATGACTATGTAACCTCATCCATGTACACTGTAGTCATGGAAATGATTATGAATGGTGAGCTAAATCTGGTCAATTGCCGTTGACCAGCCTTCCGCCCATTCTGAAGCCATGTAGTCATACAGACGACTATTTAGATAGTCGTTCATATGACTACAGTCCTATGAACGACTGCGGGAGGTCAATTTCATATAAAAACATGGTACAGTCATGGTCAAAGTCATGAAAACCATGACTACCACGGTTTTGCAGTCATAACTACTGCGATTTGTTGTAGTGGTGACGACCATGACTTCGCACTTATCACTCCGTAGTCTGACTTCGTGTTTGTCACTGTAGAGTGAGGTAGTCGTAAAAGCACTTATCACTGCAAATGCTGTGATATCCGTAGTCATAAAAACGTTAATCTGTACTAGTGAGTGGTGTATAGTGACAATCGAGAGCAAGTATGTGATAGAGCATGAGTTTGTAGTGAATGTGTGAGCACGGGGAGGCCAACCATCGCTGTGCAGAAGCATTTTAAGTTTGATAAATTGAAACACAAGAGTGTGAGAGAGATAACAAGAGGAGAGAAAACATCAGCCCGAGATCTAGAGTTAGTTATGTGGGTGTGTCGTGGTCCCTGGAAGTTACCCATGAGCTTGAGTCTGTGCAGCTGAGAACATGAGAGCGTTGGGCTGGGCGTGTGCATTGGCAGCAGACGCCAAAATCTCCACTGTGGTCAAAAGTTATGGCCGCGGTGGGAACCCGCATCTTGGTGGTATGATGATGGAGCATCGAATTGAGTTCTGGCGCTGCATGGAAGAATGTCTTGATGGTCAGGCGGGAGCTCTATGAGAAAGTACCGAGATCTTCCACAGCTACAATACCATTGTCAGGAGTAGAGTTAGACCCTAGAGGTTGGGGGAGCTTGGCAAGCACAAGGTCCACATGGTGGTAAAAGCTAGTAAGATTTTCTCCCAAGTTTTTACTGATAGACTTGTGCAACGAGACCATGTACTGAGTACTTATGCTTACTGATGAGTAATAGAACCTGCAAGCCTAACTTTCATGGCGTTGATGTCACTAGGGAGATCAGTGCGGATAGAGATGGAATGCACTTCGAGATTCTTATGACGTTTGTGCGTTGGCAGGATCGTGATGGTTTCCATAGTGTCAAGTAGAGCTTGATTAATGTTACCAACTTGCAGCCTGTCATGTAGTTCTTGTGACGGTGGTGTGAGTCCCTTTTAGGCTGTTGCGATGCGGGGAGAAGCTTACGAATCGGCCGAGCATTGCAACATGTGGATTGTTGTACCATTTAGTGTGGATGATGGGGTTTTTGCAGGTAACGTGCAGCATCTAGATGTGCTTGATGCATTTGTTCGGAGGCATCTTGCAAAAGTAGGTTTTGGTGATGTTATCTTTACCCGTTAGGCCGTGCAGCTCCTCGAGAATGGTTTCTTGGGGATGGAGTTGGCACAGATTCTTGACCACCACAGTGAGCACATCCCGTTCTCCGATCGCCTTCTTCTCGGAACTTTTTGTCTCTGTCTTGCTCTGCTTTTTTATCCGAATCTTGGGCTTGAGTAGAACATTGTCAATCCTAATACCCATGTCCATGATTCGAGTGCGAGTGTCCTCCGTAGCAATATAGATAAAAGCAAAATTGGTATCGGGGTTGGGCTTGGCAACATACAAGATCTCAAAATTGTCCCCATGGTCGAATGTTTCTGTTATGAAGTGCATGGCTAATTGTGTGCCCATCGTTCCTTGCAGCACTTCGTTTGTATAGTAGAGTGACAGCTAGTTGGAGGAGGCAAGGAGATCGTAGGCCTTTTCAATTTTACCCTGCATCTTGATACCTGGTTCGACTTCCAACACAAATGGTCTAGCCAAACCATCCCGTGCCGGATGTAGTAGCTCGACTTTAATAAGACCGGACCATATCTGTATAATGGGTTTGGAATACACAGCGAGAGGAGAGAAGAGAGTAGTACCTAGAGGTGTGTTCATGTCCATAAAACGCTGCTTAGCACGGGTGAGAACCAATTCCTTGGATAGTTCATAGATGGGGTTGAAGCGAATCATGATGTGGTGCGGGTTGACCGGGACTCCAGAATTGTTGTTGATGATTGTTCCCTTGGGCAATTGGGTAAGGTGAAGAATTTGGCCGCTGATGTCATTTGGGCAAACAACAGGGTAAAGGCATTGAGGTACCCTTGGAAATGCCTTTTTGCAGTTGATCAAGTCGTCGTACTCTGTGGGTGGGGTGCCAAGTCGAAGCAGTTGCTCCTTGAGCGAGTCTCCTTGATAATGGGTAGGTTGATCTCGTCCGCATAGTTTTCATATTTTGGAATCCATACCAAAGCATGAGAGGTGTATTGGCGCTGGTGACTTCCAGGCCCGGCCATGCCTCCGGCGTAGCAGTTTGCTGACTTCAAGATTTCTTGGTTTCGGACGGTGCAAGGGCAACATCACTGTGTACTTCGCTGGAGGCTCTCTTGATGCGCAGACTACCGTGGGCGGAGGTTGTAACGTGTGTATGATCCTGCGGGGCAGTTGGCTCTCAGCATAGCTACGGCGTGAGCCCAACCCTGTGAGCCTGGGAGCTGAGCTCACGCTTGGCTGACATGACGTGAGCCCATGCTCTATCTGCATGACGTGGTGTGAGCATACGTTCATGTCACGTAAGCGTGAGCGTCTACCATGTCACAGATGTCAGAACACATTTGACGAAAGAAAATGTGTATATACCCAAGGGACCTATAACTATGGGAATAGACATTTACAGTATGCCGACTTATGTTGTATATTCCAAAATAACCGACAATGAAAAAAGACTCCGTGACTGCAATGTTGTGCAGTCTGCCAACTTAAGTTGCATAGTGCAAACAAACCGTCAATGAAAAGAGACATGTTTGGGTTCCCTTCCTCTTCCCCTTTCCTTTGCTTCTCCCCTCACCTGCAGGTCCTTTTTTGCCTTTCAAGAGAGTGTTCTGAGCTGGTGTACTTGTTAACCCAAAAAAACAAAACATGTGTGACATGGGCAGCTGCAAAGCACCGCAGATGCCCCGAAAACATCCTTTTTTGCCTTTCAAGAGAGTGATCTGAGCTGGTGTACTTGTTAACCCAAAAAAAAAAAAACATGTGTGACATGGGCAGCTGCAAAGCACCGCAGATGCCCCGAAAACAATCTGCGGTGCCGTACACTATTTTCAGGGCATCTGCGTGAGAACAGAACCTAATATATATATATATATATATATATATATATAACCGTGTCTGGGATAGGCAGCTGTAGAGAAAACGTGCACCACAGATGCCCTGAAAAGTAGTGTGCGATGCGTAGAGACACTTTCGGGATGGATGGGAAAGCTACATGATAGAGCTACATCATAAACCAAAGGCACTCAAGGAGGCGGAGGCGCTCACTAGGTGGAGCCCCGCACACCGGGTTGCGGTGGGGTGGCTCCACAAGGGGTGGTGGTAGCTTAGTGGGACTTAGTGGGGTGGCATAGGACTCACCATGGGGGCGGAGACCTCGTGGTGGGAGTTGTGGGGAGTCTTGGGACTCATCACGGCCCAATGGGGCCATGGTGGGTGGGCCAAGACTCACCGCGACTCATCACCGGGAGTCGAGGGTTTTCGTGGTGGTTCGCCATAAAGTGGCATGGTTGTTTGTGAAACCCCGCGGACAGCTACAGAAGTATATATAGGGAGTAGTAACCCCGAGAATGGTGCAAGCCCGTTGGTGACCAAAAACTAGTGAGTAAGCGAGCGAGCCGAAAAGCGACCAAAGAGTGGGGAGCTGTTCCGGACTGCCAACTACCAAAGGGAATTCCCATTGGGCCCAAATCGGTGGAGGGTTCTTTGGGAGAGCGAAGGGGGACCGTTATGTCCCGGTGAGTAGCCGAAGCTCCAAGTTGGCCCGGCGGCTAGGTTGGGAGTTAGGCGCGCGCATCAAAGCGAGTAATTATGACTTGAAGGGGAGCTTACCGAAGGGAGGTGCGTGACACTTGGTATCAGAGCCTAGAGTTCAGTACGCGATCGTCCTTGGGATTGGCCTCATCATGGGGTCGGGCAAGCCGAAGCGGAAGCGGAACGGCCCAAAGGATGATGATCCTGGTGAGCCCGATGGGGGCGACGTGTCACCAAGGCGGCTGTTTGAGGAAGCGATGCATGTTTCCGAGAACGAGGCCGCTCAAGAGCGGGAGGAATCTGAGGAGTCGGAGCCCGAGGAATCCCTGAGAGCTCCGACCGACCAACAGATGCCTCCCATGCCGGCAGCCTTTTGGGAAGGTTTGTTGGCGCAATTTGGCGGGACGTTGAAAGACGTGTTGAAGGCGGCTAATGCCACTTCCACTAAGGCAAAGTTTAAGGTGAAGCCTAAGGAACCCGACACCTTCAAGGGCGTCCGAAATCGGGAAGGCACTCAACACCTGGCTCTTAGAGCTAGAGCAATACTTCCGAGCGGCCAAGTTGAGTGACGAGGATCGGGTGGAAGTGGCTCCCACCTATTTGAGGGGCTATGCTCAACAATGGTGGCAGAAACGCCTTCACGACCGAGGTCCAAGCCCGGAAACCTTGAACTGGAGTGGGTTCAAGGAATTGATGAAGAGGCAGTTTGTGCCCCTCAACGCGTCCTGACTTGCCCAGGACCAGATGAGGAATTTGAAGCAAACAGATGACATTCGGGGATATGTCCAGGCTTTCAATGTGCTTTTGCTCGAAGTCGCGGACATGGCAGAACCAGAAATGGTCTTCAACTTTGTGGCAGGACTGGCCCCATGGGCCAGGCGGAAGTTGGAGGAGAAGCCACCTAAGACTTTGAACGAGGCAATTGAGAGGGCTGAATGTTTCTCGGATGTCCCTAGGGGTGAAAGACAAGGCCGTACGGAGCTAAACCACAAGAAGACCCGGCGGGAAGGTGATTCCTTCCGACCGGAAAAGAAGTGGGATAGGCCACGCGACGACAATGGCATGTGGAAATCGAAGGGAGGGCCTTCACACGTCAAGGCGGCACCCGGTGCTTCGAAAGGAAAAGCGGGTGGAGCGGCCTATGGCGGACAAAAGGCGACCTTTGATGGAGTGTGTTTCAATTGCGGGAGCCCGGCACATGGCCAAGAAGTGCACGAAGCCCCGACAATTGAACATGACTCGGGCGACCACAGAGCTACCGGAAGATACCATCAGTCGCTTGGTGGAAGTGGTGGTCACCAGGACTTGCAAGGTAGACAAATTTTCTTGTGAGTTGTATCAGGAAACTGGCGCCTTACGTAAAGGGAGTCAGTTATTGTTCATGGATGGGATAATATCCGGAACTAACGTGTCGTTGTTGGTGGACACAGGAGCGTCGCACTCCTTCATGACACCGGCAACGGCACAAAAGTTGGGACTCCCGACAAGTGACGTGGGGGCCTCTATTGAGGTGCGTTCTGCCAAAGGAGAACCGCAATTGGTGACGAGGTTGGCGTTCGATGTCCCTCTTCAACTGGGGAGTTGGGAAGGACGTGAGAACTTCACCATTTGCCAGATCGATGGAGTGGATCTCATTTTGGGGATGACCTTTTTGAGCAAATCCGGAGCGGTCATAGATGGCCGCAAGAGAGTAGTTACGCTGCCATGTGGGGATGGTAGCGAAGTCTTACGAGTGTCGGAAATGCCCAAACCCGTGGGAGGGCGAATAAGCCATCTGTCAGCAAGGGAGTGGATCGTGGAGGAAACACACGAGCCCCAATTTTTGCTTTACGTCAGACAAGTGAAGGGAGAAGGCGATGGGGAGCCGAGCCCAGATTGGATCAAGGGGATTTTGGAGAAATACCAGGATGTGATGCCGGAGGATTTACCAAGCGGCTTGCTACCGCAAAGAGGAGTTGACCACAAGATTGAGGTGATACCGGGATCGGAAACGCCTGCCAAGGCGCCCTACCGGTTGAGCCACAAAGAGTTGGTCGAGCTGAAGACTCAGCTCAAGGATCTAATGTCAAAGGGGTACATCCGGCCGAGTCAGTCACCTTACGGAGCCCCGGTGCTATTTGCAGACAAGAACGATGGGACGCTGCGGATGTGTGTCGATTACAGGGCTTTGAATAAGGTGACTATCAAAAACCGGTACCCTTTGCCAAGGATCGACGACCTTTTTTACCGGTTGGCAGGAGCGAAGTATTTCAGCCGGATCGATCTACGCTCCGGCTATCATCAAATTCGAGTGGCGGAAGGAGATGAGGAGAAGACTGCGTGCAGGACAAGGTATGGTTCATATGAGTTCTTGGTGATGCCTTTTGGGCTCACCAATGCACCAGCAACCTTTAGCACGCTGATGAACAACCTTTTTCAGGAGTGGTTGGATGACTTTGTGATCGTGTACATCGACGACATCTTGGTGTACTCGAAAACAAAGGAGGAGCACCTGGAGCACCTCAAAAGGGTGTTCCAAAAATTGCGGGAAGGGAAGCTATACGCCAAAGCTTCAAAGTGCGAATTCGGGGTCACAAAAGTGGAGTTCCTGGGGCATGTCATTACACAAGATGGGATCAAAATGGATGACAGAAAGGTGAGGGCGATCTTGGACTGGGAGCCTCCGACTTCGGTCCCGGGAGTGCGATCCTTCCTAGGACTCGCCTCCTATTACCGGAAGTATGTGAGAATTTTTGTCAAGATCGCGGGGCCGCTGTCGGACCTTCTGTGTAAATCCAAAGTCTGGGTATGGAACACCCTTTGTGGCCAAGCTTTTGCTGAATTGAAGCAGCGGATGGTGGAAGCTCCAGTCTTGAAAATCCCGGAGTTCGATCGTCCGTTCGAGATTCATACAGATGCTTCGGACTTCGCAATTGGGGGTGTACTTATGCAAGATGGACGTCCAATGACTTACGAAAGTAAGAAACTGAATGAAGTGGAGCGACGGTGGCCGACGCACAAAAAAAGATGAAGGCGGTGGTGCATTGCCTTGAGCTGTGGCGCCACTATGTTGGTTCCAATCCAGTGAAGATGTTCACGGACAATGTTTCGGTGAAGTATTTTGCCACGCAGCCCAAGTTGTCCCCAAAACAACTTAGGTGGCAAGATACTTTGGCGGTGTTCGATATGGATATCCAGTACAAACCGGGATGGGACAATGTGGTGGCCGATGCTTTAAGTAGAAAGCAGCAGCTCATGTTGGTGTACATGGGCGAGACGGCGCTCCAAAGGAAGATCCAGAAGGCTTGCCGGAAGGATGAGCTGGCGAAGTCCGTGATGCAGGACTTGAGGAGGGGGGTTAAATCGCAGTTCCACTTGCAAAATGGACTGCTCCGGTATAAGCAAAAGCGTCTCTACGTGCCGAAGGGAGGGATCAGAGATAGTCTCTTGAGAGAATGCCATGATAGCCCGCTTGCGGGCCACGGCGGAGCCAAGCGCACTGCGGCACTCTTGAAGAAAGAGTATTTCTGGCCCCAACTTAGGGAGGAGGCAGAGGGGTATGTCAAGACATGCACCACATGCCAACAAAACCGGAGCGAGTACAAAAAGCAAGCGGGGCTCTTACAACCCTTGCCGATTCCAGAAGGGACTTGGGAAAGCGTCTCGATGGATTTCATGACTGCTATGCCACTGTCAAAAGGATTCGATGCAATCATGGTGGTGGTGGATAGGTTCAGTAAAATGGGCCATTTCATTCCCACCAAGGAGACGACAACGGCGCAGGAAGACAGAGCGACTTTACTTCGCCCACGTCTTAAAGCATCATGGAGTCCCGAAGGATATTGTCTCGGACCGCGATCCAAAGTTTACGAGTAAATTTTGGAGGACACTTTGGAAGAAGATGGGGACGAGGCTGAGGATGAGCACTGCCTTCCGACCTACGACCGACGGCCAAACGGAAAGAGTGAATTCCGTAGTGAAGCAGATTTGCGGAATTACGTGTCGGCAGACCAATCAGACTGGGTGGAACACTTAGACGCGGTAGAGTTCTGTTATAATAACAAAGAACACTCCGCAACGGGAGTTTCCCCTTTTGTATTGGTCTATGGAAAAGCACCTCTGGTGCCGACAAGTTGGGCCACCCAAGACGTTGAAGAACCGGCAGTAGCGGCGGTACTGGAAGAACGCGAGCGTTTGTTGAAGCTCGCAAAGTATAACATTGCCAAAGCTAGGAAACGGTATGAAAGGCAGGCGAATCGGAAGCGGAGGGAAGTGAAGTTTGAGGCAGGCACGGAGGTCTAGTTGAACATCAAGAATTTCCGACTACCTCCGGAAGTAAGTCCAAAGTTCGTACCTCCGTATGCGGGACCCTTTCGCATCCGGAAAGTTATGAATGAGGATGTGTATGAATTGGAGCTGCCGGCAAACAGCAAGGTGCATCCAGTATTCCACGTCTCCCTTTTGAATCCTTACTTCAAAGATGAAGCGCGTCCGAATCGGCATCAAGTGTTGCGTCCGCCACCTGTGCTGTTGGATCATGAAAATAAACCTGAGTACGAGGTGGAGGCAGTACTTAAGTCGAGGAGGTTCAAGAACCGAGAAACGGAGTATCTCGTCAAATGGAAGGGCTATCATCATGTGGAGGCATGTTGGGTGCGTGCCTCAGAAATGAGAAACGCATCCGAGGCGGTTGCAGTTTTTGAAAGGCGACCTCAAAAGCGGAAGAAGCGTTGATGGGGACATCAACCTTGGAGCGTGGGGGAGGAAATGCATGCTTAGCCCGGCTTAGCTAGCTCAGGAATCCAATTGCAAAAACTTGTATTGTACAAAAATTTGTTATAAAGGAAATGGGTTCCAAATGTTGTGCGTCCTATTTTGTTTGGAATGGTGATGCATGGTGTGGTTGGCTAGTGTGTAGAATGCATGCTAGCTTACAAAAGTGGGAGAGGTAAATTGGGTTAATCGTGTGTTTGCGCAGTGCCGAAATCGGGTGACTCCCATCCAAGGGGAAGGAACATTGCGCCTTCTTTGGGAGTTCATGTGCTAGTGCGCACCTGGCGCGTGCGCGTACTATAACTGCGCTACCGAGGTGGTTGCCTTGTAGTGCGGGCTAACACGGAAGCTACGTGCTTCCGTTCACGTACTGTAATCGTGTAGCCTCGGGACGCAGGCTCCACCCCTGGCCGGGACTTGGAGGAAGTCGGCCGAACTAGCTAGTGGAGAGTAGAGTCAAGTGTGGGGTTTGGTTCTTTGCCATGGGACGCCATGGTACGGAAACAAACTCCTTGATGTGGGACGCCACAACTTGGATGTTCGTTTCTACAAAATGGACAAGTCGATGAGGACATCGACTCCCTGTTCGTAGGGGTGTGTGTCGCGGCCCTTTGCCTTGAGGGCAGGGGGTCGGGACACAAGAGGGGCTGCCCTGTGGTGGGGGCAGTGACAGTGATAGGTACGGGGGGCTGAAGCACCCTTGAGTGCCAAAGGCATTCAAGGAGGCGGAGGCGCTCACTAGGTGGATCCCCGCACACCGGGTTGCGGTGGGGTGGCTCCACAAGGGGTGGTGGTAGCTTAGTGGGACTTAGTGGGGGTGGCATAGGACTCACCATGGGGGCGGAGACCTCGTGGTGGGAGTCGTGGGGAGTCTTGGGACTCATCACGGCCCAATGGGGCCATGGTGGGTGGGCCAAGACTCACCGCGACTCATCACCGGGAGTCGAGGGTTTTCGTGGTGGTTCGCCATAAAATGGCATGGTTGTTTGTGAAACCCCCGGGGACAACTACAGAAGTATATATAGGGAGTAGTAACCCCGAGAATGGTGCAAGCCCGTTGGTGACCAAAAACTAGTGAGTAAGCGAGCGAGCCGAAAAGCGACCAAAGAGTGGGGAGCTGTTCCAGACTGCCAACTACCAAAGGGAATTCCCACTGGGCCCAAATCGGTGGAGGGTTCTTTGGGAGAGCGAAGGGGGACCGTTATGTCCCGGTGAGCAGCCGAAGCTCCAAGTTGGCCCGGCGGCTAGGTTGGGAGTTAGGCGCGCGCATCAAAGCGAGTAACTATGACTTGAAGGGGAGCTTACCGAAGGGAGGTGCGCGACAGTTACAATGATATCTAGGTTAGGGTTAGTTTTGGCTGGTGGCTCGATCCTGGCCCTTCATCAGATCCAGGGCTACAAGGCGGCGCCATGGGCCTTGGCTTGTGATGCCTCGCCACGCGGCGGGCCACTAAAGCTAGGGCTTTTGTATAAAGACTGCGCCTTGACACAAGGTCAGGGCAGTATACTCGGGTGTTAGTGTATATATGAGTTTGGTGTACAAGCTTTGGATGAGAGCTGCTTTGTGTCAGATCCGTGTGTTTGATCCTCCTCTCGTGCGTTGCTTGCTCTGTAAAGCCCCATACTTGCTTACGCCTGGAAATAACCCGTTTCATCCAAAATGGCGATACACATCCGTAGTATATTTTTTTGGCGTATAAAGCCGTTAATCCGTTACAATGATGTCTAGGTTAGGGTTAGTTTAGGCCGGTGGCTCGATCCTGGCCCTTCATCAGATCTAGGGCTACAAGGCAGCCCTGTGGGCTTTGGCCTATGATGCCTCGCCACGCGGCAGGCCACCATGGTTAGGGCTTTTGTATAAAGACGGCGCCCTGACACAAGGTCAGGGCGGTGGATTCAGGTGTTAGTATATATGTGATTTGGGTGTACAAACTTTGGATGAGAGCTCCTGTGTGTCAGATCCGCCCGCATGATCCTCCTCTCGCGCATTGCCTGCTCTTTCGCTTGCCCCTTTGTTGTGAAAACACGTTTCTTGAGAGGAAGGGAGTATATGCTTCAGGCTCGTTTTGAGGCTTCACAGTTTTTTCCGCTCGCCCCTTTGTTGTGAAACCTTGCTTCTTGGGAGGAAATGAGTATATGCTTCCGGCTTGTTTTAGAAGCTTCACCGGGGCGCCATAAAGTGCAGCGTGTGCAAGGACATTGGGGGCTACAAATTTCATTCGGGCAGCGCCTTCATGGGACTTCACCCGGCGAAGCGGCTGGATTAAAAAACGAGGCCTCGTTCGTTTAGGCTTTTATTCAACGTCTACAATCTCTATCCGCTGTGTAAACAATTGTCGCCCGTTGGCTTTCCCGCGTGCTGTCGTTCGTGTGCTCTCCTCTCTCTCGACTCTCGACGCATGTCTCGGTTTGTGGAGAATTCTTTGTTGTTCTGCTGTTCTAGTTCCACAAGCTCTGCGGGACCGTGTTCTTTGTAAAGTTCTAGTGCTTTCGGTTTTTCTGTATCGGCTTTTGGTGTCTCCTTGGACGGTTTTGAGGTGTGATCTGGTTGTGACAGTGCTTCCTGTTAGGAGATTACTGGGTTGGAGACAAGTATGGCGTTGAGAATCAGACCGCGAACTTCACCCCATGACGAAAATGCTGCCCACCCACTTCTACGGGGTACCTGTCTATACCATCCCTTTTGCAAATGCAGACAATGATTTTGTCTAAAACAGAAAGTCAAATCAGCAGTGCTAGATGCTGCTGTGGTTGGCACTGCGTGCCACACGGGAGACTGTAAGAGTAGAGTGGTAGTGAATCTGAGAGGAAGAACGACTGAGAGACTAGGAAAAAGAATCTGACCTCCTCACTTGGAAATGAGCAGCGAAGATGCACGGAAATGTGGGAATGCCAGCGCCGGGAAAGGCAGGGGGGTTGAAAACGCAGCAATCCGGTTTGGCTGAGCGCAAAACGCTGTCCAACATAACGAACAAGTTGTCTTTTTCCACGGGAACCCCAAAGCCCTCTCCCAAGCCAAGCATTCCTGTCGTTAAACCATCCTCTGATTACCACACTACAAAGACAGCGCCCCCTCCATCGTCCTCCCGGAAGCCTCTTACTGCTGCCCGAATTCTTCGTAACATCACCAATGAGAAGTCCTTGTCAGGCCCTTCCTCCAACAGTGGCCAGGCAAAAGATCCCAAGCAGACAAGGCCCAAGAATACAGTAAGCCAGCGTAACCCAGGGACCAAATTCGGGCCTCCAGTGCAGCCACCACTTAGCCAGGAGATGGAGCAGAATGTGGAGAAGTGGGCAAAGGAAGGAATTGAGCACATACATTTCTCTGGTCATGATATGGAAGCCCTGTGCGCTAAGCTTGAAGATGAAGGTATGTTCTGTTGAGGACAAGCTCCAAACTCATAAAGCATGAAACCAGCAATAAGTTTTCGCAAACTGTATCTGCATGATCTTCACTTACTGGTCAAAATGGGCCTAAAAGGCAGGGGCCTAGAGAGCTGGCCATGGGTGGAGATTCTTGACAGCCCTCCTGTGTCGAACTGGCTCAAGAAGAGTTCGTTTCTCATGGACTATGTAAGACTACGGAATGTCAAGGTTCCAGATGAATGAGTACAAGCCTTTTCCTCTCTCGAGCTTTTATATCTCTACTGACATGCAGTTTGACATTTGCAATCTCTTATCTAGTGAGGTAATATGGTATGCTGGCTGATATTAGCTGAAGCCTTAATTGGGGGTTTGAATCTCAGAGTTAGTAGCATATAATTGTTGTGGTTACTTGCAGAAATTGAGAGACGAGTGGCAGCAGTGATGGCACACCGGACAGAATCGCCTCGGCTCTGGCCTTGCCATGTGGAACATGTAGGTCTTTCTTATTGATATGTATGGATGTTGCTCAAACTGATGCCTGATCATGTTCATGTCAGAAGTGTTTCACTTTAATTTGTGATTTTCCTGCGTCAAAAGGAGGTAAGCGAGAGGAGCATAAAAGGGAGAGTAAAAGAAATTGAAGACCAATATGATCATTGCTCTGCGTACTGTGTCCTCTCTATCACATGGTGTGAAGTTGCCACAATATCTTTGATGATGCAATCTGACTCGAGGACCTCTGGATGGTTCTAAGACATTTATGGAGCTTGAAGATGTGCTAAAGCCTGATCCATTGGAGGCATTTGATGAGAGTGGTGTTCACAAATTGTCCAGCCCAGGTTCTGTGTCTTCCCAAATCCCTTCATTCAAGATTTGGATATTTGTTAAGCCAAGTTCTGAGTTACCATCTCTGCATGTGATTGGGGAAGATTGACGGCAACAAAAACATAGGCAGTGATAGCATTTATGTAGAACAGTAATGATTGTGCATTACACAAGCTGTAGCCTTGCGCTCACGAATGCCACCATGTATAAGCTATTTCGGTTGTGACAATCTCAGTTCAAATTTGCCACAGCCAATGTATGTGTGGATTGAGTGTTACATTAGTTGGTATAGAAATAAAATGTGACATTGAGTGCTGAGGTGGACATATTGCAGCTTATTGTACTTGTGTTTGTTGTGAATTGTGAGAGTGCGTACTTTGGTAAGTACTTGTACCAGTACTGCAGGCAGAGAGAGATTCAATTGAAAAATCATTGCCCTGCTGAAATGGTGCCCATGCCATATTTGTCCTACCACTGGCTGGCATTAACTGTTGGGCCTCATGTTGCAGAGATCCAAACTTGGGAGAAAGAGAAAGTCATTGCCGATGAATCTTCTATGGCCTCCAGTTGCCTGATCAATGAGCTTCCAAGCATCCCCGAAGACTGGCACCTGGTTCGGGATTTTGCACAGGAAGGTGACTCCGCTGTTTTGTGAATCTTGGTCCCTCTGCACCTGGAGATCTGTCTTCAATCCTCCCACTTCTTTGTGTGCTGCAGCTCTCTAATGATGAGCTGACGAGCATCCCCCAAGATAAACTCGTGGAAGGCACCTTCAGTAGGAAATTTCAGTGGCTATTGACTCATGGCTTTACTTGATGGGTCTGGACTACGCAGGCGCATGCGGGACATGCCTGAGCTCCACAAGCACAATGAAGATGGGCATAGAGAGGTGCTAAAGGAAAAGTTTGGGAAGGCCTTGAAGGAAATTGTCCAGGTTGATAAGCAGGAGCTGGGTGCCACTGTTGCGGTATACATGCCCCTTCACCCTCCTTTTCTGACAGTCTATGTGGGAGATTAACATTCCCATTCAGGTGTACTTACCGGACAGTAGGATGGTCTTTCCCTGATTGCCTGAATTGGAATAGAAGGACAAGAAGGCCTTATTCTTGTCTTATATTGTGACTGTTGGTGAGGAGGAGAACATGATCATAGTTCCCAAAGTCACATGAAACCTAGAGATAATGAGATAATTTGTCAAACTCAGGGCATGAGAGGAGGCCTGGTTGAGTAAGAGATGTGGGGCCAGTGTCTGCTTGGCATAGTGTACTGAAATAGATCATGTATCCAGTATGATAGGAGGAAAGATACAGAGATTGTGGATGCTGGGGATGTGCTTGTTTAAAATAAAAATGAGATGGTGTTGGATTGGTGCAGGCTGACAGCAGGAGAAATCAATTTGTTAACTTGCAATTGCATAAAAACCAAAATGGAAGACTCTATCCAACTCAAGCTTCATCAAACTTGGGGAAATGGCAACTGAGGCTGGAATTGGAAGCCCAGTATTAAAAAAGTCTGCCAAATGTCTTCAGATGTCAAGAACCTACTATAAATGAGATTAGGGTGTGGGGTAACCTACACAATGCTTCCACAAAGCTGGTTACCTGCAGGGCCATGGCCATTCCCAGCATTGAAAAGCTTTCAACTTCTTTTCAATGGGTTTCTTGAAGTCTATATTTTTCTCTCTCTCGTGGAACTTTCTTTTGGCCTATACGCTATTTGGGCCTCTTATGGATATTAAGCAACTGTCTCCTACCTTCTTGTCCCTCCTGCAGCTCTCAATATCCTCCTTCAGTCTCCTTCATGTCTTGGCCCTACAGTGTGCCTCCCCTTTCCTTTAGAAAAGAGAGCAAGTATGGGGATGGCGTTCTCTTGGAAACTGAATGACCCATGCCAGTAGCATGTCTGAAATTTGCCAACTGCAGCTGAAGAATGTGTGTAGAGTATGTGAGTGGAGTGGGTTAGATGTGCAATTTCAGTTAAACTCACCTTGTCGTTAGTTTTACTTCGGGTGGTTGACTTAGAAGCTCGACAGCTACTTTCTATTAATCAGGCCACACTGTATAGATACTGCAGAAATCTAATAGAGACTTCTCGCCATAGAAACTGACTGTTAAAGATTCCCATGTATTTCTTTCTAACACTTGATACCAAGTGCCTGGAAACAGAACCAGCACAGAACATTGGAGAGGATGAGGATCCACTCCTGCGTTTTGGAGCTCATTTTCAAGTTCATCTATGGCAATTTCCATGTCCTGTTCAAGCTTGTTTTCAAGACAAATCTAGTGTTTGCAACGATAATTCATGTGAATCATTCCTGATTTGTCTAAAACACTCGGGGAATCGAATTTCCATGCTTGAAGAACCCAAGAAGCTGAAGGAAGCTCTTGGCTGTATAGTTGATGATATCAACCCCAGGACAGAGTGAGAATCACTTGTGATGGCAAACCAAGTCCAAGAGAATGACCTCTTTTCCGAGCACTCCGCGGTCATCATCGAACCTATCATTCATCTCTACCCTTCATGCATCCAGTTCCCTGCTACGACGTTTCACGTGAAAGATGGACGACAGGCCGTCCGAACACGACGAAATCCTTTCGCTGAAGTAGAGAATGCAATGGTCGGACCCCACTGTGTGCCTGCTTCACCGTTACTCTTCTAACGGCCAACCGCCTGCCCCCCTCTTTCTCCCACAAACAAGGCTCTTCCTCTCCATTTCTTGACAATCAATTGCTCACATCTGCTCTGCGGAGCCTCATCTTTGCCTAGTAAATCTCATATGCAGGATGAAAGTGGAGTTTCACAAAATGACTAGGACCGCCTGTGGAGGCGTGAAGTCATGCAATACATAGATAGTGAAGGTTAAGATCACGTACTGCACCGCAGCACTTGCAGTTGTAGTTAGAAACCTGATTTCTGTCTCCCTTTTATGGATAAAGGTGATGACAGTCCCATCAGGGTGCCTACTGATAGTTGATGTAGTTCTCAGGGAATTTTGGGGTGCATTGTACTTGGGGAGGGGCTGGCCAAGTTTGTAACTACTGTATACTCCATGTCCAAACTCAACAGAAAAGTAAATACAGGGCAGGCAGAAGAGAGAGAGAATATGCTTGCACTAACCCGTTGACACAAAGTAAAACCAAGTGTGGACATAAGCATCTCTTGTTCTTTCAAAACTGATATTTGGCATTCGCCACCAGTATTGAAGCTGTGCAAACGGGGACGGACCAACTACGTTGAGCTCTTGAAACTGAAGGCCGAGAAAGTCTCCTGCATACCTGATCTGGTCATCACAGGCAAAAAGCCTCAATTAAACAAGAGGGCGGAACGGGTGGACTAAGTTCCCACGATGTTCCGGCTGTGTGCAAGAAAAGTAACTCCACTCAAGCTTCCCTCTCTCTGGACCTTCCTTTCTCAAGAAGCTCTGTTGTTCATATTGGCAAAGACAATCATTGCCAGTTTGATAAAGAGAAAAAATCGTCTGAGGAAATTAGATCCCATCTGAGATTTGTTTGATGTAGGGAGAGGAGAAACTATCTTCTGTGAAGAAAGTTGGATTCTAGGCTAGTCTTTGGCTGACATGACAGATGAGTGCTTTTGGAGGCTGTGGGGTTCCCCACTGATTAGGAGCCACTTTAGATTTGCAATGCCAATCATGGGTTTCCTGGTGGTCAAAGGATCCTCTTTTCTTTATTCCAATTGGGGGAGCGGCTGAGGGGGCAACACGGATGGGGTTCGTGGCGACCGGCGGAGGGGATCGGCAAGAGGGCAGCGCGAGCATGGGAGCAGTGGCGGCAGGACTGGGGAGCAGGGCACAATGACATGATAGAGAAGCACGGAGGAAGGAATCCATGAACAGAAAGTCGGAGCGGCGACGAGGGGAGCACGGTGAAAAGAGCGACAACTTCTGGACCTCTTGGCGTCGGAGCGCATTGTCAATGAAAAGCACGACGACTCTTCCGGACGTTACAGTAGGCTCGACCTCATTTGGCAGAGATGGAGAGCCTACTAGAGATGGAGAGCCTACTGTGACATCCCGAAGACTACCTGCGCTTTTCGCACATGGGTGGACATCGCACTCTAGGGCCCGGAAGTGATCGCAGATCACACAAATAACAAAAGGCAATCCAGCAGGGCCGATATTAAATAAAGCGCAAACTCAAAACTTCGACATAGTAGTAGCATAATACCAGAACAAATGGGACAGGACACATTCATTGCTGGAGAAAACCCATCCGTGAACACCCGGGATTGGAGCTTGGCGCAAGAAGGCCGATGTTGCAAGGCAGCCAAACAAAACAAAATATCTATGAAAACTGAGAAGACCATACATACATATATATAGTGCGATGAACGGTGACGATAGAGCCACGTGTCTCTGAGAGCGGGAAAAACTCACGGGCAGCGGGGAAAACCCTCACAGAGCGGGAGCAGAGCGGGGCCGGGCATCGGGGGAGCGCGCTGAAAGGGAGCGGGTTACCGGCGAGGGAAGGGAGCGAGGGAGCGGGGACGACGGAGGGGTACGTGGGAGCGGAGGGAGGGACGACGCAAGCGAGTGGGGGAGCGGCGAAGCGGGGGAGCGGGAGGTGGAGGAGGCCGGGGAGTAGTGAAGCGGCGCGGGGGGATTGCGCCGTTCAAGGGAGGGGGGATCGATGGCGGGGGAGGGGAGGTGCGGTGGATTGCGCCGTTCACAGGAGGGGACTGTTCAAAGGAGGGGAAATAGATGGTGGGGGTGGGCCGGGCTGGGGGATTGGTTGGGAGCAGATCGGTTGGGATCGCTCCATTCGAGGGAGGGGGGATCAAAGGGGGGTGGGTTTTCTTTGCCACGCGGGGGGTGGGGGGCATTTGGCTCCCCCCTCCAATGAGGGGCAGTGTTTTTTTTCTTGGCGAAAATTCGCCAAATGGCGACCTCAAAAAAATTAAAATGGAATATTCTGTCGTAAACTCCCAATTTTTTCATGGATGAAATTGCCAAACTTCTACAAAGATAAAATAATAATGGAAGAATTTGCCAATTATGGATGATATAAATGGATGAAAGTACATAAGAGGATGATTCTATCCGAATTCCAATGGATGAACAGAATATATAGCTATTTCTTGTAAAACTGAATAGCCACTCCGTGCTATTTTTCAAATTTAAGAAAAAAATCACTGATGAGGGGCCGTTCCTGGCTGTACCTTGCGGCCGTACCTGTCAGCTCAAGGGTGCGCCAAGCCACATAGATATTGGGACCCATGGACCCACCCGGGGCCCTCACGTTTCAAAGGGTGATTCCCTCTTGGGGCAGGTGGGAGATCTTGGAGTGCCCATGGGCCTTACTCCTTCTCCCAACAAAACTCCTTCACAAATATCACTGGGTTCAGTCCAAAGGAGATGCATGAAGCAAGTGGTCCCCTCTAACCCTTTTATTTATTTTTTATTTATTTTTTAAAGGGAAACACCTGGGAGCGACAGCTCACAAATCAGGCCCCTTAGTAGTGAGAGGAGAAAATAACCTCGTTCATTTATGTTCCATAGAGGCGAATGAGTGGGACACCGCCCAAGAACCATACCACACCCGTCAGTAGAAAGATTTGACCCCAGAATCATCTAGGTGGCACTCAGTGCACTTAACCATCTGAGCTACTGACAATTATCAAAATTGTATTGGGAGGCGCAACAGACTTGGATCACGTTGTCCAGCCACCGACATACTCAGTTTAGGACATGTGGATGAATCCCGTTTTCTCAATCGTAGGACGCATAGTTATCATCCATCCAGTTTCACAGTGTGCAGCGTGATTCGTGGATGAGTCAGCAGCGCCCCAGAGGTCAGTAGGTTGTCATCCATCCATCCACAGTTATCTGTGATTACTCATTACTGTGCGTGCTCAGGACAGGCAGGCGGTACACCCACACATGACTGTGCGGCTGTGCGATTTATGGCCACACAAATCCTGCCTCGTTACATCTTAGGTTTTCTGTTGTTCATTCATTGCCGTCCTAGGTTTTCGTCTTCAGGGCCGGGCCCGGTTTTGTCAATTTCTTATTTTTTATTTGTTCTTTTCAAATTTTTCCTTCTTTTTGTTAGGTGGGTTTCTCTTCTGAAGTTGGTCTACATTTTCTTTGTCAAAAACTTGCGAGCAATCCAACCCTGATTTCATATTTTGGCCCCTTCTGCGGAGGATGAGTAACAGTCTGCCAGGCCGGTAACGGTCACAGTCCCTGTAGCTCAACAACTGTCACAAACTGACGCTTCTTAGCAACGGCTGTTAGCAGGGTCTTGGAGCTGCAAATAGCAAAAAAGCCTGGAACGCTCAGACTGCCACCTCGCAACTTTATATGCGGGGAGCCAGTGGAGTTATAACTTGGTTGAGGTTGTCCTGATAAGATAAGACTCCGGCTGCTGTAACTTAGAGCCACTCCACCATAACGGGCTCTGACCCCTTTGGAGGGGTCTGGGTGGGCCTTATGGCCCTATCCCTTCTCTTGTCCGGAGTGGATGTCGAGAGAATTTTTCAGTGTGCCACCGTCCGTGTTGTGTATCTCGCGGCAAGCTATGCTTATGCTTGTGCGGACTAGATGTTGAGAGAGAGAGAGGACTCCGGCCGAAGCTGGCAAGCTATGCTTATGCTTCTGCGGACTAGATGTTGAGAGAGAGAGAGAGAAGACTCCGGCCGAAGCTGGTGTAACTAAAAGCCACTTCACCTTGCGGCTACTGCCCCTTTTCAGGGGTGGGCCCTATTGATGTAGTACTTGTGTGACGATGCCCGTAAAAAGGGGCATCGCCTCTACCTGGATCAAAGGAAAATTGCAGTGTTGGGCTGTTCTTGTGTTTTTGAAGCAACCTTTGGTTCTAGTACCCGTTACTAAGGATGAATAATTTGAGTTCCGGTTCCAGTTACGGTTTCATCCGTGTTCCTTCGTTCGCGTTTCGTTTGCGTTCTTTGAACATGGGGACAGTTAGCCTAGTTGCAGGGAAAAACCACAGATCAGGTTCCGATTTCATAATAAATTAATAATAAAAAACAATTCTTCTTTTGAATAGTAGTAAACTGAAGCCATGATGACGCCTGTCCCTTTCTCTTTAAGGAAAAAAAAGAAAAAGAAAAAGAAGTCATAGTGCCATGATCATTGCTTGAAAATGATCGACACGAAGGAATCAAAGTGAGGGAGTGAGATAAAATCTCTTAAATTCTCAAGTTTGGGGGTCTCCATAATAGAGGGGGGGAAAAAATGTAGCCCGGCTTCGCAGGCTTTAAACTTTAATAAACACAAAATACATTTATAGTTAGTTTTTGCCAGTCTTGGTGATGTCATTGCCACTTTTAGTTAGACCGCACGAGCCACCATCAATTCTCCTAAACCCTCCCAGATAAAGACTGGCTATAAAGGATTTTCCGTGGGGCCCAGTTGTTTTGCCACTATCTCAAGAATCTGCCCCAAGATTCTGCCCGCAACAAATCTCTATGTTTTTAGCCGGTTGCCAGTTACCGGTACCGGGACTGGGATTGTCGGGTCCGTTGGCTTCTCGGTGACCACCTTTCCTGTAAGAAAAATCTAAATTAAAAACGTTTTTGGATATTCTATTGAGTTTGTGGGCTTCTGTTAAATTACATAAATATATAAAAGAGTAAAACAAAAAGGTGGTGTAGGCTGCCCGGGAGGGGGTTGCTTGGGGGGGGGGTACCGACAAGGGCGGGCAGGGTGACAGAGCCTTTTGCACTTTCGGGCAGCACTGCAGTTTCGCCACTGCAATATTCCTGACAGATCTGCTGTATAGCCAGCCTGGTGCCCCTCATATACGCCGCGTTCCCAATACCTGCGAACGTGGTTCAAAACTTTTCTGTGGATGAAAACGTCATGGCCATTGGTCGGTGGCTATCAAAATTGGATGAATGCAGGCATGCATGCATGGCAGAGCATACATAAGGGGGGGCATGTCAGTCGTCTCTCTCCGCATTTGGATGGTCTGCGAGCAGCGCTGTGAGCGAGCGTGCAGAACATGTCTGGATCGCTCTTGATGGCCCCCAACGTCTCTCTCGCTGCCATCATGGCGGCAGGTCTTCAGTTCTTTGAGTTTCTTTGAAAGAATTTGAGTTGGGTTGCAGAGGTCTGTCAGATTTTCTCTCTCCTGTGTTGTCGCTTCTCGCATTACTGCCCTGACGTTGTTGCTCAACGTCTCCTTGCTGGTGGCGTAGTCACACTTCTTGCCAGTTCTGGAGTCCGTCAAGATCTTTCGATGGTGTGTAGATGAGAGAAGAGAGAAGGGGAGGAGATAAGTGGGGACGTTTGTGCAGTGTACTTAGTTAGCTGGGAGGGACGACAGCTCTCCAGCTTTCTTGCAAGAAACTGTATGAGGTCGAGGGATGAGTGACGTGCCAGCAATGGGTATGGTTTGGGATTCAGGATGTTTCTCCGTACTTCGAAAGAGTAAAGACTGAATTGAAAGTTTTTTTTTTTTTTTCGAGAAAGGTAGCCTCAAGAGTGTGAGGAAGGAAAAGAGACAAAATGGTGTCCACGAGCGCATTCCTGACCTCGTTGGTCACATCCTTCATAGTGTTTGTGATTCTTGTCTTCGTCTACACATGGCTATCGCGCAAACCAGGGAATTTCGTCGTCTATTATCCCAGCCGTATTTTCAAGGGATTAGGACCGCCTGATCACGCGAGTCGTCGAGGACCTTTAGACTGGATTCGCCAGGCCTATCGGGCCACAGAGGATGAGATTGTCGCCTTGGCTGGCTTAGATGCTGCCGTGTATATCCACTTCTTCACGGCCGGTACGTCTCGTGTTGCTATTTTTTCTGAGGAGGAATGCTTTGACGTTTGCTGTTGGTAGAGAAGACTGGATAAATGTCGAGCCCGTACATGTATCTATGTTTACTAGAGCTTGTGGCCATGGGCCCAGCACACAAGACAGAATGAAAAGAATATGCAAGCTGTCTCACTTTATAAATGAAAACAGAAGCAAATGTACTCCGAAGAAGCTCTAGAGTGAATTCAGGGTGAGAGAGAGAGAGAGAGAGAGCACTGATCACTAGTGGGGATTGTTCTGGACTTTGTGTTTGACAGTGCTGGAAATACTGGTGTACTCGGCAATCTTTTGCGTTCCAGTGCTGATTCCCATTGCTGCAACAAGCCACTACAATGCTCAGCTCTATGCATCAAATAAGAACAATACCTACTCAACGATTGACAACTTATCCATGGGCAATGTTGAAGTATGTGCACTTCTTGGTCATAGAGAGAAAAGAAGAAATCAATTATTACGTGAGAGAGAAAGGGGGACCCGGGTTTGGGGGGTGGGGGGGGGGCTTCTGCCTGTGTTCTACAACGCTACATTTCTAGAGCTGGTGCTTCCTGGTCAGATGTTCACCTCTCCATCACGCTGTCTCTCCTAGCGGACACATTTGCGGCTAGTGTAGCTCATTTTTCCCATGCAAATGATGATCTTCCTAACTGGTTTGTTGGGCTACATCGTCTTTTGGTGGGTGTAACAGCAAAAAAGCTCCAAGCTGTGGGCATTTCTTCTTGCTACGTATTGGGTGTCATTGGTGACCTACTTTGTGTTGTTCAAGTCGTACAAGCACGTAATGAATCTGCGAGCGCGGGAACAGCTCTCTGCGAGGGCACGGCCGGAGCAGGTTACAGTGTTGGTCCGTGATATTCCAAAGCCTGATACGCATGAGACTCGAACTGAGCAAGTGGACTCCTTCTTCAAGAAGTTGCATCCAGACTCTTATGAGAAGTGCACAGTTGTTACCAAGGTCAACAAGGTGTGAATTGTTTTTGTGCGTAAGCTGAGAGTAGGAGAAAAAAAATTTATACCCCCACAGGAGGTGCAGATGACATATGCTACAATAGACCACTGAGAGGCAAGGACTGAGAGATGGAAAGGGAGTTATTTATTGTTTTCTCCTAACCCTTGTTGGATATTAGTACCTTATTCCCTCGCATGTGGGAATCTAAGCAGGGCTTCAAGATATTGAAAGAACTTGAAACTGCCAAGAAAAAGCTGGAGCATGCTGAAGCTGTATACAACTTATCCAAGACAAAGAAAAATTCTGATGGCGTCCGGCCCATGCACAAGACCGGGACATTAGGCCTCGTGGGGCCAAAGGTTGACTCTCTGGATTGCCATCGGGAAAATGTTAAGGGATTGACTCTTAAGCTTGAGGAAGAACAGAAGAGAACAAGGGCAGAGGACCAGCAAGCTGCTGCGTTTGTATTCTTTAACAACCGTCGTTCTGCTGCAGAAGCTTCTCAGGTATGGATCCATACACTCCAGACTGGTTTAACATGCCTTCTCTGCGATCCCCTTCTCCCCCTCTCTCTCTGATTCTTTGTTTCTTTCCCCTTGGTCCCTTGATCCATTTGGGCCTCTAGGCTGTATCTTTCTTTCTCACCCTCACACCTCGGGAGTGTGTTTGGTGTTAACGAGTCAGTCAATTAGATGCTGGCCTGTAGTCCAAAAGTGAAAGTATGCGTGCTTTGGGGAATCCGGAACTAGATGATGACCACTGTCATTTCCGTAATACAAGTTCAGAAATACCCTGCCTCGTTGTGATCGAAATTTATCAAAATTGGGATGTGTCTGCAGGTGGTGCATGCACCTGATGCCTTGCAGTGGCAAGTCTACCAAGCTCCTCAGCCCTGTGAAGTGATCTGGGAAAATCTTCCAATCCCTGTCTATGAGCGTGCGGTCCGTGAGTTCATGGTCCATGCACTCGTGTTTTTTATTATCGTGTTTTACATGATTCCCATCGCTGCTATCTCAGCACTCACCACACTCAACAACCTTGAGAAGATTGTGCCATTTATCAAATCAATTGTGAAAATTGGCCCCCTCAACACCATTTTGCAGGTAATTGTGTTCGACATCATCCAGTGATTTTTTTTGCAGTTATGCTGTTTTGAACCTCAAAAATCTGTAAGTTAACTGTTGCCAAATCTAATTTATGATGGGTTGAAGGTATGTTTCCACCTGATTGTTCTTGTTCATACTGTATTAATGCCAAGATGTGACTGTGTCTGCAGGCATATTTGCCACAGGTTGCCCTCATTGTGTTTCTTGCCTTGCTACCAAAGCTGCTCATGGCCTTGACCAAGGCTGAAGGCATTCCTTCTAAAAGTCATCTAGTGCGTGCCACCTCGGGCAAGTACTTCTATTTTATCATCTTCAACGTTTTCCTTGGGTTCACTCTCTTTGGCACAGTCTTCGCGTCCCTTTCCGGATTCAAGACGCTTCTGAATTCAGGGAATTTGACTGTATCGTATGTTGTCCAACTCTTCGGATCCAAGCTGCCAGCCAATGCTGACTACTTCATCACATTCGTGGCACTCAAGTGAGTTTCTGACCACATAATTTTATGCTGTTGGACATATGTATGGTCCATCGACTGACATGGACATTCTCTTTGGAAGTAATTAGCACTAGCATTTTGATCATGTGGCCTTCAAAGTCAAAGCTTCCACAGATTTACACCAGGCCTTTCAGTTTCACTATGGGCTTTGTATACCCACTAGTTACTTTCCACCTCAGAAATTGAACCCTGCAAACGAGAGTAAGCAGTTATGAGGTTGATTGAAGATGGGGCCTTGTGTCACAACATTCAACGTACTTGGAGCCCATTGTGCACGTGTTGCAAGAATCTGCTGTCTTTTACGTCTCTACTTTACCTCCTTGTAATAAATGGTGTGTTTGGCTGGCAGGTTCTTCATTGGCTATGGGCTGGACTTGTCACGTGTGGTCCCTTTGATCATCTACCACTTGAAACGCAAGTACCTTTGCAAAACCGAGAAGGAGTTGCAGGAAGCATGGGCCCCAGGGTCCTTCTCATACCACACAGCTGTACCTAATGATCTGTTGATCGTCACAATTGCCTTGTGTTATTCGGTGATTGCACCTCTTATCTTTGTATTTGCCATACTGTACTTTGCCATTGGCTGGCTGGTCAATCGCAACCAGGTTGGTCTGCATTCACTCCCTGCTCTCCCCGTTCCTTGCGTCCTTCACATTCTCTTTGACACTAGCTGTAAAGTCCAACACTTAGTTTCCGGACTGTAAGGGAGAACATCTGTAGAACTTGAGTGGAGGAGATTGAGACCAAGGTTAAATTAAGGTACCACAGAGGAACTCTTGCAAGATGTAATAAACTGTAGCCCGGCACAAGCTTCTTCACAGCCTTTGCGGATCAGCTAACCCAGCTGATGCCAAGAAGGGGATTTAAATTTTTTGTGATCTGTAGGCATGGTAGCAGTGGCCTCTGTCCTATTTTTGGCAGAAGTCAAGAAGATATAATATTACTAATGGTCAAATTTATGTCTTTTTAATACATGGATTTGTGGGTCTTGCAGGCATTAAATGTCTATATCCCAGAGTATGAGAGCAATGGCCGCATGTGGCCTCATATTCACTCCCGAATACTTGCAGCATTGTTTGTTGCACAGATCACCATGCTGGGTTACTTTGGGGTAAAGCAATCTGTGTATGCTGTTCTGCTGGTTTTTCTACCCATCATGACAGTTGCATTTGCCATGACATGCAAGAAGAAGTACTACCCATCATTCAAAGTCACTCCTCTTGCAGTTGCCAGCCAGGAAGTGAAAGAGTTGCCTTCTCTGCCTGCTGTAGTCGAGGCCTACACACCTCCTTGTCTGCTAGAAGCTGATCGATTTGAAGATGTTGAGAAGTTTGAGGATGCGCGTTCCAGTGCCACATCAATGACTTCTCCTGGTATTACATCTCCAGCATAAACATAACAACATTCTCAAGTTCATTAGTGTAAAAGGGGTTTCTTTTTCATTTCTGGTGGAGGTTTCTTCGTTTTAAGAGGTGCCAATGTTTTGTCCTCTCTCAATGTCAAATTTTTGGGGGTGTTTCAAATTAACCTGAATCATATGCTGCCTTGCACGTCTGGGCTGAAAAACCCAATCAACCCTGCCAAGAAGGTTGCGGGAGGTGCAAAAAGGAAGTTTGCTGTTGTACATTAGATCTTGTAGTCTGACAAATAGATAGTAAATATCGGCCTGATGCATTGTAAAAGTGGATAGTTGCATGTCAGCTTCTTGCTACATGTCAAGGGGAGGGGATGTGGAATAGTTTTTGTAACAAAATATGTACTTTGTACAATCATATGCCAGACCAGACAGGTGCGATGTCTATTTTTCTCCCTGTTTGATTCTACACTTGTATCTATGTACCCTTGCTTTTCTGAAGTGAGATATTGTAGACTGTTTCCTGCAAACTGTCAGGGAATGAGGTAGGTCTATGAGCTATGCTCTTGCTGGGTACAATTTGCAATAAGCCCCTTGAAAACTCATTAAGGTCTCATTAAGGTCCATGGGGTGGTTGGAAAATGGCTTCATATAACAGACCCCCTTGCAGGTGGACCCCATTTTGGGATGAACCAAGCCTGTCTACCATAGGATTCGATGTCCACCTTCCACGTTAATCCGATGCAAAAACAAAAAACGGAATTCACTGTAGGATCTTTAAGATCGTAAAGTTTTATCTAATACCGAAAGTAATGGAGCTTGTCTTCCTCAAATTTTGTATGGCAAAACAAATCATGGAATCTTTTTACAGAAAAGCTCTGGTATCCCATATGTAACTGCGGTCATGGCCCCCATGGGGAGTTATTTTTTCCCTGTCCTTTTAATTTAATTTTGGGCCTCTGTCCCATTCTGAGTGAGAACAGATTCCAATACATAATTGAGTGAAGCATGTCTCTGCAAAATTTCAGCTGAAAAGATGCAGATTTTGATGGGACCTACTGGGGACGGGGTAGGTGAGCTATGAACAATGGTATCCCATGCAATAGCCCACCTTTACTAAGAGCTAGGGCCCAACTGCCAAACTTTTGTACCACCTCCCTATAAACTTCTCTAAAATAGCTAACATACAAATTTTTTGGCTAAAGCCCTCTAACCAAATGTAATTAGTGGCCTGCACTGAGATGTAGGTGGCCTCAAAATGTTGATCGCTTTCCACCCATCACCAATCTTATAATTTAACCTGCATCTAGTAAATAGAATTACCAGAAAATTACCAGAGGATAACACCCCCACATAATTGCATCTAAAACAGGCTTATTGTCTTGTAGCTTGTGATCTGCCACTCTCATGATAGTTCGTGAGCTCAATGTCCTAAACCTATTGGCATCCAATCATATCCTTAGTGCCAAGCGTTCACCTCTTGGAGATGAGCCGGCGGTCAATTGGAGGCCCAGAAGATCGTTCAGGAACGGGATCTCTGCCACCCGATGCTATTGGGCTCCTAGCTCTGTCCCCCTGTCCTTAGATTCTCAGTCATTAGAACTCTTCTTGCCCTTGCCTTATTCTGGTTCTATTGCAGTTTGCTGCTCCTTGGTCACGAACCGGTGTCTTCCTTAATCAGCCTCTACGGCACTCCTTCTGAGGTTATTTTTTCCTCATGTACTCTTTGGACAATTTGTAAAGTTGACGAAGAGACTACGCTTACCCAACGAGTTTGTTTTACGCGTGCGAAACTGACAGCACCGACGTCTGTGCGCCGGCCGGAACCCTCCCCGCCGGAGTCCGCCATGTCAAATCCCCTCCCCTCGTCAAACCCTCCCCGCCAACGCGGCGCCGCTCCCAGGGACCCCGCTGGCCCCCGCCCGCTCCTGACCACGGCCCCGACCCCCGCTTGCTTATATACGCCGCACCGCCCCCGCGAATCACGATCTCTCGGATAGCTCTGTGGTCGTCCCTCGCATCCGCCTGCCATCAGCGCCCAAGTTCGATCCCGTGTGCCCCCTCATCGTGTAATTCTTCCGCTCCCCTCCGGGGAGATAAGGCGGAGTGCAGCAGAAATTTTGTGACGGAAACCTGACATTCAAGCATTGGCAACCTGACATTCAAGGATGCCAATGCTGCCTTTGATATGCCGAATGCCCCAATTGACCCCATTCTCATTCTTATGGGCAAGAGCTCGTGAATCTTTTCACTCATTCTTCCGGTGTACTGATGATACACTCTAAATGGAATTCCCAATGCCTTGGTCATCATCCACTTAAGTTGCCTAACATCATTCCACATGCAAAGCTTCTGCAACAGTCTTCAAATAGGCCACATCCCTTAACATGGTTTCCACATATTCTTGCAAATTCCCTTAACATGGGAAGAAGTAGCATCTGGCGGTGGCACATCTAAATCCATGTTCTTAAATCTGGAAAACCAAAAGTGAGTCAAAAAATATATTTTCCTCCTATGTTACAACACCTGAACGCATTCGACAAAGTAATCCATGAGTTGAGGTACTAAGAAGTAGCTTTTCCAGATTCAAGAGTTAGAGGGTCACTTGTCTGTTTGTGCAGCAAAGCCAAAAAGGCGAAAGGTACTAGTGAACCCAACTATTGCACATTCAGCTGAACGAGGCATACGACGAGAGACTCTGGTAGAGATGGTTTACCCTACTACCGGGTTCAATGGCACCATGGGCAAAAGAAAACAACAGCGACAGCGCTTGATAGCAGCTAAAACAGATCCAGCAATTCGAAGGTGAGAAGCAATGCTTGGACACCAAACCAATAAAGGAAGAGTGTTGGGTTCCAGAAAGTTCAGAAAGAAACGATTCATCAGCCTTGGATTCCTGAAGAACTTCATGGATGAGAGGGACTAGGTTGATGAAAGTGAAAGATCCAATATCATAGTCCAAACCCTAAAGAGCTAAGCAGACATGAGCAGAAGGAAGGGGAAGCAGGAGAAGGGTCTGCAAATCAGCATTGCATCTAAGAAGCAAATCCAAACCAGGCATGCAGAAAAAGGGAAAAAAGTCCGAGACAGTTGCATGTTCCTAGCATTCTGATGGATATGGATGGCGCAAGTGACGTGTGGGATCGTGGAAGGTCTGCCTGGGCCTCTCCTTCGTATACAGCATTTTAAACCAGCTCTTGAGGTATGTTTGTCCCTAATCTTTGAGGGACAATTATGGGCTTTTTCTGTCCACACAAACCCCAACTGATTCAGTGACATTCAAGGGGAAATCACACAGGGCAGTCTCCAGATCTAGAATCGCGAGCTCTTACTTGTTTCTTTCTTCCTCTTGTCCCATAAGCTCTTTGACCTTCCCGCGGATGTTATAAGGTACCATTTCATTTCTATTATGCCTGGGATTTTCTGTTGCATAAAACGCATTGCAGAAAGATGTGAAGGCCAGTTCTTCTTCCCAAAGGGAATCAAACTACTGAAGGAAGCCTTTACCTAGGCTAGTTGCAACGCTTAACGACCCCTCTCTTTCCCTTAGTACCTGTGTCCAAACTTGGCATCGTGTCAACGCCAGAAGGCTTACTTGGTACATTCATGCTTTGTGTACAAGCCACACATGCCATTAGCTTTGTAGAAATTCTCACACTGTCAAATGAATATGGCTCTATGTGTTTGTTTCCATGTGCTTAATGAGTGGCACTTTATATGAAACAGAGGAGAGGTACTCCCCAGGGAAGTGTGTGCCAGAGAATGTGCCCACCTGCTGTTCCCAGAAGGCCTCTGGAGGGAAAGGAAAGTACAGACTCCGATGGTTTTCCATCCCCCAAGGATAAGGATAAAGGTATCATTCAGCTTACACTGAACTGTTAGAACTGCATTGTCGCATGAAATATTCTCTTGTATATAGCCAATTTTGCATTGTGAAGCAGCAATGTACATGAACGCAGCACCCAAGACTCCCTCTGTGAACCTCCATTTAGCTGTTCAAAACACGTTTCTTGAAAATGAGAGCCCTGTCAATTGGGAACTTTAGAATGACAGCATTGGCCAGTAAGGAAATTTTGCCACCATTTGTAAACAAGAGTCGTAAGACCTACCAGACTTAAATGTGCCAACACACCAGATATATTTTGGACATGTGTTGATACTATCCAACGGGATCAGGGAAGCATGATTTGACAGCTTCCTACTTTCCCCATTCCTTGGTCCTTTCCAATTCAGTGGACAATCCTTGCCAAAGACCCTGGGAAGGAGCCAAAGACATACAATTCTCAAATGCTTTTGGAAGTTCGTAAGTCCCATAACGTACTCAGTTCCTTGTAGCCCTGAACAAAACACAGCATGGTACCATCTGTACCACAGTCTTGCATTCTACTGCCTTGGGCCAACAGACCTCATGCCAACTGTGGATAGAGCAGAATTGACTAGTGGAGAAGCCTAGGTGGCAGAATGGGAAAGTGAGAAGGAGCATGTTGTTGTATCATTGTATGTAATCACTAGCTCCTTGAATAGTACAGGCATATGAAAGATCAGCTTTTTGTACATCTGGCTATTTTGGGGTGGATGAATCAGGCCCAGTTGTTTGAATCAGGCACTTCCACCATGGCCACTGCATCTGAAAGCGGAGCAAGAGAGGGAGTCAACAAGAACTCTTCAGGCACTTGTGAGGATGTGAGGGCACTCTCTAAAGCAGGACAACTGCAAGAGGCACTGTACATTTTGAACCAACAAGGCATTTCAGCAGACTCCAAGACTTATGTCTGTCTCTTGCAGGAGTGCATCAACTTGAAAAGGCTAGCAGAGGGAAAGCAGGTCCATGCCCACATCATCCAAAGTGGATTCAAGCCCGACATCTTTCTACTCAACACCCTTGTCAACATGTATGCGAAGTGTGGGAGAGTGGTGGATGCACGCCAAGTGTTGGACAAAATGCCTGAATGAGATGTGTTTACATGGACTATACTGATAGCAGGATATGCTCAGCATGGGCGTGGTAGGGAGTGTTTCAATATCTATGACCAAATGATACAGGAAGGGTTGATGCCCAACAGGGTCACATTCATTTGTGTTCTCAAGGCATGTGGTAGGCTAGGAGCCCTGGAAAAGGTCAAAGAGGTCCACGCTGACATCATCAATACTGGTATTGAGTCATATATTAATTTGGAGAATACCCTTGTTAACATGTATGCCAAATGTGGGAGCATGAAGGATGCACGCAAAGTGTTTGACAGTATGGCTCACCGAAATGTGGTCTCATGGAGTGCAATGATCGCAGGCTATGCTCAGCATGAGTGTGGCAGGGAGGCTTTGGAAATGTACGACCAAATGATATGGGAAGGGGTGAACCCTGACAAGGTCATGTTCATTTGTGTTCTCAATGCATGTGCCAGCTTGGGAGCCTTGGAAAGAGGCAAAGAGGTCCATTCTGACATCATCAAAGCAGGAATTGCATCGGATATCATTCTGGAGACTGCTCTTGTTACCATGTATGCCAAATGTGGCAGCATGAATGATGCGCGACAAGTGTTCGACATTATGGGTAGACGAGATGTGGTCTCATGGAGTGCCATGATTGCAGGATATGCTCAGCATGGATGTGGTAGGGAAGCTTTTGAGATGTACAATACAATGATACAGGAAGGGGTCATGCCCAATAAGGTCACATTCATGCATTCTCAATGCTTGTGCCAGCCTGGGAGTCCTGCAAAAAGGGAAAGAGGTCCATGCTGACATCATCAAAGCTGGAATTATGCCAGATATCATTCTGGAGACAGCCCTTGCTGCCATGTATGCCAAATGTGGGACCATGAAGGATGCACGCAAGGTGTTTGAGAATATGGCTCACCGAGATGTGGTGTCATGGAGTGTGATGATTGCAGGATATTCTCAGCATGGGTGTGGTAGGGGAACTTTCGAGATGTATGAGCGAATGATACAAGAGGGGGTGACGCCTGACATCGTCACATTCATTTGTGTTCTCAATGCATGCGCCAGCCTGGGAGCCCTGGAAAAGGGAAAAGAGATCCATGCGGACATCATCAAGGCTGGAATTGTGCAAGATATCATTCTGGAAACCGCCCTCACTGTCATGTATGCCAAATGTGGGAGGGTAAAGGATGCGCGCCAAGTGTTTGACAAGATGGCTCAACGAAATGTGGTCTCATGGAATGCGATGATCGCAGGATATGCTCAGCATGGTTATGGTAGGGAGGCTTTTGAAATTTATGAGCAAATGATACTAGAGGGGGTGGCACCTGACAACATCACATTCATTTGCGTTCTCAATGCGTGTGCCAGCCTGGCAAGCCTGGAAAAGGGCATACTGGTGCATGGTGACATCATCAAAGCCGGCACTGCGCCAGATATCATTTTGGAGAATACTCTTGTCGACATGTATGCCAAATGTGGGAGCATAAAGGATGCACGTAAAGTGCTAGACAATATGGCTCAACGAGATGTGGTCTCGTGGAATGTGATTCTCTCAGGATATGCTCAGCATGGGTGTGGTATTCAAGCCCTGCAACTATTTGAAGAAATGCAACTGGAACGCTTGAAGCCAAATGGTGTCACCTTCATTTGTGTTCTCTCTGCATGTAGGCATGGGGGCCTAGTAGATGAAGGCCGTCACTACTTCGATTCGATGAGTCAAGATCATGGCCTCACTCCGGCACCGGAGCATTTGGGTTGCATGGTGGACCTTCTTGGCCGTGCAGGGCAATTGGATGAGGCAGAGGACTTCATTAGCAAAGTGCCAATTGAACCAGGTGCTTCGGTGTGGGGGGCCCTGCTTGGTGCCTGCAGAATTCATGGTGATATTGAGGTAGCAGAACGTGTGGCGCAACGGCTTCTCAAGTTGGATCCAGAGGCTGGAACTTATGTGCTGCTATCGATATCTATGCCGCGGCTGGCAGGTGGGCTGATGCAACGAAGGTGAGAAAACTGATGCAGGACAGGGGTGTCAGAAAGGAGCCAGGGCACAGCTGCATTGAGGTTGACAACAGGGTGCATATGTCTGTGGTGGGAGACAAAGCCAATCCACAAATTGAGGAAATCCATTCTGAGCTGAAGAGATTGTCTGGGAAGATGAAGGAGGCTGGGTATGTGCCTGACACGCGCTGTGTCTTGAGTGAAGTAGAGGACGAGCAAAAGGAATTTTCTCTTTATCACCACAGTGAGAAGCTGGCCATTGCTTTTGGGCTGATCAACACACCCCATGGAACGGCTCTCCGTGTCATAAAAAACCTTCGGGTGTGTGGCGACTGCCACACTGCCACAAAGTTCATCTCAAAGATTGTTGGGCGAGCAATTGTTGTACGGGATGCCAGCCGCTTTCACCACTTCCAAGATGGGGTTTGTTCTTGTGGGGATTACTCGTGAATTGAGCAACATGCATGAAAAATTGCATCATCTCAACCAAGAGGTGGAAAGTTCACAATTTTCCCTTATCTTGGAAGCAAAGAGTGCGGTTCAAAGAAAGGATGTGTCTTAATTGGGACAGTCACGATCTGTGAGCCGCTCAATGGTGATGATCACAGTTCCACTATCATTCGAAAGCAGCAGTTGCAGGTGAGTTGTCAGTGCCGAGTTGTTGACAGATTTTGCACTGAACACTGATTTTCAACATACTTGATATTCGTCACACATACAAAAGAGACTGGGGCACAACTGTTCCTGCCATGTTCTTCCATGACTACCCAGAGTCGTGTACAGTTTGGCAGTCATAATTAAATCCAAGAACCCATTTAGTTCTGGATGCAAACTTTAGGACTTTTCAAGAGTACGATGCTAGCTGGTTTGTGGCAGCCCTTTTACTGCGAGAACTCTTATGTATCTGTAGTGAGGAGTTTCTTCAATCTGCCAGTTTCCTGCTTAACTCTATCATACAAGCATCCTAAGGTCAGTCTCCATACTCTGAGAACGGCCTTCATCTCATATGGGAGAATCGGAATTCTTGTAGTTACCTGTTGTTATGACAGTTCTGAGACACATATGGCTATATCAGTTTGGTATAAACCGCCCATCAAGCATGCCCACACGCCATGCAACCTCCTACCAAGACAGACCCCAAACCACTCTCAAATATCACACTTACCTAAACATGCAGTTAACACATTTTCATCTCATGGCAGTCAGATCCCTCATAGCAATAATAACCAACAAGTCTAAACTCAAAAACAACCAACCTATGGACGTATTAAGATACACAACAAATAATTAAACAAGCCTCAAACGGCAATTGGCTCTCTTGGTGTGTACCCCAACTCAGCGTTTTTTTTTTTGGCGAATTTTCGCCAAATGGCGACCTCAAAAAATAGAAAAGAATATTCCGTAGCAAATTCCATGTTTTTTCATGGATGAAATCGCCAAATTTCTCCAAAAAACATAACACTTATGGATGAATTCGCCAAATATGGATGATATTAATGGATGAAAGTATTTATGTGGATGATTCTGTTCTAATTTGAATGGATGAACAGAATATATGCCTTATTTTTGCAAAACTCTGTAGCCACTCGTGCTATTTTCCGAATTTTTAAAAAAAACTCTGCCCCAACTCATTTGCCCAGTTTGGGAAGGTCAGGCAACCCGGAGGCCCTACCGTAGAGTTAGGAGGGTCGATGGGAGGTAGACAGCTGGATGGTTTTTTTTTTTTTTAAACGGGCATGGGATGGGGCGGTGGGCCCAAGACATGCGCAGAAGACGCCTCCCTTCTAGATCTTTCTAGAAGCAGCGGGATGAGGTGGTGGGCCCCTTCTAGAAGGCCTCCAAAAACTATATAAGGAGGGTAAGGGGCGTATACATTTTATTAGAATTCTCCTGCCTCTCTTTGGTGGGCTCTGCAAGCAGGGTCCCTTAGAAAATAAAAAATTGGAACCTCAACCATCATCTAATTAGAATATCTCTTACTACCGTAGTACCTTTGGCAAGTTCAAACAATCATCTGTCGAATATCTATTTTATTTTGAGAATTTCATTTCAATATATGGAATATTCCCAAAGATGCTTACATTAAATTTCACAAAATCAATTTCCAAAATTTTCAACAATTTTTGAAATATTAAAATTTGTGTCGAAATTGCCAAGGTACTACAGTATGCAACAACAACAATTACTACACTTTTTGTACACGTTTGGTTTCTGTTGCTTTGCTTTGGTACAACATAAGCAGTGTTTTTTTTAAGAAATTTGGAAAACAGCACGAGTGGCTACAGAGTTTTGCAAAAAATAGCGGTATATTCTGTTCATCCACTGAATTTCATCCCTTCATGTACTTCAAACCATTTATATCATCCATATTTGGCGAATTCATCCATAATTTATTTTTTATTTGGAGAAATTTGGCGATTTCATCCATGAAATAATAGGGAATTTTCGACAGAATATTTTATTTTATTTTTTGAGGTCGAAATCTGGTGAAAATTCGCCAATAAATTGTTGAACATAAGAGGAAGGTAAGACTATAAGACTAGGGAGCATGATTCAACACCAATCAGCACCTTGGTGTAAGGTACTTTGACCACATTTTCTCCATTGACTTTCATGTCTCCGCAAAGTCTCTCTCTACAAGAGAGCCAAGAAACTATAATAAGGTCCGCACCTGGGCCAAAGTAAAGTGACTCTTAGTCCGTGGGGGTCTTCTCTCTATTAATAGACGAATTTTTGTGACAAATTGAGTACAGAAACTGAGCTCTTGTATCATAGTCTTATACCATGAAAATAGTTGCATGTGCAGTAGCTTCTACCATGGGAAACCTGGCACGAAGATTGACTTCGTTATCAATACTATATTGCAGATGTGTAAGGTGAGTTGCTGTCAAATAGCTTGTCTTATGGCAAATTACCATATTATTGTATTTTTAACCTAGGGACGGTAATTGAAGTGTGGCTAAGTTACGGCGGCCATGGCCTAAGTCATCTCTCTCTCTCTTAACCTTAAAAATTGCCAGCATACCGCATATTTTTACACCTGAATTTCACTACCTCCGCCCAATAATTTGAGCCTACCATCATCAAAAAATTGTACCATACCCATGTACCTATCAGAATTAAATGCATCCCACTGTTAGAATGGGGATCTTCTATTTATTTTAGTTTTTGACAGCCTGAACCAATTTGAATGTTCATTTGATTTTTTGTAGGTGTTTCCGCCACTATGAGAATCGGTGGTAAAAATGTCAAGTATCCACCAAAAATCAGGATAAAGGCTTTGTTTATGGATAGGCTATTTTGTAACTAGTTTTGTAGGATTGAAACCAATGTCCATGCCCTGCAGTCGCAAAGAGGCGACTGGCCTCAAATCCTAATAACAAAAATTGCTTACTCCCTCCCATCTTGTAGTACATCAAGGACCTCCACAGTTTTTGGCCACAACCAGCGGCAATTTTCAAACCTTGGCCCCCCTAAAAGCATGGATTTGCCCCTTCAATTTGCCCTTTCAAAGTTGTCCAAGTTTTTTTCATGACGCCCAATGATTTTGAGTACTCTGCAACCCCACACCAGAAGACCAGCCAGATTAAATTAAGGTGTCGTTGACGACACCTTAATCTGGCACATTCGGGAAAAAATAAAATAAAAATAAAAATTGGAAAACTTGCAAATGAACCCAACCCCTGCTTTGCAAGCAAAAGACCTAGCGTTTACCCCGCATGGATTTCTGGTCACATGGAAGAAATGACATGACAACGAATCATAAGTTATGTGTCCGAGCAATTTGTAGATGTCATTCACACCAGAAGACTAGCTAGATTAAGGTTGACGACACCTTAATCTGGCACATTTGGGGAAAAATTAAATTAAATTAAAAATTGGAAAACTTGCAAATGAACCCAACCCCTGCTTTGCAAGCAAAAGATCTGGCGTTTACCCAGCATGGATTTTTTGTCACATGGAAGAAGGACATGACAACAAATCATAAGTTATGTGGTCTGAACAATTTGTAAATGCCATTCACCCCAAATAGCACACCAGATGACGTTATAGATGTCATGTTATGCGGAGACTGTAGCTTGCAAATTTAGTCTCTTCTCTTCTCCCCCTCTTGTGCTTTATGATGAGAGAGGATTTTGTGCAGAGCAAGGCTAGTGTCTTCATAGATAGTTCTTCCTTCGTTTTGGACTCCGACTCCAGTAGCAGTGGATATTCTTCGTTGGAATGAATTGGCTGTTTTCAAATGATTTATATTAAAGCACCAAATGGCCTCTCCACCTTTTTTGCAATTGGGTGTCAGCATCTCTCTCGACTTAGGATACCTAGTGAAAGGACAACCACAACCCTCTGCAGCTGGCAGAGGTTCACTCTGGAGCTCGGGGGATTTGGCAACCACTACTCAAAAATGCTTTTTAATTTTGCTGGGGAATTCCCACCCTATGGAGTGCCCCGAGTAGGAAAGACCACTCTACTCTATCGAATGCCTTTTCAAAGTCAAGAAGGAGCATTGCAATAGCCTGGTTGGTTTTTTTTGCGAAGATTGGAATTTCCTGGGCTAACAGCAAGTTATCTAGTATATATCTGCCCTTAATGAAGCCAGTTTGGCTGGGTCTAATGATAACCGGAAGGTGGGGCTGCAGGCGGATTGCCAAGGCTTTGGCAATTATCTTGTAGGCCACGCTCAACAGGGTTATGGGTCTATAATTTCCAATGTTTGTTCTGTCCCCTTTCTTAAAAAGGAGGATGATGACCCCTTGTGATAGCTGGGGTGGCATGCTCCGAGTGAGAAAGATGTGGTTAGCCATCTCCAAAAAATCTTGCGCTATGTATGTCCACAACAATTTATAGAATTCAGCCGGGATTCCATCAAGGGCCGGGGATTTACCGTTCTGAAGCTTGTCCAGTGCGTCCTACAGACCTATGTCAGTGAATTCTCCATCCAGCGATTGGGCCTCCGAGGGATGCATCAGTTTAGGGGTGTGATCCAGGCTTTGGATCTGCCCTGGGGTTAGGGGTTGGAAGCTCGAATCGCTGTGAAACTGGCTCCTGAAGTGGCTGGCAACCATTGCCGCCAGCTCCTTGGGAGTTTTTGCTGAGTGGCCGGAAATAGGGTCCTTGAGTTCTGCGATTGAGTGGGCCACTCTTTTCTGCCTGGCTTTATCAAAAAAGTATTTGGTCATCTTTGTTGACCAGTTTATACCAGCCTGGAGCCTAAACTTTTCTTCCTTGAGCGATTGGAAGAGTTTCATATTCTTCTTTGCCTCCAGATACGTTTGGTAAGTAGCCTCGTCACATCTAGGGGATTCCATTCTGGTTTGGCAAACCTTAAGGCATTTCGTCAAGGCTTGGAACTTCTTTTTCCTGGCTTCCGTGATTTGTTTGCTAAGCTTTTTGCTGGCTGCTGCTGCTGCGTTCAACTTGAGAAGGAATCTGTCTACTGGGTTGGTTGCAGCTCTGCTGCGCAGCAGAAGGGTGTCAGTTGGTTTGTTGACACTTGCCGGTCCAGTCCTCGCAGCCTCATGAATAATTGGATTTATGGGTCAGCGGTAAAGAGAAACTGATGAGTAATTAAGTACCTAGTGTCATATTAACTAATTATTCATATCAATTTTAGTGACTGAACATGTTCATTATAATGATTTCAAAGTTCAAATTATGGCCCAGGGAGATGATAAATTTTGAATCATTGGTGATGACATACGGTAAAGCTTACTGTCACATTTAGGGATGGTAATTGATATGGAAATGTATGTAATATGTCCATTATGAAGTGGATTAGCCCAGTAGATTAAGCTTAAGCTTGAGCTTAATCTCATTTTACAGAGAAGCAAGCCGCTGCCTTGAGACCCAATGGAGGAAGATTATAGAGTTAGCCAAATGTGGAGGTTGTTTCCAGACTCAGAATAGCTAGTGAGTGAATCTCATTTTGAAAAATGTAGTGAACATGAAATCGATAAATGAAATACAAGTTGTGAGGAGACACGATTCATCTCACTGATTGTCAATGAGGCCAAGGAGATCCATCTGACAGTTTTATTCTACAAGAGCTACGATACGGTCAGGTGGGGCCATGTACAAGCAGGAGTTACCCGCAATAGTGAGCACATCCGCAACAGGGAGGTACGATCACAACAGCCGCAAACAAGTCAAGGGCGGTCATCTTGCAGCCACTTGACACCCTGCAACCACGCACAAATCACATTGACCGCAAACAACCATTGTCGAGGCAGAATGAACAAATTCTGGAGGATTTGACCGCAAAGCCAACAGTGACGGTGGAATAGAGGACGCAACAACTCCTCCTGCACGTGACTCACAAAACCAACGCATCAGACATAAAAGAAAATTGAAGAAAAATGGAAACTAGAATGATTCTGATCTGGAAAAAACAATGGATGCAGTGGGCAGATCAGGATCTAAGATCCTAACTACAAGCAGAAACTTTGACATCCCTGTGACATCGCTCCGAAATCACCTCTACGGACTTACAACCACACGACGTAAAGGGAAATCAGGTGTATTAGAGACATCAGAGGAAGATTAGAGGAAAGTGCACTTGTAAGCTACATCAAGAAAATGCAGTATTTTGGGCATCCACTGACATTGACACAGTTGAGGCTTAAGGTGACAGAGATTGCACAAGAAAGAGTCATTCCATTCAAAAATGGGATTCCAGGGTGGAGGTGGCTTAGATGGTTTAAAAGGCGACATCCAGGCCTATCTCTTAGAGTAGCTCAGGGACTTGAGATAGGGCGTGCCAAGGGGTTGTGCCCAAGAATTGTATCTATATTCTACACAAATTTAAATGAGGCCTATACTACACCCAATTACGAGCCACATCAGATCTTGAATTGTGATGAATCTGGTGCCCAAGTTGGTAGAAATGGAGGGTGCTTGCCATAATAGGGTCCCAAACAGTGCATTCCATCACACCCGACGAGAAGTAGTGGCTATCTGTTCTATCATGCATCAATGCTAACGGTAAGTCAATTTTAAATTTTTACATTTTCAAAGGTAAACAATTTAAATCACATTGTGATCAGATTGCATCTTGATCACAATACCAATACATTTTTTTTCATTTCCCCATTGTTTCACTCTCCAGGGCTAGGATAGTCACAAACTTACTTGCTATCGTAAGTTGAGAGCCATTTCAAATACGCGGCCCTAAAGTAAACACTCACAAATCTCCGGTATTGTGTTGCTAAAACGGTCTCACAATAGCATATGATCGGCACCGCATATCCCTGTCAATCGAATGAATAATTTCTAGCATGCAATTTTGCAATGGCCAATAAGCTTCTAGTTGGCTCAAATCCACACCCATGAAGCTAATAAAATCAACTATGCAACAAAACGAAGTCAAATGACAAACATTTCGAACTAAGGAGGAGACAAGAGATAGTTTTGCAGCCACTCTGCTGTTGATCATTGTAGTGTTTGCATGAGCCCAATGCTGGCCTCACCCAATTTTCGCTCATGATAGGCAAGTGGCTGTTGTGCGCTTGCTATGAGCTAGTATCTGTGCAATTGCACATATCATTGCGTGACTAAGCATACAACCATACCCATCTCAATCTCCAACTTCATATCTCTCAAACATGGGAGACCACCGTTGACTGCTGTTTTAATTGAAGATACCACCCGTGCAACCCGTTGGGGTGAGTCTTCTCCTGTGGTACTACTCTCTAATCCCCCTTCTTCCCCATTTTCTGCTCTGTCCAAATTAAACTGGACGCAGGCTGCAATTCTATGGCAAGCAAAGTATAGTACATCTTTAGGTCTTCTGCCTTCATGGGGAAGTCCCTTCGAGTTTTTGCCCAAACGGCATGTCAAAACATATAGGGTAGCATATATTCTTGAAGATAAAATTTACAATTCTTTTAGACATAAATTAGGGTACCTTTATTTTGTGGATACCACATTTATATAAAAACAGGGTTAGGTTAGGACATCAGCTGCCCTTCGCTGACGTAAAAAAAACAATGTCTCCTTACATGAACCCCGCCAAAATCGTCACGTTAGGAATTTTGTAAGGCCCTAGGGGTCTTACCCTTGGCATAAGGTCCTCCTTACCTCCTCATGCTAATAAGGTAATGATTGTAACCAAGGGAATTTCTTGGCGGTTTCTTACGGACCTGGAACGAGTCGGGATATGCAGACCTCATGAAGTTGGACACCTCGTACTAATTTTTTTTTAAACAATTGGACAAGATTTTGGGATGCCTCCTTTGCAGTGATCTGGATGACGGTCAATAACTGCATTTTCTGTACTTTGCCAGTGGCCCTACCTTTTTAGGCGAAAAAAAGCCAGAAAGCACCAAAAAAAAGTTGGCCCGCGACACCCGTTTGCAAAATAATGGGCCAAAAATTAAAATTTCGCCATATAGTGGCGGTTCCCTGGGCAGCTGGTGCCAGAAAGCACCAGGGGAACCCACACATTTCGCCTGGGAACCGGGGAACAGTGCACCTTAAATCCAAGGGCTGGCGCCCCATCGCACCAAGAATCAGCACGATTTCGCCCCGTGCCACTAGCCATATTGCACATACCAATATTTGCAGCCATATATAGTAGCCATATTGCCATATTGTGCACAATATATTGCATACCTGTAGCCAGGTAGGATCCAGGTGGACATGGTACAAGTCGCCACCTCTGCACTTAACCCCAAAAAAATTTCGCCACCTCCACGCATACGCACAAATGAAAATAAAAGGGCTCGTTGCCACCATTTAGGGTTTGAGAAAAGAATTCTGTCGTGTTGTTTGGAAAACTCATCTACGGAATCCAGTCAGATCCGGGGAAGTTTCCCTGCCACGGTTCGGTGTACGATCAGGAGGTGAGGGTGTAAGTACATAGGGCATACGGCTCTGTCTCTGATTGATGCAATAAACCGCGTGCGAATTGATGGCATTTCTAGTTTTGACCGTCTGGGAGAAACTGAGCAGTTGCTCAAGCCTCAACATCAGCCACCGTGGATATTATATGGGAACCATATTTAACAGTGTAAGCGATGATTGCGGGAGGCAAGTTTGATACCTAGACATCGCATTTCTGATCTCGAGATCTAGGTGAGCAATTGCTGGTAGGTGTCTCACCATCGCCGGGCCCGTACCGTCAATGTAACTTTCACAGGGACCATGAGCTGGGACCGTTCCACTGCACCTAGAATAGCAGTTGTGTTAATGCAAACTTGTGCCGTCCTTCGGTGCACTGAATGCACTTGAAGCTAACCTGTTGCTTTCACAACCACCACCATAGAGTGTACCACCGCATCACAGTGCAGGCTGTATCAAATGCTCTGTGGATGTAGCTTGCATGGAGCATTTGAGCATTCACCTTTGGACACCGACAAAATGTAACTTTCTGAACTCTTTTTCTCGACCTTGGAAGCGTCCGATCGGTTGCATTTGTTACTAGTTACACCCACCTCGCTAGTGATGCCCACTCCTCAACTTGATTCGGAAAAGAAACGGAAACTCCCGTCTGAGCCTCTAACTTAGTACCGAGCATGAATGCTAATCACATGTGTTACCATTTCTTTCTCACAGTAATAATCAATGTACACATGGCCCAAGCTGCGCCGGTTACCGGCAAGGCCTTGCGCTCGCCCCGGCGCACCTTCTCTCCTTCCGGCGTGGCCTGCTGCCCGCCGGGAAAAATCATACATATCCTGGTTTGTTTTTGTTTTTTTTTGTCTCTAGGTTCCATCGTTCAACCATCCTCTTAAGTTCTCTTCTTTTTAAAAACAATTTGTAATATAAATAATGTTTTAAGGGGAAACACCTGGGAGCGACCATGATCCTCTTTCAACTCGTTTGCTTGATGTTCTAGCCTACGTGTGAATTTCAATATCCCGAATTTATAATCATGTATATATTACATAAATATCGTTGATAGTTTCCGTCAAAATTATTAACTGGCAAGAAGGCATCTCTCTCTTCAATTTAGCTGAAACTAAATATGTGATTCTCCTCACACTCACCCTTCCTCTCCTCCCTCTCTTCTCTTCCTACGATGAGATTCCTGAAGCCTGGTGTTGCTGGTCTAAGCACACAGCCTTCATCATTTCTCTACATTTCACGTTCGTTCTGGTCTCTACGAACGGCTTTCAAGATATCCGTTATTCATCACTAAATTATCATCTCTCCCAAAACCCTAGTTGGCCTTGGGAAGATTCTCTACTTTTCTAGCATTCCGCCCAGAGTTTCCTTAATGACCTGGCACCACCAAGTCGGCGTTCAACCCTTATCGTTCTATGCTTATCAGAGACACCATGGCAGCATTCAAGCACTCAGGCTCCTCACTAATTCCTAAATGCCTAAGAGTCTTAATGCGCCGCTGCTCCCTCCTCTTTTGTCAGATAAGCAAATGCCTCTTCTCCAATGCCTCCTCGTAAGAAGGCAAGTCTCCAATGGGGCGCCGTCTCATTAACGACTCGGCTAGCTGCCTCTATGCAATCCACTTCAAATGAGCGCCCCTCCACATCCCAAGGAGGTGCGCATTGACTGGTGTTCATGGAAATTCATGCCGCTGGAACAGGAAGTCTCTAGCACACCCCACTCTATGTCTGCTCATGAGTTGTTTCTCGCTAATATTGTCTTTTCTAGATGCACATTGTTATTCTTGTTTTGCTTTCAACTTACGTGGTTGCCTTGTTCTGTGGCTTAGCTCGGCCACTCCCCCCAATTCTCCTCAGCTCCCTGCCACTATCTGCTCCGCTGCTTCTCTACGGCTGCTTTATCTTCTTTCTGCCTGCTACTGGCCGGGCCACTACTGACCGCCATGTCGTGCACCTAAGCATCGTGCCAACATACATCGTTGTTCACCATACATTCTAAACACACAATCATAGAAAGCTATGCCACAATGATAATGAAAGTGAACACAATGGAAACACTCCACTCTTGAATCCACTCAATCACATAAACTAAGTCAAGCCAATGGCACCCTTGCTAAGGGAATCCACCCTACAAAGCCCTCAACACACTCCCTCTCAATACCTAGAGCTATGGAGGTGAGAGAGGTTCATGGAGGCTCAACTTGTTTTGCACCTGTCTTCCCAACGGGATTGTTCACTGGCACCACACCATCCCCCCTCAATGGGAGGTCCCCTGGTGAGGGAGAAGATGCAGATTTCAACTGGTGTCATAAGAAGGCTAGGGTTCCCAAGTTCAAAATGCAGCTGAAATTCTAGTTCTTGTTATCTTGTTCCATGGCAGAGCTGACACCTTTTCTCCTTCGTTGTCTAGAGAGTCATTACCGGCCTCCCTGCTCTGTTACCTCCGTGTAGCTTTCACTTGGGCTCTAGGCTCCTTCTCGCTCCTCTTAGTACTCTTACCTGCTCTGGCAACTCTTCCGATAACAAACTATTCATGCCCTGCTCCATTTGTGCTACCTTCGGTCTTTTAGCTCGTTTGCTAAGTTGCAGGGGAGTTTCCCGACCTTGGACAAGTGGTTATTTTTTCCACTTAATGTGACCCTCATTTTTATTTAATTTGATTAAAAGGGCCTCAGTCCCCTTTATTTATTTTTAAAAAAAAAGTGTTCCTAGCGATGAAAATCCTTAGAGCAGCCAGGATACACAGAAATATTTCTGTGCAAATATATAAAAAAGACATATTTTAGGATTTTGATTATGCGTTGATTTTTTAAGGGAAAGCCACTTTTAGAAGAACAAAAATACATAATACTTATAATTTGTTTTTATTTGTTTTTATTTTCTTGATACTTATGATAGTTTAAATAATAATAATAGTCTTCTGAAAAACTTTATATCATATACTTATATACTTCACTCCTCCGTACATTATTGAGAATTGATATGGGACCAGACCAGGCCCCTGTTCTCAAAAAAAAAAAAAAAAAAAAAAAGATATGGGAATAGAACCCAGGATGTCCCTGATTATGTACAGGGCAGCAGGGGGGGACCATTCCGGAAGAAGGTGGCCGGAGCAGGTGCGTACGTGCGAACATTGAGTACCGAGATAATCAATGCGAAACCGCGTGACTAGTAGTGAGAGTACTGCTACAGTCAATGCAACATGAGCAATTAGTGATGAGATTAGTGTTCTAATTAATGCAAACCGTGCGATCAGTGATGAGATTAGTTTGCTAGTTAATGAAAAAGTGTGATTAGTGATGAGACTACGGCGACAGTCAATGCAAAAACGTGCGATTAGTGAGAGCAATAGAGAGGGTAGATGGAAGGGCGTAAATTAGCGCGGTAATAGCGCTGCCACGGTGAGCGGCCAGCCAGGTTACCTACTGCGTGCCCGCCGCCCACTTCTCTCCCTCGCTTGCAGCGTGTTCCTCGTTTCTGCAGTCTCTTAATTTATAGCCCTGCATCAGCTTGTCATTTTGCAGTCTGTGCTTGAGCTTCTGGATCTCTTACATTGGCAGCTGGTTGAAGAGTGATCTCGAGAGTGTTGTTGTCTACCTGGGGACTGAGTAGATCGAGTGTGTTTCGAGGTTCACAACGCATAGTGACAGCTTCTCGTGAGTGTTACATCTCCTCTCCCCTGAGAAGGAAGTTGCGAGAAGTGTGTTTGGTGGGATTTGTGTGCACAGGAAGATGGCGCAGGTGGTGGAGGGAAGGAAGGGGGTGGAGGTAGCGGGGAGGAAGAAGGGATCGGAGCTGGTAGCGGAGATAAGGGAGGGAGCGGAGGTGATCACCGGACCCAATGCGCTGGAGGTAGCGGTGGCGCGCATCAAAGAGTTTGGCTTGCCCGAAGGTCTGTTGCCGCTAGAGAACGTGGTAGAATGTGGCTACGTCAAGGAGACGGGCTATGTGTGGGTAAACCAGAAGAAGAAGATAGAGCACACTTTCAAGAAGATTGATAAGAATGTTAGCTACGGCACTGAAATTACGGCCTATGTGGAAAAGGGTCGACTAAAGAAGCTGACCGGGGTGAAAGCCAAGGAGCTTCTACTTTGGGTGTCTATTGTGGACATTTCGTTGGATCCTTCCGCCGATAAGGTCCAATTCACTGCCTTTGCGGGCATCAGCAAGACTTTCCCGGCGGAGGCCTTCGCCCTAGGACAGTAATTAGCAGTTGTTGAGATGCGCTATAGGCATATACAGCACAGAATATGGAGTTCAACCGACCTATACATCACTTATCATAGCCAGTGTTCACCTGATTCAGCAGAGGACGTATGGCTTAAGTTGTGCACCAATGCACGTTAGGGACTGTGAAGTTCATTTTGAACTGTCGTTTGGTAACCCTCTTGCACTCGTGGTCACCGTTGTAAAAGCCCTAGGAAGCGGCAGAATCAATCTTGAAATTATTGTCCGCTGGGCCGTATGGCCAGCTGAGAACGATGTAAAAGACTACCATGTCTTAACGATTCATGCTTAAGCTTGTCCAAGACCAAATTGAGCTCAAGTGATAAATGGACGACTTCTCATGTACATTTACAGTCATGATATCAATTTTCCTCTGATATTGAGTCCCAAGTGTTTGGAAGAGTGGTGCAATATTGAGCATAGGAAGACATCGTGCCATTAGCTCAAGAAGCTAATCTCTCAGCTAGAGTTTTCTCACCTGTACTGAAGCTCAGAGACTCTCTACAGAAGAAGAGGGAGAGAGAAAGTAAGGGATTGGAGGGATGAGCAGGGGAGAGGCAGGGCATCTACTTGGTCGAAAATAAATTGGTCACATAAAGCCAAAATTCGTCTGTAAGGTAGTGAAGTGGTGTTCGACATGAGCGTACAGGAAGTTTGAATGATGTGAGAAGCATGGTAGGCAACTACAATTACGTCGATGGCTAGAGCTGCAACCCCCACACCCAAAAACAGTACCATCAGGTTACGAATCAGATTGAGACAATGACGGACAGAGAGCTCCTGGAGCGTGTAAGAGTTCGACATTTGAGGTCCTTGAATTTTTGTTGGGTTCCGTGTAGTGTTCAGTATGGTTGTCTGCCTCTAAGTTATCCCCCGCTTCCACTGTCGCTGTGTGCTCGGCCATTCTCGAGGGTCTTTACTGTCTCTCTTATACCTCTTTCCACCGCACTCTGGGAATGCCTGGTTTAGAGTTCTATGAATACCTCTAGCCGATAGATCGAACCAGGGTCCCTTTGTATCCAAGTCCGATCTCTCGAGTGTCCAGAAATAGATCGGACTTCGAAATGCAAAATGGCGCCCACCCTTTATATCATTTTCTCTCAGAAGGCAGAGAGAGTTGAGTATGTATTACCACCCAAAATTGTACTCACGGACGAGGGTGTAAATAACTCCTTACCTACAATCATCCACAAATTTGAACCTTATTATGTAACTACCACATCCATTTGCTCATAAAGTTTCGGCACATTCCACCGTTGTAATTTGCCAAAAGCAAACATGACTTTTACACGTTCACTCCCCAAGAGAACTTGGGGTAATTCCGGTTTGACCACACATTTGCTATATCGGGTTCCCTCCAGAATGCCCACCACATTCGTAATCTGTGGGACATACAAAGTGCTGTCTCAAAAAGTGAGAGCCGAAATCCCAAAAATCTATGGGTTGCTTTGTATGTGAAATTGGAGGGTAAATTTGCCTCTTTTGCCTCTATGTCTCCAAGCACCCCATGGGGACATCACATTCTAAATAAAATCATACTTCCAACGGTTGTTCTGTACCCAGTCACTCGCTGACGTGGCGTTTTTCTACTGGATTTGAGGAGGGGTGCTATTTGTGGTATTCTACGACCTACTAGATTTTAACTACCTACCTACCTGCTGAGGGGATGAAAACTTCATACCACAGCTCCAAATGGATAGAAAACATGGTGGTAGGTACGTACAAGGGTAAACTGTCTGGCTAGCTGCCCTATTGGCTCGCTGCCCTAAAAACCCGTTATGTCCGATAGCACTCGATAGGAGCCCCGCTACCGGATATAGCAGGTTGCCCTGACATCTCGCCGTTAACGCAGCTCGGTAGCAGCGTTTTTTTTATGCGCGAAATTTCGCCACTTTTTTAGGAAGAAACTGGCCTCACGAAATCTACAAAGGAATTGTGGGTTAAAATATGGCACAGTTTTGCATTACTGCCCTACCTAATTCCATCATGTCGCTGCAATGAGGACGCCGCCTGTGCAGCTATCGCACAGGGAAAGAGCCACATGCCATACGGTTCGTTAGATCCAGATGATCTTGCCTATCGATTTCTAGAAACCCTACCACCCTACCAGCGCAAGGAGCAAAGCCTTGGGTTCAAACTCTTCCCGCTTTCGCCAAGGGGTCGGGCTATGGAGGGAACTCTCGTCACATGAGGCTTTGAGCAGAGTTGCTGATCTTGGACAATATTAGTCATATTTGTCAATAGATTGTATCCATGTGAGAGAGTTGTGCTAGGCTGGTTGCCTTTGTTTCCATGGCTTTTTTGCCTTGTTCTGATCTGCACGAAACTTTTAAGATATTCCGGGTGTTTTTTTCATTTATGTTTGTTCCTGTACACTGACGTGGTTTGCTTGTGTAGATCCTACCCTGTGCTGCAGTGGGCAGAGTCTTTGTGGCTAAGGGTCAATTCCTCCGGAGGGTATTTTCGCTCAACAACATGCTTTGCAATATGCAGTGTCGTTGTTACTTAGAAAAAATTACTTCCCTGGTCGCTCCCACAAACCGAACACTGCATGAGTTGAGTTCGCATAAAACTCGTCAAACATTCTTGACAATAGCCACCGGTTCAAGATCACATGCCACAGAGTCGCCAATTGATCTTCCTCATAGGCCAGCCAGGAGCCAACGTGGCTCAAATTCTTAAATGAAAAAAAAAACGCTGCTCGGTAGGTAGCAGGGCTCCTCTCGAATGCTACCTAGTCCATAACCAATTCTGTTCGATCCCATTTTGATTTTGCTACTGCAGGTATGGAGAGATTATATGCGATGACTAGACGGTACTGTCTTTTTGAATATAGGATGCGTGAGCTATAGATCAGAAAAAATGTCTCGGATTAGCATCTGAGCATCCAGGTAGAGGCCGCCACTTCCAACTACTCCACGTAGGTAGAGTGCTTGAGCACCTCTAGTACGTGGCAACCTGGTTATACACGACAAGCAAGCTGATCCGGGATGCATATTGCAGGCCCTTCTCCACTGCACCGACAACCCTAAATTGTCCCCACTCTCCAGTGACCAGTCCCCACTAGTTTCACTTTGTCTAAGTTTATAAAAGAATAGATAACCCTATTGACATTGGATCTACTAGCCCACATCATCTGAGAGAGACGTGTACCTAGGCACACTACATTTGTCTCTAATTGTGTAAGTTAGGAACTCATCGACCCAATAGTGCCTAGCAAATGGACCATTCCATCTCTAGGACGCAAGATTCATATCAAATGGTAGTGTAATGCCCGAAGTGCCTGCAGGGTTGTGGCAATGCTAGCACTTCCGATTCAAGAACATCAGAGCTTGTCATTGGTGTTCCTGGGTCAATGCATATTTCAGAAGTATTCTTCCAAGCTTACACATACCATGATACATCCTTATAAAGCTCTTGGTAACTAGTAGTTGCTCCTCCCCTATACAAAATGAAGGGGGCCCGCATTGAAACACATTGAAACCATGTTTAATTCGTCATGCACACTTCAACTTTAACATGCACTTCCCCCGCACTTCCCTGCTGATTACTTGCTTCAGCTTGATCGTTCTTTCTTGCAATAGAAGTGTGCCTCTCATCACGTGACTGTGTATTGCTCGTACCTGTGACACGGTACTTGGAGAAAGTGTCTGGAAACAACTCCCATTGCTTTTGGCCGTCATTGAAAACTGGAAGCAACACTGTGGAGGCATCATCATCTCCATTATCCTCCAAAAAAACTGAACCCGGAAAAAGTTTGAATCTATTGCATAACCAAGGTTCTGGGATAATGCACTTGTTTCCATTGCAAGGATAACGAACCACTTTTGCATCAGGTGGACATGAAAGCACTGCATATTTTGGTGTAGACATTTGGCAATGCCCTCAAAGTTTGAGAGAAGATGCAAAATGAATGAAAGCGCACATCTTGCAAGACCTTATGCAAATACATTAAATGGCTTATATTACTTATGTGTATTATCAATCCAGAAGATCCAAATTTTTTGAGGCATGTGCTCCATCCATATTATTCTCTGACAGAAACAACTAAATGGACTATCCCCTATTTTTAGGACGACGGCGCCGTTGTTGAGATCTTAGAATCCAATGTACTGCCTTCTTCTTATGAGCATATGAAACATAAATGCTCTGCATGTTTCCATTTATTTTACAATCAATCGTTGATTAATCGTCCAACTATGAACTGACACACTAGACGGCACAATTTATTTACAATCAAATCCCATGACATGTATGTTGATTTGTTCTTTGATTACTCATATATGAGTAATGAGTACAAGTATTTCTGGCGACAATTGACTCTAAAACCAATAAATTGATTAAGACACCCATAACAAAATATTTAGTTACTTTATCACTTACTTTATAACCCATGTAGTCCAAAAAGCACTAACGCCAGAGTGTATAAAAAAGGTTCACATTTCAGATTTGGCCAATTTGGCCTTTTTAAGGCCTTAGCCTTAACGCCCTCGCCCCCCTTTACCCCCGCTCTCCTTGGTGGGGGGAGGTTTGAACCCACAACCTAGTGGAAAATACACCACAACCTTACCAACAAGCCATGCTCTATTCAATGAAACAACCTCTATTTTTTTGTTAATAAACTGTTTCTATTCAGTTAAACTTGTTGCCATTACTACATGACTAACCCGGTATCATTACTACACTAACGTAGTCTAGTATACTTGCACATTATCCCTTGCCACTCCCCCAAACAAACACACACAAACTACACAAGCACTTAACACGTCTCTAGTCTCTATACCCTGGAGACTCCCGTTGCGAAGAGGAGACGGAGGCGCCGCATCTCGGCCTTATACTATACCACCCCGAGGCAACGAGCTGTTGCGGCGATGGGGAGGAAGAAGGACACTCGAGGGGGAGGCGTTGGTGGTGGTGGTGGTGGTAAAGGCAAGCTGCGGACGGAGAAGGTAAGCTGTAGTTTTGTTTTTTTTCATGACCTGCACTTAGGCATATGCGCCATCGCATAAGCCCCACCAAGCTGCTCCTAATCTAGCACCTCCGCCGGCGCAGATGCCTAAGTCACTTCAACTCTCACAAGTTTGCGAATCTCCACACATACACACAACCGTCTCCGCCGGCGGAGACAGCTCATTCCCCTTGGTTTTTTCTGATGTTTGGAAGGGCTGGGATGCTCACATGTCTCAGGAAGTGCTCCTCTACTCCCATCCCGTTTATTTTTTTGCATGCACATACGTTGCTGATGCTCCGAGCGGGTTGGGCTGGCGTATCCGCCGGCGCATACCTGTGCAGCAGGGCTGCTCAAATGTTTCAGGAAGTTCTCCCTTTTCCATCTCCTTTGTTTTTCCGCATGCTCAAAAGTTGCTGATGCTCCGAGTGGGCTGCGCTGGCATATCCGCCGGCGCATACCCATTGAGTACATTCTTTTTTGCTCAGCTCATAGGTTTCAGGAACTTCCTGCAAGCGTCTCCGCCGGCGGAGACACTTGGAGCTTGCTTTTTTTTGCATATTCCCTATGTTACGGAAGCTCCAAAGCGCCAAGGCTGCCACCTCTGTCAACACAGACCCATGCAGCAGGGCTGCTCACATATTTCAGGAAGTTCTCCCCCCCTTCCATCTCTTTTGTTTCTCCGCATTCTCATAAGTTGTTGATGCTCCGAGCTGGCTGGGCTGCCATATCCGCCGGCGCATACCCATTGAGCACAATCTTTTTTTGCTTAGCTCCTAGGTTTCAGGAACCTCATGCAAGCATCTCCGCCGGCGGAGATGCTTGGAGCTTGGTTTTTTGTTGTATATTCCTTGTGTTACGTAAGCTCCAAATTGTCGAGGCTGCCACCTCCGTCGGCGCAGCACCTGTCTCTGAATGGAAGAATGTATTGAGGAAAGAGCAATACGACGAATGCATCAAGAAAGCAGGAAAGACTTGGTATAACCTGACAGTCCATGCAATGACAGAGATTTTGTACAAGGTAACATCATGTCTTAACCAAGTTTCATTCTTTGCATCCATAGACAAGATTCACCTCTGGTTCATGTTATGAACTGTTTTGGTTCTTTTGGCAGCATGATATTGTTGAGGCCCAACGCATGGCAGGGGAAGCTTACAAACTTGTTGAGGGGCCAAAGAGTCAAGAGGGCCTTGAAGATACAATGAGACAGGCTGGATTGAAAGCAAGGGAGCAACACAAGAGTCAGCTTGTGAAGTGTTTCCTATTGCTGATCCAACCCTTGGAGAGGGGTTTCTCCAAGAACTTAAACTGCATCGGTCACGTGTAAAGGCAGGATAAGAGGAAATGACCCAAGAGAAAATGGTGAACATTGCTACCGCCCGGGTGGATCCTGAAGAAAAGGTGGAATGGCTACATATATGGAATGGAGACCAAACACTTCACGACCGTAATTTTTTTCCACCCGGGCCTATCAGTGGGCCAACACTTGATCCTTGGCTGAATAGAAGGACTTTTTGGTGGCAGGTACATATACAATCACTATCTTCTCAATGTAATTAATTCATTTTGTTGATGACACATTAACATAGTTATTTAACTGACTGTATTTTCTGGCAGCTTCGCAAGGTTGCCTTGGCTCAGTTTGCCTTGTACACCACTCAGCTTGGCCAATTTCATGTTGCCTTGGAGGAAGGAGAGTGAGAGTCTGGGAGACTACATGGATACATGGAAGATGACTCATTTCAATGAGTTGTTTCATAGAGAGTTCTCATTGCCAAAGGGGCCATTCAGAGGCAATGATTGGGAACAACAAACAGGTGGGGAGAAGGTGGTGAGACGGATTTTATTCAGGTACCATCTTTCCATTGCATTGTACATGGATAGTGTATACACCTTGTAAGTAAAAAATGTCTATGCTTCAAGTATTTTTCTAGTACATTGGCATATACATGTTTCTTAATGTGCTTGTTCAATTGTTGAACAGGTTGCATAAATATTTGTCTCCACAATAACTTTGAATGTGTTTCTATTTTAGGTACATGAGATTTGTGCTTGTACCGAGTGATCGACTTAAGGCTGAGCCCAAGTTTCTGATGGCGTGGAAGTTTGGTGCTCAACAAGCTTCCATGTACACACCTGCAATTGAGGAAGATTGGGGTGTGGAACACCGGGAAGGGGGGGGTTGGTATTTGGATATGCCCAAGGGTACTATCCCCTATGCAGAAATGGGACTTCATAAGGAATGTGTTCGCAGGCGGTCAGTGAGTGATGAAGGGGGTATCTCCGCTGAAGTCCCTGTTCTTGATCTGGAGCATGCAGAACAGATTGCTACACAGGCCGCTGACGCTATAGCCCAAGTGGTCCCTGCCGTTGTGGGTGTACCAAAACGCAAATCACGAAAAAGAAAAGGTGCGGATGTCAATGCAAGTGTGGCCCCCAATGCAGGTGTGGCTTCTATTGCTGGTCCTATTGGTAGTTCTTCACATCCTTCAAAATCAGTTGGTTGTAGTGCCTGCACCTACTACTCGAGGAAACAAGCCAAAGGCAGGCGAACATCCTTACAGTGCAGTGTCATTTTCTGGTGGTGCACCTAGCATGTATCGCATGAAGATCATGCCTACTCATTTCATTGATATGGTGGAGGCCTCAAGTACATCTCCTGATGCGACCTTGAAAGAGCTCATGGAGTTCTTAAAAAATGTGAGTTTCCCCCAACAAACAAACTTGTATGTAAGGAATTGTTCGATGTTTTTATATCCTCATCATCCGGCTATTGACTCCTACATTTTCTATATGTTGTTTGCAGTTGCAGGAACTTGTCTAGTGTTGTGGATGGAAAAAGCGTGCATGTGGCTGTGGACATGATCATCGTGGACTGCCCAACAGGAATGACTGTACATGGCTGTTTGGATGGTGTACAGGTTCCTCCCTGGAATGCTTTTGATAAACGGTATTGGGACTATGCATTCTCCATTGCTAATGACTTGTTGGATGACAATGGATGGCTTGGTGTTCTGGCAGGGCTCCGATGATTCCTTTGCATTGGAGCTCTTTTCTTACTCCAGGGGCAGCTCTATTTCCGTATTATCAAGGAATATACTTGCATCAATACCACCCCTCTACACACTCAGACAGGAAAGGTAAAAATCATCCCTCTTCAATATCTCATTGTTTGATGTTTCATCTTCCTACTCTCATACATATTATTAAACCATCCGGGTGCACTGTTTTTGTGGAAATGGCACGTCTAACAGACCATGTTCTTCCACGCCCAGTCCTCACCAAGAAGGAGGACATCAAACTGAGTGAGTCCGGCCAAGTTGTGGACCACCTTGCAGACCCGTTGAGTTGGATGCCATCTACAACCACATTCCAGATGTGCCACTACCCATGCAAACTCCTCAACAAGCCTGGAGGGTGCGTGAGACCGTAGTCCCGCCTTCATTTGCAAGTGTTGTTGGCGGACATGCTCACCTCCTGGCTCCCGTATGTTGGATCTCCCAGCTGGCCAGGTGCATATATTGGTCTCCATTTGTAATTAAAATCTTCTGAGCGGTTCATGATATAACTGTTATACCGAGTATTAATATCATCATTGCATGTTTTTTCCTGCAGGTTCTAAATTTATTGATGCCCGCGAGTCTGGACGTCACGTATTTGGTCTTGAGGGGGACCAGACGTTGATGCAGCACGTCTCTCTGCACTTCAAAATACTAACCCGTTTTTGGTTTCATCGGGTAACTTACAACCATTCAACGTCCTGTGAGTTTGTTGGAACCCCCCGCTCCTAAGGTGGCGCGCAAGCTTGGTCTTCATCTCGGCAGTACTTCCTAGTGAGTATGTCTCGCCTCCATTCCCTTTGTTGCAATCTCTATATTATTTGCAAAGCAAACCATTCCCAATTGATTTGTTAACATAAGTATACATGTATGTGTGATGCAGTGATGGGATTGTGCGGACCATCTACGATAGTCTACCCAAAGTCCTCTTTCATCGTTTTAATCTACCTTCGTATGGCCGAGTCCCAAGCTTTTGCATTCAACATACATCAACAACGTGATGTAGGTCTTTCCAATGATCTGTTGTTTGGACCGAAGAGCAGCTATTGTTTGGACAATCCGTGGATAGGTTGCGTAGAGTTGAGGCTTTCATGGATGTGTATGCCTCTGAATCACAGGCTTATGACACGGATGATGAAGTATCAGCTGATGATGTTATGTAGGGTAATTAGAAATTAACATATACAATACATTGTCCTCATTGTCAGTCCGAATTTTTTGTTATTTTTTTATATGATACATGTGTATTCTCTCTAGTGTAAGGTAAAACAAATGGGGCAAATGACATGGTGTTGAATCAGATTTCATGTTATCTTCCTGTCATTTGATTTATCTATGTAATAGTTTGTACATAGATCTCTACTGCATTTCATAGATCCCTTTACCTTAATGCAAGTTCGACATGCACTTCAGCACTATCAAATTTCATCATTAGTAAGATCAACCCTTATGAGTATTGTGGCATGTTATGTACACACAGAGGTGATTTATCTATCATTATGTTTCATTTCATTAGTGTTTCAAGTCTGAATGGGTAGTGTAGTGGTATGAACTAGGCTTGATACCCGATAGGTTGTGGGTTCTATCTCTGATGGACATTATGTTTTTTGTAAAATAAAAATGTTTTCAGAAGATAGATATATAGATACTGCAAAACCTATGTAACAAGCTCCCTAGCATTGTCAAGCTCCCTAGCATTTTCCCTTAGCATTGCTCCATTCTGAACTTCAAACTAGACTCCCACCATTGAAAGAGCCCGTACCTTCACCATTTGTATCTAACAAGGGAGCCGTGCCTCGTCACTTTTTAATTTTTCGACCTTTTTTCTCATGTTGGAAAGAGCCATAAAAGCAACATGTTCATCTCCCATTCCTACATAGAATCACCCATGTGGAATAAATAATACAATGAATTATGGAATATTCTATATTAGAATATTCTTATTCCATCCTTTGATATTTTGACTATGGACCCCTAAGATTAGATGAATCACAATTTTATTTTATTTTTTTGGGTACCCTGTATTTAAGTGTTTGTGCGTATAAAATTGTTTCCTATGCATATCTAAAATTTGTATGCACGCATACATTCCTCCATATGCATGCATTTGTGTGCGCATATAGTATAGGCTACCTCC